>JAYGXS010000004.1:63632140-63682546 GCA_036362985.1 Ligula intestinalis | reverse complement strand
ACACACACACACACACACACACACACACACACACACACACACACACATACACACACACACGCACGCACGCACGCACACACACACGTCAGATGCAGCGTCTCATTTGTCTCAAAATCCCGTCCTCTCAGTCGTACCAGGAGCTGACATAGCCTGCAGGCACGTGCTAGCGCAGTGACCGCCTCCCTATCCTACAGCCACCGCTAAAGCACCCGCCCCTTCCCCACCCCTCCCCGGCAGGGGGGAGGGGGTCATGCAAACAATAGAGCCTGGTGGATGAGGTGGGGGCTAAGCGGGGATGCGGGTGGTGATAGCGGCGGCTTGTTTGGGTGAGACACTGCGGACTTTAAACTGACACTGCGTAAGATACCGTCTGCTGCCCACCGGCCGCTTATAGCGAGTGAGCAGGCGTCCTGCATACACGTCCCGCTGACTCACTGTTGTCATGTCGCATGCAGCTCAACTTGTTTACAGTGGTTAAGGAACGCTCACCGATCGGCTGGGGGACGCACTCGTACTGTTCTACCTCGGGATTCACTCGCGAACCCCGCCAGCTGCCGTACAGCGACTAGTACTATTTACGGATGAACATCGGCGACAGAGACAAAGGAGACTGGAATGGCCATGTCTGATTCAGTAGCCGTCACAAGTTGGCCGTACCCAATCCCAGGTGCTGCACTGATGCTGATCAGGATCACGACGACGGCGATGATGATGATTACGATGATAATGGTGGTGGTGGTGTTGATGGGGATGATGATGGTGGTGGTGCTGGTGGTGCTGGTGGTGGTGGTGGTTGTGGTAGTGGGGGTGGTGGTGGTGGGGGTGGTGGTGGTGGTTTGACCATCGATTTCGATTATGTTACCATATGTCCAAGAGCAGGAATGGTGACTGGAGACAAAGATGAGATTAAGGTGAACTAGATGGGCAATCGTCTACCTCACCCTAAACCTTTGCCTGTTTGAACTGGGTACACGAAAAAGTCCAGCTGACCGAATGGCATCGGGCATAGGCTGCTTACGCACGTCCAAAAAATTCGTTTGGGCTGATGTGTAAGACACCCGGGAGAACGTTCACGTCCGGTAGGCAAGTAAGTCTGTCCAGGTGGAGCATAAACCGAGACTCAAACCCGCGAACTGTAGATTGGGACTCAAAACGTCTGACCCACTGTGCCAAAGAGGTGCGCGTTCATCAACTTCTGTCAATTTTACCGAGCTCAATAGGCAGTACAATGAGACTGTAGTGCCATGGGTTAGACTACTGGACTTCTAGTCAATAGGTCGCAGATTCGAACATAGGGTGGCGCATTATCTGGCGGTCTGATGAAGGCTAATGCATTAAGACCGGCCATTCCAGTCTCCCCTGTTTTTGTGGGCAATATTTCGCTAACTTTTTTCATATTAGGTTGTGTTTTGAGCTATTTGTTTTCCTTTTATAGTAAATCATGCTCTAGCTGTGTTCTTCTAAATGCTAGGTTATGGGTTAAATATAGGGCTGAATGGCGAGAGTAGTTTATGTAGTGCGCCTCATATACCCCTATTTCCAGCATTTTTTTCTATGGAAAGCGTGTTTTTAGGGGTTTTATGGCTGGGAAATTAGGATATGCATTGGAATATAATGAAATAACTGCTATATGCATTTTATTGTATTGTATTTAGATATGTTTTTGATTTATACCTTTAGACTTTCCTAATCTGTATTATCGTTTAGCGTATTTTCCGTAAAAATCCGATTATCAAAATGCAGGTTTCTTGAAATTCTAGAAAAAATAGAAGTGATGGTACGGAGGTCATCTACTTCAACTTATGAAGTCCAACTTACCGTTCTGGAGTTAGATAAGTAAAGTCCTCGGCGCGAACCGCCACACACACCTTCAATTTACATGCGAAATAGCTTAGTATCAGTGGCCGCGGGAAACAAATGCAATTGCGTTTTTCCAATTTGCACTAAATTATAAAAAAATTATGTCATTTCCTATCCTTTTTCCCTACTCCAAAACCTCCCTTTAACCACCGCTTCCGTAAGACAAAATTCCGGGCCTATAGGTATAGGAGGTGCACTACTTAAACGACATTTGCCTGCTAAGTTCAAAATTGGAATTCGGGTCGGGATTGACGTTAGGGTTTGGGTTCCTTTTAGCTATAGGATTCATGTTAAGTGTAGGATTATGGTTAAGATTATGGTTACAGTTCAGCTTTAGGTTATGGTTGGTAAAGATAAGGGAATATTACCCTTTCCTCCTCCCTAAACGTATTGCAAGGACACCTTTTTTAAGTTGGTGGGGCGTTCTTGGTCCGATGTAGGTTGTCATATATCTCATCCATACCACAACTCTTTCCCCCTCATAGCAAGCCCGCAGTCCCCCATCTGCCAGGCCCTCCCTACGTGCAGTTCAACTGTATCGTCACCATTCGTACTTTTCCCTCAACCACACCCAAATGCTACTGACGTTTTTTGCTGACTAAAATTCAGGTTTCTTAAGACCGCCGGGTGAGTATAGGTGTGTTTTCGATAACTTCTCGATGCATTTGGCCATTTTTGTGATAAGGGGGTAAAAGTTGAGACACGTGAGCACTAATGGTGGTCTTTGTATACATTTGGGGGACTGATACCGTACTACCTAGGGTTAGGTGGTGCCGTTCCCGGGCCGGGTGGGGGGGGACGCGGGACGAGGAATGGTTGGAGTACATGCAGGTAAGTGACCGCTACTGAACGCGGAGCCTTTAGGAGGTCTCTTTGCGCACACGACCTGCTGTAGTTGCAAGCAGACACTGACCTGCCGGAGGTATGCACTCGCTCGGGTATCTTACAAATCAACCCGGATGAAGTTTAGGACGCGCGTGAGCTCTTATTCCCCCATCCGTTACGTTTGTTGCAAAAAATAGAATACAAACCAGCTACTGATAAAATTATAGGACTATTACCTGTATATACTATCTGCTGGTCTTACGAAGTCTGACTACTATAATTAGCACTCTTAGCAATGGCATATTACCTGTAGAAGCAGCGTCCTAGTTCAACCGTAGCAAAATGTGACACAGCTTTTGGTGGACAGAGGTGGGAGGGCGCAACATAAAGGCAAGCCTTCATGTGCTCCGGGCCTCAAACAGGAATTTACGCGGAATAGCATAAACGCAGATTCACCCTCCTTGTTGAGATCGAGCCTCAGCACTGGCTTTGGTCAACAAAACCTCTGACAAATACTAACGACAAAAATTGTGCCCATATTACTAACACCTAGCTACACTCCTCGTTAGTTGTAAAAGTACAGGTAGTAATAGCAGAGCCAGCCTCAGTTTCTTTTAGTCTGTATTGACACCTACTGCAGTTCAGTGAGGGTGAATAGTGCCGTAGTACTAGCGCAAAAATGACTGTTGTCACTTAAGACAAATTTAGGCGGTGTTCTGGCTTGTATTGGAGAAAGTGGCCTACGCCCGAGCCCGTTGGGTCAGTTTCACTTTGTTTTGTCACCGGTTCAAGTGGGTAGGCGGTTCAGAGTGAGGTAGACAGTTGCGCGTCTATTTTATTTAAATCTCCTCTCCGTCTCCAGTCACCATTTCTGCTCTTGGGTATATGATGACATCATCGAAATCGATGATAGATCTGTCAGTAGACGCTGATCTATTAATTTGAGGTAGTTTGATAGGATTTTACAGACCTTGCGGAAGGCTTCGTTGGTTTGCACATAATGCCCAGAATCCACAAAAAATAACGCCATTAACTTCGCCTTTTCTCAGTCATGCCTGAAAATACTACCTAAATTTGTAGATTTGCGCCGATTCATTCGATCGCAAGCTTGAAGGCATTCGAGGTGTTCTGAGTTGGCCGCTTATCCTTCCCTTTTCCTTATACAACAGGGTTGGTCACTAACAATATCCCATCTCTCAGAGCTGCAAAAGTTCCTGAAACGGCTTGGTCATATTGTCCTCTCGAGTGTTCACTTGCCGCATCCCCTTGAAAGAAGACATGTCTTTACTTGTACCTCCCACCCTCCTATAAACTGGCTAGTCCGACGAGAATTTATCGCAAGCAAAGTTATGCTCGCCAACTGGTCTTTTGTTCGTTAAATTCGTTTAAAGTTTCTTATCGCAGCATCTCTGTTTTGGTGTAGGGCATGTAATTGTAATAATAGCGGACTTTCCTCAAAAGAGCTTTATCTCAGACGATGTTGATGGTGGTGGTGGTGGTGGTGGTGGTGGTGGTGGTGGTGCAACATGGTACCTATTGGCCCAACGCTACGGATTGCGGCTCGAGGAGACGGTCAGTGGTTTCAGTGATGGCGAACCAGATCGCCGAGAATCATCACGCCAAGAATTGACAACGATGATGTACATTTGACAGTTAATCACTCGGACGCGGTCTGACAGGTAATTATCGTGTCATATACAACCACCGGCGATGACAGTGGGAGCTGCTAATTTAATTAGGCACGTGGCAGCGCGGACTGTGACCTAGAAATGCCGCATCGCAGACACCCTCATTATCTTTATCTGCAAATGGCTCTGAGGTGGATTTTGAACGAGACTCCGAAACTTCAGGACAATAAGTGCTATATTCCGGCGATCGCATCTTCCTCTTCTTCTGAACTGCTTCCTCACACTCGCCTTTTCACTTCTATCAGACTTTTGTATGTGGTCTGAGATTTTAAGACTTGCCTTGGATTTAGGACTGATGACAATCTCGCAGTTCAATAGTTAGGACGTATGGTTTTGATCAAAAAGTTCGCGAGTGCAAGGCTTGGGTCGGACACCACTTTGGTCTGGGTATGGCTGGCTGACGATGGATACTGAACCAGAAATGGCCATTCTGGCCTTCCTTTTCTTTACCGACAGAACTATCTGCCTACTTCTTCCAGTTTTTACGGCTGTCAGGGCCTCAGTCGAGGCTTAAGGCAGAGCGGGACAGATGACTTCTGTTAGCAGTCAGGTGAGCTTTCCTCAAGGAGTGGATGATTAAATTTTCACGAAGATGTTCGAACTAGGGTATGGTCCTTACGTCTACTGCCTGGTCACCTGACTGAAAGCTAACCCCATGCTCGTGAGTCAGTACTTACCTTATCCGTTCGTGATTTATGATCATTGCCCCAGAAGATATGAACTAGTAGGTGGGGAAATCTCAATAAAAATTAACCAGACTCACCTGGTGAAACCAGATAATGCATTCGGACAGAACACCCTTCATAAAGTATACGTCCTGTCACTTTAAGCACTTTCTATCAACGTCGTTTTTTATCTGAACGTTGATTTCCCTGCAGACTGTTGTTGACACTGCGACACTGCATGTTAGTCCCAGACCTGCATTCTCATGATCCTGCGTCTACAGTCAGTTTTTGCTGACCACTCAATCAAGAGGGAAAATGGAGCTATTTTTACCCCCTTCTACTTCACGTCCACCGTTGACCACCAGCGACGAGAGGCGCAATATGTATTCCCAAAAGCCTTTTTCACGCTGTTTTGATTAACTCGTACGCTCTTCACGAGATTTTACGCAGTTGTTATGCGGTTTCATCCAGGATAGAACGAGACAGCGTGTGCGCGTCGAACTTTCGGCTTACTATGCCACTTTGTCTCCCCTCCCTCCCTCCTCTCCCCCCCCCCCCCCCCCCCCCAACCCACGTCCCCCCCCCCCCTCCTGGCTGGTCGGCCTCGGCCGTGCAGACGGCTAGTGGGAAAAAAACGCAGAATAAATACGACGACAACGACGGAGACGGGGAAACAGTAATCGAGAATGCAGCATGAGCTGATTTATGTCAGAATTATCACATGTGTGTACTAATGGCCGCAAAAATCAGTCCACTTTCTCCCCCCGCCCCACGCTCCTCCTAGACTGCCGAATATGATTACTTGCAATTGTAAAACTTTTTCTACCCTACCCTGTCTCCACCCCCCCCCCTTTTAGAAGACAGCTCCGTTGTGTGTAATCTGTGTCTCGTCGAGATGACCTGAAATGGGGGAAAGAATCTGTCACTATCATTCACTGCCGTCTCTCAACAAACATGCGCATTTTGCATTTTTTGCTCCTATTGTGCCGAACAGAGACGAAAATGGGTGTGTAAGATATCAACTCCGAAGTAAACACTGTTTTGTTGGAGGGTGGGGGGTCTAGTGAATTTTTCCTTCACGAGCATATGGAATTAGTGAGTGCTTAATTTTTTTCTGATATACTTAAGTGCGCAAACGTCTACATATATTTGCCATTTTCTTATAGACTCAGCCACTGACTTTCTCATTTCCATCAAAAACCTGTTACCCTTAAAACACTACCCCTACATCTCAAGTATTAACTGCGTGTGTGAGAAACTTCCAGCATTATTCTGGTCCTCACAGTCTGAACCTAGCAAAAACGGACACAACCTGATGGGAAACCAAGACAAGCGTTGCTGTGCTCAAGGACTAAGTATGTACATACTCTGAATAGTTTAAGGGCAGCAGTAGCTTATATAGCCCTACGCATTAATCCCTACAACCTGCATGTTTTCCTACGAAAACGGTGGTTATCGGGTTTTATGGGCGGGAAAATGAGACACGCAATGGAATATACTTTAATAAATGCTAAATGCATTTTTTGTTTTACTGTATTTAGACGTGTTCTTGATTAATATCTCTAGATTTTCCTTATCTGTATTATTAGTTAACTTATTGCGGAAAAACCCGATTATCAAACTGCAGGTTTCTTGAATTTCCCAAAAACTTTAAATGGTGGTTAGGAGGTCGTATACTTCAACTTACCTGAGGTCCAAGTTACCGTTCTTGAGTTAGATTAGTGTAGTTCGCGGCGCGAAGCGCCACGCACTCTTTCTACTTTCATGCGGAACAACCTGCTCCCTGCGGCCGCGGGAAGCAACTTCGACTACATTTTTTCAGTGTACAATTACTTCTTAAAATTTCCTTCTCTGCCTATCCTATTTCCCCAAACCACAAACTCTATAACCACCGATTTTGCAGGACACAATGCCCGGACTATAGGTATATGAGTGGGGCTACATGAGCTTCTTTTGCCAGTTTCAGGCCACATTCACAATCCTTGTTGAAATCAAGGAAATCAAAGCGATGACTTTAATTTGCGTCCCATCTGACAAATGTTAGCGTCAGTGTTAGCACCCGTGCTGCTAACGCGCAGCTGCATTGGTAGGTAACAGTAGTAGAAATGGGAGAAGCCGTATCTGTCTCGGCCTTATTGAGCCTGTCGTTGACGCCTACTGGATGTGAGTGAAGGTAGATGATGTGGTAGTACCCGTGCAATGCCTACTGTCACTTAAGACTGAGTAAAGCCGCGTTTTGTGACTTGCATTGGAGAAAGCGGCTAACGCTGGATCTAATCTGACCTTCTTGACACATTATGAAGGTATAGAGTAAACTTGGCACGAAAAAAGTCCGCTATCACTTAAAAATATCTTCTGTAGTCAGTCACCGTCACTGTACCAGTTTCTTGGTCCATGTGGTAGACTTCATCGAAATCAAACTACAATCATATGAAGTAGAAAATGGGTGATATTTGCACCGGGGGCTACTGTCACTGAGATTTTTTCAACGCAAACGGAAAAACGAGCTCCAGGAGGTCTGAGATGGGACAGCCAAGAAGTCTGAAGTAAAACTTTCATTTGCCTGACGTTTTCAACTTTCACTCTAAGCCGTTAATATTGAAGACAGCAGAAACGTGCAGAGGACAGTTGAAGTTTGCATTATTTGGCGAAAGTAGCTTAGGTACTCCCCCTCGTATACCACTAGTACCAGCATTTTTTCCTACGAAAATGGGGTTTATAGAGTTTGGGGGGTGAGGAAATAGGATAAGCACAAAAGGACATTTTTAGAAAAAAGTTTAAAGTGAAAAATGTAGTCGAAGTTGTTTCCTCGACCGCTGGGAGCAGGTTGTTCCGCATGTAATTTCAAGGTGTACGCGAAGCTTCGCGCCGCGGGCTATACAAATCTAACGCCAGGACGGTAAGTTGGACCTCAGGTAAGTTGAAGTAGACGACCTCTTTACCACCCTTTTTATATTTCGGGTATTTCAAGAAACCTGCAATTTGATAATCGGGTTTTTCTGCAAAACCTTAAACGATAATACAAATGTGGAAAATCTGCAGATACAAATCAACAAAACTTCTATATACAATAAAATATATATGCATATTGTAGTTACTAAAGTATGTTTTACTGCATGTTCTAATTCCCCACCCACAAAACCCTATAAAAATCGTTTTTGTAGGACAACGTGCTGGGAGTAGGGATTAATGCGGGGGACTACATAAGCTACTGTTGCCCATTATTTATAGGATATAGGGTCTCACGCCTCTGTCAAAGTAAATAGCCCCTGTATTCGTCGTCAACTGCCGTGATAGGTGCAGCAACTGCTGATCGCCAGCCTCTGGATCGTTAGTTCAAACGTGATAGTACCACTCGTGTTTAATACTGCCATCATAAGTTCACAGTCAATTGACTCAACGATACTAAGGCTAAAGGCCGTGTTTGTTCATGGGCTCCCCCAGTGGCCAAGTACTCGGCCAAGGCAAACTTTCAGTTTTAACTACGACCTGAGATGATCATTTTGGTTAGGGATAGGCTGGGGACCGAAGACCGATCACTCAAGTAATTAGCAGCTAACGCGTTTTTATCCCCAATGAGTGATTTGGCCCCAGTTCACTTAACAGTTTGACCGGATTTCGCTGAACGAGTCGCAACCTGAGTCTCGGTGACATTTTACCTCATTTTTGCTGTGAGCTCGGTCACCCGCGTCCATAGCAGCCTTTCAGTAGCCCCGACCACACCTTTTTTTGCTTGCAACGATTCATTAAGTTTCCTGTCTAGATAGGACTCCCGATCTCATAACATAGCGCCTAACTAGTGCTCTCCGGCCTGTCAGTCAACCAAAATCCAAGGGATCTGAGAAAGCCGTTGATGGCTTTTAATGCATTTTTGATGTACGGGCGTGTCCACCAAACATAGAGTACGCGCCAGAATTCGTGCA
Source organism: Ligula intestinalis (assembly GCA_036362985.1). NCBI lineage: Eukaryota > Metazoa > Platyhelminthes > Cestoda > Diphyllobothriidea > Diphyllobothriidae > Ligula > Ligula intestinalis. The sequence continues at coordinate 63,673,585 of JAYGXS010000004.1, read as the reverse complement.
AAATGTCGACATGTTTCTAACTTTCCAAATGATTTTGAAGCCTACTGACAGCTGCACTCGAATTCAAGGTTTACAAACGGCACACTGTGTGCATCCTGCTTAAAAAAAGTACGTTTTCACTTACAGTGTGAGGAAGATGTCACATAGTTCTCACAAAATGTTGCAATAGATATGGAGCATGCTTTATACACTGTAGGCAGCATTAATAAATTGACGGATACGATTTATTATGAATGAACATCTCACAATCGTAAAAAAGCTCATAATTAGACATGTTTCTAAAACTGAAGGATACCTTTTCTTTCAGTATAAAGTTTCAAGAAGGCGTAATTTTCTACCAAACGAGTACAATGAATAATTTTTCGTTATCGCTTTCCATAAAATATATAAATTTATAAACGCAGTCAAATAAATGATAAATACGCCAACTACTTAAGTAGTTACTAGTTACAGTACATACGTTTTGCTAGTGGTCAAAAAGAAGCTCGTTAAAAAGCCCACATCTTGTCCTGAGTGAAATAACTTCAGAATAGGCTAAAAGATAATCAGTGTCACAACCTGAGTAAATGCCGATTAGCGAGAATGTCAATCTTTCGCATGTGTCGGCCAGTTGCATTAATCCTGGCGCGTGCTGTAATGGACATTGGAACTTGCACCGATTATCAAGGTTGCCAATAGAGGTGTCCATGGATAGCCTTTGCTTCTAAGCCCCGTATAACGAATTGGCTTTCGGCACCGTTTTTTGCCAAGTGCACTGCCTAGCCTTAAAATAAGCCAGCAAGGTACTCTCACCTTACTGGGTTCGCACCTGATTGGCTGGTTGCTGGTAAGGCTCAGTACGTCCGTATTACTTCTCGCTTCACTGAGCACTTTAGTTTTTAGGTCACTACAATCTATGTCGGATACAAGGACATCAGTGAAGGTCCTGTGGCCTTTTGGATCCTCCACCTCCTTTGTCATAAGACAGAGGTCAGAAAATATGCAGTTGATAGGATTTTGAATGTAATTACCAGGTCCCATGCGAATGTAACGAAATTTCCATCCATATTTCGAGCGGAAACCTGCAGTCTACGGTGTGGGAAGACCACTGGCACCAACCACTGTGTAAGTTGTTAGTTGATAAGGGGGTGTGACAGATTTCTATGATTCCATTGACCCACTTGTAAAAAAATTTGCGACCGTGGTGAGCGTCAAACACACACGGCAGGGGAGGCTTTTACGCAGCCAACGCTCGACCACTGAGATACGAGACTCACAGTTGGACGTAAATTTAATAACGCTTGGATCGATTTTATTCACCTAACTCGGTTGTTAGTCTTAAAATTGGTGAATTTATGCACATTTGTTACGCGTAGACGGTTACCTCAAAAGAAAAGTACGCCTTCAGACATAAGTTCAGAAAAGGAAGGATTTGGACGTGTCCAATTGACTCCTCGCTTCATTGCATCCGTTTTACAAAAGTAATTTGATTTTCGCAATCGCTTTTTTAAATGAAATAGGAATAAAGATGTTTGAGATATAATTATTTATTAGCACAAATTAACCGCTTTAGAAATCTCCGCGCACTCTGTAGCGTGCATGTTGTGTCTCAATCTTTGTTAGAAATGTGAAATTCCGCAGCAACCATTTTACCGCCAGTCTGCTAGTTGAATTTCCTTTTAGTGGGCTGGACGTGAGCAACTTCTTTGTTTATTCTGGACATTTCATTCGTCTGACGTTTCGATACCCGTCGTGGATTCATCATCAGAGAACTTACCAGAAAACTGTAGCAGAAATGGGTAATAGATGCACAGGGGTTTGCAGTTGCGGCGCATTTGACGAGACCTGGCCACCCATTCAAATTTTATTACGCCGAGTGAGCTGAGAATTACTTGAGTCGCGGTTCACGGGCTCCCAATCCATAAACAAGTGCAACTATTTGCCCAATCCATATTCGGTGCTGAAACTTAATCTGGCCAAAATAAATCGCCACTTGGGCAACGGGCAGGCCATCACGTAACCTTACGCAAGCGCCAGAGGGCCAGGTGGCCGGGCAATTATCACGCTGCAGTCCACGCGTGATGAACGTTCAACAGGTCAGAGCCCGCATGCTGTCCAACAAAAAATCCACGCGCAAAAAGGCAAATAGCGTTAATTGTCGCTGTATGTTGGCAGTCATGGATGTATCCCATAAATACTGCAAACTCCTGTGCATGCATTACCCGTTTCTGCTACTGTTTTCGGCTAATGTCTCTGAGGATGAATCCGCGACGGATGTCGAAACGTCATGCAAATGAAAGTATTGTCCCAACAATCGAGTCTTCTGCTTCTCAATTACTTCCTGTGATTCGCATAATCGCTTGTATTGGCATTCCTTGTCTGTGGGGTACGACAATGAAATCTCTGCCATTCTTCGGTTTTTTCGGGGCGTCACTTTCGAATGCGGAAAATTTTCTTATGTCTACATTTGTATCCTCTGACTAAATCAGGACTTGCAGGTTCGTGGCTCGAGTGCTATGACACCTGAACTCGAATTGACACGACTTACTTACGCGGCAAACGTGTCAGTTAAAATTTCCCTTCGGTAGGTCTCTAGTTTTGTTCCAAAAATGCGAATTTCCTCAAGTAACTTTAAACGCCAGCTAACCAGTACTGTTTATTTCCCCTAGCGCTCGGTAAATAGTGGCCTATTCGACTTATATACGGGCATTCATCCAAGCACGTTTTAACCATTTAGCTTACCGTTTGGGGCCAAAGTTGTCCCATCTAGATTCAACCTCAAGGCGGTCATTTTTGGAATCGAACCTACTCTAGTTGGTCAGCAATCGCAGATAGGATGGTTTTTTAAAAGTTACAGTTCCGTGGACTTCAGTCCGTCAGCCCTTCATCGAATCAAAATGTTTTGGCGTGCTTAAAAGGCTGATTTGATTGTGCCGAATGGGGTTTGGCTGACCAGAGTACGCTCGAGTTGGCCAGCAGGGATCTACCTATCGATGCGCACCACAATCAATGTGCTGATCTTTCCGTCACACACAATCAACTCATACATTTTCGGGCTATTTTGTTTGCGCACTGCATGACAATTTGACTGCCGATTTTGTCGAGGACTACTGTACCTACCACAGTACGGTGGCGGAGGGACGATGATTTGCGCTTAAATTAGATTATGGTAACAGGAGACGTGCCCTGCCCCCCGCCTGGACCCGGTATGATGATCAAGTCAAGAAAATTGGGGCAAGGGAGCGCAAGCGGCTGACATGGTCAGAGCCGCCACTATGCGCGCTGCCACACATACAGTACGGCTCAGAATTCGTGCAACATGTCAACACTTGCGAAGGATTGATGCTCACTTGCTAATCGGCATTAAGTAAGGTTTTAATGCTGATTATCATGCAGCTTATTCTCAAGTCGGTCCAGTCCCGATGGAATGCTGCCCTTTTAATGAGCTTCGTTCTGGCGGCTAACGTAAGGCATTTACTGCAAAAAATGGCAATTTAAATATCATGCATTTTTATCATGGATTTTGATGGTCTGTATCAATTAAAATATATTATTGGAAAAATGTACGAAAAAAATATTTTTTGTACTCCTTTGGTAGAAAATTACGCCTTCTTTAAAGTTTATGCTTAAAGGAAGTGCATGCTTCGGTTTTAAAAATATTTCTTACTGTGGGCTTTTTTACAATTTACAGGTGTTCATTCAGAGAACACCGTATTCGTAAATTTCTTAAAGCACGCTCCATATATATTGCAACATTTAATGAGGGCTATGTGAGATCTTCCTCAAACTGTAGGCGAAAACGATCTTTTCGTTAAACAGGATGAACACAGTGCACAGTTTGTAAATATTGATTTTCAATGTAGCAGTCAGTAGGTTTCTAAATTATTCGGCAATTTAGAAACTTTTTAATAAACAAGATACACCCTTCCTTTAAGTATAACATTGAAAGAAGGCGTAATTTTCTACCAAACGAGAACAGGAAATAATTTTTTTTCTGCATGCTTTCCAAAAAATATATTTGAATATATAAAGGCAGTCAGATCAATGACAAGAAGGCGTACTACTTAAGTAGCTACTTTTTATAATTCATACTTTTACTCAGCCGTCAGAAAGAAGTTCGATAAAAAGCCGACATCCAGATGTGACCAAAATGTTTTGAAATTGGGCTTTACATGGTCATATTTAAAAATCATACGTCATTTATATGTTTTAATCGAAAACGCATTTCAGAATTCCGGGTGACGTTTCAGGAGATAGGAAATCTGCTGTATTTTGCATTTTAATCATGGATTTTGATGGCCTATATAAATTTAAATATGCTTTATCGAAAACATATAGAAAAAAAATTTTTTTGTACTCGTTTTGTAGCAAATTATGCTTGTTTTAAATTTTGTACTTAAAGGAGGGGTATCCTTTGGTTTAAAAATAGTTTCTGAAGTGTCGAATAATTTTGAAACCTACCGACTGCTTCAACTAAATTCAAAGTTTACAAAGTGTGCTTTGTATACATCCTTTTTAAGAAAATATAGTATTTGTCTCTGGTCCAAGGAAGCAATCGCATAATTCTGATAAATGTTGCAACAGATGCTGATCATGATGCATACATTATTGGCAGCGTTAATACCTTGACAGATACGATGTGTTGTTAACGACCAGCTCATGCGCGTAAAAAATCTCACAATCATAAATTTTTATAAAATGAAAGGATGTCCTTTCTTTAAGTATAAAATTCAAAGAGGGCGCAAATTGCTATCAAGCGAGTATAAGGAATAAAACCTTCGTGCATTTTTACATAAAATATATTCAAATTTATCAAGGCAGTCATACTCAATCAGAAAAAATGCATACTACTTAATTAGTCACTTTCTTCAGTGCATCATTTTGTTAGTGGTCAGAAAAAAGCTCATTAAAAAGCTGGCATCATATCGTAAGTGAACTGACTTGAGAATAGGCTACAACCTTATTACAACCTTACTCAATGCCGATAAGCGAGCGAGTATCAATCTTTCGCAATGTTAGCACATTGTGCTAATTCTGAGCCGTACTGTATCACACCATGCCCAGGAACAGCAGGCTCTCAGTTTCGATCGATTAATTAAACCCAGGGGCTCGCGCAGTTAAAACGAACCAAGTAAGTAAGCTTGTGACCAGTAGGTAGCCCCGTTACCTTTCCAACGTACAAAATATCTTCCTAGTTCAGTCCAAAGTAAGTAGGCTGGCACCCCTCATAACCAAACTGGCCTCAGTATATATATGTATATAGTGGCAGACAGACAGAGCGTTTGACTTCAAACTAACAAGGCCACGGGTTCTAAACTCCAGTAGGCGCCAGTTTCTGTTGCTACACTTGGGTTGGATCAGACTAGCTGACGATAGCTAATAAGCCGAAAACGACCATGTTTGTTTCCCTTTTCTTTGTCGGTAATGTACTTTTGCACATATATGTGCGACGCCCATGGAATTGAATAGAAGACGGAGAAGCATTCTTCGGGATCAGTTGTTTATTTGCCCGACATTCCGAACTCCTATCTTACAACTCGCTATGTGACTTCCTGTGAGGGCTCTTTTATGAGCTCCAGGGCACAACGGCACATAAGAGTTTTCTTAATCAGATTGAGGAGCCCCTTACCATTCAACATATTCCCGATTGCAAGCAAAAAAAGCAACGAGCCCGTGGTCCAATTGTAGAGTGTTGTGTTCCATGACCAAAGTATCGGGTTCGAATTTCGGATGCTCCACAACTGATGACGTAGCAGCCAGAAATTCTATTTCGGTTTCCCTTATCGTTGTCGGTTTCACTTTATTATATCCTAAAAATCGCTATGCGACGACCTGTGAAGGTTTTATAGTATGCTCCGGGGCACAACACCTCATCTAAAGTTCCTTAAAAACATTGATGAGCCCCCTACCATTAATATATGAATGTATTATATTGCGCTACCGAGCTGGCTAGCGAACATGCTCATAACTTGATCGCAACCGCACTGATTCGTAACTCAATGGTGGAGTGTTACTTTTGATGACCAAATGGTCGTGGATTCGAATCTTGGGTGATCCATATCTGAGATTGGGTATGACTGGCCGATTACGACTTATAAGCCAGAAATGGCCATTCCGGTCTCACTTGATTTATCAGTTCCACTCCATTTATAGATCTACATAGGGATTAACTCTGCCAAGCGACATGTTCAAAGTACTCATTACCTACTGAATCCCGATTAGACTACCAGATAAAACTACAAAATATGTATTTTTACTGTTTTTCATCTTTCCACTGAATTATTTCTATGGGCACGAAAAGTCAGGCCTTGTAGAAGCAAAAAAGCATTAATAACATCCTTCGAATCCTCTCATCACCAGCGACACAGCAGAACGTCAATCAACCATAGACGCAAATTTTTCAAACGTTCGGTTTGAGTAGATCTCTCAGTCGCTGGAAAGTATGACCGTCAACTTCTTTAGAACAAACTAACTTTTTTCCTTTCTGGGTATCTGCGTGCGTTGAATAATAATGTTTCTACAGCCGTCATATTTTTTAGCCAAGGACCATATTTTTTCATTGAAAGCTTCAACAACCACCCAAACCTGTCCTTCAAGAGCAAACAGCACGTTGACTTTCTGCCGACTGGCGTGTCGATCTTTTCACTGAACTGGGGCATAGACAAGACCCCAGTTTTTCCTTTTGTGTACCACTATTGAGAATTTAGACAGTCTACAAGTTGGCTTTACGGCAGCCAAAGGACCATTGTAGACAGAGAACGTCCCCAAGTACTGAACCGTACTCAATCAGCGGCTGCTACGAAACGCTTGAATGCGCACTCTACGGGGATTCGTGCTGAGTCCTGGTAGGGTGCTTGGCAGTCTTCATTAGTTTTCCGGGAAGAGAGACCTTTTATTGATAAAAGTATTCACAGCAGATTAAGGACTGGACGTAAATGGAAAGTACACGAAAGACCGGTAGCGAGTACCGAAATAAAATGATGAGCAACATTGTTTGCAAAGTAAAAAAACCTTATTCGTGTTCAGTATTGCTACATCGTGTCCTTAGAATTTTAAGTATTTCAAAGTTCCAAGTCAGTAAATTAGTCTCCCAAGCTTCACTCCGCGGAATAGTTTAAACAGTGCGTGCTATTTCCAACCAAGAAAATGCACGAACTCTCTGATCTACCATTGTATTTTAGTTTCACTTCGTATTCTCAGTTCTGCATGGATTCTGCTGAGATTCAATAATTTTTTGAGCTGCGAAAATTTTCGAGCACTTTTGCATTCGCGAATCCAAAGTCTCGGAGAATTATTGCTAGTAACTGGTCAAGTTCATGCCTGGAAAGCATCTCCGTTCCTGTCAGTCACGTTTGGCTGTGTTGATTTCTTCAAGAATTGGAGTTGAAACACTTTTTAAGAGAGCTCTAGATTTTCCCTCCTGTTCGCAGACTTTCAAACCAATTGTAAATTTTCTCAGTCCACCCAACCACTCTGTCTTTTTATTGCAGTAGAGTAAAATCTTTAGAAACACCATATTATTCGCAGGGCTTTCGCCTTCACTTAATCTTCAGAATAACGGAACTGAACAAACCTACATACTTTCGTCCTCCTAGCTTACTTGAACTGTTTTTTTTAGAATAAAACGCACCCTGTTTACATATTAGAATCCTCGTGTACTTTTTAACATACGCACGTGGAGGGTTGGTTTCAGCTGAATGCTCATTTTCATTTTATACTGTCTGCCAAAAGAAAACGTGGGCTCTGTCTCTTAAATCGTCCCACTCACCCCCCTACGAAAATAAAGATCAAAAAGCACTCAATCAGTCTGTCGACTTGGAACGAGGAGCACATCACTGCCCGTACTATATCTTGATAAGACATCGTCCAATGACTGCCTACTTAAACGCTTGGGTAGCAGTCATCTTTTTCACAATCATTGCGAGAGGAGGGAATGATTAGAAGTAAATCCAGTCACATTTGGATGTTAAAGGTTAGGAAAATTAACGTGAAAACGGAGCTTATACAGGTAAGAGAGCTAGCCGTACAGAATTAGGACTAGCCATTGGAGTGTGGAATAAGGTTCAGGTGCGGAGGAGCGAATTTATTTGAAAGGTTTTCTTACCGGGGCTTGTTTTTACTTCAATCTTTAGCCTACAGCTAGATTAATAGGGGACTTTTGATGGATTTGGCTAATTCATTTGATCCAATTGTTAAAATCTCCTTGGCTTTGGTGCTATTTGAACCCACGACATAGATGGAAAGACTTAGTACAGTCAACGTTTTAATCACCTGAGCTATGAGGCTCCACTCAATTTAATCACACTTTGACCAAGTTCCCGCTCAGCCCACTAAAAGATGCGGAATTCGCCAATGCTGCAACAGTAGGCTGACTATCCAATCAGGAATTCCTAAGTAGTCAGTCTACAATCCACTGGGCAAATATTAGCTACAGGGATTTACTCGGGGTTTCAGGAGATTTGAATAAATAATTTAGCGCAATTTTGGATACTCGGCGGTCTCTATGGGATTTAAACTCACGACAGCAAGGGACTGCCAAACTTCGCACACTTGGGTTAAAGGAATCGGCAGGACTGTCCTTAAAGGTCCTGTCAGCCTTTGACGTATAAAAGTAACCTTTTTACTTTTTAGGAACCCAAATTTTCATTGTTTCGTTAAATTTAGTTAATATGAGGTTGAATTTTCCTCAATAGGTAATTGCTTGAGCAACAGGAGGTTATTTTGATGGAGTTGATTCTATTAAGTAGATTAAAACAAATATAAATTTCTTTAGTTTATTATTTTTTGGTCACTACCAATAAAATTAAATATTCATTTACACTCGCCAAGCAAGAAGCAAATGTTAAATCACAGATTACTTCGAATAGTTGGGCGGAGAAAATAGTTACTTAGGCAGCACTACAAGACATTTATGTTAAGGAATTAAACCCCAATGTTCTAGCAACTGGAGCATTTAAATTGCCTCGACTGCTGTTTACCAGAACTTACAAGTAAGGAAACTTGGACCTATTTAAGGCCAATTAAGTGAATCAGCTAGGCTCACCTAAACGGAACTGAATGCAAAGCTAATGGGCTCATTGTGGCACAGACCCGCGCTGCTAACTAACAGAAATAAGAATTATTTTGGAAAGGCAATTTTTGCGGTTACCTAAATTGGATGGGAGAAGAGGAATGGTTTATAATACCTGTGACTTTACGTAAAATGCGGTAGAAAATAGGTTGACGATTAAGCTGTTGGCTTGACAGTTTGGCTTCGAATAAGATTGTGTAAAGGGTTAGTATTTGTTTTCGGATTATCTGTAGGGGTTTAGATTAAGGGTAGGTCTGGAGTTAAGATTAAGTTAAAACTTCAGTTTTATGTTAGGGTTAAGACAAGGTGATATTCGACTTTCCTGAAATGTATTGCAAGGCCACCAGTTTTGAGCAAACAGGGTGTTCCTTTATTCCGAAGAAGAAGAAGATGCGATCACTGGAACAAGGACTTTATTTTCCTGACGTTTCGGATTCCGTCGGAAATCCTTAGTCATAGAACCCCTGATCTGCGCATGTCTCAGACCTGTTTACGATTAACTATGACTAAGGATTCCCGATGGAATCCGAAACGTCAGGAAAATAAAGTCCTTGTTCCAGTGATTGCATCTTCTTCTTCGTAACTGCTACCTGGAACTCGTATATTTTCCTCTATTGTTCCCTTATCCTTATCCTTTTTAGTCGGCCGTAAAAATCATCCTTAGCATGTTCACAGCCAAGTTCAGTAGGTATTTCGGTAGATTCCTACTTTGGGTGACAGCTCAGCATACGAAAGCCCCGTCCTTTTTTAAGACAGGACGGGTTGTAATAAAAAATATACGGTATAGGCCATACAAAGGAAAGGAAATATAAATAAAAATTAATTTTTATGAAAATTAAAATAAAAATGTGTACTTATGCAAATATTGGGAAATAATTTATTTAAAAAATAACTCACTTAAACGAAAATCAACTAACTAAAAACGTAAACTAAGGTATACTCACTTATCTAAAAAATAACCTTAAACTCAAATAAACAAGATAGCGAAATTAAAACTCAAATTAAATAGCAATAAGTTAAATGAGCCAAATAAAATAACTTAACTTAAAGTTGTTGTGCGTGTAAATTGAAGCAGTGTGCGGCGCTACGTGCCGCGAACTATACTAATCTTACTCCAGAATGGTAAGCTGAACCTCAGGAAGTGTGAAGCAGACAATCTCCTTATCACCAATGTGTTTCAAGAATATCAAGAAGCCAGCTAAACTATAAAGTGAAAGTAAGTAAAAATGCCCAAATTACTCACACTCAATCGATAATAAGTAAGTAAGAAATATCAGTAGATTTCTATGGTTATTTATGGCGCGCTATTTTGTCGGCTAAAGATTTGGTTATCTAATCATTTTCTCGGACGCAACCTAGGGTTTCACTGAAAATAGGCTAACGATTAAAGTCTAGGATTAGAGTTAAGGTTTTGATTAGAGCTATCATTGTGTAAAGGGGAAGTACGTGTTTTTGTTGATTAACTGTAGGAATTAGATGTTGAGGTATAGCTAGGGTTAAGATTAATTTTGAAGTTCAGTTTTATGGCACGGGTAATGCAACATAATATTTACCCTACCTGAAATTTGTTGCAGAGCCGCCTGCTTGAAGTGGACAGGGTGTTTCTATTTTCGTGTTCTGTACAGTTGGCCATACCACGTTCACAGCCAGATTCAGTAGATATTTCGAAGAATACTCTGCAGTTACAAGTAAATATTAGTCGTTTATGCACCCCTCGAGGTAGATACACCTTTAGTTTTAAACGAAAGTATCGTTACGGCATAAAAAACGCCCGCTGGACTTCACATCCTAACAACTTCCCGGGTTATCGAAGATTATGCTTCTTCAGGAAACACTAGCCCCATCCGCACTTCCTATCAGTAATTCAATCTCTTCATCAGTTATTACTACTGCGCACTATGTATTGCAAAATGTGAAGAGAACTACAATCTAACGACAAAAGCGGAAAGTACCGAAACTTACTTGAACATTTAATGTTCTTGGGTCGTGCGGAATGAGTCATCCCAGGAACTCCAGTGTATTTGCTCTACAAAACTCCGCAATTCATAGTGAGGGTGAGCTCAAAATACCCTGCTAAGGGCAGTTCTTTGAACACTTTGCTTCCGTTTGGTTATTTTCATGGCTCGATGCTTCTTGTATCAAGCATTTTTTATCCTTCTCTATTTGCATCTCTGTCTTTTTCATCTCAGGCCAAACTGCCTGAGGACATTTTGATGGTGAAATTAAGGTCATCTTTTTAACTGGCTTTTGGCAAGGCTACTGTTATAAAGTGCTTAAGGCGATTCACAGTGGGACATAATTCTAACCGTGACTGGTTGTGTATCTAAACCCCCCCTGTTATACTTACTTCCCAGAGCACGTAACAAAATGTTTACTTTAAGCGGGAAACTCTTTTGTCGAGCACTGGACTGCGAAGATGAAGCAACATGATTGGGTGTGCTCACAGTTGGTTGTCTATACTTAGCCCCTCTCGTCATAAACCGGCCCAGGAAAGAGACTTTTATGGGCTTTATATATGACCTGCTTTAAATGCGAATCACTTCTGTGACTAACCTCGCCTCCCATTCCCGTGTTTATACCGGGAAGCGATTTAAGAACGAGCTTCCGAACGGCAGGTGGTATTGTGTCATACTTCACGAAGGGTAACTAGCCCCATGATCTAACACTAAACCTAACCCAAACCACGACCGTTAGTCTGATATTAACCCTAACCCTAACCAATTTTACCTAAACCCTAAAACATATTTGCTTGGAATGTAGCTCAATGTCACCTGGGTTACGGGTGTTCCTTTTCTCCAGTCTTGCCAGGGGAAGCAAATAAATGATCTCTACCCTACGTTTCACATCAGATCAACTAGTGTTTTTTCAATTTCAGTGGAAGGCACCGATCACTTGGTATACAAATAAGGAGCAACGTGTCACCAGAAGACACAATGACGTCATTTGACAGGAGGCTTACCTAAGTTCCGCCGTAAAATAGACTAACTAACAGACTGTGTATTCTGAATCAGCCATCAGAAATATGAGACGTTAAAACAGCCATTTTGTCGGTCCATAAGCCGTAGGGCCCCTGTGTACTACAATGGGCTGGAGTGGAGCGCATTGTCTGTGCACTTTTGAGAGACCGTAGAACTGAGCAAAGATCGCTTGTTGCGCGCTTGTCTTACGTCGATCGATCGGCTGTTATGTCTTATGCACGATCATTTTGTAGATGCGCAAGTTCCGCAATTGCTCCGGAAAAACTGTTGTCAAAATCCTTTTCGTATAAACGTATTTGGTGATAGTAATAATAATGGCGTGAGTGAGCTGCTCTTCCATACACTGTTGAAATACTGTGATAGCAGGGTGCCTTACTTGGACAGATTTCCAATAACAATTGCCTGTTGTCCCCATTTTTATTCAGGAAGTCAAGTTAGGCGAACGAACTTTTTGATTACTTCATAATCAGGCTGATACAATAATACAAGGGAGGGTAGAGTTCACAAAAGTTTAAGCAACCAACCAGTAGAAATAAGGGAGAGATGAGGTAAGGGCTCAAAATGGTCAGATTGTAGTCCTTATTAGAGACCAGAGAAGGAAAAGGGGGGAAAAGAGAAAGGGGTCTGACAATTAGTTCTTGCCGCCCCAAAATCCTTGCCTCGCGATTTTGGGAGGCGTGAGGACGCAAGGTTTCATCGTCTCGTGACGGCATGGGTGGCCTGGGGCTGCTTGCCATCGCTATCTCCTAACCGTCCCGCGGCGTGGTAGGAAGCCTGTGGATGGACTTGGGTTGGTCTTCGGCAACAAGAGCCTTAGTCAATACAAGCGAACATCCATGTCCCAGGAAGCAATTGAGAAGAAGATAAAGAAGAAGAAGAAGAAGAAGAAGAGGAGGAGGAGGAGGAGGAGGAGGAGGAGGATTCGATCGCTGGGACAATATGTTTATTCGCCTGACGTTTCGATATCCGTTGCGGATTCGTCATCAGAGACATGAGTAACCATCTGGCACAAACAGACGAAAAAACTGGTTGGTGAGGATGATGGCAACTGACAACGACTAGATTTTATTTTTGGATAAACATCGTGAAGAAACCTGGGCCTGAGCTGGGAACTGATTCCATGACCTGATAGTTGCTACAGCATAATCACACACGAAGCTCGTTAGTATAGGGGGGAGGGGGCGGCGGGTGAGAACAATGAAGTCGTTTAATATGACGGGATTTTGTCATCATGTTCAACTCGGGACTCACTACTCACCGTGACATGTTAATTGTCGGAACCAGGGGGGACTCCATATGCCTTTCTCTCTTCCCTTGCGCACAATTTCCGCTGAGCCGCACTTCTCAGGCTCCGTACGGAATTGTGGGTGCAGCCACCTCCGAGAATAAGAGCACTGTTATGAGCCGAGCTTATAGTCCGAAGAAGGCAACGACCCGGTTTTGGTAGCAGGGGATTTATTCAGGACAGCGGATTTTTCAGCTTGCCCTCTATAGCGTATTTATAAGGTTTTGCCCATTCGGGAACAATCTTGACCTATTGTTTTTGACCCGGTGTTCTGGCCTGCCCGCTGATCGATAGTTTGCCACGCTGTGTGAGCGGTCGTCACGTATGCACGCTGATCGATAGTTCATCACCCTAACGGTCGTTAGCGCATGCTGTTTGTCTGCGCGCATGACTCAATTCGCGTATACTTCAAGCCATAGGCCCTGGGTGCATTGTCGCTTGTGTCCCTGTAACAAGCACGATATAAGCAAACCAATATCGGTGACAAGTAATGGGTCCGGTCGAAATAACTACCTTTTTTCTAGCTGATTCACCCAAGTACTGAGGAGCATTATCAAGACCGAGGTCCCGCCTGTATTGGGGCTCCATTAATGAGCTATCGCTTGCCGCCTTTTCAATAGATAAATGAGTCAATACAAATGAACCTGCAAGTTTCAGGAAGAACTTGAGGAGAAGAAGGAGATTCGATCGCTGGGACAACACTTTTATTTGCCTGACTTTATGAGATCCATCAAAGGCATCCATAACACGTCATATAATGAAACCGAAAGACTCATAGCCACGGCAAAAAAGATATGGAGCCGTCTACAGTATCTGGTTAAGTTGCGAACAAAGCAACTATATCGGAGAAACTGGCAAACTTTTCAAGACGCGACTTGCTAAACATGCGGCAATAGAGCGGCAAAATAATGCCCATTCTCAAGTTGCGGCAAGTTCGGCAAGACCCAGCCACACATTCAAAGTTGACGAGGCCGAAATTTTCGCAAGATATGACAATCGGGTGAGCCGAGGATCACTTGAAACATGGTTTATGGGTCCACAGTCCTTAAACAAGTGTAGCGACTTGTCTGATCCATATTTAGTGCTGAGGCTCAATGTGGCTAAAGCAAGGAGCTACTTGGGAAAAGTACAGGCCACCATGTCATCTTACGCCAAAGCCGGAGACCCAGATGGCCGAGCAATCATCAGGCTCGAGCCCACCACGCGTGATGAAAGTTCAGCAAGTCATAGCCCGCATGTCGGTCAACAAGCTATCGACACACAAGAGAGCAATTATCCTTAGTCAGCGCTATATGCTTGCAGTAATGACTTTGTCTAATGAATGCTGCCAATTCCAGCGCCTATGTTACCCATTTCTGCTAACTGCTTTCCACTCAGGTCTTTGATGAGAAATCCGCGATGAATGTCCAAACGTCAGGTGAATAAAAGTGTCGTCCCAGCGATCAAATCTTCTCAGATGTGCGAGCTTGGTGCAGGCAGCTGCGCTGCCATACAGGGCGAATTTATTGTTGCATCTTCCATTAGGATTGCTGAGGCGAGTGGTGTGATCTGCAGCTGTGAGAAAGAGGATTTTATGAGGCGCGTTCCTTGCGGAGGGCTAGAGGGACGGTTAAGTGGCTACTGTTTAAGCGTTGTCGGTGTCGTATTTGTCTGATAATGAATTAATCAAAAACTTTTGTTCGCCTAAACTGACTTGCTGAAACACTTTTGGTGAAAAAGGTAGTGGAGAGAGTAAAAAATCAGGGCAAGCATTGATGTACTCCGAGCCTTAAATATCTACTTTACTCGGAATAGTATAAATCCAGGTCCCCACTCCTAGTTGAGATCGAGGGAACACGAGCCCAGCGTTAACTCTAATCAGCGTCATCTCTGACCAGTTATTAGCATCAGTGTTAGTACCCGCAATGCTATTACTTAACTATACTGCTTGTAAGCAGCAGTATAAATAGTAGTAGCAGTAGTAGCAATATTAGACTCGGTCTCGCCGAATTTTTCTGGACACTTACTGAAAGTGAGTCAGGATAGGTAGTGCAGTAGTACCAGCGCAAAAGGCTTCTGTTTCTTATGACTAAATTAAGTGGTGTTTTTGGCCTGCATTTGAGAAAGCGTCTTACGCCTGATTCATGCTCGGCAATCTGGACACTGTCTTGTCACCGGTTCAAGCGAAAAGGGGGTTAAGGGTGTGATAGATAGCTGTTCGTCTTCTTTCATTATACCTGACTACAGTCACCATCCCTGCTCTTGGGCATATGCTGAACATAATCGAAATCTATAGTCGAACTATTATAAGATTGGAGGAAATTGTGAGGCAAAAATTCCTGAGGGTCATTGCTCCAGCTACTTTTCCCCAATTCAAGACCTGCTGGGCTATGTTCTACGTCCTTGTGGTGACCTGCAGGCCTAGATCGAGATTTAACATCTTCTTACGTAAGAATTTACCATACTGATAGCATATTTTTCTGAATAAAAGCCCAGACGCTTGTGTTTCACCGATATTCTACTGCCGCATGACACAGCTGAAGGAGTTTCGACTCATCAGTGGGTCATCAAACACTCCCTATGTTCTTTCTGATTGTTGGCAGTCTTGCTTGTCTACCGGTCATGAATGTTCGCCCGGGTGTCTCACAAACCAACCCGGATGAAGTTTAGGATGCGCGTAAGCTCACATTTCCCACCTGTTATGCTTGTCGCAAAAATAGGACGCATGCCAGCTATTGATGCAATTACAGGAATATATTACTAGAATATACTAGCCGCTGGTCTAAGTAAGAATGATTACTGGGATCAGCACTCTTAGTAGTGGCCTATTACCTCTAGCAACAGTATCCTAGCTCAAACTTAGTAAAATGTGACACAGCTTTTGGTGGACAGAGGTGAGAGAGAGGAAACCAAGGCAAGCCCTGATGTGCTCCAGGCCTCAAGCATTTGCCGGGAATAGCTTAATCAGCGTCAACTCTGACAAATCCTAACGTAAGAAATAGTTCCTGCATCATTAACACCAAGCTACACTCCTATTTAGTAACAGTAGTAATAGTAGTAGTAGTAGTAGTAGTAGTAGTAGTAGTAGAAGTAAAAGTAGAACTAGCAGTAGCATTGCCAGCCTCGGTTTCCTTGAGTCTGTTTTGATACCTACTGAAGTCGAGTGAGGGTAAATAGTGCGATAATACCAGTGCAAAGACTACTGTCACCTAAAACAACTTTAGGTTCGTGTTCTGGCCTGCATCGGAGAAAGCGGCCTACCATCGAGCCCGTTCGCTTCACTTGACTCCATCTTGTCACTGGTTCAACTGGGTAGGTGGTTTAGACTGAGGTAGACAGTGGGACGTATATTTCACTTAAATCTCGTCTCTGTCTCCAGCCACCATCCCTGCTCTTGGGCATATGGCGGACACCATCGAAAACGAATAGTCAAACTAGCATATGCATTTTGTTAGATACTCCAGTTTTTAAGTTGTAGATTTTTTGCATTTCCTCAGAACTTCAACTGTAACTTGGAGTAGATCGCTTTATTAAAGGCTCTATCCCACTTGTGCAAAAAATGAATCTAATTCATATGAGAAACTACTTCCATACGAGATGTTGACTAGTTGTACATGAATGCAGCATCAAGTGTCTAGGATGGGTCATCATAGACCATGAAAATTAAACTGCTCCCTTGTTGTCATCCTCAAGTAACAAGTGTTCAGGTTTCAAGGACTTAAGCACGCAGCCCTGGTTTTATTACACCTCGTCGGGAAGCTTTCATTCAACATTAAATTGTTTCGAATTTGCTTATTTCCAAACAATTTCTGGCTATGGATCTCCCTAGAGTTCATCAACTAGACACATTATGCCCTTAACTGACATTTACGTAAAGTATTTAACGAGGCAATGGCGTATTTTGTTTCTTAGGCTTTAAAAATAAACCTGGAAATAACGTAAGCTCTCGGCAAAAGAATTGATCAATCACGCGATACTAGCATGTGAAGCAACTAAAATCAGACTACAATTTATTAATTAAGTGCCGTTAAGCAACGTTTCGGCGTTTTGACTGACCTCCAAAGATCGCAAGGTCACTGATTAACGTTTCCGCTAGCAGAAATAAAAACACGCAGTATAGCTAGTATATCTTTGTTTGGCGGGTTCTTACCGACAAAAGGACTGTCATAACTCAGTGCTAGTGTCTAATCCCAGGCCGTAGTGCCTCCCTGGTCTGTGGTAGAATCAGTTATCATCGAAAAACGGTATGGCAACGGCATTCAGGCGGTTCGTTTCGTGTTTGGTCAGAAGTCGCACTGATCTGCTGGAGGAGTAAGCAAATAAGTCAAAAACGATAACTTGAATGCGCCAAATTTTGTCGATAATAATTTCTTGATTATTCAGTTGACCCAATTATGAAAAATTATCGGCCTCGGTGGGAGTTGAACTCAAACAGCAAGGAAGGCTTTTTCGCAGCCAGCGCTCTACCATTGAGCTACGAGGCTTACCGTGCACCATGAATTCAATTACGTTTTGGTCGATTTTACCCGCCCAACCTACTGCTCCTATGGCATCCACTGTCACGAACAGCAAGCTGACTGCCCAGGCAGGATTTCCTAAACAATTATTTGGAATCCACCAAAATGTCTACTAGGCTCAGTTATTGACTTTCAGATGCCATGCAACTGCCGAGGTGTGTTGTAACCCGTCAGATCTATACTTAAATGGAAATGGCTATTTCGCCTCAGTGTGCGCATTCTCGCCCACTCTACCCCCCCCCCACCATGACCTTCCAATCTGTTCTGATCACTGCGTTTTGTCATTCAACACGTTGCTATTTTTTAGAAAATATTTATAGCTCCGTAACTCTTTGCTCTATGCTTGTCCTTATGGTAGACGCACCCACTGCAGAACTTTAAAGTAGCCAGTCTTCTATTGCAGACAAATCTCAAATAAGTTGCTGTGATGTCCAAACTTGAAAAATACTGACAAATATAGACCGGAAGCAGTGTGTTTTGTTTCGGAAAAAGGGAGAAAATATGCATATTGAGCAAGATGGTGTGTCATAACTACTTTTTTTACCTATAACTGCATGGTATACTTGAGAAAAGTGGTTTCCTAGTAAAAATAATTCCGAGGTCCGCGTTTTCTACCGTATTACTTGCTGATTTGGTTCCCATTGCTTGAAGTGCGTAGAAATATTATTTAAATGCTGGTAGAGACAAAATATTTTTTTTACCTGAACAACAGTATGTCCTAGATTCGGTCCCAACCCACACATACAACGTGAAATGTACTTCAACCAAAACTTTTTTCAGAAGTAGCAACTCGTTTGGTATATGTCTTGCGTCTATGTCGGAAATGAGAAACATGTCTATTTGTCCCAAAATAACCAAAGTGTAGGATTTGCTATTTTCGACAACGAAGCATTTCGAATGAAGACTTTGAGAGTGTTCCAAATACTGTGTGCACTATTCATGACTATATAGTAAACTATAAATGGTTTCGTCAAAGACGGAGGATAATTCTCAACAAATCTGATAAAGGAAAGTACATTTTGATGGACAGATTAGATTCTGAGTCCGATGAAAGAGTAGTGTGATATGAATACCTGATTCCTGCGTAAGGTTTGTCCCCCTGTCACAAGTAACCTCATATATACTCACGACGACCGCTAACCTAGTCATCTTAACATCTACCGACCCACCATCTGCCGTCCCCCTTCCAACCGCACGCTGCCCACAAACACGCGGGCTCACAAACCATGACTCACATAACACGTCACTGGTCTAGCTGTTCTTTTCTCTTAAACTGTTTAGTGTAATTCTTATTCGCTCACCCGCCTTTATTTCGTCTGATGAAGAACAAGTGTCACCAACTCGAAAATTCACAAGTTCACCTTGATTTTTTTTCGAAAAATCTCTCCTTTGCTTCATACTCACGTGTATCTACTATATTTTATCATACTTACAGCCGAGACAATGACTCCGTGGCACAGTGGTAAGAGCTTTGGACTTCTAACTATCAAGGTCGTGAGTTCGAACCTCGAGTGGGGCACTCATTTGTGGAGCAACAAATGGGTTGGGTATGAGTAGCTTACGACGGCTAATAAGCCAGGAAGGGCTATCCTAGTCTTCCTTGTCTTTTTTGGTTACGTCTTTCTGCCTTTATTGTCGGCCGCCTTGCGGCATAGCCTAGAGTTTGAGTTCCAAAGGCGCCATGGACGGGTGAGTGTATCGTGTAACTGATCGGTGTAGGCCTTCTTTTTACTGTATACGCGCAAGTATTTTGTTCTGGACGCTCAAAACCAAACTTTTAACGACATCATCAAATTTAAGTGCTCTACTTACATGTCTGTAACAATTTCTGATGGAATTAGATTAAAAGGGAAACGGTCGAATGACCTGCTGAGCAGGCATAGGCGGATATTTAGCCATTACGCAAAGCGTCGCTGTGTTCATGTTTTCTGCCAGATAATTTTCATTTCTCAGCAAAAGTCGTGTTTGTCTCTCTGTTTTGCATTAAACGTTAACCCTGGAAAAAGCAGAAATGTTGGGATTTCTACAAGAGTCTGCCATTTTTATCAAGGATACCGACCGCGAACAAGCGATGTTTACCATCGTTGTCAGCAAATACCTGGTCGATATGAGCTACCTTGAGCAGTCTAGCTGACTTTTCACCCACATATCAAGCCCTGCAGCTACATGACCAGCTAACCTTTATCCACTACTGCTCGACTGAAGCAGAATTTTAATAGTCTGGTTACTTTGACCTTCTCTTCCACCAAATTTTACTTTTCCTATGCTCACGCGAGTTAAATTCTAATCAGTTTGATCAGAAGCTCAATTTTTTATTCACCACGGAGCAGAACTTTGACGCAACTGAATTTTTACCTCTATGCGCAAATATCCTTGCACTCGCAAAAACAGAGGTATCAGCAAGTTGCTTTTTAGTTCTTTTTTTTCATCAGAAAATGACGTCAGCGAAAAAGTTACATCTGTGTCTGAAACCCCACTATTTGCGAGAGTAAGGGGAATTTGTTAACGGCCCGACTGCACAAGTCGTTCATTGTTACATCCCCGTTTGGATCTGTCCTCTTTTCCGAGGATAGCAATTGCTACCTGCGGACATACACCGCCGAAAACTCCTATGTAATTATTAAACATTAGTATCAATTTGTGAAAATTTCTCCCCTCGACTGGTCCACATTTGGCCGGTTGCCAAATGGCACATTATTAAGTACAATATCTGACCTACCTCATGAAATGTTGGCCAAAAATATAAGAAGATGCGCTTTCGATGCGTTAATGCCAATTTGCTAGGGATTATCGGTCTTTTGCAAATTTTGGCATTCTGCAGGAGTAAGGTCATTTAGCATACTCAGCTGAGGGCTTGAAATATTGATTATCACGATTAGACTGCAGTCACGCCATGATTCCGGATTTTTAATTGGTCTCTTCCCGACCACCTGCAACAGATAATAAAAATGGCTGCTCAACTTGCGAAACATTTCAAACTTTTTTGGATTGTCCTAAATTGAAGTATATCGTAGAGAAAACGTGCAGAAAAATATTTTTTCGTGAACACATTAAGTATCCTTTATTTGGAAAGGATTTCTAATTAAGAGGTTTTCAGGACTGTGAAATGTCCATTCATGCATCACCGTAAATGACCGTTAATTCCTGTTGGTTATGAGGTATACGGCAAGGTCCACGTCCATCGTAAAATTTATGGAGCCGATATAACCTCTGCTGAACAATATCGAAAAATGTATGACTTTCATTGCATAGCGTATATTCTAAAAACCGTTGACGCAAATGCAATTGAAAGTTGTGCTGGAAAATAAACAACTGTGCAAATCTTGAGTGTAACCTGCCTCCAAGTATACAATTTTTAGTAGGTTTATTTGCTACCAACCAGGTGCAAGGAAAGATGATGTTATTTGAATTGCAATGGATATCGAAAATCAATGAATAAAATCTATACAAATTAAGGAGTCATTTTTGACAAATGTGTTTGTTGCAATCGGCGAACTTGTGAAACTTTAAAAAACTGGTATTCTGGCATGACTTAAAAATCTTGAGATAATGTCACCTGATGATAATCATAAAAATATCACTAAAATAATATTTTTCAATTTGCAACACATTGCAAAATTGCCGTTAACTTCCTCAACGCTCAACTCTGATATCTTGCTCATCCTGTCCGCCCTCGGCTGTGCACGTGGAGCACGAAGACTTCCCCACTCAAGCCCGCAAGACCAAGGAGTCCACTATTCAGATTTCAGGCGCGTTTTATAGCCAAAAAACAAAAGGCGATAGATGAAAGTATTTCAAAAATTCTGAATTGACCTCCGATGCCCAAGATGTCACCTAATGACTGTCGGCGAGGCGCGAGTTCAAATCTCGGGTCTGGCGGCAATTTCAGTTGCTACACTTGAGCACGCTGTACGTAGCTGACGAGGGCCAACAGCCCGAAATAGCTATACTACGTTGCCATTATCTACGCCGGTAAACTGAAAACATAACAAACATGTGTTACTTACACTTAGCTAGTAGCATATCAGTTATTATTAGCTTTGCGAAACACAATCGGTTGGCCCGATCCGCAAAAGCATCAACCCAGGATGTACTAACCAATAATTTTTTGTTATGTTTCAAGTAACCTGAATGTTCCCCATAGCGTTCATGCGGCCACCAGCTGGTGCTCTCACCATGCTTAATTTTCATGGAGGCTGTTGGCTTAGCGTTTGTTTCAATATTTTGCTCCAGTTTCTTTATCCTCGTTCCCAGAGATGCTCTGGTCTTCCAAAGTTCTACGCCGCTTTAGGAAAAAATTAAATGATGGTTAAAAGGGCTTTTTTTAAACATCAAGGCTTTTAAAAGTACATGTTCCGGAAAAATTCGCTCAAGCAACATTGTATGCGGACAGGGCTTGAATACTTTCAAGTCAAATGGCATTAGCATGTCTCTTAAATCGTTCAGTTAAAGAAGCAATGGTGGAAAACTTTCTCTGATTTCAGACAGAAAAACAAGTTGGGTGTCCATCGGAGATCCGAGTTCAAAAAACTCTACCCTCTGTGTATCCTTAACCTTTACTAGGCACCGGTGTGTATTTCTGCTAACAACAAGAATCATGAAGTTTGCCTTTCATAAGGGGGTCAAATATCACTCCAACGAGGGATCGAAAGCGACAGTCGTCAAGTCCGCTGTAGATTTCAAGCATTTCGCCACTTTTTTAAGTTTGGTTGTATCTCTTTGCTTTATCAACTTGGAATTCCCGAGTAAGCGATGCTAAATTTGCTTTTGAACGTCTCCCCTGAGGTATCCCGAACGGAACAATAGCCGATAAAAGTTCGCTTTCACCTCGGCTTTGTTCGCACAGCTGACCACAAATAGCGCAAAATGCTCAATTTAATTTGACTCGTTTGAGACTGAAAACACTACTTATCCATCGCTAGCGTCGTAGCGACGCCTAGTAGGTCCGCCAAGGTCAGGTTTGCCTGCAACTTGGTACAGTTTTGTTAGCACAAAAGATGGTCGTATTTGTCCACCTAAAAAAAACTTTTTGTTGCTTTACTCACTGTTTCAGTACCTGGATTTTTCTCTTCTGTATAGCTGGTGACGGGTGTATTGGCTCACACAGGGAGAGATAGAGAAAGTCCGTGGAGTTTTTTCACGCGTGTTTAACTTCCAGCTGGGCTGCATTACCATTCTGAAAATAACTTGTGCGTTCTCGACATCTATTTGAAAGGTGTGCGGGCGTTTTCTGCACCCTGATATGATTATGGCGTTGATCACTTTGCGTCAACCACTCGGAGCAGATTAATATGTAGCTGAGTTTGTTTTCCGCAGTCGTCTTTGAATTATTTAGTCCGATGTGCATAGCCTAGGAAGTTTTTCGTCCTGATACAGGCTTCATCAAGCGCATCACTTATGTTTCGCGTCTGTTAAAGCATCTGCGAGTTCAAAACGCATTTCGAGGGTCAGCGTTTTACAGTTCATTGTCGTATGCCATCCACAAATGGACAACTAAAGGAACACGCATATATCTTAAAGCAAATGCGTCTTAGATAATACTAAAGGAAAGTTTGAGCGCCGATTTCGATTGGCTTAACGGTATCCCCTACCGCATTGTTGCACAGGGACGGTACCTGCGTATGATTTGGCTTAACGAGGTAGAAGGCTTGCACTCCATCCACCACAATCTCTCCTACCTTCTCGGCTGGGTTTGGTGTCATAACTGTTATGTTTCAGCCTAATAGGCAGAAGAAGGCAAAGAGCCGGCTTTGGTGGCAACGTCTTTATTCATTTCATTATAAAACAGCAGATTTTCCAGCTTGCCTACTCCAACTTATTGATAAGGTTTTGCTCCTTCTGGAATAATTCTGGCCTATCGTGTGCGACCGGTGTTCTGACTTGCCGCTGATCGATATTTTGCCAAGCTGTGTGAGCGGTCTTCACCAATGCACGCTGATCGATAGTTTTCGAGCCTGTGTTAACGGTCGTAACCTATGCGCGCTGATCGATAGTTTCCGAAGCTGTATGAGCAGTCGTTGCGTGTGCACGCGGATCGATAGTTCCTCACCCTGTGTGAACGGTCGCTAGCACCCGTTGTTTGTCTGCGCGTATGACTCAGTTCGCCTATGCTTTTGGGTGCACTGCCACTCGTGTTCCTGTTACAATAACCAAATCAAGAAGACCCGATGCCAAAGAGGGCGCAGGTTGTTGGCGCAGCCGGAGTCGCTCCTATGCATGACATTACATGTGACTCAGATCGCATGGAATGGGCACGCCATGGAGCCCAAACTCTGAAGGGGCAATTGCCTCAGTCAGTCTATACAAACGCACACTGAGTTGATTGGGTGGCTCCAATTATCCCGTCCGTCGGCAGCCTTCTAAGTCACGGCTTTTATTGCACAGTGATAGTAAGACTACGCTATAAGGAAGCCTCCGCTTAGAAAGGGCAGGGAAGACACTACCATTTATCCGTCGGAACGGCCGAAATGAAGTTCCTAAGGAAATATAATTACTCTTCGACTTTTTTCAGACCCAGTTCTGTATGATAAAGAGATTTTTTGATTACCTCCTCGTCCGAAGGGCTGAGGAACTAAACTGAAGCAGATACGGTGGAAAACACGCAGACTTTCCAACCTGGCGCTTTACAGAACTCGTTTAAATAATACCCCCGACCCTACTGATAGTAAATTGACAGTGTTAATTTATAGAAAGGTTATCTAGTCTATTCGATTCAGACTATGTACACCGTGTTTCCCTTGGCGTCATGGCGCAGGGACGGTGACTTACAGGCGTGGAGTAGTTTAAAGTGATAGTAAACTTGCGCTGTATCTAAAACACTCTATCTTCCTTCACCAGCACCCTGCCGGATTTCAAGTCAGAAATAAAATGATCGCACGCAGGATCGGGCGTAGGCAGTTGGAACCGCCACGTCTGACTCAGAGCCCAATTAGTGGGAGTGCCATTAATGAGTGGCTGTCGCAGCGTGAGCCTATCTAGAAAGTAAGGTAAATGAGGTTAAGCCCTGTCATTATGATCTTCTAGGCCCAGTTCCTTGGTAGAAAATAAGTCTTTGGAAGGACAGAGTGGAAGAAACTATTTATTCTGTACACAAGGAATGGAGAAAAGGTATTCGCAAAATTGACTGTCAGACGAGTGAGCAGCCGCACGCCAAAGGGGGATGTCTGAAGTGAGGTGGTTGCGGGAATCACTACAGCGTCTGGAGCGGCGCCTGCGTGTGTCAACCTAGGCAGGTGATTGGCTAGACAGACGGGCGTAGTCAACCAGTACATTTGCACTGGTGGGCAGTGATGAGCCTTCGCGTGGTGATTGTCTGCGCATACTGAGTCACCAAAAGCCTGCACCTACGCCTGCGACCAACACCCCTCGTGTTGAGCATCTTTTATGGGAGTGCAACTCGAATAATGTTTGTTGTGTCCTGATGAAGTCCCCTTCTTGTTCCAGCGCATCTATCACGCAGCTCGTTTAGGGGATGCATAATGTTCCAATAATATATCTTACACTGACTATGAACTAAAAGTCTAACTTAAGCGACAGATAACTTTTGCAGCGTCCCAAATTACATTGGGGTCACGTTCAGGCAAAGTAATACATAGGCAGACGATATGGCCGACGAAGACAAGGGGACTGGAATGGCCATTTCTGGCTTATTAGCCAGTCATACCCAGACCTAAGTGGTGTCAGACCCGAGCCTCGAGCTCGCAGCCTCTTTGATCAGCGTCAAATGCCCTAACCATTGAACCACGAGCTCGTTGTCCAAACGGTTTTAGATCGGAGATATTGATAATCATTGAAGAAAGTTCACCCGACTGCTAACGGAACTCATCTGTCGGGTGAGCATTCTTTATCGAGTGCCAATAGCTCTGACCTCAAACCAACTAAACGACGAGCTCGTGGCCCGCTGGTTAGGGTGGTTGGAAACCGGGTTACCAAATTATAAGATTTCGATGTGGTACGTGACAAACGGTGCCCATATCTTCTCTGATTCATTATAAATATGTAGCTTTAGTTGGCATTTGGAAATTCTAGATAACAGCCTGAAGAGTTTATTTCGTGATCTGAGTGATAATGCTTCGGACTAAATGTTCTTCTTTGCTCTACTTTAGCTCTTACTCGTCGAAAGTTTGATATAGCAGGCTACTATCCTAATAATGTTCATATGACAGATTATGGATCCCGAAAACCTCCAAGGTTGTGTTCTTTATATAAACTAGGGCATGTCTGATCACCACGTTAATAGTCGAGTCTTTTTCGGAGAATCTTGGCCGTTAGGTAAACGCCCAGCCAACAGCTAGTTTATTAAGCAAAAATTATCTGACCTCAGATTGACTAGCCTTTCGAGATGAATGAGATCAAAGCCTTTTCCTTACCGGCCGAGACAACCTATGAGACCGCTTACGGCAAATGAGATTAACTGGTGGATTTCCGTGATACACGTTGCCATAACGATAATATACCCAAGCAAAAGTAAGGCTTGCATGGGTTTGTCGAAAGCTTGTCATAATAAGTTTATCGGAAATATTATTTCGCTATGTTTTGGAGGGTTTTGTGGAACATCAATGTGTAGGCTCGGGCCACTTTCTATATCGGCTCCCGTTTGCACTTCTGATTTGTTCTTGAATCTCTTCTGACACTAGACCTTGATGGGTGTGGGGAAGAGAGTGCGGCAGTGCTGTGCAAGTCTACTAATATTACAAACCAATTTGCGCACAGGTCACAATGTCTACATCTTACCTACTGCGGGGTGCACAGTGTGTTATAAATGTAGCCAAATACTGCGATATCGCCGTCTTACTACGCCTTGTGTGAGCCCCCAAGGAAGAACACAACAAGAAGGGCGCAGAAGTAGAAGTGCTTTAGCAAGCGGAGAGTACAGGTTGGGCCGATCAGATTGTGGCCTTAAAGGAGGGGTAATATGCCGAGTGGCTTTCGACCTGAACAGTGTGATAAGGTAGAACATTAATCACGGCTGGCGGCTTCGTCGATCTCATCATTCGTGCAGCTTGTACCGATCGATAGTGCACCGTGGAACGAATAATCAGGACAGCATGATAACGGATCAATGGGCCTGTCCTTAACAAAGTGGATTTTTTTTAAAAATACAGTGTATTCCGGTTTTTTAGTTTCAAAGAATTAAGACTTTTTTCAGCTTGGTCACTTTATAAAACCTAATGCGTGATTATTGTTGCACCTGGATTTTTCGAAACAACCAAATTCATGCCGTTTTTATTATGCGCGGGGGTCGGTAGATTTAGATAAATCAAGTGACCCAATTTGAACAAATCATGACCTCAGTAGGTTTCGAGCCCACACCGACAGAGAAGGCTTTACTACAGCCAACGCTCTTCCAATTGAGCCGTGAGGGCACGCCGAAAGCCACCTAGCCTACTGCACATATGAAATCCATCAATAGGGATAGAGTACACTGACTACCCAAGCAAAATTTCCTAAGCAATCGTCTAGAATCCACCAGAATGACTACAAGGCATCCTGAATTGTTAGGGAGGGGTGGCAGATTTGAATAATTCAGTTGACCCGAAAATTCTTTTCATTTCATTTTTTTAACATCTTCTAGTCTACACAAAAAAGTAACCGACAGGACCGTCAGAGCCTAGGTGTTTCAGCAGTCTTGTGATCAGCTGCTCAAAATTCTTGCCTCATTACTCACGCATCTGACCACCTGCTTCATCGCCCGACTTCTTCAGTAAAAATGGCAGCTTTTTTCCGTCTACGTCAAGGACAACACATGTTCGAGAAAAAATCTGCCTGCCGGTGGCTCATTTAAAATTCACTAGTCGAATGCCGCTTTGTGGAGGAAAAGGCCTGCGGCTATGAACTGAGACAAATCATAGACCGTGCAGTTTCAGCCATTTGTTTATGTACATCTCATCCAACAAACTGCCCGTTCCCTGAGGCATTTTCTCTTTCGCTAGAAAACAGATGCAAATAAGTGCTTGCTTATTTTCTCTACTTTGATCTTTACGCGGCTTTCAACTATCCGCTCTCCTCTATGGGAGCGTGCTTAACTTAATTCTTCCTTTACAAATATTTACTGGCGTGGCCACCGGTACTTACATTTTATTTCCTATCTCATAAAGTGTTAGCAGAAAACCTGAGACGTCTTTTGCATAAGAACAAATTATTTAAGTAGAATTTTACTAATGATTATCTTAAGCCTAGTCTCAATATTTGTCAGTCACATGAGGATGCCGGCTTTTGATCTGGCTAGTTTCTGACCACTGCCAAAAAATATTTTCTCTAAGAAATGGCTATTCATGTAGTATGAATTTTTCTATTGGTTTACACTGCCCTTATGCATTCAAATATATTTTATAGAAAATATGCATAAAAGTATTCTTCTTTGTATTCGTTTGGTTACAGATTGTGCCTTCTTCAAGTGTAATACACGTAGAAATGGTGTTTTCAGATTTAAAAAAGGTTTAACTTATTAATTTTTCTACGGCTGTGAAATGGCCCTTCTCGGTACTTCCTATCCGTCAGTCTATCAATGTTGTCTATAAAGTATACAGCACGACTTACGCCCATTTCGAAATGTTCTGAAACTATTTTTTCTCTTCCCGATACCGTCAGAAAGTGTGTACCTCTGCTTAGACAAAGTGTATGTGGCGTATTGTTTGGAAATCTCGAAACCAAGTGTAGTGGTCGGTAGGGTTCAAAATTAGTTTCAATAAAAAATTTTTTTGAAAACAAAATTATTATATTTTCAATTATAAAAGTGAAAGAGGACATTGTCTGATACCAAAAGAGTACAACCAAGGATACTTTTGTCCAGGTTTCCTATAAAATGTATTTTAAGCTAAAGGGCATTAAAAAGCAAGTTGAAACATTCTTACTAGTCAAATTGCAATTATGTGAGGACTATACTTTTTGTATGCGGACACAAAAAAAACTTTCGTTCCAAAGCCAACGGCCTCACGTGCTTGAAATTTCTTGAGATAAGTTGCACAATAAAAAATATTAAACCCGTAGTAAGTAGTTCTTTCGAGGTTAAAAACATTTTGGAATTTCGGTTGACATTCCGTGAGAAAAGGAATCTACTGTAGCCAGCAGTGTAATAGTCACCCTGCAATTTAATGAGTTTTGGGGTAACAGTAGCTTATGTAGCCCCACTCATTAATCCCTAAAACCTGCATGTTTTCCTACGAAAACCGTGGTTATCGGGTTTTATGAGCGGCGAATTAGGACACAGTGGAATATACTTTAATAAGTGCTAAATGCATTTTAATTTAAGTGCATTTAGAATTGCTGTTAATTTATATCTGTAGATTTTCCTTATCAGTACTATCATTAAATTTATTGCGGAAAAACCCGATTATCAAATTGCAGGTTTTTTGAATGTCCCGAAAAATTGAAATGGTGGTTAGGAGGTTGTCTACTTAAACTTACCTGAGGTCCAACTTAGCATTCTGGAGTTGGATTAGCATAGTCCGCGGAGCAAAGCGCTGCGCACGCCTTCAATTTACATGCAGAACAACCTGCTCCCAGTGGCCGCGGGGAGCAACTTCAACTATGTTCTTGCCCTTTAAACTTACTTCTAAAAATTTCCTTCTCTGTCTGTCCTATTTCCCCACGCCCAAAAACTCTATAACCACCGTTTTTGCAGGACAGAATGCGGGCACAACGGATATATGAGTGGGGCTACATAAGCTACTTTTGCCAGTTTTTGAATATGCTTTAAGATAAGTAATCCAAGAAGGTTAGATGAAGACGATTCATACTCATAACTGATGCCGTATAAAGTAGATATGAGCGTAAAGAAGAATACGCGATCAATGAAACGGCAATTTTATTTTTCCGGGCTTTCGGCTTCACAGAAGAGGCCGTCGTTAGAGAAATGAGAAAGCACTGAGCCAATAGAGGAGAATATGCAGGTTCCACGAATCCAAAACGTCAGGAAAATAAAACTCTAATTCCAGTCATCGCATCATCTTCTTCTAAAGCACTGAGCGTGGGTATGCTTTGTAGACAAGCCGCGAGTAAACGGAAGGTGGGTGAGAGGTGGCATTTTGTATTGGTCAATGCTCACGCCATCTGCGCGTGCCTTGGCACCATGTCTTGCGTCTTTGGTACCGGTCTTAAAACACCTTATAAATAGAAACTTTTCAAAACCGAAAGATACCTTTCCCTTAAGTAAACAATTTAAAGAAAACGGAATTGTCAACCCAAGGAGTCCGATAAATAACATGTTTTTTGCATGTTTTCTATAAAATACATTTAAGTTTATGGAGGTACCTAAAATCAGTGTGAAAAATGCGTACGTACAGAGTAAACTTTTGTAAGCGATAAGAAATAAGGCTGTTTAAAACTCAGTGTCCTCATACGCTGGAAATATCTTGAGATTTGGTTGAACGATAACAAATATTGAAACCCGTAGTAATAAGTTTGTTCGATGTAAAAAAATCAGAATTTCGGTACATATTTCGTGAGATAGGGACTCTATTGTACTTCTACTACAGTCGTTTCGTCCTTTTGAGGTTTGGTTAGCAGCTGTCAGCAGGGGATTCTGGCTGTTCGCTATAAATGAGATGCTTGTTTTAAAAAATGGAAGATAATGACACCAGCAATTCAGACGCAAAATCACAGGTATTCGAGAATGTAAATTTCAAGAATCAAAGCCGGCATAGGAATAGAAATCACTAGTTCTATGTGATTATAAATAAATAGTTGTGCTGAAAAGGTCTAAAGGAAATTAAGACTGGCAGCAGGAGTAGAATAACCAGCCTTAAACACCTTCATTTGGTTGCAAAACACGAAAAAAGAATGCAAAAATTGAACAGCTGAGGAGTACCTAACACGAATGGAAGAAACGGCAATGATTGAAAAAACATACTTCTTGTGCAAATCAGGCATACATTTCGACCCAATGAGCGTGCTAAGAGGGTGTTTGCTTCGGGGGAGATTTATGCAGGTGGTTCTGATATTTTTCCTGTAGGAAAAACTAATTGCCTTGTTTCATTTTGGTTGGCTCTATTTTTCTGACATAAATTTACGCATGACTCTGATAGGGTAAATGCGCAACAAAGTGGTCCAATAAATAGTGAAATATTCTGCAAACGCTTCACGCAGTATTTTTTCAGAATTTAGTGAAAGTATTCATTAAAAAACATGACACTTAATTATCTACCCATATACACAGACGGTAACACCAAAGCGGTAGATTTGATTTTTTTCCGGACGTTATCCTATAAAATTAACTCGTGCTGGAGGAACAGTTGTGCACTCTCTACTACAGCAGATTTTCTGCCGTGCTAAATGTCCACCAAAATTCTAAAAGTTGTCTTATATTCGAAAAAGTGTCAAGCTAAAGTAGTATTCATTATCTTACAGACTAATCGCATGATAATTTCAGTCACCTAAGAATACTGGTTCTAGACTCATCTTCTGTCTGATCTGTTTTGAAAAAGGCTACTTAGGTAGTATGTAATTTTATCACTGATTTTTTATGTCCTTATAAATTAAAATATATTATTTTAGGAAATATTTCAATTTATTAATTTTATCCATAAAGTGTAAAATATAATTAACATTCACTGAAAATTTGCATGAAAACTATGTGGCCTCTCCCTCTCACTGTAATGAATTATGCTCTTTCCTTGCACTGAATGTTCACATCACTTTGTTCGGAAAACTTGATGTCGAGTGCAAAGTCCGGTATGTTTCAAAATTATTCGGCATTTTAGCGACTTTTTAAAACCAAAAAGTTTCCATTCCTTGATGTATAATATATGAAGAAGACATGATTGTGTGTCAAACGTGTGCAGAGAAGAATAATTGTGAGCATTATTTCCAAAAAGTATTTCAATTTATAAGGTCAATGGAAATCGATTTACAAATTCATGTAATTTATGCAGAAATTTTCTAACAGGATACACTTTTGCAGGCAATCAAAAACAAATCCATTTAAAGGCTGAAACTTCAAAGTTGCTGAATTATATTCGGATTTTGTTGTCCAATACGTGATGTTTCATTCCCACCTAAGTACTTTGTTTAAGGCGAAAAGCCGTTTTAGCATTTTGGTTGAGATTTCATGGGATGTGGGGCCTCTTGTGAGTTAATCAGTGCCTTATTACGTACTTTCATAAGTTGGACAGTTTTTGTACCGCCTTCTCTAATTCTCTATAAATGGCAATTTTTATTTTCGCACCAAAACCCGACCGAAATTTTTTTCGCGCAAGAATTGATGTACAGCTTTGCGAAATTCTACGCGTTCATAGATTAAAAACACTGGAAACCGGTATTTCTATTTTAGGATACATAAGTGGACTAAATTTCCACGTCATTAAGAATTGTCTATTGTTAACTTTAGACTCTCCTGCATTCACTTAGCCGACGCACAACGCGAGACGCCTTAGTTGCGGCAGGTGGCTCTCGCCAAGAAGCGAAAGGAAAAAATTGTAGGGCTCGAAGAATAATTATCTACCTTTTTATTACTTTTCATGATTTGCGCTACTCAGTGTATGCAGATGAAAGAATATATAATATGTGAAAGACCATGAGCTCGCAGCTCAACTGTTAAGGCGTTCGCCCTGACAGAAGAGATCGCGAGTTCAAATCTCGGTGTGGCAGAAATTTCAGCGGCCACACTGTGGTTGGATATCACTAGCCGATGACGCCTAATGAGGCAGAAAAGGCCTTCCTAGTGTCTTATTTCTTTGCTGGTCATGTCATTTTGCCTATATCCTAGCCGCCTCGTGGTGGACGCTCAAATGAGAGCTCTAAATGCAAAATGGACGAGTGAGTGTGTCCTCTTACAGATCGGTGTACGCATATATGCCACAATATGTGCAATTTATATGTGTGGCTTCATCTTATACTTTGGTTGGCTATTTTTGTTGTGTTTCCTTCAGTTTTAAATGTTTTCTAAAGTGCCAAGTATTGTTGAAAGCTACCGACTGCTACGCTCAGATTCAAAGCTTACAAACTGCACGCTGTGTGCATCCTGTTTAAGAAAAATTACATTTTGGCTACGGTTTGAGAAAGAAGTCACATAATTCTCATAGAATGGTGCAATAAATGTGGATCATGCTGTTTACATTACAGGTGGCATTAATAAATTGGAGGATGTGACGTATAATGAATGAACACCTCACAATCGGGGAAATCTCATAATTAGACCTTTTTCTACAACCGAAGGATACCCTTTCTTGAAGTTAAAATTTTAAGAAGCCATAATTTAATATTAACCGACTACGGGACAAATTTTTTCTTGTGTGTTTTCCATAAAATAGATTCGAATTTACAAAGGCACACAAAATCGATGATGAAAATGCATACTACTTAAGTGGCCATTATTTGCAGCATATACGTTTTGTAAGCGGTCAGAAAGAAGCTCGTTAAAAAGCCAGTATCCTATGGAGACTGAAATGACTTGAGAATAGGCTACACGATTATCAGTTTTTCATCCTTTCTCAATGCCGATTGGTGAGTGAGTATGAATTTTTCGCAAATGCTGTCGTGTTGCGCAAATTCTAAGTTCTACTGTACATGTTTACGGTTAGTGTAGTTTCCTGGCGCATATAAAGTGAGCCCTTCTATTTGGTCCAAAGCATCCTAACTTCAAATGGGCAGCTGTGTTGAGCTGTGAGCCTTTATAGACACCCACTTTTCCGAGAGGAAATTTGAATAACCAGTGGCGTGAGACCACCAGCATTCCGGAATGCGTATGCATCTACACGTCGCTCGACACTAGCATGCAGTGCCCAACCATCCGTGACCTCGGGTCGCTTCTATTCCCATCTGATCACGGAAATTAAAATTCCGCCGCACGCAGCCGTATCCCCGGGGACCACTCTCTGCTTCCCTGAGCATAACCACGTCTCCTGCCTTCTGTAGTCGCTTTGGGACTCTAAAACGTGGAAAAAGCCTGATTTCACCTGTGGGGAACTTCTGTGTGCTGCAGGGCAGTGCTCATCGTCCAGCGATTCCGGACTTTCTTCACCCCACGTTCCTCTTCTTTCTCCTCGTATTTTGCTGTGCAGCAACGTTGGTCCTATTTTCTGGACGTCCTTTCACGCTAGTGAAGAGAACTTAAACTTTTCCAAGGGGATAGTGTGACTGGGTGGTAAGTGGACCATTTCCAGTTAGCGGATTAATTGACTCTTCCTAATGGACTCTGGTGCAGGCTGGAATCCGATTGGTTCTCCTGCAGTTCCTCGACTGCGTCAGCTTGGCGACGTGTGTTGCTTTCAAGCATAGATAGGCCTAGAGACATGCAAAGGTGATGACAGCCTTGCTCTGGGGTTCTGTAATAACCAGTTTAATGGTGCCGTGAGGCCGTACATGTCAAGAATCTCAAAGGATAAGGCTATCCTAGATGTCACTCCGTAGGGCCTGGTTTGCCTTGGCTCTATAGATTATCTCTTAGCCATATACAGCTAGAAGCCTGAAGGACAAGCAAACTCGCGGAAGTAGTCCACAGTCTTTGACT
The DNA here is from genome assembly GCA_036362985.1 of Ligula intestinalis. Lineage (NCBI taxonomy): Eukaryota > Metazoa > Platyhelminthes > Cestoda > Diphyllobothriidea > Diphyllobothriidae > Ligula > Ligula intestinalis. The sequence goes on along the minus strand of JAYGXS010000004.1, from coordinate 63,639,330 downwards.
CTCATATTTTTCCCACCTTAAGCCGATGCCGCGAGTTTTTTCCCAGTTGGGTCAGCTAAATTAAGCAAACCTGCCAAAAACCCCTAAAATTAAGTCATCCTGGTAGTCATTCTGGTGGATTCAAGATGACTGCTTAGGAAATCCTGGTTGGGCAGACAGCTTGTTGCTCTGTTATGGTGGATTTCATACGAGCGGTAAGTTGGGCGGGTAAAATCGACCTAAGTGTGATTAAATTCGCGGCGCATGGCGTGGCGTCGTAGCTCAATTTGGTAGAACGTTGGCTGCGTGAAGGCCTTCCCTTCTGTGCGGGTTCGACTCCTGCCGTCGCCGCGAGTTTTTACACAATTGGTTCAACTTAATTAAGCAAATCTGCCAAAACCCCCTGATAATTTGGTTTTCAAAAACTGCATCTCTTTCCTTGTGGAAAGTTAAAGAGTCACAAATTGAGACTTGAAAGTCAGCAGGTAAGGTTATAATAATATATAATTACCTTTGACATGTGCCCGTATGACCACTTCGGTGGTGATATAAAATACTCGGACGGTTCAAAATACGGAATATCTACTGACAATAGTTCAAGCTACCATAGAGTTGAGCATCTGGCTAAGGAAAGAGGAGCAGTGCGTTTTACGTCAATGTGGAACCAGCAGTACATCTGTGGCAGGGTATTCCTGTTGCTGCAAAATCGTACAGATTCGATCCATCCAAATCATTAAACTCGGACTCACCGTACAATTGCAACATTAGCCTTCGCCCACAAAAGTTTGACCATGGTTTTCTACTATGTATACTCCATGAAAAACTGACGCAGGGATGGTGATTTGCAGGTGAATTAGTTTTAAGTCATATTTGACTTGCACAGCATCTACCGCACTCTCTTTCTCTTATTCGCCTATGTCCGGTATCAAGACGATCCTGTAGAGGTAAATGTATTGTAGTGCAGCGCCCATTGTCCCTACCCTCTATTCTCTCCCTTCCCATCGCCCCCGCGCTGTCGTACTAGCCCTTTTCAACCCCAACGATCACCTAGCGTGGACGTAAACAGGGCCTCTATTAAGGTGCTGAGCTACCTCCACCTTGCGGGGGAGAAATGAGAACTGCCTGTTATGCTAAGCATGATAACAATGGAAAAATATGTATGTATGAGCTGCGAAGGAGTTTCGTTTATTGGCAGGTTGGCTTTTCTTGATATATCTATCGACTGACCGGCAGAAACGTGTAAGTAGGACAACTTACCGTCACCTGGTTTATGCTGGCTCTCTGAGTCCATCCGTAAAATAGGATAACTTGGCGGAAATTGGGAACAATAAAGTAAAAATACTGATGCTGTAAGTTTCAGCAGAAGCTTTAGGGTTACAATATTGATTAACATGTAGCCTGTTCTCAAGGCATTTCAGTCACGATAGGATGCTGGCTTTTAAACGAGCTTCTTTCTGATCGCTTACAAAAAGTATGAACCGTAAAAATTAGCTACTTAAGCAGTTTGCATTTTTTGGTATTGATTTTGACTGCCTTGAAAAATTCAAATATATTTTATGGGAATCATGTACGAAAAAATTTTTTGTTGTACGCGTTTGGTAGCGAATTACGACTCCTTTAAATTTATCTTTAAAAAAAGCGTGTCTCTTGGTTTAAAAAAGTTTCTAAATTGTCAAATAATTTTGACACCTACGGACTGCTACACTTGAATTCAAGGTCTACAAACTGCGCATGTGTAGACGCCGTTTCAAGAAAAGTGCATTTGCTTATAGTTTGAGAGAGAAGTCACATAGTTACATAAAATGTTGCAATAGATGTGGATCATGCTGTTTACATTATGGGCAGCCTTAATAAATTGACAGGTACGATGTTTTATGAATTAACACCTTAAAATCATGAAAAAACCTCATGTTTACATTTTTTTCTAAAACCGAAGGATACCCTTTCTTGAAGTGTCAAATTTAGAGAAAGCGTAGTTTGCTTGCGAACGAGTCCAACAAAAAAATTGTTTGTGCACGTTTCCCATAAAATATATTTGAATTCATAAAGGCAGTCAAATCAATGATAAACATGCATAATACATAAGAGGGCATTTCTACAGTATCTGTTTTTTGCATGTATCACCACAATCTGTGCATGTCTCACGCTATCCTACGGTCACGTAGGATTAAAGATTCTTGACAGAATCTGAAACGTCAGAAAAGTAAAATTCTTGTTCCAGTGATTGCATCTTCTTCTTCTGAACTGCTTCGTGGGACTCGTATATTCGATTCTATCAGCTATGAGAAGACTGTTTGTGCTGAAGAAGCATCAGGTTCGGCCACAATTTCACTTCTCAAAATGCTTCTGAGTTGCTTAGAATAAGTTTATATAAGACAAGGAACTCCTGGTGTAGGGAGTCATTGCAGCCTATCCCAGTCTTGACTTAATCACGTGTAACGTCATATTTTCTGCCCAAACGTGTTTATGTTTACTTTTTCCTATGTCTAGGGGATTACTAATCCGGTAAGGTTTTATGGCAGCTATGGGAGATGGGGAGCGTTTTTGACCTTCAAATGGACACTGACTGATGAAAATGAACATCGAATCCCGAAAAACCACCAAGTTATTGCTGAGCAAACCACCCAGTTGTACCCTTCTTTCCGACTTGCAGGTCTACCCAGACTTTAGTTCAAACCACTTTTATGCCGGTTTTCCGGCAGTTTAACCGTCGTTATCGATTATCTCCACCGTCTACTCCCCACATTATGGTGAACGCAGGGACGGTGACTTGTGTGTGAATTAATTTAAAGTGATAAAAGACTTACATTGCATATACAGCACCCTGTCCCCTCGATGACACAGTGCCAATAGGACGTTGGGAGAAGCCGTAGTGGCGGACAAAGCTAAATGATTCGTCTAAATGGGACGGCAGTTCGATCGTCACCCTCGATTATGTCCACCACGCCTGCCATCAGCAAGCTGAAGGCAGATGCGATGACACTAGCTCAATTATATTGAAAGTAGACTCACCGGATCATCCCCACTCTCTGACAACTCCCACACCTGAGCCCGATTTCAAAATCATATTTTAGAAGACCGGAGATTGGATAGAGCGCAGGCGGAATGCACGAAACACTCCAACACGTGCCAGAACAACACTACCTTGCTAGGTAGGCTTCTGCGTACGCGGTAGGGCCATAAAGGCCACATTAAGAAGGAGCCATTGCAGCCTGACTCTCAGCCCACAGACAGCCACTCCACACAACAAGACACACCCTGGGCCGACTGTGGTGTCCAAGTTATTCCATCAATTTTCAACCCTCCAAGCCACGGCTTTTAGCGCACCGTGATAGCTTAAAGCGCATCAAATTGTTTGTAGTGAGGAAAGAAATGTGCTGAGGGTCGATCTCACTGTCTCCTTCAACCCCAGCAACAGGCTACCATCTGACTGATCGGTTGCCTGAGGTGAGGTGGGCACAGTGCTAGAGAGGAAAGCAAGTCAAAGATGAGCATTGCAGAATAGGTTGTGCTAGGGAAGGAGATAGAAAAGAAAGAAATGAAAGCGAGAGAAAGCAAGTACGAAAACGGGAATGAAACTACATTGGCGTGACACATGCACCTGGTCAACTCATGATCGATCGGATATCCCCACAGACAAGTTTCAAGGGCGGTTCGCATTCCAGCTGATTAGGAGCCTCAATAGAGCAGGGCCATAGTTGTCTGATTCTCCGTCCTAAGAGGAATATATAATTATACAGCCAATTTAGAGGCTTCCATAGTACGAGGTTGAAAATGCGTTAGATGGCTTATAGTAAAGAATATGTGCTGTGTGTCGTGAGGACGTAGTCCGCGGAGTCTTCCACACCTTCTCTTCTCTCCCTCAGGAAGACCAGAAACATTAGAGTGTTCAGCAACCAAGCAATACTTCAAATTCGAATCAGCCACAGCATGTTAGACCTGCGAGGGACAAAGATCATAATCCTCTCTGGCGATGGACACAACCAACGAATGAGATTGTCTTGTTTTAGCGTAGTTTTAAATCAACAACTGTTCTTTAAAGCGGTAAATTGTGAATGGTTCAATGGCAAAAATTTAAGTGCTTTCCTTAAGATTATTTCGAATGTAAGTATAACCTATAAACTAAAGCTTGGAGTCGGTTATGGTAAATGTTGCCTCTGTTTCAGTTACTGCAACAATCTCTGGAGAATAACGTGACATTTTCATCTTACGGGAAGTGCTTTCAAGAAGCTGTAATCTAACGACAACCACCACTACGCTTACTTCTGCGGCCTTGACAGCAGAAACCATAATTTCCTAGGCTAAGGGAAGAATCACGAAGGGAGGGATGGGTGTAAGATTCAGTCAGGTGTATAATATCGGGCGTCAACCCGAAAGTAATGGTTCTAAGTTAAGCCATTTAATTTATAACAGATCTAAAGTTTTGTAATATGATACCTTATGTGAATATTTACGATGCTGGCAGCACAGGTCCTGCCTAAAAGCCCGGACACGTTTTTGCCTATATTCTGCCATTTCATGACATAGATGCGAGGAGTTCGGCGCATCAGTGGGTCCACCAGCATTCCTTGTGTGATTTCTGGTAGATGTTCCCGTTTTAAAATTTTTGGTTCTTATTTTTCTCAGAAATTGATTTCGAACTTGAAGTAATTGTTTATATCCTGGGGTCTATAGACGCTGGCCTAACTTTGAGGAAGGTATTTGGACCGAAGTCCATCAATCACTCCGTGTTAACCTGTAATATTCACACCTCACCAACAGGTAGTCAGTAGTGTAGCCAATACAAGCGAACATGCGAGCCCCGGGAAATAAGTGAGAGGAAGATTCGATCGCTGGGACAAGGCTTTTATTTGCACTACGTTTCAACATCCATCGCGGATTCATCATCAGAGACATGAGCAGAAAGCAGTAGCCGAAGCGGTTAACACATACACAGGAATTTGCAGAGTCATTATTGCACACGTATAACACAACGACAATTAAGGGTTATAGCCCTCTTGCGTGTTGATAGCTTGCTTACCGGCATGTGGACCCTGACTTGCTGAACTGTAATCACGTGTGGTGGAATTGGCCTTGATGTTTTCTCGGCCCTCTGGCTCTCCGGTATTGGCGTAAGACGATGTGGTGGCTTGTGCGTTCCCCAAATGGCGACTCGCTTTGGTCAAATTGAGTCTCGACACCAAATATTGGGTAGGTTATTGCACTTGCTTAAGGACTGGGGCTCGGGAACCAAGCCTCAAGTCTAACTCCCCCACGCGTGATGCAAGTTCAGCAAATCACGGCATATCGGTCCTCCAGCAATTAACGCTCAAGAGGGCAATTGGCGTTAATTTTGGTTGTCATTAGTGTGCAGTTACGACTGTGTCCTATAAATACTGCAAATTCCTGTGCATGCGTTACCCTCTTCTGTTATTGCTTTCTGCTCATGCCTCTGATGAAGAATCCGCGATGGATGTTGTAAAGTCAGGCGAATACAAGTCTTGTCGCAGCGATTGAATCTTTTTTGTAGTCAGTTGTATAACTTATGTAATTATTTTTCATACTCCTTAGCGTGGCCTCTGGTACTCTGACCCCCTGTGAGCTGTAAGCAACACGGCCCATTCTGCACGAGATCCCGTTGCTCGTGTTTTGGGAGCCAGATCTTGTGAGTAGTACGCGCAGACGAGGTCAGCTGTGCCCATTTCCCGCACCAGTCCACCGACCGGCTTCGAGAGTGGCTGGGCTCCAGAAACGGGAATACAGAGTGAGGTCAATGGCTCAGCGCATTTCCCTCCTTATAACCAATATCATACACCTGAATCTGTAACAGTACGCTAAATTCTGTGGCTTGGAAGGTTGCCAACCGACGCGCTAATCCAGACCACAAAGTCAGCCCAGTGTTTGTTTGCGTGGAATGGCCAACTAAGATTTTGGCTGCTATGGCTCCTTCGTAATGTGGCTTTTATGGCACTCCCATTTCGTGGAATCCGAGCCAGGTGTAGCGGCATGCTTAGGGGTGCCTTCGACTACGCGCTCTCTTGCCTCCGGTCTTCTGGACTTCGTAATGACACCGAGCACAGATGAGATAGTGTGATAGATGCAGTACTAGCCCACACTCAGCATAATTTAATTAACGTGCAAGTCACTTCACTTACCTCCAGCCTACTGGGAAGTATGTGTTGGACATCATCGAACTGGACGTCGAATTGTCTTGTGGTAGTCCAATATCAAATGTGTGAGAATATTCGCATTCCAGGTATTTCTATTGGTAAAGAAGACAAATGCTCAAGCATTGGAATGAAATGTATTTTTTTTCTGAGCTTTCGAGCTCCTAGAGGAGCCCATCAACAGAGGTGGAGAAACAGCAACAAATGGAGTAGCTACTTGGGGCGTGTATACAATAACTAAAATTTTGAACGTGTAGAAAATCAATAATTGTGTATTTGGCTGCCGACTTGCAACTTAGGGCTGTGCTAGCCTGTGTCAGTAGGCAAGATCGACTTGCTGGGTGGAAATATTTACAGAAATAGAATTATCAACAAACAACAAGCAATAGTTATAGGGGGGTGGGCAATTAAAAAAGTCATAGGAGAAGGGAAAGAAGATGAGAGGAGAGGGATTGTGTAGGCTTGGGCGCCACGCGCGAAACAAGACAAGCAGAGAATTTATCGAAGCCTGGTTCATGGATGAGAATTCCGTTAACAGATGTGTCTGATTGGCACCGGCGTACAGGGCCTTACGCTATTGCAAACGATCACATCCAGATGCCCGCCGTAATTAATTGGCCCAACATCCTCCATACTCACCCCACTTTCGGTGCTGACGTGGTCATTTGACGCCCAAGCCTACACAATCCCTCTCCTCTCATCCTCTTTTCCTTCTCCTATGACTTTTTTAATTGCCCACCCCCCCCCCCCTATAACTATTAGTTGTTTTTTGTTGATAATTCTATTCCTGTAAATATTTCCACCCAACATGTCAATCTTGCCTACTGGCACAGGCTAGCACAGCTCTCAGTGGCAAGTCGGCAGCACAGACACACAATCATTGATTTTCTACACGTTCAAAATTTTAGTTATTGTACAAACACCCCAAGTAGCTACTCCATTTGTTGCTGTCTCTCCACCTCTGACGATGGGCTCCTGTAGGAGCTCGAAAGCTCAGGAAAAAATACATTTCGTTCCAGTGCTCGCTCATTTGTCTTCTTTACCAATATCAAATGTTTAATAAAG
>JAYGXS010000004.1:63568276-63578843 GCA_036362985.1 Ligula intestinalis | reverse complement strand
TTCTTCTTCTTCTTCTTCTTCTTCTTCTTCTTCTTCTTCTTCTTCTTTTTCTTTTTATTATTCTTCTTGTTCTTTTTCTTCTTCTTGGTGTCCATTTTGTCAGTTCGTGAAGGGTGCTTGTGGCATTGAATAAGCTCTACCCAGTTGCGCTAAACTCGGCAGACTTGATGAGATTCGAACCCACGATGGCAAGGCGAAGGCTGTAGTACTGCCAACACCCTAGCCACCCAGAGCAACTAGGCTCCACCGAGAGCCGTGAATTTAATAACGTTCGGGGTTAATTTACCCACCAGCCTACTGCGAATTATGAAATACACAAATTCTGAGGAGGTCCAGATATCATCAAGGAGAGTACACAGGCCATCCTGACGAAAAGGAATTCGTACTCACACAGAATAAATTGTGAAAAATAGGCATCCTCGGCGGGGTTTAAATGAATGAATCCAATAGCGAGGATAGAGTGCAACCAAGGCCCTAACCCTGTGATCTAGGAGGCTCGGTGAGTTGATCATGTAGTCATGTAGTGGATCCTAAATTGACTACTGGCAAAATTATAACGGGTCAGTCAGTTTACTATATCAGAATTGATGGGCTGCATAGTTTGCAGGCAGCTAGGCGGATAAATTGACATAAAGTGATTCTATGTTGTTTTATACCATACTGGCAACACAGTTACTGATGACTATGAAACTCAGACACGTGTTTTACTAGTGGTCTATCACTGCTGAACACAGCTGCGATTGGTCCGGCTCGTCAGTGGGTACTACATCTCCCCATGGTTTCGAAAGTTCAAGTTCGGCCTTTTTAGTTTCCTTAGAAATTCATTACTCTGCTCCGTATAGATCGTTTTATTCATAAGCATATACCGAATAGTGATTAAATTCACGGCCCTCGATCAAGGTATGATAATTCGAGTGGTTATTGTCGGCCGAAGCCGCCCAGTTTTTCACCGCAGGGCCTGGGGAATTGTTCAAATCCACCAGCCTTCCCTACTAACTAAATATTATTAACCATATCCCTAGGAGAAGATCCACCGAAACAGACGGGCTATTCGCCCCCTTCCATTTATAATCTCCAGGCCAGTCACCAACAAAATACAATTTCGCCATCATTTAAATTAATCGCTAAGGCAGGACTTCTAGGAAATTAAATCAGAGTTGATAAATATATTGAAGGAAATGTTGTAATGTAGATGGGTGCAAAGATCCAGTCAACGTAACAGATTGGGAAAATTTTTTTAAACCATACTCAAAATTGAATTCTGTGCTTAGCTAAAACTCCGCGATCAGGCCCTCTATATTGGCTTAATCAGCGGGGAACGACCGTCTCCACCGTGCATCCCGCCCACCAGACACAGGATGGAACTGTTTATCAAGGTGCACGACTAAGAGCGCTTCGATTTTTGAGCGGGGGAGGGAGGGGATAAAGGACCTGGCGTGTTTTAGTAACTTCACTTTTTATGTGGTTGCCAGCACCCCCCCCCCTAAATCAACTTAGTTGCTGACTGACTTTTCACGCGTTGTCACTGTTTGCACATTGCCCCTCCAGCCCCCCCAACCCTGCCCCGTGCGAGCATCGCAGCGCCCTCCTCCAAACGCGGGGGGGGGGGGGTCGGAGACGTGGGCGGACTTCACGCGTCGTGACAACCTTGTCATAATAAACAGAGGCGGTTATTGTATTTGTTTAAGGCACGGAGGCACCCTACTCAAATCGTTGACTGGTGCCCCAGCAACCGCTTGTCCGTGTACTCAATCGATTAGGGACTCGAAATCGGATCTGAGATCTGATCGGCGATAGTGGTGAGGACTATTGTTCCTCACACACCTAACGTTCATATCACCCGGGCGCGAATTGATCTGACGACTATTCGACCAATACGCACAGTCAACCCGAGCGAATTAAGGTGTATATTTCGTTGCTAATTTAAACCCTTCTAGTCACAGATTTTCGTTAAAGTAGAGCGAGAGAGAGAGAATGCTGTATTTCGAAGGATATATCCAAATTTTCAGCAAAAATGGTTCAATTCACGGAGAGCAAGGGATCATCGAATACTCTGAACACTCATAGAATACTCATACTCAGATTATTCAAAGTTAGAGGTTTGCACGATATCCACATCTGTTATGGAGATGGATTGGCTTTCGTCTTCTCAATCGCCGTTTCTTCACACCTGAGGTCGCGTGCTAGGAATGGGTGTATAGAATGCTGATCTGCCGATGTGCGGCAAGACGTTTGGCGGGAAGACTTCGCAGCCATTAGCGCAAAGTGGAGAGGGTGAGCGACCTCACTAGGGATACGATTAGCAAATTGCCTGACCGTTTTGAAGTGTTGCTCTATTATAATGTCAGCTAAAAACATAGGAAACACCGACAGCTCAAGAGAGAATTCAGAGGATATGTTTAAACATGACCAGGTCTTTTTAAGTTAAGCTGGAAAAAAAACTGAAGAGCAGTAGAGAATGAGGGGGAGAATGCAAGCTCGCATAAATAGTCAGATTAAGGGCTATGCAAATGGCGGATATAATACAAAGCTTTATGGATTTGAATAACAAGGCCTTCAGTATAAAGAGTAAATGAGAGGTATTAAATTTGGTGGAGACCCGATTAAACGTCGAAACTCCTAGGGCGTGATTCCTCTTTGACTGCATCCAAACTCACGTCGATTAGGGTTAATGCCTGATCAGTAGCGGACCAGAATCGATCGATACTCCATTTGGCATCTTCAAAGTTTTAGCTGTCAATATTTCCCGGTAGGCAGGCAGGCAGGCAAGTAGCCCTTGTTGGATCCGGAACCCCGCCGGGTGGGCCTCAATCCAGGGACAGGACTGGTCCAAAAAATGGACAGCTCTTAGATACGAAAGCAAGCAGGGGCGGTAGGAGGGGAAGGGGTTTGTGCCTTTGTAATCAGAATGGACAGAAAAAGCCCACAATATAACTAGCCTCGAGGGCACATCAGATAAGTATGAAAATGCTACTGCTGGCGCAGGCGTTCTTTGTGTTCAGTCCATAAATGGCAGCGCCGGCTGTGTAACTACTCCATCGACTGCAGTGTCGGCAGCATTATCATCAATGGTAGTAGTAATAGTATTAGAGTCTGGGGGAAAACGAGGGAGATTGAGGTCGGTGGTGGTGGCTCAGCTACAAACAGTCTAGCGCGCTTGAAGCTATCGCGTGCGTAAAAAGCAGTGACTGGGAAGGTTGCCAACTGATGGTCCTACTTGGACCTCGCAGTCAGCCCAGTGGGTGTTTGTGTAGAATTTCTGACTGACCTTTCATGACTCCTTATTAAGGTGCCCTTTATGGCACGACGTATGAGCCAGGTGTGGCGGCAAGCTGAGGGGTGACTCCGACCGCGTCAGCCCTTGACTTGGCTATGGCGCCGGGCCAAGATGAGTGAGATGAGAGGGAGGTAGATGTTACGCAAGTCCGCTACCACTTAAAACTAGTTCATGCATAAGTCACCACGTTTATCTTCAGCTTACTGAAGCTTGCGGTTGAACGGTCAGTAGATCGAGTCTTCATCTTCTCAATTACTTCCTGGGACGCGTATGTTCGCTTGTATTGGTCAGTAGAAGTATTAGTACAGTAATCGCCGGCTATTGAGCCCACCTTGGGCCCAGACCAAATTGGGCTTAATAAGCGGCGGGCGCAATAACCGGAGAATCCTAGTTCTTGAATAGCAAACGCAGGATAGGCACTTTACATTAGATACGTACTGTATTAAGTGTAGAGCTTGATTATGTACAAGAAAAGAATGCTGTTTGTCTGTATTTTACGTTATAACACAAGCAAAAAAATAGGTTTGCGACACGTTTAAAAAAAGCGGTCTAGTGTCAGTTTTTTTGGAGAAACTTCACTCGCAAGTGCTCTTTGATGTCCTTCTCCAGGCACCATAAATCGTCAAATTTTGTGAAATCTGATGCCTGTAGACCGCGTTGTGCACGCAGAGAGATGAGAATCTCACTCTATCCTGTTGGCAAACTGGGCTTTGTAGCCGGCGTCTGGGCTTATTAGCCGGCGGAATTCGCTATGTAAAATTCCGTCCCCAGCTGATTTGGGCTTAATACGCGGCTGAGCCTATTAACCGTGGGCTTACTAACCGGCGACTACTGTAGTTGTAGTTATAGTTTGACCATCGATTTCGATGCTATCCACCATATGCCGAAGATCAGGGACGTGATTGTAGTCAGGTAGAGTGAAAGTAGGCGAGCAACCATCTACCACGCTCGAAACTCTCTCTCTGTCCGCCTGAACCGTTGACAAGGCAGAGTCGAGATAACCGAGCAGGAATCAGGCGTAAGCTGCTTCCTCCAATGCAGGCCAGAAACCCCGCCTAACGTCGTCCTAAGCGATAGTAGGCTTTTGCGCTAGTACTACTGCCCTACCTTGCCGCACTCACCTTCAGCAGTTGTCCGGAAAGACTCAGAGAGTCCGAGTCTTATGTTGCTACTACTACATATGCTGCTGCTTACTATCAGTGTAGCTGAGTGATAGTAGTAGTATAACTGACGCTAATGATTGATCAGGAATTACGCTGATTAGAGTCAGTGTTGGGCTCGTGTTCCCTCGATCTGAACTAGGACTGAGAACCTGGATTTATGCTATTCCAAATAAAGCAGATGTAATATACGCGTGTAATATACTATGATGCGACCTGTATGTGCAGGTAGGAAATTTGAACCTAGTATGCACTCGTAACCTATATCGGATTCTTCTACTGACTGTCTGTTGGCAGCTTGGGAATATTGCGTGGTTGCCCCACAGTGGCTGATGGACATCTGGCCAGATATGCATATGCCAAATTTGCACCCATGTTATAGAGCAATTTCTAAGAAAGCTACAGTCCTATCCTTGTTGTTCCTTGTAAAACACTCGGGGAAACAATAAATACCTAGCATTAGAATGCTGCTCTCATAGATCGGACCGAAAAAGCTCAGATAAACTGGGTATTGTTATGGGTAGTTGGCAGATTCACTTAATTCAGTTGACCCAATTTTTAAAAAATTTGCGGCTTCGGTTTTTGCGCAGCCAGAATTCTACCAATCAGCCACGAGGCTCACCGTGCACCGTGGACTCAATCACATTTGGATGGATTTTGCCCGCCCAACTTTGCCGCTCGTATGGAATCCACCATTATTGAACAGCAAGCTGACTGCCCAGGCTGGATCTCCTAAGCAACCATCTGAATCCATCAAAATGACTACTAGGCTCGCTTAATTGTTACGGAGGTCGGGAGATTTGCTCAAGGCAGTTGACCCAATTGTTAAAAATTCGTGGACATTCTCAGTTGCCAATTAATTCAAACATCCTGCGCCCAAGTGGACGCGTCCACTTCATGCATGACTATCTCGCCCTCTCTCCCCAGCACGGGGATGTGCTTGTGTACGGAGTTGAACTGCACCTGTCGTCTTAGCCTGTTTGAGCTGACATGTCGTGTGGACGTTTTGAGGGGCCCTTCATCAGTTGGACCCTGTTGACAGCCGTGGGAACTAAGGCAGCTTGATGATGTTCGTGGGAATTGCTTGAGTTTCACTCTCTCGAGTAGCATGGAGCGGGGGGATGACTGCTGACAACTAATCAATCGTTTAAATCTCTTCCAGGGTCTGTAATCTGGATTGGCAAAACTAGTCTGCTCCTCCTAAGTTGTACATTAATGGCTAACCTCTCAGAGAGGGAAAAGCGTGGACAATGCAAATCCCAGACTTTATGACGTAATTTTATCTATGACGTATTGGTAAGCATGGCTTGCGGGGGTGCCTAAACAGGACACGGGAATAGCCCATTGCGTTAAAGTCTAGAGAAATAAAGATGAGTGTTAGGTCTGAGGTTGGAATTAGCGTCAAGATTATGTTGAGGATTAAGGTTTGAGTTCGTTTTAACCGTAGTCCCTAGCTTTTGGGTAGGGCTGGGGCACCGGTAGTTGAAATAGTGCACCTCATATACCCCTAGTCACAGCATTTTTTCCTATGGAAACGGTGATTGTAGGGATTTTATGCGCGGGAAATTAGGATAAGCAGTGGAATATACTTTAATAACTGATATGTGCATATTTATTTTATTGCATTTAGAAACGTTGCTGATTTATGTCCGTGGATTTTCCTAACCTGTATTATCGTTTAACGTAGGGCGGAAAAAACCGATACTCAAAATGCAGGCTTTTTGAAATCTCTGAAAAGATAGAAATGGCGGTTAAGATACCGTCTACTTTAACTTACCTGGGGTCCAAATTACCGTTCTGGAGTTGGTATAGACGGCGGCGCGAAGCGCCATGCACCACTTTAATCTACATGCGGAAGAACTTACCCCAAACGGCCGTGGGAGACAAATTAAACTACATTTTTCCACTTTCAACTAACGGCAAAAGTAGCTTATGTAAACTACTCATTAATCCCTAATCCCTGCATGTTTTCCTACGAAAACGGTGGTTCTTGGTTTTTTTGGGTGGGCAATTAGGACATGCAATGGAATATACTTTAATAAATGATAAATGAATTTTTATTTTACCGTATTTAGAAGTGTTGTTGATTTATATCTGTAAATTTTCCTTATCTGTATTATCGTTTAGCATATTGCGGAAAAACCCGATCATCAAATTGCAGGCTTCTTGAATTTCCCGAAAAATTGAAATGGCATTTAGGAGGTCGTCTACTTCAACTTACCTGAGGTCAAACTTACCGTTCTGGAGTTAGATTAGTATAGTCCTTGGTGCGAAGCGCCGTGCACACCTTCAATTCATATGCGGAAAAACTTACTCCCAGCAGCCGCAGGAAGCAACTTCGACTAAATTTTTTTCACTTTACACTTACTTCTAAAAAATTCCTTCGCTGCGTATCCTATTTCCCAATCCCCAAACCTCTATAAAGACCGTTTTTGCAGGACAAAATGCTGGGACTTGGGGTACATGAGTGGGCCTACATAAGCTCCTTTTGCCCAACTAACTTCTACAAAGTTCCTTCACTGCATATCCTATTTCTTTACCTACAGAACCCTTATGACCAATGTTGTCGTAAGACAAAATGCTGGGACTAGGGGTATATGAGGTGCACTTCTTAAGCTAACTTTGCCCGGCTGGGGTCAAGATTAAGGTTAAACTGCAGTTTCCTGTTAGAGTCAATGTTCGGAAAGTATTTACTCTTTCCGACCTTCATCAAAAAGCCACCGATTTTTATTGGGCGGGATGTTTCTAAACCCCTGCCCTTTTTAGGTGGCTTTTCAAGTCATCCTTACGGACATATTTGCTGGACAAGCGTGGACAACGCAAATCCAAAGCTTTATGACGTAATTGGCAATGACATAGTGGTAAGGATGGTTTGTATGGGCACCTAAAAAGGACATCAGAATAGGAACCGCCCATGTGGCTTTGCGTCAGAGTCCAGCGACATTAACCTTGAGGTGCGGGTTAGGTTTGCGGTTGGTGTTGGGGTCAAGATGATGTCGGAGGTTAAGGTTTGAGTTCGTTTTAACTGTAGTCCTGAGGCTCAGTTTTATGTTAGGGTTAGTGTTCGGGAAATATATACTCATTTTGAGCCTATTCACAAAGCCACTAATTTTAATTGGATGGGGTGCTTCTATGCCCGTCTCCTTTTTAGGCAGCCTTTTACGTCGTCCTTACTGACACATTTTTGCATTCACGAAGAGGTAGGAAGTGAGGGCATGGATAAAGAGATCCAGAGCGAGAGAGAAAGCCCCTATCCCTATATTGTTACATAGTATCAAGCACTAGCTTAACCATCGGAATGGTCTTTTTTTAAATCAAAACAGTCTCCTTTTTTTCAAACCCTGATCAGTTGCACAAAAGATTGTCATGAGATTTGCGTCGCTAAAATAACTAACGAGTCCTGCTCACTCCTGATGTTCTGAAGTTAGGAGGGATTGCCTTGTTCTTTTGTCTGTCACATAAGCTGACTGTAGGGAATATCACATAGTTTTTTGGGAGATTTTAAACTGCAGTCGCTCGAGCGACTTTCAATCGTTTAAGCAATAAATGATTTTTTCATAAACCATCAGCAAGTCGCTGGTGCAGTGGCTCCCCTTTTAGTCATTGCCATTATATTTTTAGCATTATATTACTTACAACTATCATAATTATCACCATCTTTGTCGTCGTTTGTGTTTCTCCTTATTATTAATTATCTTCTTCAGCTTATTCGTCTTCTTGTTACTGTTTCATCTTCATAAACAATGGTACACATTATGAGGAAGAAGGGTTGTCGAGCCCCGGATCGATTTGTTTATTGTTCTGAGCTTTTAGGCTCTTGCGGGAGTCCATCGTCACAGATAAAAGCGTCCACAAAAACAAGCAACGGTTATAGGCGGCAGGGGCCAATCAACCGTTATATGGGGGGCGGGGAAGGGAATTTATTAATCACCAGTCTCGGCCGTACGAATATACCTGTGGAGAACGATGTATGCCGGCGCCAGATCAATATATCGATCGACTGAATTCTCATCCAAGGCACAGGTTTCAATTAAGTCTCGGCCTGTCTTGCTGTCGGCTCGGGCGATGATCATCGCAGTTGCGACGTTAAACTCATGACCCGTCTCGTAGGTGTGGGCCACCCCTTGCGTCATCCCGTCTGATGATTGACCCCCACAAGAGCCCGAAAGCTCAAAGCACTAAACAAATTATTAAGTTGACAGATTTGGTTAATTTAGTCGACCCAATTGTGAGATAATTCGTGGCATTCGGCGGGATTCGAACCCGCATAGGAGGGAGGCCTATACGAAAGCCAACGCTCTACCTACTTGAGCTACGAATGTCACGCTTCACACCGTGAGTTTAATCACACTTGAATCGATATTACCAGCCCAACTTTGCTGCTCATATGGAATCCACAAATATGGGACAGCAAATTGACTGCCCAAGCAGGATTTCCTAAGCAATAATCTAGAATCCACCAGAATGACTACTAGGCTGACTTAATTATTAAGTTGGTTTGGCAGATTTGGTTAATTTAGTTGACCCAATTGTGAAAATACTCGCGGCATTTAGCGGGAATGCCGCGAGTTTTTTCACAATTGGGTCAACTAAAATAAACAAATTGATCCAGCGCTCGACAACCCTTCTTCCTCATTCATGCAGCTACCAGGAACGCGAACGTTTTCATTCAATCTTAGTTGACATTATATAATACAAAATTTTCTAATAATGTTCATATGCATAATTCTGTAAGCGTTGCCGCTGTGCGGTTATTGGTTGGGCTCGAAAGTGAGTCCCTATCGGTTAACGTCCATCCGTCAGTAGCCTGAGTATTACTTAAACCATTCATAGTATGAATGAATGTAGATGTTTCTCCGATCTAGTCAAGGAACAATTAAGTTCCGCTTTGCCAAGGAGCTCGCAACGCAAACCTTAAAGGCCGTCACATAGTGACTAAGGTGATATGATGAAGTAGATCTGACAAAGCAAAGGGAGACCGGAATGGCCATTTCTGGCTTGTTAGCCGTCATCAGCCAGTCATACCCAATCTAAGGGGTCGGAACCCCCGAGATTCGAACCCGGGACCTTTGGTCATTGGGTTTATCACCCTACCTCGGCACCACGGACTCGTTGCTTTGTCGTTGCTTCATAGTATTATGACTGTCCCGCGCCAGCATCGGCGCGCTCTCCTCCAAACGCGGGGGGGGGGGAGGTCGGAGACGTGGGCGGACTTCACGCGTCGTGGCAACCTTGTCATAATAAACAGAGGTGGTTATTGTATTTGTTAAAGGCACGGTCGCACCCTACTCAAATCGGTTGCCCCGGGGAGGGCGGGACGCGTTGACTGGTGCCCCAGCAACCGCTCATTCGTGTACTCAACGGATTAGGGACCCAAAATCGGATCTAAGATCTGATCCGCGATAGTGGTTAGGACCATTGTTCCTCACACATCTAACCTTTGGAAGAGGGATGAACATAAGTCAAATTCATATCACCCGGGTGGGGATTGATCTGACGACTATTTAGCCAATACGTACGGTCGACCCGGACGTAGCAAAATGTATATTTGTCTGCTTATTGAATACCCCATAGTTACAGATTTTCGTTAAAATGGTACGTTTGGTGGAAACCGGATTAAACGTCGAAATTTCTCCAAACTCACGTCGGGTAGGTATCATATCTGATCAGAAGCGAACCAGAATCGATCAATGCTCCATTTGGCATCTTTCCTTCATTCAAACTGTTGACTCTCAATATTTCTGGTTGTTGGCACTGCTACCGCTATCATAGCATATCAGTAATTTCTAAAAAAACCTTACTAATCCGTATTTCGGCTGATGCTCACTTAAGAGGAGATGGCGCAAGAATAGGGTCGACTGAGCGTCGCTTCGAATAGCGTTCCTCTCATACCTAACATTTGTAAGAGGCATATTCATCCGTAGGGATGGACATAACTCAAATTCATATCTCCTACTGGTTAATACGACGAGCTTATTTTGAAGCACTCTTACTGAATTTTGTACGACATGAATTACCGCGCATGTGTAATTTAGTGGCTCAGGCTCGTACCTCATTCTTCCACTTATTCTGCGTTTGTTTCTATCATCATCATCATCATCATCATCATCATCATCATCATCATCATCAT
>JAYGXS010000004.1:63545183-63567876 GCA_036362985.1 Ligula intestinalis | reverse complement strand
TCATCATCATCATCATCATCATCATCATCATCATCATCATCATCATCTCATTTCTTGTCATTTTTCTACACCAACCAACATCAACAACAGCAGTAGCGGTAGCAGCTTTTGAACGCCAGTGGTACTAGCAAGAGTAATATGCTAACTACTTCCATGCAAAAACTGTTTCGGGAAGTCAGAATAGGCAAACGAACGTTTTTGGTTAATCCAAAATCAGGCAGGTATGCTTAAATGGGTATCATCGCAAAACTGTTTCGAATGTAACCACTGTAAGTAATATCGCTAGAATTGCTAAAACCAACACTACGGTCAATAGACGGATAGTACTGCCGGCGAAGGCAAGGGAGACTGAAATGGCTTATTAGCTGCCGTCAGTCAGTCATAACCAGTCTCAAGTGGTGTCCCAGCCGAGCCCCAAACTTGTGGCCTTTTTGATCGGAGTCCAGCGCCCTGACCATTGAGCTCCGAGCTTGTTTTCTTGTCGGTTTAGGTCAGGGGATAGTAGTCCTCATTGTCCTTCTCTGCCTTGGGTCTCGACACAGGCCCTGACAGCCGTAACAGCTGGAAGTAGGTAGATGGCATTACTGGCAAAGACGAGGGGAACTGGAATGACCATTTCTGGATCACTAGCCGTCGTCAGCCAATTATACTCAGACCCAAATGGTGAACCAACCGAGCCTTGAACTCGTGACCCCTTTGATCAGAGTCAAACGCCCTAACCATTGAGCCACGAGCTCGCTGTCTCGCCGGTTTAGGTCGGGAGATATTGATCCTCGTTAGCGGACGTTCATCTGACCACCAACGGAACTCAACTCTCCCGCTACTGCTACTGCTGTTCCAGTTGCTGCTTCTGTCCTTATTATTATTATTATTATTATTATTATTATTTGCTTCCTCTTCTTTCTTCTTTTTCTTCGAATTTTCTGATTTTTTCTTCTCTTTTTTACCAGCATGCGAAAAATTATAATATAACTACTACTGATGGTACTGCCATTATGGAAATTTGCTTTGCCTACTTTTGCCCCCTTCCCTTTCAGAAGTAAAGATGATCATCTTTTTATGCCCGACCTGCGACTTGCCAACAATGCTAACATTCCACAACGACGACGGCTGCTGCCATTATGGCGGCCGCTACTAGTACTACTTATATCAACATTTCCTCGGAGGCCACTCCTTATGCCTGAGGACTCGGGGATATTAAATGGTGTGAAAGCTTAATAGCTTTGGGCGTTTACGGCAGAAGGTCGATGCTCACTCGCATCTGGCCTGCACAAAACGTTTAAAAATGTCCATACTGCCCCGAGAGAGGCAGAGATATGCCTATAATTAACTGCTTTTGAAGGATGAAGGCGGGGATGGGAACGGGAGAGAGAGAAGCTAGTAATTAATTGACTACTGCCCCGGTGGTGCTTGCCCACTCTGAGTACGCAGGTAGTCCTCCACTCCTCCAGTTTGCCCTCACGATTATAGGGGAAGAAGAAGAAGCAAGGAGGAGAAGATGACGACGACATGTTTCTTTGGAGAGCGAGAGGGCGAAAAAAGGCAAACATGTGTGGACGCCTCATTTCATCGTCAAAGTTGGGCCAGTTGCAAAAACAGAGGGAGAGAGAGAGAGAGAAAGGCATTTGGGGGAAGTAGGTCTCACAGATAAAGTCTCCTGTCGTTGTTGTCTTCGTCGTTGTCCTCAGAGTGAGGCAATTATTCTTTGCTACCTTCGGAGACAATAAAGTTTTTTTCATCGGGTGGCCGGCAAACGGTTTCCTAGGCGGGTGCAAGACCTGTAAATCAGGTGTTTGCACATTTGCCGAGGTTGCCGCTGCTACAGCCTAACGAGATGGCAATAACCGGCATATAGTGTTTCCCATTCGGTGTAATGATCTGCGATCCCAGCTGACCACCTAGACAGCACTAACGCCGATCATAAGTGGGTACGGCTGATACATTGCAGAATCATCTCCAGGCTTCCATGGATGACTCGAGTTCTCCTTATATTTCAGACTCCTCTAAAATCCTTAGACCCATCTGTTTTCATATGCATACATCAAATATATCGTGAACTATTATCCTTGCAAAATTTACATTTATTGGTAGAGGTGAGGGGCCGGGGCAGATTGTAATAATTAATTTAACATACTTGTGGAAAATTCGGTGACTTCGGTGGGATTAGCACCAGCGAAAGTAAGGGGAAGGCCTTAGTAATGTCAAATTGTTAGCCACCTGATTGGAACCGTGAGCTTAATCACACTTGGGTCATGTTAACTGGCCCGCTTACCGCAACAAATGGAATCCACCACTTCTGATACGCTAAGCTAACTGTCCAAAATGGTTAAACTCCCCGTGGGGCCCCGTAACTCCCTTGGCTAAAGCATTGGCTGTATGGATTCGAATCCCACCGAGTTTCTTCACACGTGGGATCAATGATTTTTAGTCATTAGCTCAGAGTCGTCTTACAAAACTATTCTTAAAAATACATGCCTTAAAGCTACGCCAACAAAGACTAATCAGGTTACACTTATATTTAGAAATGGACGTTTAATATAAAAAAGACAAAAGTGCCATCACTGGGACGGCAATGGCATTAGTCCGGGCACGCTGTCACGCCAAGGACGCACGCCATAACACCAAGGACGCGCGCAGAGACGATACCATGCTACTCCCACTCCCACCCCTCTTTACTCGCAGCCGAACTACAAAAAATGCATATTCATACGAACATAAAGCTAAGTAATCAGTGAGTATTTCAGATACAATTTAAGTAAAAGAACTGCACATACTGAACCGCGAAATATGCGGGAAAAAATTGTATTGTATCTTAGTTGGGGAGTTGATGCGGACCAACTCGGCAATAAACCAAACTCATTACTTTCCAAACACGGCTGTTTTTCTGTTACCCCTCAGCTCACCGCACACGACGCCGATCGCACGGCCCGGCTGGTGTATTCTCTGGCAGCCAATGAAGAGGTCTCAAGCCTCGGTGGTCTTCTTACCAGCGCAGAGACGGGCGTCTTCGAGGTGGACAAGGAGGGCCGAGTGACACTCCAACGACGGCTAGACTTCGAGAAGTACTCCCACTATAGGCTGCCGGTGAGAGTCAGCGACGGAGAGTTTACTGCTGACGCGACCCTTCACGTCAACGTCGGCGATGTCAACGATGAGGCACCCCGGTTTGAGATCAATCCTACTCAGCTAGTGGCCGAAGAGGGAGCTCCGTCCGGACGCTCAATTGGAAGGGTAAGTGGAATATTCCACGCAGATTATTCTGCATCTGTGCGATTACTAGAGTACGGCTCCGAATTCGTGCAACATGTCACCGTTTGTGAAAGATTGATACTCACTTGCTAATCGGCATTGAGTGAGGTTGTAGTACTGATTATCGTGTAGCTTATTCTCAAGTAATTTCAGCCACGATAGGATGCCGGCTATTTATCAACCTTTTTTTCTGACAGCTAACAAAAAGTATGTACTGTAACAAATGGCTACTTATGCAGTATTGACATTGATTATCAAGCAGCCTAATCCAAAGATATTTCTGCCACGTCTGAATGCCAGCTTTCAGATAAGCTTCTTTCTGACCACCTGCACAAAATGTTTACTCTGTAAAAAAAGACTACTTAAGCAGTGCGTACTCTTTTCACTGATTGTTGACACCGTTAAGTACATTTCATGAAAAAGAAGCATAAAATCTTCTTTTTTGTAATTATTCGGTAGCAGATTACGCCTTTTTCATATTTTATGCTTGAATAAATGGCCTTTTTCGGTTTAAAAATTCAAATTATAACCGTGAAATGTTCTTTCGTAATACGCCGCATTGGTCAATTCACATCCATTACAAAATGTTATGAAAACTATGAGAATTCTTCCTCATTGCGTAGATGACTGTGTGATTTTTATTACAGCATGTAGTCGCAAAACTTTGATTAACAGTGAAGCGATCGGTGGGATTCAAAATTATTCGGCAATTTGGAAAGTTATTTTTAAACTGGAAAATACAATTTCTTCAAACATCAAAATTGAAGAAGACGTAAGTTGCTACCGAGCGAGTACAAGTAATAACACTTTGTGACACTGCATAAAATATATATTTGAATAACTGAGGATACATAAAATCAATGATAAAAATGCATACTACGTAAGTTGCCGTTTTTTTACAGGGTATGTTTTTTTTGCAGGGAGCCAGTAGAAGCTCCTCCCACCCTCCTGACGCACGAACGTCTACACGCCGACCTCGCCATGCGGGTGACGCGTAAATGATGAGTTGTAATTAGACTGCACTATTTAACCCTGTCCATCTGTATAGTTTTAATTACCTTGCAAATGTTCTGGCCTGATGATGATTTCCTGAAAACATATGTTCGCCAAATTGACTTCTCAACTTAAGAAGCTCATTAATTGAAATTTTATGTGATAGGAAATCTGCCGTGTCCAGTCAAAAAGTATTATCGACTGCGTTGGCCGTTGCTTAGTCTGTTTTTCGTCATCCGTTGGCTATGCACCAAACTCAGATCTTGAATACCAGATTACGTAGGATAAATTATAACAAGCCCTTGAAACTGCACCCAGAATTGAATTCGGCAGCCCCCATAAACAACCCCAACATCATTGTTAAAGGCAGTTCATAAAGTTCGCGAGAACGTTACCATGAGAATCGACCCCGCAGCAATACCATTTCATACTAACATGCACATTTCCAACATTGGCTAAATAATTTCACTATTTAATCTTGCCCATAGGCTATCCTGATTTAATATTGTACCGCAAGTGAATTTCCGCAATTGATACCGTATGAGACTATCTCGATTTAATCTTCCACAGCCTTCTGAAGTAAGCTGTCATCAAAAAAATAAGTAATGCACGCATAATTTTACGTGTATCATTTCTTAGGGTAGCTAGTCAAACATTGGCTAACCCGATGAACTCCAAGGAAATGAATAAGAAAAACCATCTGAAAAAGGTAACATTTCCCGGGTAGATAACCAGATGCAGACATCCATCCGTTGAACGTACGGGAGAAGCGAATTCGGCCCTTGAGTCAGACAGACTCCCTTGTTTAGTCATGGAATGTCCGGCTGATTAGGAGGAAAAAGCCCGGAATGGCAGTCCTAGGAGTACTACTTTTCTGCATTTTACAGAAATTGGTTGTTCATTGCTAGGCCATCATCGGCACGGTTTCTGGGGCTGCAACCGATTGGAAACGGTCATGTACAGTTTCCATCAAGATAGAGGCGTGGACATCAGGCCAACGCGGCAGTGCACATACTCAGGCTCCTACGAAGGTAGGCGTTGATTCAGACAGTCGATGGGAGATAACATCCCCAGGGTACAGTGCTGGCCGATTGAGTGACGCCAGCTGTACAATAACCAGCTGCCCCATACTTGTTCGCGAGTGAATGGCAGCTAAGCGACCGTCACACGGGCACGAGTTTAAAGAATCGATTTTTCCCATTGTCAGCCAATGGGATTTCGGGGCAGAAACCGCCGCCCTTTCCGGGGCTGCGTATACTTGCGCAGTGTTCGACAAAAAGCAGCACAGTCGAGGTTTTTCAGGCAACAGCAAAAATCGGTAACGCAAGTAGGATGGGCATAGGAGCAAGCTGTCGGGCGTGAGACTGAAATTGACGCCTCGAAGGTCCGCTAAGCGGACGGACGATCAGCTGTCGTCATCTATATCCAATGAAGTGGAATGTTGCTAAGCTGCGAAAGATTTGGACTCGTGCTGTGAAGAATGTTTTGCGTAACAAGCAGAATTCCCTGGACAAATGAAACAAAACATGTTTTAACATCCCATCAGCTGAAAAAAAGAGTGCTGGAATACTGGGAGGAAACAATACAAAAGTAGGCAGAATTTACAGACATATAAGCATGCAGATTCATTCGCTCGGTCTTATATGTCTTTCCTCTTCAATATACATCAATTCTTTGAAATGGTACTTTATACTGAGTAACTGCGGTGGGCTTTTAAAACTCACCTTGGGCGAAAGGTCTCCACAACCGACCTAAAATCTAACACTAAAACGTTCGGTTTACCAAGCTCCGAAATAAGTAATCAGTCACCCTTTCAGTTAACATTTCTTTTCTACATGGACTGCTGATGTGTTCCTACCGTTCATGCCTAGTTTCAGCGACGGTAGGTCCATCAATTCAGTTACACGCTTCGCAGCTACTTTCACCGACTACCTTCCCGCGAATCAATAACTGAATATTAAATGAATTTCTTGTTTCCTAGCACAAACTAGTTCCGCGTCATCTAAGGACTGCTCCCACCACCATGAAGAGGATAATCACGAAGAAGGCACCTTATTCCACTTTCAAAAAAGACAGAGTTAATGACCATCCTCAGTAACACTTTGACACCAAGCATACTTACAACAAACTTAGCGTTGAAAGTGAGCATTAGCAACGGTGGAGTCCGCAGTCTTTAAGTTCATGAAACTGATGACATTTTTACGGTATCGCAGGGATAGCGATTTGCGCTTGAGTTAGCTTATACTGTTAGTAAGCTTGCACAGCATCTACCACACTAGCTCCTTTCTCAGTCATCTAGGTCTGATGTTAAGAGGTCTTCAGGAAGACTGGAATCAAGCGCGAATGGCTGGGCCGACGTGAGCCTACGCCTAGACGTGCAGTATTTGTTATGGGTGCGTATACCCAATAAAGTCGTCTTCTTCCTCACCTGGGCTCTATTTTTGTTCAGCGCATCTTCTAGGTGATTCATTGCAGGAGCGTCACCAATGGATCCTCGTTCACATCTACAAGTGACCGTTGATAACCTGCCGCATGTATATCCTCACAATAGTCACTGAATTTTACTTGATGCCACTGCGACCATAACTGAGCTAGCCGGGCTCAATTATGTCCTGTACGGTGCTTTGCCACGCGTGACGATCAGTGGCAGTAAACATGGCTATTTCGAGTCATTCTCTTCGCCTGCGCCATAGACCGAATACCGAAGATCCAAGAACCACTCCCATATCCTGATGGACTGAGTCAAGCCAGGTTCTGAGCTGACCTCCACTTCGACGTTTCCAATTAGGTAACGGTTTTGGTTCGGTAGCAGAAACATTGTGCTCATGAGGTTGACGGCGAAGGACGTATCCAGACCACCTCGGTCTTCGTTATTGGCTTGCCTGGGGCATCCTTGCGATGTTGTCGCAGCAAGTGCGGAGTGTCTCATTTGAGACAAAGACGGTGTACTTCACTCGAATGATGGTCCTCAAGCAGTAGTGGTAAAAGACTTCCAGTTTCTTCCACACACATAGTCCAGCATTCGCATCCATATAGAAAAACAGACCGTACAAATGCACGGTAAATGCGGACCTTTGTGGGAATAGGACGATCGCATCGGGTCTACAGCCACTTTCGAAGGCTTGAGAAAACTCGTCAAGCTGCGTCAATTCGGGAGACAATGTCATCCTTACTCTGTCCATTGGGCAGCAACCTTGCTCCGATGTATTTGAAAGTGTCTACTTCTTCAAGTAGACACCAATAATCTCGAGAGCTGCTTTCTCGTGGACAGGGATGCAGCATGAATACACTTTAGTCTTCCCAGCGTATATGGACAAACCGACCAATTTCGCCACCTTGTTCACCCGTGACACCATAAACTGTAGATCGCTAAAGCTTGAAGCAAATTAAGCGATATCATCGGTACAGTTGAGGTCAGTCAACCGGCGCCCGGGTACAAGCTCAATACCATCATTTTTCTGTAGGGCCTTCCTGAGAATCGAGTGAATGGCGTGGTTACAGAGGATGGGCGACAGGACACAGTCTTTTCGAACGTCCGACCGAATAGTGAAGGGTTCTGAGAGGTTGTGTGGACTAGAAGCCACGCAGTGGTAGAGCGGTAGTATGCCTTGATCATAGCGTTTATTTTGGGTGGAACATCATCTAATACAATTATCCGCCACAGGGGATCACGATGGACGAAGTCCTCTCAGAAGCCATTGGAAATACCAAATAAATATTAGTTATTACTGACCGAACAGGCGGAACCTAGAGAGTTGGGAGGATTGCAGTGCAGAGGAGGCCTGTGCGCCTACAGTCCATGAATTAATGTATCTCTGAAGGTTTATATTGTATTCAGTCATCGTTTCCGCAGCAGATGTAAAATAGGAGAGTACACTAGGAGAGGCAGTGTTTCTACTATGAATCTGGAATCAGGATGTTCAACTGGTGCTTGTTGGTTCGAACCCTAGCCTTGGTTGTGCAGTGTTCTGATTTATAGTTTAACTGTTTTCTTTTGAATTTATGCGCTTAATATTTTAGCTTGATTCTCAAAACACCGATTCCAATACGTACCACAAAAATAACTATGCCTTAAACCGTATGCATGAGTTTGCGGGCGTCAAAAGTAGCCTTTTGAATAGTTACCTAAGCTTATCGGAAGTTTCAACAAATTCTCACTAGTAGTGCTTAATTCTGCACTGTGTTCTACGTTAGTTCGCGTGTGCTAACAAACAGCCTCACCACTCGCAGCGCTGACGGCGATCATTTATGCTCCAATCTGATTGGTCAAGCTTGTCTAGGTTAACGAAATGCGGCTGACGGCTGACGCGCCTAATCTATTGGTTCTCTTGATTCCCCCCAGGTGCGTGTGTTCGACCCGGACAGCCCCGAGGTGAACGGAGTGGTGCGATGCGCTGAACCACGCGACGTGGAACGCCGTCAGGCCTTGACCTTTGTGCCGGACCTTCTCACGAATCCCTCCGCGGGAGTGTACGACCTACGGACACGTGTGGTGCTGGACAGAGAGGATCCCCAGGTCGAGGATGGCAAGGAGTTTATCCGCCTCATCTGCTGGGATGGCAACCAGCAATCGGAAGCCGCCCGACAGTACGGCCGCGGTCCTAGCTTCACCGCAACCATGACCGCAACTCTCACAATTCGAGATATAAATGACAATGCACCCGTCTTCTCTCGGTCGATTTATCACGTCGAGACTCCTGAGAACAACTTGCTGGGAGCAAAGATATTTCAGGTAGATGCATGCTTTGCAAGAGCTTATACGTCTCTCCTCTTTGACCAACTCTTCGTCCATACCAAAGCCCTATAAGCCATTGCATCCTGTCAGTGTGGGACCCCAGATTCAAATATTAGGCAGTAAACAAGGTTATTGACGGAATCTGCTTATCAAAGTCATGTACTAGTAATCAGTATCAACCACAGACACCATAAAAATTCGTTTATAAACCACCTCATAATCAGTTATCTTCAGGGAGTACGGGTGTATTAATACTCGCTGATGAACGTTCACCCGACCGATATTGGAGCTCATTTATTCCACTCTGCCTCGGGCCTCGATAGATGCCCTGATAGCCACAACAGCTGGTAAAATAGGTAGATCATATTGCTAGCAAGGACAAGGGAGACTGGAACGGCCATTTCTGGCTTATTAGTCGTCGTCAGCCAGTCCTATCCAGATGCAAACGGCGTCCCACCCGAGATTCGAACTCGTGCCCCCTTTCATTAGAGTCAAACGCTCTAACCATTGAGCCACGAGCTTGTTGTCTTGCGGGATTTAGGTCGGGCGATATGGACACTCGTTTATGAACTTTCACCCGACCGCTAACGGAACTCATCCGCCCCGGAAATACTAGATGCCCATAGTGCCATGCTGCAACGGCTGTCAGGGCCTCTGTGGAGGCCCAAGGCAGAGTGGAGCAAAAACCACACTAAACATCTGTCCCGATCACGCACACCCGAACATAAACTAGTTGCACGGCACGGTAACGCACTCATTGCGAACTACACCGTCGAAACGGGCCACGAGTTAAGTGCCACAGCCACCGAGGCAGTTGCTCATGTCGGAGAAAAGACAGGCCGGGAATTGACTGGAGTCTGACCTTCAGGTGAGAACTCAATCTGTTGACGTATCGATTTGTCGTGGGAATACAGAGCCCTTCGCAGCCACCTCTTCATCTGTATCTTGGATCGTTGATTTGCAAACATTCCCTATAACTGTTGCCTATTCCTTGGCTACTGTTGAAACTGACGATGGACTCCTGCATAAGTTTGAAAGCTCAGAAAAGCTAACAAATGGTTCTAATGCTCAGATAGTCTTCTTATTTTCTTGCTGAAACAGAAAAATGCGATTCGAAAATTTGCGTACGTTCGGGGAATTGCATTCACCTTGACTGACTTCGTTGACGCATGCAAAAAGCTATGATATAGTAGCACAGGAACAAACAAATGCTAAAACCACAGGACTGGAACAGAATTGAGTTCTAGTCTTAGAAGGATAAGCGTATACGAATCACCGAACCTGTTGGAACATTCTGCACTATCATATGTGCATCGCAATAAGTTTTCAAGTTCTGGCATCATTCATTTTTTTCCAGTCTCGCGAACTGTCACTTTGCTCCTATCGCCAGAGTTCCGGAAGCGTGGCTGGTTTGTGCGCTAACATAATCTCCTGGCTATGAAGGTTCACACCCCTCCAAAACACCATTTATACAGTTCCCGAGTTAAGGCTCCCTTAGCCGCGTGGCTCCGCGTGACGGCTCCAATAGTTCAGTCATAGAGTGCGTGCCAGCTATTTTAGCAGCCCATATTAAGTATCAATCTGCAAGGGTTCTCTTCTCAAGGCTAGTATCGCAATCGATGAACGAAATCTGATTGGCTCCTGAGTACCTGCGTGCGAAAAATCAACGAGAGAGGCGAAGACAACCAGAATTGCCATTTCCGGCTTATTTACCTGCGCCAGTCAGCCACAGCCCGGCCGAAGGCCGAGAAGGCGTGATATTGCCACAACACCCTTTCTGTGACTGCCTTGGAGGATGAGTTCGACAGCGAATCTCTTTCAACCACCACCACCACCACCACCATCATCATCATCACCACCACCACCTGGTCATGTTCCAACCCCCTCGCGGTACCGGGTCCACTGGACGTCGACTTCCAAGAAGACGTCTACGAATGGAACTTACAGGATCAAACTCCAACGACATGCAAGAAGTGCGCCGAAAGAGGACCGTCATATTTTTGTAGCCGGGAGCCGAAGCGCCAGCAGCGGTCTCTTGATACCAGGAAGCTGGCTGGTGGCCTAGAAGGCGTTTGGAGCTTTCAGGAGACGTAGAAATAAATCCAGGACCCAGGTGGCCTTGTCCTTGCTGTGGGAAGTCAGCACACAAAGGAAGTGCCCAGTGCGACGTTTGTTGAGCCTGGGAGGATCTAAAGTGTTTAAAGATGACAGTAGGACAGGCCACATCCGCCAAGGAGAAGAATGAGATCCAGTGCCACAGGCGCAGCGCAGAGACGTTGACCTCACCGGAACACTCCACGGGTACGAGAGGCCTTGCTCGTACGATTGCGCGTGCTGGCTATACCCATAAGACCTTTGCCGGACCCTCGCTCGACCATGCAGTGTTGCCCGCTCACTCGCATCAGCCGCTTGCAGGGACCCCAGTGCCTTCCGCATCCATCCCAGCCGTATCCACCAACCTCAACAGAAAATACTGCTGCAACTGTGAGGCGACTATAGCGGGTAACATCATACCATTACAATATCCTGACTGTTCTGTTTGCTGCCATAAATCATGCTCTAGTATGACCCGTTGGAAACTCACACAAGTAACAAAAGAACATGGAGAATGGAGGTGCGCTGAACACGGTGGACAATCAAATCCAAATCCTACCAAACGGAGAGTATCCCAACAGGAAAGATGCAGCAAATGCAACAACCTGATACACTCCCGAAACCGAGGACTCCGATGTGAGAGATGCCTGAACGTGTTCGATCGCAAATTCTCTGCACTTGAGAAACCCGCCTGGGAAAGTGCTTTCAAGGAAACCTGGCAGTGCCACGCCTGCCTTGTGGAACTCAACCCTTACCAACAGGTGACTACTGATGAAAGAATAAAGGATCCCAGCTATCTACGCATCTTGCAATGGAACTGCGACGGCCTGATGCCCAAAGTCACGGAGCTGTGCAAATTACTCACAGAACAGAATATTGATGTGTGCTGCCTTCAGGAGACAAAACTCATAGATACCCAACTGACGCCTACATTCCCAAGATACGAGGCCCTAAGACGGGACAGAGAATCGGGTTTCGGAGAAGGTCTGATGACGATTATCCGAGATGGCATTCCTCATGAGTTGGTACGAGCCCAACAAACCGGCATCCAAGAACTTCAACACATCCGACTGTTCCCCGAAGGACAACCTGATCTGGAGATTACCAACATATATATTCCGCCAATACGTGCTAGAAATGATGGGACGTTCAGTGAGGAACCTAGTATCCATCTACTCCCTAGTAACCCCAAAATGATGTGGCTCGGTGACTTCAATGCGCATTCGGGACTATGGCAGGACGGAGTGAGAGAGGACGAGCGAGGTAGAAGAATAGAAGACTGGATAAGAGAGGAAGAGCTTGCAGTCCTGAATGACCCAGCGTGCATAACCTGTCTCCGAAATGGTGGATGCTCAGGCACATCTCCGGACGTATCCATCACTACAGCAACAGTGGCAGCAGAGTCAACCTGGACAGTACTCAACACGTCCGGCTCCGACCACAAACCCATTGTCATCCAGAGGGCGCAGCAAGAGGATAAGTCAACCAGAAAGATGAACCTGTTCCGCTGGAAGATATCCGGAGTGGACTGCGAAAAGTTCAACGAAGTCGCCGAAAATTATCTACACAACCATCCACCCCAGACATCAAAGATTGCAGATCGCGTTGGAACCTTCACTGAAGCAATCATGGAAGGGCTTCGTAGAACTGCGAGGAAAGTCAGAGCGGGGGGGGGAAGACGGCTAGCGTATGGTGGACTGCAAAAGTTGAGGAGGTCACAAAGGAGCGAGTCAGGCTGGCCAGTGAGGGGAAGAGGAATACGGTGGAGTGAACCCAGGCATGTGAATAAGTACGAACGACTATAAGCGAAGAGAGGACAAGGACATGGCGAGAGTACCTCGATACAGTCAGAGAGGACGATGACCCATCCAAAATGTGGGGTACTATTCATATGCTACAGGGGAAAAACAAGTCAACATCTGACCATGTTATCCTGCAGGGGAACCGCCGCCTCGTCACTGACAAACAGAAGGCAAACGCTTTTGGAAGTCAGTATGCCAGTGTGAGCCGACTGAGACTGGCCAAACATGAAAGAACGATGAAGGGATACGCAGCGGAAGCGCGGAAAGAAGCCCTCCACCTTGAGAATGATAGCTCCTACGGACGGGAGTTTACAATCTACGAACTAACTGAA
Source organism: Ligula intestinalis (assembly GCA_036362985.1). NCBI lineage: Eukaryota > Metazoa > Platyhelminthes > Cestoda > Diphyllobothriidea > Diphyllobothriidae > Ligula > Ligula intestinalis. Next base: position 63,554,671 of record JAYGXS010000004.1, on the reverse strand, counting down.
TCCTTACAACAACTTAAGTACAAAAAGGGAGGTGGATCGGATGAGATCCCCCCCCCCGAGGCAGTAAAAAACCTCTACAAATAACAAATTGACACTACTAAGCATTATAAACCAGAGCTGGGGGATAAGGCAATACCCTAGAACTGGAAAACAGCCATTATAGTACCAATCTTGAAGGCCGACAAAGACGCAGGGAAACTGTAACCGTACAGACCCATCAGTCTGACCTCTGTGGTGGGAAAGGTCTGTGAATGGATGGTAGAACGCAGACTCCGACACTGGGTTGAAGGGAACCAGAAGCTGGTAGACTATCAAGCCGGTTTCCGGAAGACGAGGAGCACTTAGGACCAGCCGAGCCGACTATCTCAGTCGGTATCAGATGGTTTCCATAGTAAGCCATGCAGAAGGACAGCTTTGGCTCTCATCGATTTCGAAAAAAGCCTATGACACGGTGTGGGGAACCGGTCTAGCGCTGAAAATGGCAAAAATGAAGGTCCCAAATTGCCTACAGATTTGGATTGAGAGCTGGCTGACCAACCGCCTAATGCATGTGAGATACAACGGACGCCTCAGTAGGGAGTTCAGACTTACAAGGGGCCTCCCACAAGGAGCAGTACTCTCCCTCCTCCTTTTCGAAATCTTTATAAATGACCTTGGGGATGGCATCGGAGAGGACGTTGAGATGAGCCTTTTTGCGGACGATGCTGCGGTATGGAGCCAAGATACCAACCCCGACAGGGCCATCCAGCGAGTGTAGACCGCGACCGAAATGATGGTCTGATGGAGCCAAAAGCGGAAGATGCAAGCGAACGTCCAAAAGATGGAGTAAGTGGTGTTCAGTACGACCCCGAGTGAAAGAAAAGGAGTCAAAGCGATCGAGGTTGATGGATTGCAGATCATCCAAAGACCGACGGCAAAATTCCTTGGAGTGGTGCATGACTCGGGGCTAACGTTTTAATGGACACACTGATTTTGTCCTGGAAAAGGCGGAGATGCGACTTAATATGATGAGGGCCTTAGGTGGAACAACCTGGGGATGGCGGCCGGAGGACATCAAAAAGTCTACACTGCCTGTGTGCGGCCGGTGATTGAGAACGGATCAGCAGCATGGATGCCGTGGATCTGCCGCTCACGGCTTGACAGATTGGAACGCCTGAACCTGAAAGCAGCTCGAATTAACACGAGCCTCCCAATCTCATGTCCGACGGAGATGATGCTACTAGAGGCCGATATCCAGACGATAGAGGAGAGGGGCAGGTTCGAGGCCATCAGGGCCTACGAACACAGCCTGAGACTTCCCGCACAAAGTCTCCGCAGACAGATGGCCGAAAAGCAGCAGCCAACCCGGCTAAAGCGGACCTCAACCTGGAGGGAAAATGCGCGCAGATGCTTGCACCAAACTCTGGGAGAGGATTCGGAGATGCCTAGAGAACTTTTTGCTACTAACACGCTAGCCCCATGGCGACGACCCAACATCAATATTCTAAAGAATTTTGAAGATCTCTGCAGCAAAGTAGAGATGGTAGAAAACCGGCAACGAATAGAGGATGCGCTCAACTCCCTACCGGAAACGTCCCTGACTATATATACGGGTCGGCGGTAGATGGATGCAGACAGGGAGGTGCGGGAGTCGTGGTGACGAAAGGAATATGGAATGACTACTAAACTATCGCATCGTCCAGAAGAACTGGCGCATACTACAGCTCATCCTTTGATGCCGAGATGCTAGCCCTACTGACGGCGGCAGAATGGCTAGAGCACCCACCCGACGATTGGAGTTCTGCCAGAATCCTTACTGACAGTAAATCCGCTGTAGATGCCCTACAGAACTTCGGGACGGGAGAAGATCTTAAGAAACCGTTGGTACAACAAGTGATGGATGTTCTGGAGAGAGCCACAACAGGAAGGAGGGTGGAAATTGCGTGGATTCCCAGCCACGTCGGTATCCCCGGGAATGAACAAGCAGACGCTGAAGCCTCAGTGGCCAGGACTGAACCGGACGGTAGACCGACATCCTTTGCGGCAACGATGAAAGCAGTCAGACGAATGACCCCCAGGATACAAATGACACATGAATGCGGCCGAAGAACTAATACGGCCCCCATCAACTGGGATGAAGCAAAGAAAATGACTCGGATAGATAGAACGACCCTTGTGAGATTTAGGACTGGGCATTGTCCAAAGCTGAATCACTTCAGGAAGCGGTACAATCTGACTGATGATTCCACGTGTGCAGCTTGTGGGGAGGAAGAGACCAACGAACACCCGATGGAATGCGCAGCCAAGATTGTTGCCAGAGTTCAGGAGTTTGGTGTCGACTGCAGACTGATAGCGCTGATCGACCTAACCGTCCGAAGACACCCTCGGCCACAGTCCGGTATCTGAAGAAGATCCGGAAGTCGTGGTTCTAAAGCCACTTACCTTGCAATTGATCCTGCAACAACAACAACAACAACAACAACCACTACCACTACCACTACCACCACCACCACTAATTTCTTCTTCTTCAGGTCCGAAATTTACAGCTAATGCAGATTGCCGCTGGACTACATAGATAATCATTTGAACGACGGGTTCTCGTGCTGAGGACTGAAATGAGGGTTTATTGTTTGCTAGGTTAGCCTGATTGCAGCTTTGCCTTGTGACTGCGGAGCGCTGCTCCTGGCTCAAATTTCAATTAAGGAGTTAACTAAATCTCTAACTCCTTCTTCCCTTAATACAGGTTAGTGCTGACGATGCGGACAGTGGTGCGAACAGCGAGATTACCTACTCCCTGCTGGATCATGCCAACTTCCGAGTGGATCCCGTGTCCGGCTGGATTACAGCCTCTGTGGAGTTTGACCGAGAGAAGCGAGACTCCTATCAGGTGAGCGCCCTCTTTTTGTCCACTGTTGTGCTCTTTAAGTTGATTAAACCTTGGAGATGTTATCATCTTCGGACACATGGACTTCAATTTTAAGTCCCTGCCTTTACATTTCGATCGTGGCGAGTGATTATGTTGACTACGTGCACCACGAAGTCGTTGCAACACCAAAGACATACGCGTGAAGTAGTTTAGAGTGATACAGACCTTCACCGCACCCCGCACGCGCAACCACTATCTCGCGCGCCGGATTACAACGAGAGAAAGAAAATGTCAAGACGAATTGAGGCAAATGTTCACATCCCTAGTGTGCGTGTGTATAGGTAGAGAATGAGAAAATTCAGGGGAATAAAAGTATGATTCCAGTGATCGGCATACACTCTGCTCCTTCTTCTTCTTCTTCTTCTTCTTCTTCTTCTTCTTCTACTTCTACTTCGCTACAAATGTCAAGACGACTAGGAGTCCTCACGTTGGCAGTGGATTTCGTAGCTAAACCACACCACTCTGAGCGCATAAGCGACCCTTTCACCAGTACAACTACCAGGCTTACGACTGACAATGATAGCTCGATCATCGATTTCGATGTTGTCTACCATATGCTCCAGAGCAGGAATGGGGACTGGAAACAGAGACGAGAGTTAAGTGAAATAGACGCGAAACTGTCTACCTCCCTCTAAGCCCTTACCCGTTTGAACCGGTGACAAGATAAAGTCAAGATGACCAAACGGGATCGGGCGTTGGCCGCCTTCTTCAATGCTGCCAGAACACCGTCTAACTTTGTGCTAGGCGACAGTGGAGTTTGCGCGGGTACTACCGCAATATCTACCCTCACTCTCCATCAGTAGGTGTCAAGACAGACGCCAGGAAACCAAGGCTGGTACTGCTACTACGTCTACTGCTGTTTTAATACTACTAATTAGGAGTGTAACTGAGTGTTAGTAATACAGGCACTATTTCTGACGTTAGTATTTGTCACAGTTGATGCCGATGAAGGCCAACACTGGGGCTCATATCCCCTCGATTTCAACAAGGATAGGAACCGAGCTTATCTCGGTTCCATCCTCTCATCTCTGTCCACCAAAAGCTGTGTTACATTTTACTAAGTTTGGACTAGGGTACTACTGCTAGAGGTAATATGCCACTACTAATGGTGCTAATTCTAGTAGTCAGACTTACTGAGACCAGCAGATAGTATATTCTAGTAATATTATCCTATAATTGTATCAATAGATGACATGCATCCTATATTTGCAACAATTATAACAGATGGATATATGAATGAATCTAGGTGTTTCGCCGATCTAGTCAAGGAACAATTAAGTTCCGCTTTGCCAAGGAGCTCGCAACGCAAACCCTCAAGTAGATCCGACAAAGCAAAGGGAGATCGGAATGGCCATTTCTGGCTTGTTAGCCGTCATCAGCCAGTCATACCTAATCTAAGGGGTCGGAACCCCCGAGATTCGAACCCGGGACCTTTGGATATATGGGCTTGCACGCATCCTAAACTTCGCCTGGGCTGATTTGTAAGACAACCGGGCGAGCGTTCGCCTCCAATGGGGAGGCAAGACTCAACTGCAACTGATAACAACTCAAAAACCACACACGAGTGAAACGGCTAGTTAGCTCGAACGTTCCAGTGCGAACATGTTCGAGCTCGGGCTTCTAGGTGTGCAACCTGACTGGTTGGTAGTTTTTCAGGTTGCATTGAGTAAATATCGTTTAAATGAAACGGACAGAAGAAGATTGAATCGATTGCAATAATTATTATTTTTTGCTGTTTTCCGCATAATGTTCTTGCAGTGGAGTTGTTTCTGGCTAAGAAATCGACACTTCTTATACCAAGCAACTGAGCCATATGCAAACAGAGGGGTTGACAGTGTATCCCAGTTAATTTGTTTTCAGGAAGGAAACCTATGAAATAAATTTTGACCATCAGCACTCGAAGAAGCGTGTAAAATGCTTCTTTATGGGAAGACCAAGAATGGGGATTGTGAAGTAACTATCAGATATCCACACGACACATGCATGACTGTCGCGGCCAAAGATGGCTCACAGTAGAAGAGAATCACTTTCCAAAACACTCCAAGTATTTTTAAGGGTATCACTGATTTGTTTTTTTAGAAACCTGGTGAAGGATTCACCTGAGGCATTGTAACAACTCTTCTCGAATGAACGTTGGCCCTTTTCCTCAAAAATAGCCTTTGTTAGAAAAAAAGCAACAAGATATTGGTTTATCATGTAAGTAATTTTAGCCTATGCACCACTAAAGCGAGTACTTAAACGACAGCATGGTAGATGCGCTTAACAAACACGGGGTTGGGAGAGATAAGAGGCGGTTATCATTATTCGAGCTGAAATCCCATAACAAGTTTTCAATATGGTCTTCAAAGGCATTGCCTACTACCCTAAATATACTGAACTATACTGAACTAAGTGCCGAACACGAAGGAGAGAGCTGCAAGCATAGCTGCAGGGTCAGGCACCAGCCATCCGTGGCATTTATGACACACCCATTCCATAAGATCTTAGTTAGGCTTGACGGCCCCGGACGAGTGGGGGAAGAGAGAGATTGTGTGATAGATGCAATGCAAGTCTACTATCACTTAAAACTACTTCACGCGTAGGTCACCGTCCCTGAACCGCCATACTGGGAAGAACACGGCGGCCATCGTCGGAATCAATGGTAGAACTCTCATCCAGGGCATTATCTAGAGCTAAGTACTGTAGACAGTCAAATATAGCCCGGGGAAAATGGCAAATGCCTCTTCCTTACCGACTAAATGCATGGTTGATGTTTAACTATTACTACATACACGTTTCTTTAAACCTTCATCTTACTATAATCTCGATGTAGGTTACGACTGCATGCTAGGTTCAAATTTCCTACATGCACATGCAGGCCGAGTTGTAGTATACTAATTACTGGCCTTAGCAAACATGATTACTAGAAGTAGCACTCCTGACACTGGCATACTACTTCTAGCAACAGTATCCTAGCCCTCCTAGTCTAAAATTTAGGAAAAACTGACACAATTTTGGTAAATAGAGGTAGGGAGTAAAAACCACGGAAGTATTTATGTGCTTCGAGCCTCAAATATATATTTTAACCGTAAAATAGCATAAATCTGGGTCCCAACTCCTAGTTGGGGTCGAGGGAACACGAGTCCAGCGCGGACTCTAATCATGGTCATTTCTGACCGATTATTAGCCTCAGCAATAGTACCAGTACTACTGTCACTCGGCTACATTGCTAGCAAGCAGCAGTATAAATAGTATTAGCAGTAGTAGCAATATCAAACTCGGTCTCATTGACTCATTCTGGACACGTGCTGAAGGTGAGTGAGGGTAGGTAGTACAGTAGTATCAGCGCAAAAGACTACTATTACTTAAAAATAAGTAGGCGGTGTTCTGGCATGCACTGGAGAACGCGGCTTACGTCTGATTCCTACTCGACCATCTCGAGTCTGTCTTGGCACCTGTTCAAGCGGGAAGAGGGTTTAGAGTGTGATCGATTGTTACTCATCAACTTTCACTATACCTGACCACAGTCACCATCCCTGACCTTATGCACATGGTGGACATAATCGAAATTTATGGTCGAACTAGCACCGCAAATGACGTAAAGTTCTTCTTTCTTCCCAGCCTATGAACAACAAAAAATCCGCTAAAAGTTTGAACAAAGAAGGTCGCGAGGATGATGGGGAGTGGACTGACGAATTCGAAGCAGAGTAGCATTCAGGAGATGAGATCAACATTGCGAGAGTCGAAAAAACTGCTGCGACCAACTCGTGCTGATGGGCTGGCTAAACATAGCCTGGCTGACCTTTTAGGAGATGCATACAATTCCCAGTTGGCAAAGTAATCATCCCGATTTAAAGTAATTGACAGACATTAATGACAAGATAGGCAGGAGTGGCCTTACCAGCCACGGCCCTTCTAATGTCCATCGGCAGTGCTTCCAGCCTGCTAATTACTCGTTGCTACGCAACCGCTTGTGAGGGCTATAGACTGGAACTTTAAGACAAAAAGTAACATTTGTGTGCATAGCTTGCGTGACATTGGTTGAATGTTTTATTGATAGGCCTGAAACTCCTTAAGAGGCTTCATTCAACTCGAAAACCACCAGCGTACATTTCGAGGTAATAGCTTACTATAATTGAACTCTGTCGACTAAGGCCAGCATAACGGCATCAAACTAACTGGATTCGCCTCCGTGGAGATGGAGGTGACGACTAGACTGGAGTTATGAGGTGTATCTAGAAGTGCCGCATCCAGAATGGACCTACAGCGAAGGCTAGGAACGAAATAAACAATTTCTTGAACCTGACAGATAAGTATTCGCGGAACCAGCAATGGTAGTACCCCTGAGACGTAGAAGGACACCACTCCGGTCTATCCGTTACTCTTGAGGATGGGGTTCTTATCCGCAGACGGATCGGATAGAGGCAAACTGCTATGACCATCCAGGGCTAGTCACGCATTATGCAAGGGACGCGAATGACTACCAAAGCCACCAGTCGCATTGGCCGAAAAAGCTAAATCAGGTGACCTTGCCATCCTAACGTGTGGCCAATCTTACGGGCAGTCGGCAGACACCGCTGTGGTTAAAATCAGTCGCTTTTCTGCCTGGAGTGGGTGAAGCATTTTGGTTGTTGGCTCTGGAAGCCGTAAAAACAATGTCTCGTTGCTATAGGTTATTCCTAAACTCCATTAGAAACCAGTCATTTGTAATTACTTTTTTGGTTGTCGGCACATGAGACCGTTGGCTTAGGCACAGGCTGTCTGCCTATTAGTGCTGCCTGAGGACAGCTCGATCGTCGATTCCGATGATGTTCACAGTGTGCTCTAAGACCTGGTGGGAACAGGAACAGAAACTTGCAAGTTAAGTAGTTGACTTTCGTAGCATCTACGGCACTCTCTTTCTCTCCCACATTTACCTGTCGTGGAGACGGAGTCAAGAAGACCGTAGGCGGAACCACGCGCAGGGGACTGACGCGACGTGAACACGTACCTGGGTGTACTACAACACCTCCTAGTTTACGCAGAATAACTAGGATTTAACACAATAAGAAGGGTGATGAGGGGGGATTAACGACTAGAATCCTAACAGAGTGACAGTGTCATAAAGGCCACAGTAAGGAGTAGCTACTACAGCCTGACTCTCAGTCAACGAGTCGGCCAGCATAAATAAACACAGACTAGGGAGAATACGAGGTCTGCGTTGAATCACTAGTTGGCGTCCAGCGCACCGTGCTATTCTCAAGTCCGCTAGATTGTTTATAGTGAGGTATATGCGCTAAGAGTTCACTTCACTCAGTCTGTCATTTCCCATCCATCAGTCGATTGTCCGAGGCAAGATTGGGAGGGAGGTGGCTGACAGTCTGCGCGTAACATATGCACACAACCTGCCTTCACACCGCCCCCCCCCCCCCCAGCCAACACGAAGGGTTAGGGGCAGCACGGCCCCCTAAACGGGCCGCATGGTAGATGCGCCGGATCAACAGCGGGGGTCAGATCAGGGCGTTACTCGGATTGCGCGTCCATAACAAATACTGAGCATGGGGAGGAGGGGCGTTGGCGGCACGCGTAAGTGCAGGCTTGGACACCAGCCACTCACGACACCTATGGCCGTTCCACGCCGTGGGATCTGAAACAAACTTAGCGGATCTGGCTCTGGCTGCGCCTGCCAGCTGCGTCTGATCCCGCCTCCGCTCTTCTTACCTATGTCTCGGCACCGTGCACATACGTGTGAGGGAGGAGAGAGTTCCGTAGATGCAACGAAAGTTAAAACTAATCCACGTGTAAGTTCAGCGATGATACACATGTAAGCATTAAGGAAGTCAAGTTAAGCGAACGAACGTTTTCGATTGATTCATCATCAGTAATATAAGGGAGGGTAGAGTTAACGAAAGTTTTAGGCAAACCAATCAGTAGTAACCAGGGGGGAGAGAGGTGTAAAAGGATCAAGGGGGGATCAAGGGGATCAGATTCTAGTCTTAATTGGGGACAGAGAAATGGGGGTGGGGGGAGAGGGGAAGGGGAAGGAGTCAGACAATTAGTTTATGTCATCCAGTGGTCCTCGTCTCGGGTTTTGTTGGGTTGTGTGAGGACGCAAGGTGTCAACGTCTTGAGACTGTGTCGGTGGCCTTTGGATGCTTGATGCCGCTGTCTCAGCATTGTTTCGTGACGTAGTAAGAGGCATGAGGGCGGACGTTGAAAAGGCTTATGGCCACGGGAGCCTTAGGGCCACTACAAATGCTTTCTGCGCACATAAAATTGGGTTTGTGAGGCGAATGGCGACTGCTTCTGCCGTCGCAAGTATCCGCTGACGCAGGAACTTAGAGTGTTTAGCCGGAACTTTATAGAGACTAAATGCTTGGTTGACGTCTACCTGATGACCGCTGTCTACCAAGTGAGCCTGAATTGCGCTTGATATCGACTTAGTTTCACCTCTGTTTAACCACGCAGGGTGATGCTCTCGCATGCGCTTGGATAGACGTCTAATCGTTCGACCAATGTAACTTGCCCCACAGGAGCATGTAAAGTTGTAGATACACATTGATGTGGTCTGGAACGGCAGTCTATCCTTGCCTTCAAGGCGAAGAAGTGGAGTGCTTGAGAACAA
>JAYGXS010000004.1:63524538-63539463 GCA_036362985.1 Ligula intestinalis | reverse complement strand
ACTACTACTACTACTACTACTACTACTACTACTACTACTACTACTACGACTACTACTACTACTACTACTACTACTACTACTACTACTACTACTACTACTACTACTACTACTACTGATACTACTACTACTGCTACTTCTATTTATACTGCTGCTTATTAGCAGTGTAGCTAAGTGGTAGTAGTGCTGACACTATTACTGAGGCTAAGAATTGGTCAGGAATGATACTGACTAGAGTCAGCGCTAGGCCATTGTTCCCTTGATTTGAACTAGGAGTTGGGACCTGGATTTACGCTATTCCCAGTAAAGGAGATGTCTGAGGCTCGGGGCACATCAGTGCTTGCTGTGGTTTTTATCCCCCCTCCTTTACCTCTATTAACCAAAACTATTGTAACCTAGTGTGTTCCTGTGTCAACACCGGTTATATTCCCCCAGTACGTGTTAGGAAAAGAAGACAGAATGGGATAACAGCTAGTACTTAACTGTCACTTGTACTAATACATCGACTCTGTTCCGTGTGTCCAGCAGCTTGCCATCTGTGGTCGGTCTCACTTCGGCAGCAGTCTCGGATCGTCGGCTGCGTGTCCAACAGTAGAGTCCCCGTTCTGCTAGTAGCCTCGCTATTTAAGGGGCAGTCGTCGTTGCTCCCCATTGGCTCTCCAAGTGGCGATACACGCACTCGCTAACTTGCGCCGTGCAGCGTGACCTCACTGATAACAGCAACCCGGCTCCTGGGGCGGTCTGACTTCGCATGCCTTCTTTGTCCTGGCCTAATGTCCGCCCTTTGCAGGTCGCGTGACTTGGCCCGTTCTCTATGCGCCGGAATATCCTGTTCCGACATGACCTCGGACTGTCTGTCTGTCTGGGTGACGTGCTTGGTCATTCTAACAAAAACTGTCAGTTTTTCCGAAAGTTTAGACTACGAGGGCAGCAAAGGTGGTAGGTAATAGTTCAGACGCACACATTCCACCGATATTCTACTCCTGCATAGCACAGCTACGAGGTGCTCCACCGCTCATAACTGGGTCCCCCAGAATCACACATATTTTTGGTATATGCCTCAGTTTTTGAATTGCAATTTCTCCCAGAATATTCATACCCGATTTCGGTCTGCGCCGGTAGACCCTTGGATATACTGTTGTAGTCAAAGTTAGACATTACTTTCCGAGGAAATTAAAAAAGTTAAGATTTAAAAACAGAATATCTATCAGAAAACACTCAGAGAGTGCTAGGGGACCCACTGATGAGCTGAACCCCTCGCAGTTGCGCCACGTTACGGCAGAATTTAAGCGAAACACGCGTCCAAGCTTCAAGCTAGCGCTAATTTGGTAAATAATTATATTATTTATAATACTGACTGCCTGTTGGCAGCTTGTGAGTAGTATGACGCGGCTATACCACTGTGGCTGATGGATTATGACCCAAATCTTTACAAAATAATGGTTTTCGCCCGTAGACACTTGAATATACTGATCTACTCTAAGTTAGAAATTGAGTTCTGAAGAAATAATTGCAATGCTCGGAAGGACATCCACCGACCAGGTTGCCATAAAGTAAATAAAACCAGTGCTTCACAGGGCTCAGAAGTAGCAACAGCCACCACAAACAAGAATGGGAGCTCATTGCTACACTAACCGAGTTCTTTGTTCCGACGCTGCAGATAAACAATCAGACCCGTGGGGGCCGTCAGGATGGTCGGTCTTGGTAATGGAAACAGCCGTAGCTTGACGATTGAGTTCTGTTCATTAGCCTCTAAAAATTCCTCGCCCCGACCCTTACACCCCTTAGCAATTGATTCAGTGTCAGGCTTAAAAAACCACAGTCCAAAGATGCTGTGGGGCAGGTATGACTGAATTCTCTTTTCACCAAAGGAGTTCGGCGGATGGTTGCCCACAACGCTTCAGGTTGTGGAGGGTGTTGTGCGAGACCGTCTGTGTTCCATCGACGATGGACAAGAACTTAAAAATATCACAATCAACTTGGGTTCCACAAAGGACAAGCACGCTTCAACGAAATCGCATAAGTTCTACGCATAATGTAGAGGCTGCAGTGACAAGACCTCCAGCCTGGTTATCCACCAAATATTTTTTGAAACAAATTGGGGCTATGATCTGGCTGGAATGGCAACCAATCGGACTGGATACGTTTCCGGTAAGCACTAATTAGATGGCCCCTTAAGGAGGACACTGGAAAAGAAACAGCCTACCCAAGTAATGAAAGGCGGCTCTGCGCATACTTCCAGGAAGGGTACCTATTCTCGCGCCCTCACATTAACGCAAACCAAAACTGTACCCCTCGCCCTCACACCAACACAAACCTGAGCTTAACTCTTACTCTAACAGTAAATCTGGTCCCTTGTCTCCGTAATTTGGCCCACAGGCACCGGTACTACGGACTGTTCCTGTCCTCATGTCCTGTTAAGAGGGCCGTATAAGTCATTGTTGCCGTGTTTCCTGCCACAAAACGGGTTTCGTACGTGCTCAAAAGTTGTATTATCTGAGTTGTTGACCATAGTCGTGTCTCCAGGGCCCCCTCCTACGGCTACTGCTGGCTTAAATTTGCTTACTCAAGGACATATTAGAGAATGTGGAGAAGAAACAATCAATAGAGCAAGAGCTTTTTTAGCCTGACTTTTTTAGATTCACATGAATAGAAGCCAATATGCGTGCCCCAGGTCCTTGCTGTTTTTGTAGTCCAGCTACGAGTCAGTGGGGGTGGAGGACGGGGAGGCAGCATTCGTGATTGGTCCACGCTCCCGCCGCCTCATTGTATTGGCTCTGCGCACATCCTTGGCGTTATGGCGTGCGGACTTGGTACCGTGCGGTGCGTTCTTGGCGTGGCAGCGTGCGCGCGTGGAAACGAACTGGGCCGAAGTTCTTGGTCGCGCGAAGGGAGGGCAAAATTAATTCTTTCTCGAACCCATCATTAGAGACAGCTACATAAAAGAATAATAAGAAGCGGAGAATTTCCAAGAGCTCCTCAACGTTTGCAGATGCCTGAACATCAAACCAGTGAAAACTTTGACTATTTTTTTACACTGCTAGCTCGATCCCTTACTTTATATAGTTGAGCCTCGACGGACGAGCAACCCAGTATACGAACATTGAAGGTAACGAGCGAGGCACCAGCGGACATATTTTTTCGAATGACGAGCTTCCGCTCAGTTAACGAGCTGTGTCTGTCCCTGCATCCGACGTTGCGTCATGCTCCCAGGGCGTAGGTTCTTGATCGTTTGCAGTCAACCAGTAAACAGATGCAGTTTGATTGGCTACGTTTCACAAGACGAGCGTTTCACTTGACGAGCTCGGGGCCGGAACGGATTAAGCACGTTAACCGAGGTTCCAGTGTATTTATTTTGTCTTTACCCGTAAAGTGAAAATATATGCAACCACAACAACTTAAGGCTAGTTAGAAGACTCTGCTCCTAGGCAAGAAAGTATGATTACAGTCTCTGAACGGACCAAGCAGAGGGAGCTCGCAGCAAATGCACAGTAGCTCCTGATTCTAGGGGCTACTTCCATGGCAATACTGATCAGTTGAAGGACTTTTGGCATCAAAATTTGATGCAAAGTTGTGTAGCCCTTAATGAAGGTTTTGCCTTTGAAAGTAATTGTGCGTTCTGAAGACTGAAGTGGTTTTGGGTCAATGATAATCGACAAAACCGGCGTACCATCATTACTGGCGCAAAGTTCCATAAAAAACACACAGGAAGGATATATATATATATAGTTCGGAAGTCTATTCGATAGTGCATCTGAAGTTTCCAATATACTGATTCCTAGGTACGCTAAACGGCTTTTTCGTACCTTATACATGTCAACTAATTATACTGTTGGCTTATAACAGCTAATGCATCTGCCCCGATTAACCCTTGAAATGGTCCTGAGTATCTTTATCCGACTTTAACGTAATCCTCAACAGAGTAAAATGAAAGTACCGACAACAGCATCCTCCTATCTTTCAGGAAAACGGAAAAGTTTCAGCGGCTAATACCTTTTGGGATTCGCCACATATCGTACCGGTGACCTTGCTGTCAGCCACATGTCTCGGAACATCATCCTTTGACAAGCGAACGGAGCTTTTGGCGATCCCAACAAACTGTAAACCCTATCAGAAACTTGACTTCGACCTTCACCTACTCACCGATAAGGACAGAACGTCTGATTCTGGTCAAGGGGGCAGCGATGAGGAGCCCCACGAAGGCCTAAACATCAAACCAATCGTCAAGATTGTACAATGTAAGAAATAATGTCTACTAACATACGCACAGTAATATACTTCGCTACAGATGTAATTGATCAACACGTGTGACAATTGTCTAACAGCCAATGCTTTCTTTTAGTAGTTCCTCAAAATCAGGAGATTAATCTCAAAAACCAAGAAGATGGACCTTGGCTGAAGGCCACAGGATCGTGTACAATCGACGGCAATGGTGAACTCAGGACAAGGACGTTTGAAGAAAACTCTACTTTGGATAAGGGATGTCGTGAGGCCCTGGAGTACCCGTTCGAATTACAGGGCTCAAACCAAATCCCCGACATAATCAACCATCGCGGAATCTCCAGCATCAAGATGAGTCACTTGAATAAAAAAAACGCTGACTAATCGTCCCCTCGCCCCTCGCCGACTTAACACCTCTAACCTCATATTCTCGCTAGTGATTTTTTTTACCAAAAATCAGGGGGATCTGGTCAGCTGTTGGCTTCAGCTCTGCGCGACTCTGTGAAAGAGAATGTCGACAGCCAAGATTCATGTACCAACTAAAAATGCTTCGGTGAAACTGTACAAATATTTTTTAAATGTGGTTGATCACTGTACTAAAACTTCTCCCCCCGCAACTTTCAACTGATTTGTGTCTCATTTTAATTGCAAAAATAATAAACACTAATTACGCTTTGGCATACTGTACATTTTTCCTGAGGTTTCAGACAGGATGCAAATGGGAAATACGGAGATGAAGGACGGCGTTGAAGACGAGACCGCCGGAATAAACGCTAAGAGAGAAGGATTATGTTTCATAAAAAGGTGAACTAAAGTCTAAAATGTTGCTGAACCTATGACGACCACCATTTCCATGGACAAATAACATATAGGATATAAACAACGTCGAGGTCAACAATGTAGGATGCGAAGTAGTTCGGCCGGGCAATAGACGATAGACGTATCCCAACGGTTCTAAACTAGTAAATAAGGTAAGGCGTGAAAGGAAAGAGCGTCATGAATAATTTAATTAAGTGCTGAAGGAGTGGAGGATGAGAAATGGGTTATTGATTGCCAAACAAGTGTAGTCCAGCCATGAGCGGGTGAGGTCCAGAGTCGCAATCCGGTAGTGAGGTCGCTGGTCCGGGAGTGTCTGAGCGTAGGCAGTCATCGCAATAAGTTCTTTGTGAACCGGTCTTGAAAAGTGATTGACCAGTTAGGACAGACAGAGGGTGAGCACACGTCCGTGACCTAAACCTGCCTTGGAAATGTTCTGATGTGCATGTGCTTAGTGGACAAGAGAGACAGACATACGAAGTACCTCAGAGGCAGACGAGGAACGCAGTCGTATGGCATCCTATATGGCTTAGAGTTCAAGGTCACTACAAACACAATAATATCTAGGTAGGCTTACTGGCATGCCTTTTCTTGGAGCTGATCAAGGGTTTCAGTAAAAATACTCTCCAGATCAGCAAACGGAAAATCTTTAGAAAAAAATATGTAAAGTCGCATAGCATGTGGGATCGATGGTTTCGTAAGTCATATTTAATCTTCTGCATTCTAGCCTCCTGGTATGTAGGACAGAAATTTTACGATCGATTGTTGATTCGCCGATGTAGGACAAGAGATAGGAAGGAAATAGTTTCAGGTTGAATGGCATGAGGGAGAGAGCTATGCCTTATTTTGAGGGCGATATCCAACATTTTCAGCAAAATATGGCTTTATTTACGGGGAGCACGGTAGACGGTAAGGTAAAAGGTCATAGAATACTCAAAGTTAAACGTTTACACGGTATCCAAATCTTTTATTGAGACAGGTCAGCTTTCAACTTCTCAATTTTTATTTCTTCCCACGTGAGGTACCGTGCTAGGAATGGTAGTATAGAGTGCTGATATGCCGATGTACGGCAAGAAATGATGAAAGCTTCGGTGCATAGTACGGTAAGACTACGTAGCCATTAGTTCAGAGTGGAGAGGGTGAGCGACCTCACTAAGAATGTGATCAGCAAATTGCTTGACTATTTTAAAGTGTCGTTGCATTACAACGTCAGCTTAAAAAAAACACAGGAAACACCGGCAGCTGCAGAGAGCATTCGGCAGATACGTTTAAAATGACCAAGTTTTTTTTCAAAAGTAAAACTGGGAGAATAACTGGCGAGTACTAAAGAATAGTATGAGAGGTCTATTAGACAATCCGCCCAGTTTAGAGACTGACACATGTAACATACGGTTATATGACATCGATTCAGAAGAGTGAACCTGAATCAGGAAACGACAAGTGCATACGTCTTATAATATAGCAGTCCCCATTAAGGAGGATGAAAGAAGTCCAATAAAAGATTGAAGGCAGAAAGCGGAATCAACAAATCGCCTAAGGGCCATGAAATGAAGTAAGTAGGTGACAGTTCGATCATCGGTACCGACAAGGTCCACCGTGTGCCCCAGGGCATGGTGGGCACAGGGACGGTGACTTAGGCATTAAATAGTTTAGATTGATAGAGGACTTGCGCAGCGTCTATCGTGCTCTCTCTTCCACCCCACCCACCTACATGCGGTGTCAAGACCAAGTCATGAAGATGGAACGCAGGAGAGGGCGAAAATCTGCGCACAAAGAACCAGGATTTCACTGAACGAGAAGGGGCATCGGTTTGGATCCTAATAGAGGTCACCATAAGACAGAGTCATTACAGTCTGGCTCTTTCAGTCCACGAGTCAGCCACCCCGCATACACTGAGCTGACTTTAGGGTTTGATTTATGCCTATTGGACAACATAACTGCATACGCGTATGCGAACGATGCTACTGTTTGTTTCGGTGCATAAACACACATGAAGAAAGTGAAGAGGTTCTTCGGGAAATTTAAGACTAACTTGTGAATTTTCGAGCTGGTGACACTAGCTCGTCCTCAGACAAAATGAATGGACTTGAGAAAGTAAGAAAGTAACATTAGATAATATAGGTGGCATGCGAGGGGGTGGGCGTGGGGGCTCCATCTGCGGAGGGGCAGGTCGGATGGCCGGTCGGTTGATGTGAGGATGGCTGGGTTAGCGGTCGCTGGGGTCTGATTAGGACAGGGGATGTTGATTTTTGACCTCAAGCCACTGAATTGATCGTTCAGATCAAAATGGTGGTTGATACTGCCCGCTATAGGAAACCAAGCCTGGAGAAATTCTCGCACTGGCTTTGTGTTGGCCATGGTGGCGATTTCAGTGTCATCTCACACATGCAAACAGTTCAATCGGCGTAAAAGACCACCTGCCCCACAGCGTGGTTGACGCAGGGTGGTGACTTGCACAGCATTAACCGCAGCATCTCCTCCCTCAGAATAATCGACCTAGTGGCCAGAGCAAGGAATGTGACCGTCTACGCGCGCTACACGCGAGCTGATCAGCACACAATGGGCCAGGATTTAACAAAAAACAATGGAAAAAATGAGAACGTCCAAAGACTCGTCTGAAAGGAAATTTTTGTAAGTTTCCGGAAGTGAAACTGGCCACTGAAGCAAGGGCCTCCAAGGAAATGTGTTCTGAAGAAGTTTATGCAATTATTAGAACAAGACTTTTATCTTCCTGACGTTTTGCAGTCTGTCGGAAATCTTTAATTTTAGGTAACCGTAGGATAGTGTGAGATATGCGCAGATATGCACATGCACCGATTGCACGGTATTTATGGTTCGCAGCTGTCATGCGCATTCATACTATAATTATCGGCTGCTGTATCAACCGCTTGGGATCTTGATTTGTGCGGTGATCGCTTGACACTTCGCTTTCGACTCATTAATTGTCACGACTTCATTGTCCGCATCGGATGTGGGCTTGATAATGGCGCGACAATTATGTTCGCTGTCGTCGGATTTTTTACTGGGCCCGCTCCTTCCCACGTGACTGATTCTCTTGCTTAGGCAGTATGGGAACGGTAAATCGTTGCACTTGTTGGTGGACTGTGGGCCTGAGAATTACGACTCGAGAAGCTCGCGGCTCACGTGGTTACCACCTCTTGCGGGAATTTTGGTCACGTTAAACTTGAAAATATGGTCGGGTCCCGTTGAGTGAGATGTAACCTGGGGGTTAGCGTCTTTCTACTCCACCATCGCTGCGTGCTCGGCCATTCGCGTCCGGAGTAATCTCCCAGTTTTTCAGCAGTAGTTGCTTTGTCCACAATTGCACCAGATCCACTAGACGAATCCAACCATCTTCTGCCGTGGCAGTGGGTCTTTCGGTCTCATGACAAGGCGCCTGATGGTTGCTTCTGGTCTGTGCGCAACCGTGCTCTGTTTCGTATGCAGCTGGCAGGAGGTCATCAGACAGTGGGGTCGCACAGAGCTTAAGCCAAACCAATTGAGTGGAGTGCGTCAGTATTTTCGCGAAATATGGGATTCAAGCCGATCACTCAGGCTCGAAGAAGAGTTGGTAATGATAGTTAACCGCCAAAAAATGAAGAGGAAGCAGGCAGCTAAATCCCCGGAATAATTTGTTTATTAATCTGAGTTTGGAACAAGAGAAGCCTGTGATGAGAACTCAGTCAATCGATATATGGATATGGAACTGCGCAGTCACTTCCAGAATGATTTTACCGATGTTTGATTGGCTCCAACTCCTTATGACTGTTGCTAGTTTTGTTGCTGCTTTCATCCCAGACGATGAACTCAGCAAGAGTTCAAAGTCTCAGAGGAATGAGGAAATTATTTTGGCGATGATATTTCATTTCCTGTTTATGAAATTTGTCGCATCGAGTAGACCCAGAGAGGGGCAGATGAACTCTGCCCCCAGTGACATTCATGACGAGCCAAATGTCGTGTAATTCCCACGAACATTTTCTAACTTGAATGTGCGTCCGATTCCGCCGATTGAACCATCTTGAGCGATGGTATCTTCCATCCTCACTGCTGATTCATTTTCGGTCATCCGCATGTAGAGTCGACTTCCTGTTACTTTGCCCACAGCTTAACAATATTAGGTAATTGTTACACTAATTATCAGCTGTGACGATGAACCTACGATCTATAACGACCCAGAATACGGTGCCTAAGGTATAATAGTGCCAAACATTATGAAGAATGCGGGCGGTGCTGGCTTTACTAGGCCAGGTAGCGGAACGATTAAACCAAGCACTGAGAGAGAGAAAGAAGACGACTTTATCTCAATTACTTCCCGGCACTCGCATGCTCGCACTGAGAGAAAGCTCAATAAAAAAACGGTCGTAATGTTTTATCGAGGAATTGAGGTTAGCAGAGTAAACCCTTGTCACTAAGATCTCCCAGGCCCGTTTCTTTAAGAGAATAAGATTAAGTGAGACACCAGAGTTGTAAGAACCATTGATTATGTAAAGAAGGAGTTGAGAATAGCTAGCTGTGACATTCAGACTAGCGCAAACCCGTAGACCAGTGGACTGTGTCTGAAATGACGAGAGCGCAGGGCATTGCCAGAAACCCAGAGTGTGCTTCGTTCCTGCAACCCATCAGAAAATGGATCACGCCAATTAGTGCGAGTTCTCACGCGGGTAGATCAAGACTAGCGATGCTGCGGCTGGACCGAGAGCATAGGAGTGCAAGCCTTTGCATGTCGAGATGCGGTGAGTCAGCACTAGACGACTATGCACTGTACCAGTGTGTTTGAAATATTAATTGTTCATTGCACAGCTTCTCAAGTCTGACGACGACCCGGGGATCCAATGTCGAAAATTTACTGAATTAAGTTTCCTCATTTTCCCAAAGAACGCCCTTCCTCTAAATTACAGGTTGAGGAAGCCGGCACTGTGTGCGCAGAACAACCTCCACATTTGGCACAGCCAACAGCTAATTAGCGGCATGTACTCGTCCACGCTCTCTTGGCATCAGTCCCCCTCCCTTAGACTGGCCTTCTTCTGTCGACCCCTTTTCCGCCGATTCCCACGACTCGTCTGTATGAAAAGACGAACATTATTGACTGCTTGTTTAATTTGTAGCACGTCCCAACATAAATGCAACGGCCCGACGAGAATTTATCAAAACCCTACGCATGCTCACCAACTACTTTTCTGAATTCTCTGATGGAAATTTTCGCAACTTCATTTGTTTCAGTTGGCAACACAATTCGAAGCACAGCGTGCTAGTTAAAAACGTGTAATTTGCTTACACGGAGCGAAATAGGGACATGATCGGTCTTACGACCCTTCCCCACATATCAGGGCAAACCTCCGTCCAGCGCGTGTCGCACACACTGGTCCTCACACGGACACGAACCAAACATGGTGACAGCCACGACAGCATAACAATAAGGATACAAGAAACTGCAGGGAAAGTCTACCGTCCTGGTTATGGAGCACAATTCTACCAGCAAGTCCAGTCCCCTTCCCACTATTTGATGGTCATTGATGTATGAGCAAACCACAGCGCACGGCCACCGTGCGCACTTAACTCCCACGTAACTAGTTAGACACTGTGGTTACGAGACGTACGCTACAGGTAAACTACCCCTATCCTACAGTCACCATCTTCCAAATGGGCAAGCGGACTCAGGACAGATGTGAGATTCGTATAAACTGGAAGGCAGGCATCCCAATAAATGCAATGTCAAGGAAAGGCATCCTTTGGGAAAATTTATTCAGTAAATTTCCGACACTGGATCCCCAGGTCGTCAGATTGCAGTGGCCAATGGGGCTGACTTCACGTTTGCTTGTATCGGTTCCACAAGCAAAACTTTAAGTGGGGTCATGTGGTGCCAAGAAGGCTACATCCAGACTAACTACTTTGGCACAACCCTCAATTCATAAAACCCCGAATTAATCTGGTTTGGTGGGTAGATCGTAGCTCAGGCGGCCAGAGCTTCAGTCGGCTCGGATACCACCAAGTTTTTCCCAATTGGGGAGACAAATTATTCAAATCTACCAAGAACTTCCATTCAACAAATTTTACTCATCTGGTGGATTCTAGATTGAGTGCCTAGAAAATTCTGCTTAAGCTGTCAGCGTGTAGCATTCGAATTAGTGGATTACATTCCTTGCAGAGGGCTGGGTGGATGACATGACTCGAGTTTGAGTAAACTGATGACTCCCGGTGGCAAGAGCGCTGGTTGTACTAAAGCTTTTCCCTGGCTGTTGTGGACTAGAACCCCACCGAAGTCACCGAGTTTAGCAGGACTGATCCAATTGAATTATCTGTTTCAGTTGGCAACACAATTCGCAGCCCACCGTGCTAGTTCAAAACGCGTTAAATTGCTTAGTGAACAAAATAAGGGCGAGATCGGTCTTACGTCCCCCTTCCTTTCCCACATACCAGTAGAAAACCTCCAGCTAGCATGTCACATACGCTGGTCCTAACACGGATACGAAACAAACATTGTGGCAGCCACAACATCATAATGATAAGGTCACAAGTAACTGCAGAGAGGAGGCCTCTTATCCAGTAGATTCGCAACTTTCATGAGAAGTCAGACAAAGAAAGGCCATTCACCACCAAGGGTATATACATAATGGGAAAGTGACAGAAGTGAGGTGATAAGTGACATCGCAAAGAGGAGACTACAGAGATCTCTGTCTCAGTAGCGCCTCCCCCTAGTCGCTCAACTCGACCGACTCGGCGGACTGTGGGGGCGGATCGCGATACTGATGGATGGCCTCGGCCAACATCAACTTTCCCACCGTCTGGCCGGCCAGCTGTGCGATGCTGGAGGCGTACTGATCCACTTGAGCGGACATCAGTGAAGTCTCCAAACGGATTGGGGCCAGATCTTTGATGCGCATTTCCTACAAAGGCAGTTAGGAGTAGTATGTTATGTAACATGCAACAAAGGCCTCTACATTACAAGAGATTCTAAATTTGTACGGTGAAAGTAACAAAATATGCGTTCAGAAAAATGTTTTACTAACCAACTACTCGTTTTAATACAGTAGCCAGAAGGTAGGCTAAAAAGTAAACTCGAGAACATTTGCGGATACAGTCACCTAAAAAGGCATTTTTGGCTAAAAACGCGTATTGAGCCCACATCAGCTTGGGACGGAACTTGACATAGCAAAATCCGCCGGCTAATAAGTCCAATCACCGGCTACAAAGCCCAATTTTCCGGATGTGGTTTTTTGCATTTTTCAAGCTAAATTGGGCGACACCCTTTTCGGACAGCAGCAGACATGAGGGGTGAAAAGGACAAATCCCTAACACGAGAAAGCCGCAGGCGCAAAAGGTTAACACATCCGAACTGCAGCGCTGAGGACACACACACACACACAAAGGGAACAACGCGTTCAGGCTCACGCTAGAAGATGCCGACAGGCGTGACCCCAAAGCATACCAAAGTCGTCTGGCTAGCCTCCCTAGGTCTCGAAAACACAGACAAACACCATTCTTTTCTTGTACATAACCAAGCTCTACACCTAATACAGTACGTATTTAATGTAAAGTGCCTATCCTGCGTTTGCTAATCAAGAACTAGGACTCTCCGATTCATGCGCCCGCCGCTTATTAAGCCCAATTTGGTCTGGGCCCGGATTGGGCTTAATAGCCGGCGACTACTGTACTACAGGCTGCGCAAGAGCCAGCTGAACATGCCACTCCCAGGCCAACGCAGCAGGGGCCTCTACAGGCGACAAACCCTCAGACAATGCAAAACAAGAATAACATATCACTTTAAGTCGCTCCATAATCATGTAAAAGCAACTGTCATCTCTCTCTCTCTCATACGCAGTCAATCTCTGGGACATGAATGGACGCAGTCAAAACTAGCCCTGGCTCCGCCAGTGGCACTGCTGCCTGAGACGAACCACAGCAGACGCGTCTTCGACCACGTTCCCACCCGCTCTCAGAGCGGCCAAGGTTTGCTACACCAAACCTCCCTATGATGGGTCCATCTCTTCTCCTCTCAATCTGTTTTTTATGACATAGCAGCCCCTCCTGACTATGCTGTTCCGACTCCTCCTTCTCCTCCTCCTCACCGCCGGAATTGAGACCCACCCGCTGGGGTTCCGGATCCAACAAGGGCTACTTGCCTGCCTGCCTGCTGCCTGAGACAGCGACTCGGGGTTTTGTGCAACACAAGCCCTCATTCTGGTGCCTTCTGTCTTTTAACTGCAACTTGAGGTTCGAATTGATGCCTGTAGTGCCCGAGTACACTTAATACTTTGATGCTACAAACCCCAGACCATGGTTACCGAACATATCCAGACGGTCAGCAGGAATAAATTCGGGCTTCAAATATTTTGATTACCAGAGTAAAATGCTCAACAAAGGACACTTTTAATGCAGATTTTGTTCCACCGGTTTGTCATCAATTATGGTTGGACGTCTGACGGAAGTTTATATTCGGACGAGTACCTGTACCAATCAGTGCCCTAAACATACCAGCGTGCTTTTCGAACGGAGGGCGCTCAACCACAACAACCCTTGTTGACATTAAACATAACCCTGTAAGGTCAGAACAACGTTGCTTTAAAAAACGAAGTAATAAACGTATGCAATTTTACACCCTAGAGGGCAGTAAGGGGGTGAATAAAGGGCCTATTGTTTCACCAGGGTTGCACTAATAGTCCATGATTGACTGTGAAGAACCGCCACTAAATGGCCCTTCACACCTGCAATTTTACAGCCAAGCTGTACTGGGCAGTCCATTGTCAGCTAATAAGCCATTTGCAAAATAAACGCCTACTTTGTTAGTTGTGGCATCAGTCAGGCAATATTTAGACTATGTGGTACGTGCGAGGAAATGCTAACCGAAATTCTAAAAAATTTCGATTTGAAAGGATTACTTAGGTGTGCTGGAAATATTTAGTACTATAAAACACGGTTCAAGCATTCATCGGTCATGGCACGGTGTCGATTTTTTAAAAACAAGTTTTTCCGGGCGCATTCAAAACGCCACTCGGTAATAAGGGATTACTTAGGCAGTTGATGATTGGTTCTTTTCCAAAAACTACCTTGTCAAGACACCCTTTAGAGAACGGTTGTCGTTAGATCGAGAGTAAATTAATCACAGGCCACCATTGTCCGAGGTCAATGCATATCTTCGCCTGGTTACCACTCTAAATCAACAAAGTTACGGGCTGACTATTCACGCCTTGGCCCTGTTTGCCCAATGTCTCCCCCCCCCACCGCCGGCAACGTCCTGCAAAGGCTCAAATGCGAGCGGGCGACTAATTTAAGCGCAAAGACTAGGGTTGGCCCCTCGGGCTGTTACAACCTTGTCATAATAAACAGGGGTGGTTATTGTATTTGTTCAAGGCGCGAACGCATTCTACTCAAATCGGCTGCCCCCGGCGCGCAAGGGGCGTTGATTGGTGCCCCAGCAACCATTTGTCGTGTACTTAGTCGATTATGGACTCAAACTATGATCTAAGATCTGATCCGCGATAGTGGTTAGGACCATTGGTTCTCAAGCCATCAGCAGCTATAAACCCAGCAGAGTCCTCAACACTCCTCCGCCGGTCTCCGACGTCATGGCCAGAGAACGTAGGGCCAACCTGTCCAGAAACGCTAGAACCAGGCTATCCCAGCTGCGTTCCGGCTTCTCCACGCTGCTGAATTCATTCAAAAGCCATCTCACCTCATGCTTTGACAACGTCACAGACAACTGTCCTGACTGCCTCTTGCCTTTCCACACAACATGCCACCTCTTGGACTGCCCAGCCAACCCTACGGACCTCACGCCTGAGGACCTATGGCTTCGCCCGGACAAAGTCGCCGAATTCCTTCATCTTTCTTAAACACTTTATACCTTTCTCTTTACTCTTTATTGGTAAAGGAGACATATGGTCGAACACTGGA
>JAYGXS010000004.1:63401189-63503098 GCA_036362985.1 Ligula intestinalis | reverse complement strand
TGTGAAAAAACTCGAGGCGTTCGGCGGGATTTGAACCCGCGTATTAGGATGGCCATCTCTAATACGCGGGTTCAAATCCCGCCGAACACCTCGAGTTTTTTCACAGTTGGATCAACTCAAATTAAGCAAATCTGCCAAAACTCCTAATAAAATGCATACTATTTAAGTAACTATTTTTTAATAGAATCTATTTTTGATGGCGGTCAGAAAGAAGCTCATTAAGAGCCGGCATCCTGACGTGAGTAAAAAGACTTGAGATAAAATGGCATGATAATCAGTATTATTATCCTAATTAAATTTTGTTTGTGAATGATTACCAGTCTTTCGCAAATTGCGACATTTTGCTTGCAGCTTTTGCCATACTGTATAAGGGCTACCCCTATTTCTTATATAGATCTCATTAGAAAATTGATGACCAGTTAGTGATATTTCATTTATTTAATTTTTATCATCCAAAGATCACCTCTATTTGTGTATTTACCACAATTTGGACAGCCTCCAGAATCTTCAAGATTTTACCTGGCCCTGCTAATAGTTTTGATGTCCCTATGATAGTCATCGTTTTTACCAATAAATCGGATTTATTTCTTCGTATTGGTTATTCCAATCCCCGACTGATACGGTGGATTTCTCATCTCCCGAAATTGAAAGTGAGATTCTGGAAATATGAAAAGATAAATTAAGAAGAGTTGTGGCTTTTAACGTCCTGCCAGGGTGCCGGTTTTGAACGGGCATATTTATGATCATCTGCATAAAATGCTCTAAAGCTAGTGAATAAGTAAGAAGTATGAAATTTTCAATTTAATTTCTCTGCTCTTATAAATTCGACTATGCTTTATAAGAAAAAGGCCGAAAATATTATGTATTTTGGTAGCAAATTATATCTTCTAAATATTTTGTACCTGAGTAAAAGGTATCCCCGGTTTTTTAAAAGGTTCACAATTTTGGATTTTTTAAGAATGCAAAAGGTTAATCTATAATACAACAAACCAGCACTTTGATACATTGGTTTATAAAGTATGCAAACTTGTCGACATTCGTAGCACAGGTTTATGAAAACTATGTGACCTATTCCAAATAGCGTAGGCAAATTTGTAATTTTCCTTAGACAACATTTATTTAACATGCAGTTCGGAAACCTTTCATTAAGATGCAAATAACTATTAAGTTTAAAATTAATAGATTGACGCCTTTTCTTCATGTGCGGAATTTGAAGAAGGCGTAATTTCTTATCAAACGAATCATGAAACGAATGTTTTGTGCATTTTTATACAAAATAGCTTTGCATTTATAGGGGCATTGCAATTCAATGGGAAAATTGCATAGGACATAACCAGGTATTTTTACGGAGTACACCCTTTGCAAGTAGCCAGAAAGAAACTCGTTTAAAAGCCAGCATGTGGTCTTAGACTGGAATATCGTAGGACTTGGTTGTATAATAAACATCATTACAAATCTAATTCAATAATTTGTTTGAATCAAAAACACATTGCAGAATGGCAGCTGACGTTACATGAGATAGGGGGTCTAGTGTACGTCCCTGATCGATGCCCACGCATGTACATTGAGTTCACAAACACAAAATGTACTTGCGACCCTAGTAACTCCGGACTTCATATTAAACCTCGAAATGGATGACCAAAAATATTCAGAGTTTGTGTTTCGTTTCGGAGGTTCATGATAAGGCTTATAATTCAAATCCGGATATTATTTGAAAGGAAAGAACGTGGCAACAATACTAAGCTTTTATACAATACGGGCCAATGTTAGCTACAGGCTCAGCTGAGAACCTAGGCTAATTGGGCCTCAGATTATAGTCGCGTATCCTTTGAAGTCGGCAATGGCAAATATCTTTGCAGTACTGTGCTCATAGTTTGTGTCATGGTAGTGCTAGGGCCTTATTCAAGTTCACAAAGATGGTGCTGTCGCAGTCTTCAGTCTTCGTCCTTCAACACTTGGTAGACCACATCACAGAACCATGACCAGCAGAGTATCTTAATATTGTTGTGCAACCCCTTCCTGCATCGAGGCTTTCGTTCAGAGCATGGCAACCAGACGACTCTGCATAAGCTGGAATAGAATAAAACTGCATTGTGAGGACTATATGGATGAAGAGGATGGATTGGTACCTAAAACTGCAAAGATACTCTTAGTACTTGCGCCCGGCAGCGACCACGAGAGAGCTGTCTGAAGTAAAGCAGTCACTGTCTTCGCAAAAAAGGACTCAGTGCAACAAGGACCTTTCATAAATATTTGGCCGAGTCTTAGGTTAGTACCGGCAAAAGTGGTTTAATTAGTGGACCTCATGTACCCTTATCCCCAGCATTTTGTCGTATGGGACCACTGGTAATAGGTCTTTTATGGGTAATAAATTACGATAGGCATTGAAGGAAATTTATGAAAGTAATTCTATAGTGATGAAACACATTCCTATCGTGATTTTAATCAGTGCGGCCTCGACCACACGGTGCAATTTTATGCTGGAATGCTGGAACATACTGTAATAACTACTATCCACATTTCCACTGGTTCCTGCCTTGTTTTAGGTCTGGCTGTTTATTCAAATACCTCTTAGAGTAAATGCTGCTTTATCGCAGACTTTTTCGATTTGCGTTCTCTTATCCGTGGCTATATAGCAGCCGTGGTAAACAAATTAAACCCCATTTTACCCCTTTACACTTACTTCTCGAAACTTGATTCACTGTCTATCCCGGTTACCCACCCACAGAACCCCTAATAACCCCGGTCCCGTACGAAAGAATGCTAAGGCTTGGGACGTGTAAGGTCCACTAATTAAACCACCTCTGCCGTCAGTACCACCCGAGACAGGTTCGATGGTGATTGATTTTTCATTCCACTAGCCTTAACATTCATATTCAGCAGCATTGGCTGTCATTTTTTTGGACTTTTAAGCAGCAATAATTGCTAGAGAACTAACCTGGTACATCTTCCGTTAGTCAACCGACCACGTCACCGGACGAATCAACGAAATCTCTTAGATGCCTCGTGAATTGAGCAGAAATATAATGACCATTTTACGCTGACTTCCTCTGAGTAAGTTTGCATTGCGATACCGAATTTTTGGGGCGACAGCCTTGGCAATTCTAGGTCGCCGAAGTTGCATGACAGCAAAGCCTTCTGGAGCCACTATGATTTAGACGCGAATGAGAGATAGCCTTTTTAGGAGATTAAAAGGTAAAGCATTGGTCGACCCACAGGTTTTTCAATTTTCCGAAGCATTCATCTGTCCACTATCATGATCGTAAATTGAGCAACCTATAGACAATCTGACTGGTGACGAGTGGGGTCTAAGTTTAGCGTTTTAGATATGTGTATGATTAAAGAATCGGATCGCGCATACATGAACAGGAACTGGCTGTGCGGAAGGGCAATGAAACTGGCCATTAGTTCAGTTCACGGCCGTCAAGATGATCGTCCACATCTAAACTAAGATGGGCCGAGAAATTACTGAAACCAAGTCCAGGGATGGGGACTCAATCAATCTATGTATCCATTTGGCGCCGACGTACAGAACATTACACAATCCCGCCCAACGTTGCGTCATGGACAACGGATTAGCGTGTACATTCTGTAATTGTCACCTTAATCTGCTTGTGCTGCTGTTACTTCTGACAAAAGCTCAGTATAGTAAGCAAACGTTTCTGTTGGTCGGACAGTCTTCTCCTTGAATCAAAGTGGTTCCTCAGAAGATGTTTGAGGCAATTTCAGAACCACATATTGATAACCTATTAGTTGGAACTAACCAGTAAGTTTCGTAATTTTGTCATCATTATCACAACGAGAACCAAACGCAATAGAGCCAATGATTCGACTGGTTGAAGATTCGACTGACTGAGTTCAAGCCCTCGGCAAATATAAAAATCTCGACGAGAGAGTCCTTCAACCGAATACGCTTCCGCAACCGATATTGATAAAGTGTACGTTCCATTGTGCATGCTCTTGGCCCCTCACAGAAGCGAAGCTAGTTCTGTGAGGTCGTAGTCAACTTACCTCAGCCATAGGAATCACGGAAAAATTTGCAGTAGAGGGGAAAAAGATTTGAGTTTAGGGACCTCGGTTACGCGAGGATGTGTATCGGAGATCTGACCTTTGAATAGATAGTGAGTATTGTACTGAGGAAGCCGTATGCCTCATCTGACGTTTGACACCACGGCCGAGGAGCATTCACGCATTTCCGCATCTCGTACTAACTGTCCGATTATGTTAACCGGATTATAGATTAGTTTCTTGCATCGCTGAAACAATAGCATAACGTGTTGTAAATGTAGCCAAAGCTGCGATATCGCAGTCTAACTAAGCCTTGTGTGAGTTCCCAAGTAAGAACACAACAAGAAGGGCACAGAAGTAGAAGTCCTTTTTATGTACTTAGTACAGACTATTTAAGGCAAGCAGAATCATACAAGATTGAGCCACTCAAACTGTGCTCTTGTCGGGCAGGGCAGAGTGATAGTCAGAACAGTAATCATGGGCGGTGGCTTCATCGATCCCATCAATCGATGCGGCCTGTCCGATCGATAGTGAACTGTTGGATAAGTAATCAGTGCGGCCTGATAATTGACTGTTGGACCTGCCCCTCACATCGTGGAGCGTGTAAATTCTAACGGATTCCGCATCGTGGAGCTTAAAACTCGAATCGGGGGCATTTTCCTGGGACCCCTAAAGGCCGAACGGAGTTATTTTTCAAAGTTATCGTTGGTGCTCTATGATAAAAAAGTACGCACGAGGCAGAGTTAAAGAGTTAAGCCTTTTTTAATGGCAATTCACGGTAGCATTGGCACAACGCCAGAAAGGTGTTTATTGATTGCCTGCGTGCCAGACGTCGGCCCTACGTACCAGGGAGGCAATGAAGACGTTATTTTGAGACTGTTTACCTGTCTAGTTCGAAACACTGCCTATTTAGCAGCTTACTTGCTGTGAATTCCATTACAGTGACGACACTGGGGCAGCGAGGATAACGAGTGGACCCGCTTCCCTCGGGGTCGAGATTCTGTTTGCAAGTAGCTCTTATCCCTTGGAAGCGCCGTCTCCAAATAGACGCTTGGTTGCACAAAAATCTATAAATTAGCTGAGACACTAGATATAAGTTGAGCAGATTTGCAGAATATGCGGCTTACGATGTTATCCCGAAGAAATTTTGCTCCGAACATACCTTATCTGCATGTTTACCAAAACATTATTCTAAAATGAATGCGTTCTTTCGAGTCAAAATGGTTTTCTAGCACTTTAAAGAATGTTTTCCTATAAACTTCGGGTCCAAATAGCGCGCAAAATGCTACTCATGTCTCTGATGACGAATCCGCGACGGATATCGAAACGTCAGGCGAATAAACATATTGTCCCAGCGATCGAGTCTTCTTCTTCTCAATTGCTTCCTGGGACACGGATGTTCGCTTGTATGTAAGTCCTGTTAGCCGACGTTAGTCCCAGGATCGTGTTAAACGGACATTGTAGTAAAAGAGGTTTAAACGATGGCGCCTCACGCTGGGTAAACAGCTAACTGTTATCGCATTTATCATCTCTCAAGGAAGAAGAAGAAGAGGGGGGCATATTCGTAGAGCAAATTATATTTGAATTGACGCTTTGGAACCCTTCGCGTTTCCACCATCACACTATCTTAGTTGTTGCGTCTGGTGGTCAGCAAATTACATACTCTGAGGAGGTAGGCGAGAAGCGTTCCGAAAGGTCAGTCAAAATATAATTTGGTCCAAGAATCTGCCCTCTCTTCTTCTGCTTTGGGAAATGATGAACGCGATTGCATATCTGTAACCAAAATCCTTGCGCAAATAGTTTACGGTATACTGGGAAAGATAAAAAATAAACACGTTTCCGCAAAGTTTCTGTTCCTAGGTCTATGTATAGCAACAAACTTGAGTGTGATGATAAAAAGTAGACAAAAGTGATTCTCTATATATGAAAAATTACAATGAAAAAACCCCAATGAAACAAAGTTTTTTGCATTTCGTTCTGTGAATGTAGTAGTTAACACACAGATGATTACTGCTCACAGCCATGACATAATAAACCAAACCAAGTCTTCTAAAATAAATCTGGTACAAAGCTTGGTATGTTAAACCCAAGAGCTAAAACAAAGTACCCTTACACTTCAAGTCTTACCCCAACCCTGCCTTAACTTTAATCCTAATCCAATTTTTCTCAAATTAAGCGCAAGGCAACGTGTACCACAGGAGCGGTATCTATTATCATGCATTGACATTAAATGTAAAAGTTTTTTAACTCCCATATGTAGTTCAGGTCTAGGGAAATGTACATGCAAGGAATATTATTTGGGGTCATGCGAATTAAGGTGTATCCAGTCCACTTTGACTGGAAGCATTTGCAGATTTATACAACTATAAAGGTACTGACCAGTTAGGAACGTAAGGCAAAAGCACAGACAGAAATAACCTATGAGATGACAAGCCCGCAATAAAAAATACTGTTTGTATTGCGGATGAAAGAGTAAAAGGTCAACGTGAGAATCTCAGGTAAGTCCTTTATTTATTTATTAGAGGGTAACGTCCACAGTGTACTGAGGCGTTTATGCATGCATCAACATGCCAACTTAAACAAAAAGTTATAAGCATAAAACTACTGGTGAGACAGGAATAAAGATCGGGTTTAAGGGACTGACATAGTCCGCAGCGGCCAATCGACGCCCACATCAGGCAGTCATTGATTTGTCAACGCATTTAAACTTTTATTGTTTTGCACAGTTACTGGCCTGATGAAGATGTGCCGAAAAAATGCTTGCCAAAACTGGCTTTTTAAATTAAACATTGGAATATGTGCAAAATTTTAGGGAATTGGTGACATGCTCAAGGCGCTTGCCTCGTTATCTCACCAGAACATTAACTCATATTAAACAGGCGCTTTACCTAAATGACAGGTAATCTACGCCTGGGGGATCTGCGACTGGCTAATTGGTCCACCAAGTCTACCTGGGGTTGGAGGATAACTCTGTCCCACAGAAAAAATTCCAGGCGGTTACTTCACGTAACTGGCGGACGTGACCATGGCAGCCGCGAATTCGGGTGATTTAAGAAACGGCTTCATTTTGTAGTGATTGCGTGAATATAAAAATTTGAATTCTGAGTTCACATAATTGGTCAAGTAGGCAACGGTTGTTCGTAGGTTGGTATATGCAGGAACGACATGCAGACGAGTTGCCAACAGGGCTAGAGGATGTATTGAATTCTACCTGTCTAATAAACTGACAATAATTTAACCAGATGATACTAAGTATAACATTGTTACCAATTGTTTAATGGTATCGTCATTCTAAAAGTATTACTCAGGAGTTCCATTTCCTGCAGATCAAAAATACGTTGAATGGTAAACCATAATTTGCTCGTATCATTGCAAATAATCTGGGTTTGTTACACCACAGAACCGACCAGAATCCCATCTTCTGTGAAGCCCTTGGTCGACCAAAAAAGAAAAAAAGCGAATCGGTTTCACATGGGATCAAAACAAAACAATCAATTCATTAAAAAAGGAGGTCAGACTTTACTTTAGCTCCGAACGAAAGCACACGGATTTAAGGACGTCCCCATGTAATAAAGGCAGTCTTGCGCTTGCTTGCGGGAAGGGTATATATTCCAACGTCTTCGCTCTTACCTTAGCCCTGATACTTCACTATCTTTACCTTTAGCATTAACTGAGCTTTAACTCGAAACCTTAATTGAG
Source organism: Ligula intestinalis (assembly GCA_036362985.1). NCBI lineage: Eukaryota > Metazoa > Platyhelminthes > Cestoda > Diphyllobothriidea > Diphyllobothriidae > Ligula > Ligula intestinalis. The sequence continues at coordinate 63,495,391 of JAYGXS010000004.1, read as the reverse complement.
CCCTAACTCCAACAGCAACCCCAATTCTTCCTGAAATTTGAAGCAAGGGTCGTCTCCGTATACGCGCCTTGCTGGGAGCCCATTTACAGAAGATTGTGTATCTGATGAAATATGAAGAGCAAAATTTGAGTGGGAGATTTAGCACAAATTTGAGCTTATTTATTTAGTAGAAGTGAAATCTGTCCAGATCAGTGTATTAGGGGCAAATAGGGCAGAATTTAGCCCAATCCAACGTTTTTCGATATCAAAGGAATTGTGTACGCTGTTAACTCCTGGGACAACCCTCTTGTTTTTACCTGTTGTACTTGAAAATAGCATTAATAAAGACCAGACACTTTTTACTTTTATCTGTTCAAAGAAGGAAAATTTTTGTTTTGCGTTCATGAAATTGAAACAAGTCTATATATGAGAAAACGCAGTATTATCGGGAAAGAAATGCGAAGTCAGTTTACCTGTGCTAATTTACTCACTCAGTCTTTTGCACTAACAGACTATCTCCACTTTTTCTTGAAAGCCCAATTTTTTTTTGTTTGGATATTTCTGCTTTCCTAAAAAACGGCTCTTACTTTACTACATATTATTTGATAAACTACAATACGTCCTCTTTTTATTAGGATGGTCGCTTTTATACATCAAGTTGTTTTGGAACATAGCTTTGGATATTTTACCTACCAAGAATTTTATTGCGAAAAATTCTTGGATTTCATAAGTTGTACCACTTATCCTGCATAAAAAGCATGGAATCTATTTCATAGAAAATTTCCGAAATTTGTGATACACTGATACTCATTGGCAAACCAACATTAACACTCGTACTAAAACTTTGAAATATCAATGAAAACATTTAAACTTTTTAACAACTATCATTTCTACCAAAAGAGGAAAATTTGGACACTTTTCTACAATACGTAGGCGAACAGGAGACAAAACAAATATTATATCTGCGACAGAGGTATCTTCGACTCAGCGATCAAAATAAACAGCTTGCCAATTGAATTTCCGACAAAGGAATCTCCTCAACACGTCTCGTGATCCGAATAAGTTAGGTAAGCGTACTTCAAGTTGGGTAGACACACGCCTTTGGAAGGTTATCCAATGAAAACTGCCAACTCTATCTGCGACGAGTTACTCGTTTCTGAACTTCTATAGCTGTAAAAAATTCAACAGTGATTTTTGCACGTGTGTGGTCTTAGGGAAAAGAGTGCAAGCATTAATTTTTTAGAGAGAGTGTAATCCAATCTTCAAGGTCACATTCATATGTGCGCTAGGGTTTAGTTCCGTCTTAGCTTAAAATATTTTTAATTTTTTTAAATTGAGTTATGTATGACGCAATTTACTGAAACAAAAAGGGTCAATAGTGGCACGCAGCCCTAGAAATGAGAATCTAGTATTTTAAAAATACCACTGAACACACTCTGACAACCGTTAACCTGACTACTTCTAAATCCATTGTGCCCGAAATCAATTCGTTTTTTTAAAAGATATGCTTTTTATATTTGGATTGGCTAGACAGATCAAAAAACTTCAAATAATAATTGCATTTACCCGAGACACCAAAGCCTCCAGCAAGCAGTTCAATCTGTTGTCTTATGAATGCAAATTTTAGGACGTCAATTAAAACCTATTAGAGAAATGGTGAGCTGCCTCCTTCCATCCTATGTATCACAAAAGTTTAGCCTTGGGTTTGATCATGTTTACCAACAGCAAATGATTGGGAGGTTTTCGTTTACTCACCACCTGCTGTGTGCTACGATCCGGTTGAAAAGAATGGCACCGTAGTGGAACTAAAGGAGAAAATCGATCCTTTACCGTCGTGGCCACACAGTTGCCTCCGTTTCACGTACACATTATAAATAGACGGAGGCCCTACTAATGTCAGAAACCGTTGGTAGCGAGGCAGATGCCTTAGCATGGTAGTTTGGAAAGGGTAAATATTCACCCGGATAATCAATACATTAATAGAAAGCCTTTAACTTAAGTGACTTTAAGATATCTGCCAAAACCAATATAAAAGGGAAAACGCTAGAAAGTATGTCGAAATATTATTTAAAGCATAAATTAAAGTTTAATTTTGAGGAAGAAAAGCATGCTTGTAAGAATCAAGAGAAAGTTCATAGGAGAAGGGAACTTATACTCATTTGGTTTTTTATATATTGGTATATTATCCATGCTTCAAATTTTGAATTAGGCAAGAAAATATGCAGTAGATGTGCTAACTCATAAAGAGTTTACCGAAATCATGAATTGTAATTTCCATTTGAGAACATTAAATGAGTAATTTAATAATAAGAAAGATCGTGCGGAATAATCTTAAGATGTAGCAGTTATAACACGCCACCACCTTCGAGTGATTTTATTTTCCCACTACTTTAAACACTACTAAAATAGTATTTAATTTTCACATGCATTTTCGATGCCCTTTGAGATTCAAATACTGTAATAGAACATGTGCACAAAGTATAATGTAATGTTTTCATCTGCCAGGCAATTACGTCTCTTTTGAACTTTTGCCTCAACAAACGGGTAAGGTTTGGTTTAAAAAAATGTTCCGATTTCCCAAAAAGTTTTTAATCTGAGCTGTTCTTACAGCAGTTTTCAAGTCTTTTAAGCTAAAGGTCGTATATTTTCCGCAAAAGGGAAAAAATAATATCGATATGATTAATATATTTTCATAAATGACTAATACTGCTTTCCAGTAAAATTTTAAAGTCTTATACGCATAACGAATAAGATGTTGTAGAACTGAGCCTTATAAAGACCTCAAAATCGAATAATTCGAAAAGTCTATAACACCTATATGCTTCGTTGAGTAAAATATTCGAAGAAGACATAATTATCTGCCAAATGTATACAAAAAAGTAGAAGGCGGGCGCATGGTTTCTATAAAAGATAATTAAACTTCTAAGTGCTTTGAAACTCTAAGTTAAATAAATTTATACTTATTAAGTATACATTTCATAAAAAATACAGTTTTGCAGGCGTTGGAGAAGAATCTTACTCAAAGGCAGGTATCCTGCACTACATATCAAAAAAATGAAAACATATTTAAAATGACAGTTAAGATATGACTATGTAGTAAGTGTAGGTATTGAACATTTTATTTCTTCTTGAAAATATTAGAGTGTTTTCTGCGGAATTAAGAAAACGCCCTGCATGTTCCTTAGATAGCAAATGCATGTATCATTTACATGATTTTAAATGAAACGTATGATATCCATAAGTTATGTTACTGGATACAAATCACATTAGTCCTTTTCAAACAGCAGTGAAACCGCAAAGGTAGTTTTCCAAGCAACCCACCTCATAAACACGATCCTTATGCTGAGTCGAAAGAAAATAATAAATAGACCAGACATATCTCCGCAAATTCCGTGGAGGAGAAGATTGCGTTTCTAAAGGCAATGCTTAGCAAAACTATAGTGGTCTCGGTGTCCTTTATACTGATAACACGTTGATTAAAAAGTGACTTGTGTTGGCCGAAGGTGGATACGTTTACGACTGAAATCGTACGGATGCTCACAGACATGGCTTTTGTATGCAAGCATAAAAGCTCATTACCTATAACGTCACTGTTTTTCTTGTCGTAGGTCATTGCACCTGCTTGAAAAGGTCGCTCTCTAATCAGAAGTTTCAACAGTCAGCGAGGTATTGAACAAGCGGAAGGCAATTTGCTTCGTTAACGGTTTTCAAAGAAGTAGTATATTCGTAGATGAGAAAATTACCAGGGTATGGCCAACACGCTTACTATTATGGAAAAACGAAGCAATGACCAATAAATAAATAACTAAGCATAACTTTTGAAGTCACGAGAAAGGAATTAGGTCTTCGCATGTACATAGTTTTGAAATGAAAATAATTTTCTGTAGACAGAACACCAAGGAAAGCTTCTATTGAATATACTAGCCATCCTAAGTCCAAAATTGCTTTTTAGTTGCCATGTTCTATTTTTCGATAAAATTTCATCGTCTGCAAATTTTGGAACTACTCGCGAACGACTCCTACTGTAACTCTCCATTTAAAGTCGGTGGCGAAAAAAATTCCTGTCAAAACTCAAGAAAACTGGTGCCCTGCTGCCCATACTACTTATAAATCTGACCTTGCATTGTACTCCACAAAGTGTCAAAATGAACCGTGAACAACAAAAATTAGTGCGGCGTTTAATAAAAGAAATGGTATCAGTTTTATAATCATCCTACTTGAAGTTGAATTCACTTACCTTATCCGGAACGGAAGGTACTATTATATAACTGAGTTCTCCTGATTTTCGCAAACCTTAAAAGCAATTGTACATTTATAGCAAGCAACCGATGACAAATTTCTATCTTCTAGTAAATGGAATTTTATTGCACAACTCGTACAATTGAATCATGATTATTTTGAATTACAGAGGCATAGAAGACTACTAAGATCACCATAAACGTCCATCCAGTTTTCAATCATCATATTACTTGATTGATATTATATCTGAACGTCCCAGAAAACAACTGTAAAGTTTGACGGCTCTAGGACAAGTAAAAATTAAATCTGCATGCCTTAGTATTCTAAATAAATGAAACCAAAAGAATCCGAGCTGAGGTCCAGGGTAACAAGGTTATGGCTGTCAAGTGACAACTGCAAGCCATGATGAGGGCCCTTTCTAGCTTCCTAGACTTTTTTGATTAGCATTTTGCAGCATTTCTGATCGCTGCACGGGCCCTAGCTTGCGTCCAGAGAAACAAAGGAAAGATAATTTTCTGCGCTGATACTAGACCAACGAATGACCCTCTTGAAGTGATATACGGTGTGAATTTTTGGTTGTGTAACACTTAGCACACTTGTGAATTTTCACGAATTTTCTACAGTATCTAGTTTTGCTCAGAATTTACAGAGCATCATTGGTCTATTAGGAAATAGACTTCTCCATAATAAACTAATCACTAAGAATAAGTAATTCCTATGGCAGTATTAAAGGTCCATTAAGAAGACATGCATCCTCCATGTGCTTCAAGTATGGTACTAGAGGCCAACAGTGTTGCTGAGACTGCAATAGGCTAAAAGGTAAGACTAGGCTTTGAGGACTAGACTGCACTATCAAAGTTAAGCAAATCTAACTAAGATACTGGACTGCGTAATCTAAGAGGTACATGTGTATCTAAACTGAGTAATGAAGTTATAACCAGCTAGATTTTGAATATGTGTAGCTAATGAAGCAAATATGCAGTTGTGGTAAGGAGGACTAGGCTTTAATAAATGAATTAAAAATAGCAAGCTTACGTGTGTCCTAGGCTTTATGCGAGCTGATATGTAAGAGACCAAGCAACCGTTAACGTCCGCGAGGTGGGTATGAGAAGACGAGGCAGGGTCCCGGATAGCAAGGTTTTGCCTCTCTAGTGACAACTTTAAGCCATAACGAGGGCCCTTTCTGCCTTCTTTGACTTACACGATTTGCATCTTGCAGCATTTCTGAACGATGCATGGACCCTAACTTGAGTCCGAAGAAGATAATTGTCTGCGATGATACTAGACCTACGAATGACCCTCTTGATGTGATCTACGGTGTGAATATTTGGTTGTGTAACACTTAGCGTACTTGTGAATAAAAGCGGTGCCGACTGAAGGAAGTTGTACCCGACCCCTTTTAAACAATACGCCGCCATTTTGAGAGCTAAAAAGCATGAGTCACTGCAGGCGAAACATTTGTTACTCAAACCACTAATCAACAGCCCGTTGCCATCCATATAAATATGACCACCGAGAATTTTTAAAGCATTTGGTCAGTCCTTGCCATGGGATTTCCCAACGTGAGTCCTAATCCGGCGCAACTAATTATATTGAAAATTAAAGTTATTCTTGGCTTTCATAAATATAAAGCAGGTGACTCCTCGAAAGTTCGGTCAAAAATCTGAGGGAATTTTTACCCATTTTTAGGGATTATTTTATGTAGGATGTTGCAGGGGTGATTCAGAGACCAAGCGCCTCACCCTATTTATATGTGCTGCAATCACACGAAACGTTAACCATTTTCTTAAGGGTGTTTTCGCTTCTTAAAGGTTAATTAAGTACAGTAGTTGAAGAAATAAATACAACATATTGCATATCTCACCTAAGAGGTAAAGTAATAGGGAATTTTTTTACTCAATCTTAGGTTTATAAATATCAGTATCGTCTTGTGGACGTTCTTTTTGCCTGACAAAGAGTTTTTGTGTTCATCATAGTTTATAAATATGGTCCACACGGTTATCGTCATAAAAAAATTATGATTAAAATTCATGATAATGATACAATTATGTTTAAAAACACCTTGTTTTAAAGATTTTGATATAAACATCAAGCCGAATCAATAATAATGTAAGCTTGGAAGCAGTGAAAATGGTCAAAAATTAGACGGAATTTAACGCACGATGTGAAAATGATTGTAATCGAATACCTAAAGCATGCTTAAAGTTAATTAGCGAAGTAAAAGTTCTTTTGAAATAGGCATTATATTTGTGATTCCATCTGACGAGAATATATACGCTTGTTGGTTTAATTTATAGCTATTTTTAGGTACCCTGAACATGGGAAATATTGAGAAAATCTCATTTGATTAACAAACAATTAGTACTCTAATATTTTTTTAAAGTTTTTATTAGCCTAAGTTTGCTCATTATCACTGCAAAGTTTTAATACATGCTTAAGTGCTGTCTTGTGAGTGATTATCAATCCATCGCAAATTTTGACATTTTGTTCTGTGGGTGGTAATATTATTCATCGGACAGCCTCGTACAAGATTCTCCCGTGCTGCGAAGATGCCAATTTGCACATGATATCCTTTCCGATCACCTGAAAAAGCTACAGCTTCCAAAAATTGGCTCCTTATGCAGTAGGCATTTTAATTCTTCGTTTTTGAGGCCTCCTAGAAATTTAAGCATATTTTATAGAAAACATGCACGAGATTTCTCCTTAAAAGCGTTTCCGATGGCCAAGTAATTTCAAACTAATTTTTCGTTACATTTACATTCAGGATGTGCAGACTGTATGTTATGTATGTATTACACCTACAGACACGACGCTTTACAAATGTACAGTATATAGTCTGCAAATTGCGTGACTAGAAATGCTTCCATGTCCTCTTTGGAGACCCATTATCAAAGTATTCATGAAGCGAAAGATCCCTGAAGACATAGAGTGACCGAAACGCCTGTCTCAAAGTTGCCAGCCCTAAGCCTTAATTTTTTAGAGGGGCTTGGAAGTTCACTTCAAGTAAACCTAGTTCACTTACCCGCCGTTATTTTGCTTTTCTCGTAACACTTCAGTTCACCGGATGCATAAAAAGTGAACAACATATTGAGACACCGCTCGATAGGGTTTCGGATTCAGAGGTAAAGTCGGTGAATATGCGTTCTCTTTTATATTTGCTCACCTACTCAGAAGGTTTGTAAAGCGAGAATGGGCATTAGTAAATGATTTATCAAAGAGAAATGTAACAAATTGCATTTTCAGCAGATACTGCAGAAGTTAGTTGAGTGCAACCTAGGCACAATAGAGAGCATGCAGAGATTATGTTTTTCCCGTGATTAATCATTTTATAGAGATAGAAGACTTGTGCTGCATCGACCACACTTAGTTTTTCTTCCTCTCCACGAGTCTGGTGTGAAGACTGAATCAAGAAAACTAAAGATGTGATCGTGCGCAGATACCTGGCGCTGCGTGAGACTGCAGCTTGGCGTGCAAATATACCTTCCCCAGGTGCGGACTTGGTTATTTGGTATGCGTCCGTGCTCTGAATCGACTCCCACGTTCTTCCAGCGCACATACCAAGTAGACCAATATTTTAGCTCACTGGTTTACTATTTTACCGGATTGTCGCCTCTGTCAACCAAAGTGGATGAAGAAACTTAATTAGCAGTGATCTATACAGGAACATTCTATTTTTGATCAAAGGATTGAAAGAACTCTTTATACGTTAGCCCAAGGATATAGTTTTTTTGCGGTTTTACTCAAAACGCCATCGCAACAGGATACCAAAGTATTCTTTTGGGTGACGAATTCAACCGGTCTGTTGGGATACTGACCTATATGTCTGCAAATAAACCGCTCCGGATAACGAATTTCTTGGAGGAAGTTGTAAATACCCTGTATATGCAGACTGAATTGGTGCTAAGTCAACATATTATTAACTACGTTATTCGAGTGAAGAACTAAATCGATTTCTGCGTGTAGGCTGACGAGAATGAATAAATTGATAGACAACTCGAATATGGCTTTTCAATGTAGAGTTTTCGGCCGCAGGCGGCTTAATTAGAAATGCAGACATCCAGATATCTCGAAGGACGAGTGAAGAAGAATTAAGAACATAATCAAACGACACTCAAAACTGCAAGTAATTTATTTATGAGAAGAGCTTACTAAAGATGGATTTTAAATATGGATTATTGCAGGTTTTAAAGACGACATAATTCCGGAGTTCGGATGAGTTTCGCATGCGAAAACTACACTCTGTACAATATAAATTGGTATGGAATACGATTTTATGCCTTAATTTTCAGTGTCCATATAAAAATATATATTTTATAAAAAACAGGAGTACTAGGACAATTTCTGAAATAAATACTCTAGAAAATTGCCGTATTTAATTTTCTAGCTTATTGGAAGTGTGCTTTTAGATTTAGGAAGCAAATTTCGGTTACACAAGCTCTAAGGTTTTAGAAACCACATGTTATATATTACGTTCAAAGTAACACAGGCATTTCTCTACGCTTTGGGGAAGGTGTCCTATGAAACTCAAATACGTCAAAAATAACTGTGGACCATGTTGCAGCATTAATAATCAGACATTTATGATAAACTGTGAGCGGATATTTCACAGCCTCAAAAAATCTCGTGATACTTAACCCTAAATAGCCCTTACGTTAAGCATAAAATGTTACTAAAATGCATTTTTTACCAAAGGCTTGGAAGAAATGATAAGTTTATGCGTGGTTTCTACCAAATATATTTTTGAAGCAAAGGAACCATCCAAAAGCAATCTTAAAAAATTCATATAACTTAAGGTTTCTTGTGTTATTGAATGCGGTTTTTTGCAGTCGACCGGAAAGATACCAAGGCAACTGAGTAAACTACCTTTGGATTATGCTAGATGATACTTAATGCTATAAATCACTTCTGTACTAGTTTCTATTAGCTGACACATTTTGGTTAACATTTCAGAATAAAGGCCTGTCACCGCATTCAGAATTAAATTAAATTAACTGTCAGGAGGGCCTTACCGAAATTGTTTTTTGGTCTTTACATAAACTCTTGGTTGCTTCCCGATTTCAGACTCGAGGTTCTATCACTGGAAGTAAGCTGAACGCTGGCTCTGCCACTCGTCCTCCAACAATGAGCGTGCTAGACGCACTAAAAAACGGTCATTCCAAGGACCTAATTGATGGTCTGCCCGAGAAAAATGACCTTAACAAAGTGGACTCGAGAGGTTTCACGGCCATACACTGGGCGTGCTACTATCGCCGTCTGAAGGAAGCCAAAAGGCTTCTCGACGCAGGAGTCCTGCTTAGTCATCCAAACAAGGTACAATCTCGTGCGTTTGAAATTAAGGGATAAGGCTTATGTGGTAGGAGTGTCTTTAGAGGTCCTTTTTGCCTTTGACTTATAACAATAATGCACTTTACCTTTTAAGTAGCCCAATTTCCCCACTTTTGTTAAAGTCCGCCAATAAATTGTCGAATTTACCTCAATAGGAAGGAGTTTATGTTGATCGGATTGATTATATTGAGCTCATTGAAACAACTATACGGGGATGAAATTTAATATTCTTTGATCACTTCTAACGCAAGTAAGTATGCATTTAGACTCCTTAACCGAGAAGTAAATGTTTAACCACCTATGACGTAAGACAGTTGGGCGGGAGGATAAATATTTAAGCGGCCCTACACGAGAGTTTTGCTGCTTTTACAGTGCCCTTTCCTGCGGTGCCCTAGAATGAACTAGAAGGCGAAACGGATTGGATGCGTCTTGGAACCTGCTTGAGGAAGGCTTTCTTGCCAGGAAAAATCATATAAAAATATCCGAGAAAGAAAATGGTGCCATAAATGTACGCGTATTAATATGGCACAGTCTTGAGCTTAGCCTGATTTCGCTCAGTCTTCTAGATCGCTTAAAACGCTTATATGTGCAGGCGTGAAACGTAAAAGGGGTCCATTATTTGGGCCGAAATCAATTTATTAAACCTGAGACAACGAGCGATCGAGTCGTCTTCTGCTCAGTTACTTCCTGCGACTCGAATGTTCGCTTGCATCGATAAAGCCAGTAATTTTGTAAGTGATTTATAAAGTAGAGTGGCGGCAAGTACCTGCAATAAACTCTATGGCCGTACTCCCGAATATGAAATAAAAGACAGGTGAAGGAACATCAGTTTCCGGGGTATGACCACGTAAGACTAGGTTTGCATAAAAAGTAGGCGTCAAAGATTGCCAGCATATATCATTGGCTCAAAAATATCTTCAAACACTGGTTCTAATGGCAGCAGGTGTATGTTTCACAGGGGTTGATGGGTTTCAACAAAAATATACACTAACAATTTCAGCCTACGCCTATAGACCTTCAGTTTACTGATGTATACCGAAAACAGTTATTAATTTCACAGAAGATTAAGAAGCTTAACATTTAAAACCGATATATCAACCAAAAAGCAGATAGGGAAAGCTGGGGTACCTACTGATGAACCGAACCCCTCGCAGTGTGTCAAGCAGCGGTAAAAGCAGCGAAACATGTGTCCGGGCTTTTAAGCAAGTACCCAGGCTGTTAGTATTGGAAAAAACAACGTTAGAATGAATGATAACAAGAGAATCATCTTGAGTCAAGTTTCACAGACGTGACCATATCGATGAACCAGATGACTCAACCTACGAAACCTCGAAAAATCTTTCCTAACTCAGAAAGTGGCTCGACTGCAATAATCTCAATGGTAAAGTGTTAAAGAGTATCCGTCAGTAAAATAAAACACCAGGAAGGTGATGGAAATCCATCTTGCCGGCGAAAGTGGTTTTTCATTAAAAAAATGTCAAAACACAGGATGACTGGTCAGTAAAATGAAAACAGAAGAACAATCAGTTTAAATCACTCATGGCGGAATATTGTCTGACATATGGGACGTGTAATATGATCGTAAGTCAAAAGCTTAATGCTCAATAAATGTTTCCGAAATGTTGTGCAGGATTCTGAACATATCCGTTTTGTGTTTTGTGAGGGCCGCTGGCTACGGCAAGAGTCATTTTGTCTACGTTCTTGGTTAACGAGGCCATGGAGATGAAAGAGTTCAGAAGGTTATATGTCAAGCGGCTGGCAAAGAAACTATAAAGCGCACAATAACCATTGTCAAAGTCAGTCTGAAGAAGGCATATAATGGGGAAAGGCCTTAATTTCCCTCTGAAATTCATCTTAGAACAAGTCAGATTCGTGCGTTTTCATCTATAAGAGAGCTTAATAAAAGGCAATTGAAAAAGAATAGGTTTTATAAAATGTCGAACATTCAATGACACAGACAATTTGAATGCCTCTGTTTGATAACAGGTCAAATTCTATGACTGTAAGCGTATTGAAAAGTTACAAATAAATAGTATACTATTTTTACTATGGCTAATGCGACACATTAAACTTTTCAAATGACACACATAGACGTTTAAAGAGGATCAGAACATTTTAATTTAGACTTACTATGTAGTTTATATGGCCGTGGTGGTAGTGACGTTAATTTGGTTCCTAAGGAACTATTCTAACAATTCAGACAATACAAGTGTTGAAACACTAGATATCAATTAATGTTCTGATAGGTACATTTTGGAACCTGAAGTTACACTTATTTATTGTTTGAAAATCTGAAGTAGGTAGTCTGCTAAGTTCTTCAAATATTTTCATGTTAACCTTGAAAAATGAAAACGACAAACACATAAATTCCGTCCTTAATCATTCAATTGATGCCTCTACATAGAGAATGAAAGGAAGAGAGGTTGAGAGAGTTTCTTAGTGTCATCGGTCCCACACCGCGCACATGGTGAGTCGACATTCTATGGTCATGGAAACTATGGGAGGAAGGAGGTGCTGTAGGTTGTGAGTAATGTGGATTTCGGGCAGCACACCGCCATCAATTATGCCGAGTGAACTGCTGTCATCAGAGGTTCGCGGTGACTTGTGATCACCACCTGAAATTGGTCGCGACCAAGGAAGACAAAGTGCCGGTTTTAGAGCTTTCTGGCAACACTGCACACGATAAACTAGCTGTACTTATAGCAGTCTTTGGTGTGCACCTTCAGAGAAAAACCTGATGGCTGTAGTACAGACTCGATGATTAGTGTTAACTTAATGTGCAAGAATAGATTCAGAAGTCGATCTACGTTCACCTCACTCTAAACAGGCAGTTATACGAGCATGCACCCTCTTTTCCAAACGCCCCGTTTTACGGCAAATATATCCCGCTCTAGAGAAACAAGTGACTGAGAAACTCCTGTTTAACTCGGATATTTTAAGTGTCTATGTAAATGTAAAGGCCTAATAATGAATTACATTACATCTATATATACAGTAGATTCACTATCTCATGAACTGTCGTCCGGAATTCTAAAATGACTTTTTGATTGGAACATATCAAATGCGGATGATTGTAATAGAGACAATCGTACAGCCTAAACGCAACATATTTTGGACAGTTCACGATGCCGGCTTTTTAACGAGCTTCTCTCTGACCGCCAAAAGTATGAAATATAAAAGAAGCTACTTAAGTAGTATGCCTTTATATCATTAATTTTGACTGCCAATATAGATTCAAACATATTTTTCAGAAAACATGCACGAAAAAATGATTTCTTGTTTTCGTTTGGTAGAAAATTACGCCTTCTTTAAATTTTACACTTAAAGAAAGGACCTCCTTTGGTTTTAAAAAGTTTATAAATTGCCGAATAATTTTGAAATCTCATGACTGCTACCCTGGAATTCAAGGTTTTAAAACTGCGCACTGTGTACATCCTGCTTAAGGGAAAGTACTTTTTTGCTTAACCTTGAGGAAGACCTCAAAAAGTTCTCGTAAAATGTTGCAATAGATATGGATATGCTTTATACAGTAAAGGCAGCATTAACAAATTTCGGATTTGAGGTTCTATGAATGAACACCTGAAAAGTTTAAAAAAGCTCATTGTTAGAAATTTTTTAAAACCGAAAGACACCCTTTTTTAAGTATAACAATAAAAGAAGGCGTAATTTTCTACCAAACGAGTGCAAAAATAATATTTTGGTGCATGTTTTCCATAAAATATATTTAAATTTACAAAGGCAGTCGAAATCGATGTAAAAAGGCATACTCATAAGTAGTCACTTTTATAGCACATACTTTTACTTAGCGGTCAGAAAGAAGCTCAGTAAAAAGCTGGCATCCTGCCATGACCTAAATTTATTGAGATGAGGCTGTACGATCGTCATTTTTAAAAACATACGGCATTAATATTTTTGAATCGAAAATGCATTTCAGAATTCCGGGTGACATTTAATGTGACAAGGAATCTACTGTATATACATATTATTCGAACCATGCGCGAATGGATGAAAGCGATCGCGTTCCAGGTATTTGCATGAATGAGAAAGAAGGGTTGTCGAGCACCAGATACATTGTTGAGCTTCTGGACTCTTGCGGGAGTCCATCGTTTTCTCGCAACATAAACCTGTCTTTCGGTTTCGTTCCATGAACAACAGGCTTGTTATCATCAGGAAGAGCATGCTGCGAAACTTTCATAACTTTCCCAGTGGAATCTTTCCTGATATACAATGTATGAATGAAAAAGAAGAAGAGCAGAAACTGCCTCTTATTAATGTTCTTGTCAAGAACACGCCCCACGGTGAAATTGAGACGACGATTTGCAGGAAGGTGACGAACACAATACGTCTTATCCGTTTCCTTAGCAACCATCCGGTTGCCCAAAATCGAAGCGGTTTAAAAATGCCCTCTAAACGGACTCAGCTTCACTGCAGTAGGCCGGAGGAAAAGTAACGCGAGGCCTGATATCTTCGCGGCCAATTCATTCAAAATGTTTGCCTGGAGGCATTTATAAACTGATCCCTACGCGTACGGCCCCGGAGGACCCAAACGAAGAACCACTGAGGATATGACACGCTCGAACGTACATCACGGATGTCTCAGAAGCGACCGAGAACATCGCTGCGTTACTAGGCGTCCGAATTGCACACTGTCCCAAGGGTATAAATCGCACCCGGGTAATGAAAATAAAAGACCGGCTGAACTCTAATGAACAACCTGGGGTAGTGTATTGCATACCATGCTTAAGCTGTCCTTGTAACTACACAGGGCAAATTGAACGCATTTTCCCTTCACGTATACATGTACCTAAGCTGTCTGTCAGACGGGAAACGCATTATCGCAAGTGGCAGCTCACACCTACGAGACGGGTCACGGGTTTAACTTCGCAGCTGCGAAGATTTTTGCGAATGCCGACAGCAAGACAAGCCAAGAATTGATTGAAGCCTGGGCCTCGGATGAGAATTAAGTCAATCGATCTATCGATCAGGCGCTGGCACACATCGCTCTCCACAGGCATATCCGCACAGCCAGCATGGGTAAGTAATGAGTTCCCCCATCTCCTCTCCCTTTTAGCGGTTGATTGCCTCCTGCCACCTCTAACTGTTGCTAGTTTTTCGTGGACGCCTTTACCTCTGACGATGGACTCCTGCAAGAGCCCGAAAGCTCAGGGTGACAAACAACTTTTTTCAGTGTCGGACAACGCCTCTCACACTTTTATTCAAAACATTGCAAAATTTTCACGAGCTATTGCAATCTCTGTGAGCTATTATAAAAGGTATAGCAGCGCATTTTTCATGCAAACAGAAAAACAATGGGTCAAGACAATGCTATACTGGTTATCGTTCTTAAAACTTCCAGGACGGAAACACTGCCCTCCATCTGGCCGCACAAGTCGGGTTCGTTGAAGGTGTAGAAGAATTATTATTGCATGGTGCGGACACCGAAGCCATTGACCTTACTGGATGCACCCCTCTGATCCAGGCCTGCCAGAAGAAGCAAGAAGCGCTCATCCATCTGCTCATCAAATCCGGTTCCGATGTGAATCATTTTTCCAGGGTGAGTACCCGCATGTCAAATCGTTTTCGTTTGTTTATCCTAGAGAAAACGTGCATTTTTCTTTGCTGTGCACAGATGGTATCTTATAGCAAAGGATGTGGTGGTCTCGGGTAAGGATAATCGAATGCTCCGGTTGGAAGTGATTTCTGTCAGATATTTCCAGAATATTGGTCTGTCGCCCATTGTGCATGTGAAGGTCAATTAAACCGCAACATGTTTCCACTCTGGCGCTTCCTTTCTGCGCTGGCTGGCATGCGTTCAGTTGAACTTGAAAGTTTACTCCGATTTCTTCAACGTAAGCACAGTCATCATAACTATAGCTTTTCTAGTAGATAATAACGGAACCTTCAAGCTATCTCCCAGAATCTTCAAAACAAACTGTATATCCAACGCATCGAAATGCCTGGCTAAAAGCAAATTAAACTATGAAGGCTGTAGGAGCACAGACCTTGACGATATTTAACTGACTTTGATAATTTCAAGATTCGGACAGAGCCTGAAAACCTATTTTCGTGCATTAATTTCCTTGAAAATTCACCAAGGCAGGCTGTAGCTGGAGTTCATTTACCAGAAAAGGCACGAGGAACGCTGGGAGATTCATGATGAGCTGTTACCCTCGCAGCTTCGTCGGGCAGCAACACAAGATCGGCGGAGCAGCATATGTGTCTGCTCTCTTAGCAGGTACATGTGCTGTCAGAACGGTTACAAGTTACGTAGTATATATACAACTCATGGTCATAGTAGCATTTCAGAAAAAAAATGGCACCCTGGTATAGCCATTTCTGGCCTTATTTGCTGCTGTCTGCTAGGAGTAGCCAACTTTTGTGTAGCCGCTGAAATTGCTGCAATAGTCGGACTTCGAACTCGTGTCTCGCCGGTCAGATTCAAACGTTCTAACCATTGATCCACGAGTTCACCGTCCTGCCGGTTGTTGATTGGACCAACCAAGTGTGTTTTCGCAAGGCTACTAATTATAATAAAACTTATTACTCACTACTCACAACCTGTTGGCAATTTGTGGATATACTCAGTTTAACGCTGCAGCTGATGAATTTCAGTTCCAGTACTCGTATTGATTTTCAGACACTCCTTGAAAAGCTCTATTCCGATGAATTAACCCCAAGTTCGTGCATGAGTTTCATCGGCAACATTAGTTTAAGTAGTACATTTCATATTCTCTTAGTCCCAGCATTAAATCCTGCGGAAACGGTGGTTATAGGGGTTTTGTGGGTGGAGAGTTAGGATAGGCAGCAGAATATACTCTAATAATTGCTTTATGCATTTTACTTAGAAATGCCGTTGATTCATATCTTTATATTTTCCCAATCTGTATTATCGTTTAACATAACGGAAAAAACCCGATTACTAAAATGCAGGTTCCTTAAAAATCCTGAAAAAAAATAGAACTAGTGGTTAAGAGGCCGCCTACTTCGACGAATCTGAGGTCCAACTTTCAGTTCTGGAATTAGATTATTATAGTCTGCTGCGCAAAGTGCCGCACACACCTTTAATTTACATGCAGAACAACTCACTCTCAGCGACTGCGATAAAAAGAAAATTTAACAACACTTTTCCACTTGACACTTCTACAATTTTTTCACCGCCTATCCTATTTCTCCACCCCCAAAACCCCCGCATAACCACCGTTTCCGCAGTACAAAATGTTGGGACCAAGAGTTTAAGAGGTGAACTTCTTAAACTACCTTTGCCCTTTCACCTGAAATTATATGAGAGAATCGGCTCGTATGTCACTTCTCACCCGAAAACCTTTACCTTCTGCGTCACAAATTAAAAAATACAACGTTTCAACGCACTTTTAGATCGCAATAAAACAGGCCAGGAGACGTTAAGAACAGCCATTTTATTAACTGTTTATGGGACGACTCGATAACGTGCGCTGTATCTTAGCCATATATGTATGTGGTCCTTCCTGCATGCTGTGCAGTAACACCCGTTTTCATCCCTTAATCACATGCTGTTGTAGCGGTCTTTACAGAACCAGCCAACGCAGCTCATTGTGGTAGAACAATGCACCGAACGCAGAACGTTATTTTGAAATGTTTACGGATTTGTGCATTTGGAAGTTGGATTGAGAAAGAGGTACGCAAAAAACGTATTATCAAAAAGTCACAAACGATATATTTATATATATATATATATAAACTGGCTGAGAACTGTTATTGTCGACAGCATAAACAGGCATCAGTGAAGAGGTCACAAAATGTAGGTCAGATTTAAATTCCCCTAAAACGGTGATAGCATAGTGGATAGATGAACTTAATATTATAATTCGAATACAAAAAAGGAAAACATTGGTATATAATAAGCAAATTGGACCTACAGATGTGCAAATAAGGAAATTTCCATGCCAAAAGTAGAGCAGAAAGGAAATAGCGGCTCAATTTCAACAGCGCGTTTGCCCATGTTGCTTAGGCTGGGGTTAACATTAGGGTTTCGGTTAAGGTTCATGTTAGGGCTAGTGCTATTACTAGGACACGGGAATATTTACACTTCCTAGAATTATGCGCCAGACCACCTTTTTACATGCAGGGGGTGTTCCTGTTTTCCAGCCCTGTTTATGAGATCATATGAGTGATCCTCGCAAACGTTTCAGTGGTGCATGTAGACTAACTGGTAGCTTAGCTCACCCAACATTTTAAGCTTCGGGCTTCGGAGAACTGTACAACAGCCTTAAAAGACAATCCTCAGCTCGTACAACGAATAGCCAACCGCAGTCAGGAGAGCTTGGCGCATCCAAGTACTGGTTTGACAGCAGTCAGGCCAGTGGGCAGAGAAAGCAATTCACGCGTGCAGGCTTGTTATTCGTCGCCGGCCCAAAACGCATATATGCGGCAACTGCTCGCAGGCGTCGAGAACCGCATCGGTCAGCCTTTCGGAAAGCCCACTTCGAGGCGAGCTAGTCACAACAGGTCTCTGGAGGTAATTGAGGATGAGTAAAGGAGGCCGTTCGGACTGACGTTCTGGATTCTTTTTCGAACCCAAGTACAGAGACAGCAAAATATACGGGTAATACGTGCACAGGGCGTTGAACTAGGTATAGGATGCGGTCACGACTCATGCGACGAGACCCGGCCACACATTTGAGCTCACTGAAGCCTAAGTTATCGTGAAAGGTGACAAGCGCAAGAACCGCGATGTTTTAATAGGCATCTAGCCAGTTAGTAGGTGCAGTGACCTACCTACCTCATCTAAGGTGCTAAGACCCAGTTTTTCCAAAGCACTTAGCCACTAGAGTAGCGTACAGCTGAACACGTCTTCAAAAGGCATTGCCAGTGGGCCAGGTGATCGAGCAATCTTATTCGTCTGGGCTTTCGGGCTCTTACTGGAGTCCATCGTAAGAGATAAAAGCGTCAAAGGAAAACAAACAGCAATTATAGGGGGCAGGAGCCAATAAACCGTTATAGGCGGGAACGGTGAATAGGCCCACCAAACACTAGTCCGGAGACGCCTGCGCGGGATGATTTACGCCTGCACCAGATCGATAAATCGATTGGCTGAGTTCTCATTCGACGCCCAGGCTTCAATCAATTCTCGGCCTTTCGAGCAATCATCGCGCCACCATCCGGTATGTGCGATGAAAGTTCAAGCAGCCGCGATCCACACGTGGGCCATCGAGCAATTAGTGCACAAGTCGGCAACTTACCTTGATTAAGGGGGGAGCCATTAATTGACATAGGTATGCTGTAGCATAGTAAATGTATTCTATAAAAAGTTCAACTTCCTGTGTACGAAGTACCTCTTTCTACTACTCTCTGTGATGGTGGATCCGCGACGCGATAGAGAACGTCAAAGGAGTAAAGTTCTTGTTTCATCAATTACGTCTACGTATTCTATGTTAAAAGGACTAATGTCCTTCATCGAATACTTAATCCTTGCACCTGCCAGTTTTTTGTCGCTGTTGTTGTCATCTCTGCCGATTGACTCCTAGAAGAGTAAAAGGCTTCAGAAAAATAAACAGATCTGAAAATCGGCATCCCGAGAAACATAATTTTCTAGAAGAAATTCTTCGGGGAACAGGAACAAACTTTAATTTTAAATTTTCGACACTAGCACACTAGGTCGTCTTCAGACGCGAGGAAATTATGTGAAGAGCAGTTCAAATTTTTAAACATTTCAAAAAATCGATAATGCTGTGTCAGCCGTGGTCAAGAGCATGTTTTAGTGGATGGCCCTTTTGGAAGGCTTTCTCAAGATTGGTGTACATTGAATCCAACTCAAAGTGCCTGTTGATACAGGAGTCGTCGGAGTTGATGGCTTCTAAAAACTCGCGACCCTTATTGTATGGGCAAGAGCTAACAATGCAAGTTTCGTCCCATGCAAATTGGTTTTCAGTTTCTAATGTGTGCATGGTGACCTCAGACGAGGGATATCGTCCCTTTACCGCTCGTTGATGTTTGCGTAAGCGTGTGGAGGCCGATTGTCCTGTCTGTCTGCGATAAACTGCATTGCAGCCACTACAAGGGATTTTGCAAATGACCTCTTTTCTGTCCAAAAAGCCAACCCTATCCTTAGGGTGTACAAGCTGATTTCGCAGATCATTTTCTAACAACCATGCTGGTACTTGTTACAAGCCATCTCTCGAAAACCGGTGAAACGTCAGATCGACAGCCAGATCGTCAGCATACTTAACATACAGACAGTTCAGCAATGATACACATGTAAGCATTCAGGAAGTCAAGTTAGGTGAATGAACATTTTCGATTGATTAATCATCAGGCAATACGGTCTCTGGTCCCCACTTAAGACTAGAATCTGATCTCTTTGGTCCCTGTAAACCTCTCTTGCCCTTCTTTCCTCTTGTTACTACTGATTGGTTTGCCTAACAATTTCGTTTCCTCTACCTTCACTAATATTACTGTATTGCCTGATGAGGAATTAATTGAAAACGTTCGGTAGCCTAAGTTGACTTCCTGAATACAAACAGTTATTTGATCAAGGGATGAGAGCAAACATTTACAGTTATTGGAAAGAACGGAAGATTTCTGGCCCCTAGACTGAACAAATTGGGCGCGGAAAATAAAATAAACCACATGCCAGGAAGCATCCCAGGCATGAGAGCCACACGCGGACCTGAGATCACGGCCCAATTCCTGTCCAAGCTCGCAGGTTGCCACATCAAGGTCACACGCCATAACTCCAGGGACGCGCGCGGGGGAGACACGATACGATGGCGCGAGCATGAACGTATCGTGGGTATGGACCACTCACAAGTACCAACTTCTCTGGTCCCCATTTACGCGTAGCCAACGTTTGCTGCTTCATCATTTTCGCTGACGATGGCTTCTCGTGTGGAGCCAAACGCTCAGAAGAATAAAATTGTCGTTGCAGAGATCGCGTCTTCTCATTTATTTCATGAAGTATTCAGCGTGAACCACTTCCTGAGCTTACTTATCCAGCCTCAGAATATGAGAACATTTCAGAGCCAGTTAAGGTGTGTTCCTGTATAGCTAACGTATTCATTAAATGCAGATCACAACCGTATCCATTTCAGGGATTAGTCACAATTTCATGCTTATGAAAAATAATATTTCTCGTGGGAATTTTAAACGCAACCCATGTTTCCTTTCTAGGGCTGCATAATAAAACCGGATCTTAATCTTTGCAAAGCAAACGTCACAATTTCCGTCTCAACGGCGGGAGATTAATTAACTATGCCGCAATTTAGAGCATGCTTACCTTTTTTGGAGAAACTAAGAGGGCGTCATTAATCGGATAAAATGAGGAGATTAAATTTCTCCAAATTGCTAAATCTCCTATGGTCCAGTTACGGAGAGGAAAGGAAATTTCTGTTAACCATTTCACCGAGAAGAGTGGATATTGACTGTTATCAATAACAACCAGTGGGATATTAAGCCGGAATTTTTCCGGGCAGGGCTTACGAGGCTATTTTTGTGTTAGTCATCACTTTGTAAACGTTTGCATCCGGTTGGACTAAATATCCCCCTAACTCTTTGTTTAGCATTTTAGTTCATCAGGTTTGACTGAGTTGGATGAAGAACGTAGCGTGCCAATTTTTGGCTTATTCACCGTAGTCAGCTGACCATCAGCTTTAACCAAACAGTGATAGTCACAGGTTGGATTTCTGATCTCCTTGCTAATTGAACCACCAGACGACTTATTAGTTGAATTAAGAACAAATACCCAGCCGATAAAAATCAGGAATATTAGCTGATATCTTGCTTGCAGAATGAAAATGGTCAGCCCATAGAGCTAAAGATCTAAAACACTCGCTGGTTGCAAAATTATGGCTATCAGGTAATAATCAGTCATATTAGCAACAAATACAGGGATACAAATAGCCACGTTTAAGAAGTCGTCACCAGGAAAAATCCTAAACTGTTAATCATCGGCCTGTGATTAAAATGGATCGGTACACGCCACTTCTGTGTGCAGGGACGAGGGCATTGTTTTATCATAAATGCATTCAAATTCGAAACGATGATGCGCAGAAATTATTTGGGATAGAACTAAGCATTGGCGATAAGTAAGCGAAAAATCACAATTCCGGGGTCCCTTATCTTATTCCCAACAATAATTGATTGCTTTGCTATTTGAATGTTTTTAAAAGGTTATAGTCTGCCTGGAAGTTATTCCATTTCACTTTTTTTTCAATATTTTCTCGGGTTATAAAAGGTCGGTTCCTACGATGACCACCCGTCCTAATGCAGTAGACAAGCGGAAATAATATTTACTGCTTAGTAACCCAACTAGAATTGAGCGCATCTGTGCTCACGAATTGCACGGAACCATTTAGTGAACCACAGCAATTAACCTACATTTACACGTGGAAAAGAATAAGTTGTATGACTTGCTAAAAGCGGCATGGGAACAGGAATCGTCCGCAATGCAGGTGGCGTTGCAACACATTTCTGTGACACTAGGGTCAAGTTTATGGCTAGGATTAGAGGTAAGTTTAGATCTGCAGTTCATATCATTTAGGGCTTAGTTTAGAATTAGGATTAGCGCTTATTTTAAGGATAGGTTAAGGGTGTAAGACACGAAACTATTTCGCGCATGAAAGCAACCATTCGCGTTCCAGAAGAGGAGGATGAGCATGAAGAAAAATAAGAAGGCCTCTATCATTGAAGATAGACTCCAGTAAGATTTCGAAAGTTCCGAGGAATAAAGCTATAATTCCGGTAAGCGAAGGACCGTTTTCTTTATTTGTGCGGAAATATTTACCCTTCAGGTAATTTTTTGCAGGGGCGTTTCAATTCCCATGTCCTGTTTAGGAGGCAATTTAAGAAATCCTTACTTACATTTCAAACGGCGGAGTAGGATCATGACCCTTCTTGTGAATGGACTTCTGTTCAAGCAAATATAACTGGAACACTAAAATCAAAAAGAAACATCTAGGTTCCCTTTCCCTGAATATAGACCCGAAATAGCTTGATGGATACGCTAAATGAACTAAAAGAGGAGGTGAACGTTCAAATAATCGATAGTTAGAGGGTTAGACTTATAAACTACAGATCTCGGGTGTAAGTTTGTAGCGAACGGCCATTAAAACCGGTTCCCATCCGAATTCTCGCTGCGTCAACGTCATTTGTCTTCGCAGGCGGCTGTTGCACTCGCTGACCTGAAGACCACTTGAGCAGTCACTCACACACCCGCTTCCAAATAAGCACACCCGCCTAAGGGCCACTTGAATCGGCCAATGCAGTGAGCACTTTCGCAGGCACAATTCCCTCGGGAAAATTGCGACACACCAATAACAAACCACTTGAACCTGCTCTGCAATTCTACTTAATCAGCTGCCACCATTGTCTCATTCCCTCTCAGGTCTGGCTGGACGCAGTCAACACTAGCCCTGGCTTTGTCAGTGGCCACTGCCGCCTGAGACAGCAATTGGGAATTCTGTACACAACACTACTCCTTCTGGTGACTCGCACATTTCTGGTTGAGACTCTTGTACGAACAGACCAACTCGTCAAAGAAAAAGATTCAGGCAATATCAGTCAGACGTCATATACCTGGCGCAGCCTTCCTTACATCAAAAAGTCTCCAAACGTGTTGCCAGACATTTGAGGAATCATCACATACGGGTAGCCCATAAACCAACAGCGACATTACGCACCCAATTGGCATATCCTAAGGATAGGATGAACTATTTAGACAGGCAAGGAGTTGTCTATAAAATCCCATGTGGATCATGTGATGCCGTTTATTGTGGCCAGACCGGAAGACCCGCCTCTGTGCGCATTCATGAGCATCAATTAGCGGTAAACAGACTAGACCATCATTCTGAAGTCGCCATGCATTGCGTAGACACTGAACATAAGTTGGCATGGGAAAAAACTCGCATTGTCGCAACCTGTTCTTCCAAGAAAGGACATGAATTCCTAGAAGCGATGCACTCTGACACTTCATGCATCAACGGACATGTCGAGTTGGACTGTTCGTACAAAAGTCTCAAACAGAAATGGGCAAGACGCTAACCTATCCGAACAAACAGAAACACACTGCAGCAGCCCACGCCACTGCATTATTGATTTTTTTCTACGATTTAAAATTTTAACTGTTATTTGTTTTTGCATTCAATTTTCCCTATGTCTGAAGACGAAGCGGAGTCTCCAGCTTCGAAAATTCACAAAATAAAAATTCTCCTTCCCGAAGAACCTATTGAACTTCAATCTATATTACTTGGGATGCCTACATTTCAACACATACTTTTTAGGGTGTTAGAGGGCCGACAGGTGTCAAACAGCAATATTAGTTCTATCGAGCCCATTGCAGGTTCACCCAGTCACCTGTTGTTATGTCTGTCTTTTTATTCGCCTTCATCTTAACCAGGAAGGGTACACGGCCCTGCATTACGCCATCATCAACGGCCTTGACAGTTCAGTGTCTCTTCTCCTCTCCAACGATGCAGACGTAAACGCGGTCGGTCGAAACGGTTACCGGGCGGTGCATATTGCCGCCGCAAGGGGGCGTGTGTC
The DNA here is from genome assembly GCA_036362985.1 of Ligula intestinalis. NCBI lineage: Eukaryota > Metazoa > Platyhelminthes > Cestoda > Diphyllobothriidea > Diphyllobothriidae > Ligula > Ligula intestinalis. The sequence continues at coordinate 63,471,334 of JAYGXS010000004.1, read as the reverse complement.
TGCCCTTCGGCTACTGGTGAACCATGACGCTGATTGCAGTTCCCGAAATTGGGTAGGTTATATTACGCCCACCCCCCCCCCCCTTTTAATGATGTCCACAGTGGCACATAACGCCATATTTGGTAGCAGGACAACAGTAACCGAAACAGTATTACCGGCAAAGACCAGAGAGACTGGAATGGCCACTTCTGGCTTTTAAGCCGTCGTCAGGCAGTCATACTCAGACCCAAGTGCTGCCCCATCCAAACCTCCAACTCGCGAACTCTTTGATCAGAGTCAAACGCTCCAACCAGTGTGGCATGAGCTCGTTGTATTGCCGGGTTAGGTCAGGGGCTATTGACACTTATCGATGAACATTCATCCAACCGCTACTGGAACTCATCTGTCCTGCTCTGCCTGAACTGACGACGGCCAATAAGCCAGAAATGACCATTCCACTCTCTTTTTGCTTTGCCGGCAAAACTATCTGCCTACTTAACCAGCTGCTACGGCTGTCAGGGCCTCTGTTGAGACCCCAAGCAGAGCGGGACAGATGAATTCCGTTAGCAAGTGGGAGGACGTTAATAAATGGGTAATCCAAATCTAGAACTTTAGTAAACTTGAGCATTGCCTGCATAATGATAAGTAACAACTTAGAGTTTTACTTATTCTCCATCCTTCTCATTGCAGCTTTAAAATTTCAAAAGGACTCATAAAATAAAGAGGGAAGGCATGGTCTGCGTCATAGGTCACCCAACATGTTTTGATGGGCACATTACGTTTTGAGGTTAGGATTAAACGTTAGACTCAGGGTTTGCCGATCTGCAGTGAACGCAGTTGCTTAGTTTTCCCCAGAGAATGTCGTGCAGAGATTTTGCAGGATGCTTATACCTACAGAGGTTTTTAGGGCTTTTGTTTATGTAGCAGTTGGCGGATAAACAAAAGTAAGCTAACTAGGGCTATTACAGAGAATGCGCCCCCGTCGATAGATCGGTTTCAGAAGCTAAAGCAAGCTTCAGATTGAAATTTCAATTATATTACGTTTATCCTGCAGTATAGCCTAAGAAATTCATACAGAATGTCTAAAATGTAGGAACAGGCTTCGAATACATAAACTGACCAGTTTTGGGATGTATTTTATAATTATGGGAAGGAAACTTCTGTGTGTTCATATAATGAGATGTACAAAGTAGTTTTATTGAAGTTTTGGTATTCGTATGGCCTTTATTTATTGAGAGTTGCTTTTGTTTATTTTTAAAGCATGAATGTTTCTGTCATCACTTCATATAGGTCTATAAGAATGAATTTGGTGGAATTCAGAAGAGTATTTGGCCAGCACACGTAGCTCTCGATAAATTCTCTTTGGGCCGTTATATTTATATAGGGAGGGGGTACAAAGTAACGCGCTGGTAATTATGTTATGACAAAACACGTATTAGTCATGGGGATAAGGGAGGGGGCGTAGAGTTGATAGTAATCAGCTGGTTGCAAGTTGATGAGGGTTTGCTGAGTCCGGACAGGGGATGGGGGTCGGGGTGGGTTGAAGCGGTAGAAAGCGCGAAAAGATGCAGGTAATCACGTAACCGTTGACCATGCCAAGCTAGAGGCTTGTAGGAGGTTCTGCTGCGCGCACAAGACCGGCTTTCTTAACCGCATTGCGGTTACTTCTGCTGTTGCCCAGGGACTTTCGGTAGTTTGGCGACACCTTGTAAAGGACCTTAAAGTCTTCGCTGGTGGTAATTTACCTTTTATGCTTTCTTGCAAACATTTCGCTGCTTGTCAGCTGTGAGGTTCAGCTCCTAGAACTCCCATTACGGCCATTTCTGTTTCTTAAGCTGCTCGGTTTAGTGATAGAGTGTTAGTTTTACACAAACTTCCATTCATTTACAAAAAATAACAAATCCGTTTTTGATAATATGCCGGGCGCATTTGTTGAGACGATCTGCGAGAAAATGGACAGAATAGGTCACAATAAAACCTTATTCATATTCCCTTCTAAAGGGCGCACAGAAAAAAGATATTTCCAGCCGACTGATGGCTCGCTGACTGGTAAATATGCAGGCACCTGGAAGAGACCGCAATACCGTGCTATTACCAATTATTGCGGAAGAACAGAGGATGTATGAAAGTTACACGTTTCTCATAGTACGGAGTTACCCATGACCTTAAGTGCTTGATTTTCACTTTTTATTCTTAGTGGGTTAAGATATAAACTGTTCAGTGCTTGTACAAGCTTACTAGTTAATTTACTTTGAAAGTGCTTAGTTTAAATAGAGCCCACCAATTACTGAGAGACCTCACTCCACCCCTCACCCCGATTGCGCCCTCATCGTGTTGACCATTTCGTGTACTGATAGCACGAAAACAGGAAAGCAGTGGAGTTAAAGACAGGTTCTCACGCTTATTCATTAAAGTGTCCGATTTATTTCCCAAATCAAAAATTTGGAATGCGAATAGTATACCTGCAGTCCGCTTTAAAGAGAGATCTCAATGCACAAGAAGGCGCGGAGTGTAGCAGACGCTGCAAGGCCTTCATTCTCTGGCCTCCCAATCCCCTCGACAGCCCGGCTAGCGGATAGTGACCATCGCCACAGCACGACGGCCCCCAGAGGCTTGAGCTGAGCTGCGTCATGGTCGTGCGTGTACTTCTGGCCAGCCGCGTTTGCCAGCCTATTTGATGACGAGGTGACCCTGTCATCAGAACCTACGCTCGGCCTCTGATGCAACCAATAACGCGCACCACAGCCAGACAGTCATTCCCACACGAACAGACCCAAGCGCGTAAATAAGGCGCCTCTGCTAGCGCGATCCCAAACGGTTTAATTGTCCAGACACCGCGGCTCACACGCTCCCAGACGGACGCATTTATGCCGCTCAAGCAAACAGCCGCCTTGCGACAACTTGCCTTGTGTACCCAATAGATCGCTCCCAACATCTATTTGCCTTCTTCCAACAGACGGAACATTCTTAATGCTTGTGGTTATAGTTGACCACTTCTCAGAAGAAGAAGCTGTTTCCACTGGAACATGAGTTTTATTGTCCTGACGTTTCGGATTCCGTCGAGAATCCTTAATCATAGGTAATGGTAAGTTCATCTGAGTTATGTGCAGATGGATATGATACATGCACAGATTGCACGGCATTTATATTTCGTAGCGGTCATCTGCGTGCATACCCTAATTATCCACTCCTGTAGCCACCGCTTGGCTCTTAATTGGTGCGGTGATGGCTTGACACTTCGTGTTCGACTCATTTACTGTTGCGATTTACTTGTCCGTGTTGGATACGGGCTTGGTAATTGGGGGATAAGTTTGCCCGTTGCCGTCAGAGTTGTTGTTGCTGGGCCTGGCTCTCCCACGTGACTGATTATCTTGCTCGGGCAATGTCTCGGTACACAGTAGGAGACAGCCAAATCGTTGCGCTTGTTGATGGATGGGAGAGGGCTAAGATCCATGACTCAAGCAGCTCGTGGATCACGCCGTTGTCAGCTCTTGCGAGGATTTCGACCTCTTTAAATTAAAAAAAATGGCTGGGTCCCGTCGAGTGAGCTGCAACCTTGGAGTTGGCGTCTCTCTTCCTCATTGCCCCTTTATGCTCGGTCATTCACGTCCTAAGTAGTCTCCCGATTTTTCCGATTTATTTGCATTGTCCACAACTGCACCAGATCCGGTAAACGACTCCAGCCATTTCCTCTCGTGACAGTGGGTCTTTAGGTCTCAAGAGTGGATAATTACAGTAAGCACGCGGATGACTGCTGCGAAGTACCGAAATACCATGTAATCTGTGCGTGTTTCATCGTTATATGCGCATAATTCAGACTATCGTACCTTTACCTATGAGTAAGGATTCCCGACGGAAGCCGAAACGTCAGAACAATAAAACTCTTGTGCCAGTGGTCGCATTTTCTTCTTCTGAACTGCTTCCGGGAACTCGCATATTCACCTCTATTGGAGATTGCTCATCCTTTTCCGCAAAAAGAGCATGATACTCGTTAATGAACGCTCTCCGATTGCCAATGGAACTCGCTCTTCCTGTCCCTCGCCCCCAACAGATGCACAGTGGCTAGTCGTGTAGCCAAATAAACATTTCCGGCTAAGACAGGATAGACTGATAGCCAATCCTATCCAACTCCATGTGATACACCACCCAGGGTGCCATCAGAAGGCCAACATTCTAACCAATGAGTCATGGACTCGTTTTCGTCCCAGTTTAGATCAGTTTGTCAGGATCTCTGTCATCAAGTGAATATGCGAGTTCCAGGAAGCAGTTCGAAAGACGGAGATACGATCACCGGCATGTTTAACTCAGAAAACCACCCTCCCATTCTCGGCCTTCAATATTTCTCCACTGGACTTCTAACGAACAGGTCGTGGGTGTTGTAACGGAGGCCCAGGCCGAGAGATCACCACGCAATGCGTTGCCAAATTGTTGTAGCGGAAGCCCGGGCCAAAATATTTGCCATCTAGCTACGCCTCATGTGAGCCCCTAAAGAGAGAACACAGCAAAAAATGTGCAGAAAGGAGAAGTCTTTGAGTGTTCTATGTACAATGTTAGGGAAACAAATGTATGTCAACGATGTCTTCTGAGCCAATAAGATTATCTCCTGAGGTAGTGGTCAGCCCTATTGGTTGTTGGCTCAGTGAGTGAATTTAGATAGAGATTCAAATTATCGATTGATTGTCTGGCTCGAAGTGTTAGCTCGCGCATAGATCGATCGATAGCCTATTGTGGACGCGGCTATGGTTTGCAAACTACTGCTTGCGAAGGCTGTTGTTAGGCCGTCCTTATAATGGGTTCAGGCCTCAGGTGCCGGAACATCTTGGGTTGGGTAGGGCTGTTTGTTGAGCGCTTATAGGCCAGAATCGACTATTCCGGTCTCCCTTAGCTTTTTAGGTTATGTCACTGGGGCACCAGATAGCCGAATAATCATCAAGCCCAATTCCTCCACGCGTGATAGAAGTTCAGCAAGTCAGGACCTGCATGCCGGTAATCAAGCCATCAACACACATGAGGGCAATTATCTTTAATTGCAGTAATGACTCCGTCCTATAAATACTCCAAATTTCTGTGCATGTGTTTCCCAATTCTGCTACTGTTTTCTGTTCATTTCTCTGATTAATAATCCGTGACGGAAGTCGAAACGTCAGGGGATTCAAAGTTTTGTCACAGCGATCGAATCTTCTTCTCAATTACTTTCAGGGGCTCATGTGTTTGCTTATATTGGCAGTCCTTTTTTATTTTGCCGGTCCGCTTTGAATATGGATCTGTGTCACCTTCTTACTCGCTATTAACTCAAATTCTCTCCTCCCCCCGTGTTGGTCCTCGACATTTCTCTCAGGTCATTTTCTTCCTTTCTGTAGTTCGGCTACACTCACCATCTTCCAAACCACATTAATAATCCCGAGGCTAACATGATTCTTAAACCTAACCGAAAACATTATCTATCTGGGATACGGGACGTTCCTATCTCTGTATCTTTCGGTAGTTTACACATATGAACACTGGTAAGCAGTGGCTTGCAGTCCTTTTTTTCATTGTGCAGGACCAGGTGACTGCGGTCGGTTATACACAGGGGTCTTTGTCATCTTGTTATTCGGTACACACTCCACTTCACCTCGATATTTCTCTCAGGTCATTTTCTTCATTGCTGCAGTTCGGCTACACTCCCCTCCATCTGTCCGCTGCCAGGGGCTACGAAGACACCACGAGATTCCTGCTCGACGTCACTGGCGATGTTAACTGCCCGGATTACGTGGGAGCAACGCCTTTGCTTCTCGCCTGCCAAAATAACAAAGAGGCCGTGGCAAAACTGCTGTTGGAACGTGGGGCGCAGATGGAATTGGCAAACAAGGTACGAACCTCACCACAGAGAGTAGTTTGAGGAGAGGAACTCGTCTTACAATGTTTCTGCTCCAACACAACTTCATTCAGAGTGCTCCTTTAGTAAGACATGGGAATAGATACACTCCCGGGCCTTACAGATGGCCTTGTGTGAAAATCCAAGAGGGAGAAATCGCATGGAATCATAAGTCCAACCTGAACACTACCCATTTTCCAAACCACAGTAATAATCCCAAAGCTAACACGTTTCCCAAACCTAACCGAAACCATGATCTATCTGGCATATGGGACGTTCCTATCTCCAAATCTTTCGGCAGTTTATCCACATAAACACTGGTAAGCAGTGGCTTGCAGTTTATTTGACATGGTTTTTGCTCGGCAACGACGCTTGGTGTAGGTTGGGAAACGTAACAGAACGCCTAAAATCAGAGGTTCTGTGTATCCAGTCTTAAAGTTTATCTTCGCCCAAAGTTCTCTTATTCTGCTTTCGGTGGACTCTACTGTGTAGCATTCAAACCAATGTCCCAATCATTGTCAAGACAACTCTGAAAAGAGACAGCAAGTGGTTTGTGTGGGCATGCACATTCGATAGTAATGTTGCTTTACTGTAGCCTGACAGAGAACAGAGAAACTTCCTAATGGCAACCGAACCGAGTGGGACCAAGGCCCAAAGGCGCACAGTCCAGGAGAAGAGACAGAGGAAGGGAGCCAAATGTTTCCTATCCTTTCATTATGTAAGGCCTTATGCTAGCATCGATCAATATTCGTCTCATTCCCATCCCCGTGGATTCATTGTGTTGTAACGGTGACTTCAGTGGTTTCACCGTCGAATTACGCCCTTTGGAATCCCCGAGGAGTTATGCAATAATAAGGGCGTAAAGTGGAAGGCAACCGAATGAGAGTTCATTGTGTACGAAACCCGGAGTTGCTTTCTCGGGTGGCAGATGTGCCGCTGGTGTTGCCCAGGGCTGAATGTCCCGCCGCGGGGCTATGCCCGGGCCTGAAGTGAACTGGCTTTGTCCAGTCCGTATTGCAACTTACTGTCTGAGACGTGACAGTTGCTTTTAAGTGATTGTCAACTAGTTGGGCATGCAAGTGGGCTCGCGTAGGTGTGCGAATGAATTTCCGGTCCAGCGGTTGAAGGTCATCGCGTGGGGACAGACACATCGGAAACACAAGACCTTGGGACCGCTCCCATTGAACCATTGTTGACAGTCAGCCGAAGGCAGTCACCAGCGAAGGCATATGACCTGGGAGCAGCCCACAGTGACAAAAAATCGTTGTACGCAGTCGGCCTCAGACACATTGCGTCAAGCTAGTCTGCAAGGTTATGCTGGAATTCGGTTAGGCTATGCTTCGAACACATTGTCCGTCCAAATATTGTCTAACTTGGCAGGTGAAGATGTTTAAAGGATTTTACCACGCCATTCAGTAATGCATAGAAGTCGGACTCGCCTTACACTACTAGCGGCAATGCACCACATTTTAAGGGAATAAGGCCAAAGTTGGGGTAAAGTTTAGGGCTACGATGAGGTTAGGGGTCGGGTTTGCCTTGAAGGCAATACATGGGCATAGAATTTTCCCTAGGAATGCATTACTGTTTGTGCTATATTCAATGAAAGTTATCACGTTCCGTTTTCTAGCCCTGACCTTAACCCCAACCTTATCTTAGCCCTTATCCTACGATAACGCTGAGCAGAATATCTGTGGAATTGAGGAGGAGATAACTATTCCCACGTCTCGCCCGTAGATTCATATAAGCGACTCCAACTGAAATTTCATTACTAAGAGTCTGGTCTGTGTAAGTGTTCAGCTTCTGTGCGTAAACAGCTTAAGATTGGCGGGTGCACACTAACCAATTGGCTAAGGGCCCAATAACCATGACTCATGCAGTTCGCTACTCGCGTGATTATCACCTCATGCGAGGAGTTCGGTGTCGTTAAGTTTGATAAAAAAAATGGCCGGGCTCCGTTGAAGGAGCTAAAATCTGAGGAGTAACATCCTTCCTCCTCACCAGCCATTCGGATACAGAGAAATCGTCCATTGTGTTCGATGCAACTGCTTCTTCTATAACTGTATCAGATCCGGTAAACGACTCCAGACGTTTTCAGCTATGGTATTGGGTCTTTCGGCCGCATGACCCGGCGTCGGATGGTTGCTTCTTTTTCCAGCGGTCACATCTTCTCCTGAACTGCTTCTTAGAATTCGACTTTTTCTTCTGTTGGCATTCAAGTCTCCCTTGCCTTGACGGTAATCGTTCTTCTGCGGAAAATAATTTATTTTACAACCCAGCGAGTTTGAAGGCTAGCGTTAAGCTTACAGTTTGTGTTAGTATTTCATTTAGGACGTAAGATGCTGTTCTCGCCCTGTACTTGAGTGCAGGGCTGTTAACTGTATAAATATGAAACCCAGATTTACGCCCCCTGCTGGGGTCGAGGGAATATGAGTATACGTTCTGTTAATTTGAAGCTAGAGGTAGATATTGTAGTACCCCTGAAGGTATTCTATAAACGACAAACTTTGCGATATAAAGGCGTGGAAAGAGATGTGCTGCTAGTTAAAAATTCTTTATTTAAACCCATAAGCTAATCACTTTCCTCATACAGATTGGGAGTGCACACTGGATGCCAACTTTTTAAAAAGCACACATAGGTCGTACTATAATATACTACTTTTGGCCTCAGTAAGCATGATTACTATACTACGCACAGTAGCTAGCCAGAAACTCGCTTTAGCGAATACGATTACCATAACTATAACTGGCACTTCTAGCTTAGGCACAGCACTTCTAACAGTATTATTCTAGACTTAGCAATGTAAACTTTAGGAGACAACCAGGACAAGCTCTGATGTGTTTGGAGCTTCAAACACCTACTCTACTGGGAATAGCAATAATCACGGTCCACACTCTTATGTAAGGTCAGGGGAACGCGGCCCCAAAACCTGATCCCTATCAGTGTCCCTCCAGACCAAATATTATCGTCAGTAAAAATGCCAGCACTACAAGCACTCAGATACACCGCTAGAAGCAGCAGCATATACAGTAGCTGCAGTAGTAGAACGACGAAACTAGGGCTCCTCGAATATTCCTGGGCACCTGCTATGGACGAGTGAGGGTAAAATGTGCAGTAATACCAGCGCAAAAGGCTGCTGTCACTTAAAATGAGGTTAAGTTAGGCTATGCTTCTGGCTGCATCTGTAGAAAGTGGCTTACCCTCGATTCCTGCTCGATCGGCTCAACCCTGTCTTTTCACCGGTACAAGTGTAAAGTTGGGTTAAGAGCGGGGTAGACGGCAGTGTGTCTTCTTTGACTATACCTGACCGCAGTCACCGTCCCTGTTCTCGGGCAAACGGTGGACATCACCAGTTGCGGTGGTCGAACTTACACACCAGCTGTATCACTGGAAAGAGACTTACTATTCCCGTACCCCTCCTTCAATTCGAAATCAAAATGTTGTGAATCAAGTCCTCGGATCGGGTAAGTTCAGTAGAATAACAGTAAACTAAAGGATGTGCGGTAAGCAGGGCATCCGAGTTATAGCAGTCGCAAAGTGCACACTCGCCAGCCTTTGTTAATAGCATTGTTTTAGGGATGCGTGCAAAGTCATTCGCGCCGATATAAGGTGAGTGTCATTGTGCGCAACAAACACACACACACGTCCTAAGGACTTTGTAGGTATTTGATGAACCCAGCCTCGATCGATTCGGCCGCCATGGCGACCTTAATGAATTTTCTCACGCTCAGGCAAACTCTCTCACACACTCTTTTTTCTCGTCTTGTATCGTCGCAAACAGCGAAAGATACGTGTCTCCCGGAGGGGTGGTGGAGAAACCGACGTATGGTAACTCTACAGCCGTAGTCCTTAGCTCATAAAACAATCGAACACAGCGAATACTTGTGTGTGAACTTTTTGCCAGGTCATCTACAGAAACCTCAAAGAGTCGGAACAGCGTGTGGAAGCGCGTGCGACTATTCGTACAGGCGTGCGAAAGTAGCTAAGGCTGGGTGGGGGGAGGGTAGTAAGCGAAACTCGAAATGGTATTATTGATGAACGTGAGAAAGGTGAGCAGTAGAAAGTTGTGGAGCCGTTTTCAATTGTTAAAATTATTAATGATTATAGTACCATAACAACTTTCGGCAAAACTGTCTTGTACGACAGCCTAAATATATATATATTCCCCTGTTCAGCTGTCTTACGTAATTTGCGGTAAAACATTTAGACAAGAATAGCAATTTATAGTTTAATATTCATTGCCAACTAGTTATATTCTGACCACAGGACTCAACTTAACGCAGCATCTAAGGTTCTACCAGCATGTCGTGGGTAAACGTTTCAGGTTAGTGATACTTGACGGGAGCGTTAGCCAAAAATGGCCATCACAGTCCCCAACATTGTCACATGTACTATATTGGCATACGGTAAAACCGTTGGCTCGCACCATTTTGCAAAATTTGTTACGCAAAAGCGTTCTATTCATCCTGTTTGGTGTTCCAGGTTTTATTACAACAGGTTTTATGAGCTGTCTGAAGCAATATTGATTTCTTCGATAATACGTACTCCTTTGCACATGCAAATTACCTTTGATATTGCACCTGACGTAATTTTAAATTGACCTGACTTCAACCCTTGTATTTGCTGACTTTTCTAGCATGGAAAAACGCCTCTACAAGCAGCTACTGCCAACGGTTCAGTCAGTCTCGTCCATCTTCTCCTTCAACACGGCGTGGAAGTGGACCGGGCCGATAACTACGGTACCACAGCCTTGCATATCGCCAGCAAACTCAAAAATGAGGAGCTTATTTACCTTCTCATGAATTTCGGTGCTTCTGTGTATGCGAAGCAGGAGGTGAGTGTTCAAGTAGTCTCTACAGGACGTTAAAATGGTCCAACAATCCCTTTGTTTCTAGTCCTCATTACCCAAAATGGTGCTGCAAGTAGCAGTAGCATACAGTTTAACTGAGCAAGATATGCCAAACATCAATCTCCTTATCTCATCCTACGGTGTTAAAAGGTTTCCAGCGTTTGCCCGTTACCAGAAAAGACTAACGTTTTAAGTGTTTGGGAATACCGCTGTTCCCATGATGAGTCACACGCACACAAAGGCGACACGCGAACTACCTGGCGGCGTGCCAACTAGGTCTGCTCAATTCTGATTGGCCCATTGTCACGGGCCATGTCTTTCGCGTTCCCCCTTGAATGCATTTGGCCTTTGTGTGAGAACGACTTGTGCTAACGTGCTTTATCTGAGTACACACTGTCTCGTGTTGCTTCGGCTCCCCTGTCTTTTCTCGCGTACAGTGCTTTGGGAACTGGGGTCGGCTAGTTCACCGCTCGTGCTAATTAAAAATAACAGGCGCGGGTTGTAACAATTGGCCACGCAGTTTTTCATCTACGATGGAGGACCCGCGCGCGGACTTGAAGCTTATGTTGCTGCAGCAGCTGCAGCTGATGGAAGCCCTCACCGTCAAGCTATTCAACTCATCCGTGGGCCAATCAAGCCCTGCTGATGTCGCACAATCCATCAATTCCATCGCCAGCAGCATTACGGAATTTGCTTGTGACCTGCAGGCTCCAACTACTTTCGACTCCTGGTACAAACGATAGGAGGATTGGTTCTCTGTAGATCTGGCCAGCCAGGAAGGCGCATGGAAGGTACGACTCTTCATTCGCAAACTGAGTCCTACCGAGTTTCAACGCTACACCATCTTCATCTTCCCCAGGAATCTAAGGGACATTTCCTTCAAGGACACGTTGAAGACGTTGTCGCTGATTTTTAGTGAGCAGTCATCACTGTTCAACACTCGATTCCAATGCCTGCAGCTGTGCAAACGGGGATCGAACGATTTCCTCACGCATGCCGGCATTGTGAATCACGCGTGTGCGCGTTTTCAACTCGGCTCTCTCACAGAAGACCAGTTCAAATGCCTTATATTCATCTACAAAAAGACCCAGAAACTCAGGTCCGACATTACGCAATTCGCTTTTTCACAGACTGCAGATGATGCAAATTCCTAGAAAATATTTATAGAACTGAAAGTCGTTTATTATTTGTTGGGTGTTTTCATGGACACCTTTGGACTGGTTTCCCATTTATTAATTATTTTCCCTTAATTTACGGAAAGTTCAAGTGTTGACTTTCATGAGGTATAGCCGCCCACAAACCGAGGAAGAAAGTTGGGCATTTTGGCAAATAGCGGGTTCTGGGATAGTTGACTTAAATTAACTGGCAACCGGCTTCAAGTCGTGAAGAGCCACAGAGATCTAATCAGGTTTATCTTACAGAGTAATACTTTGCATAAGTTAAAATTGGTTCACCTGGACTTGCTTAAACCTTCCTGTCAAGCGGGAATTCATATTTTTTGTAAGCTCAAAACCATACCTAAACCGGAAACCCAATCGTGGGAGCTTGATCACTTAAAAAAAGCGAAGGCCTAACTATCTGCCTTCTTTAAATTTTAGCGCGGTCGAACACCCTATGAGATGTATGTGAGCAGTGGTCTCGGCTACCTCCTCTCCCCCCCCACCTGTCTACAATCTCTCGCCACCACTAAGTAACGGCTCGTCTTCGCCCTCCTCCTCGCCACAACTCTGCCCTAGGCCCAACGTGATGGCGCGTCTGCGTTCCAACTCCGCATCACGCAGTCTCTCCCGATGTAACAACCTTCTCTTCCGCTACAACCACCAACTCTCGGGGTCTCATCGATTGCGTGAGGTCTGTCCAAACGCCGGCTCTGGCCTCCCCTATGTCTCACCCTCCGGCGGTGGCAGCCTCAATTCTATGCCGCCAACGTGGCATTCGGAGCGTGAACGCGCTGCATCCTGCTCCACAAGGAAGGATTTAGGGAATGAACACCTCTCGCCGACGCCACCACTGCCTCCACCAAGAAATCCTGGTCGACGTCAACGCCCGGACATATTCCAACGATTTGGAGTGGGTCAGGTCAACGGTCTGGACGGAGTAAATGACTCCGGTAGCCACTCCCAGCCACCCCGCCTGTGCAATGGGTTCGGGGAAAAGGGGGACGGCAGGAATGGGAACGGGGTCCTGTCGCAGGACTCGCAGTCACTGCGAACATCAACACAGCCCAAGTATATCAAGGAGATTGTCACTCGAAGTGGAATACATGTGTTTTATGAACCGGGTTCGCTCAGAGAACGGGTCTGTCCGGTATGTTTCTGTTTATACCTTTGCAAAAGCCACTAGGGGGGGGGACTGCACTTTCCCATTACATCAGCCTATTGATTTAGGCAATGCCTCTGACTATGTATGCAAAAGAATGTTGTTATAACCTTGTGTGTGCCTGCGTCAACACTGGTTATATCCCCCAGTTGAATGTTAGGAAAGGAAGGCAGACAGGATAGCAGAAAATTGTTTACGATCACTGTTTCTGCTTGTACATTAGCTCTGTCTTCTGTGTGTCCGGTAGCTTGCCCTGTGTCCGTCAGCAGCGTGTGTTCTGTCATCGTTCTCGTCTCGGCAGCAGAATCTCGTCTAGGGCAACAGAGTCTCGGGTCCCAGCAGCAGAAAGCCCTTCTGCTGGCAGCATCGCTATTTAAGGACCAGTAGTCTTTGTTCCCAATTGGCCCTCCAACTGTGGCCCATGCAAGCAGCCATCCTGCGGGGACCTCAGTGTTACAGCCCGGTGGCTGTGTCACGCGTACGCATAACCTTGCATTCTTGCCTGGTGTCGGCCCTTGAAGGTCGCGCTCTTGGCCTATTCTGCCTGCACCCGCTGGCATTTGGGCTTCCTTTGTTTTCTTGCTCTCAGGATGGTCCGATTGTTGACTCGCATGCTGGACCGTCCTAACTATTGTAAACTATTAAAATGTAGTTTAGGTTTCCCCTGTTAAAAGTGGCCTCCTGCTGCCCCTAACATTTGAGATCAGGGTATTTTTTGGAAATTTGCTGCTTTGCCTTTGTTTGTTTCTACACTCAAGGTTGCATCTTTTGTGAAAGGGCTTCAGCTTTAGTAGGTACTAAATATTGCAGGCTACGGTCCCCCTTATAAACAGAAAAATTTCAAGGAGAAGAAAGTTGGATCGCTGGCACAATACTTTTCTTCGCCTGGCGTTTCGACATCCACCGGGGATTCTTCATGAGAGAGATAAGCAGGAAGTAATAGCAGATAAGGTAACCTATGCACAGGAATTCGCAGTTTTTATAGGATGCAGCCATTACTGCAGATGTATAACGACAAGTGATGATAATCACCGTCTGCTGCGTTGATAGCTTGTTTTGCGACCCGCAGGCTCTGACTTGATGAACTTTGATCACACGTGCTGGACTCGAACCTGATGACTGCTCGGTCATCTGGCTATCTGGTGTTAGCGTCAGATGACGCGTTGACCTGCGGGTTTCCTTAGTGGCCCCCGGCTTTGGCCAAGTTGAGCCTCAGTACCGAATATGGATTGGGCTAATCGTTGCACTTGTTTGTGGATTTGGGGGCGGTGAACCATGACTCACGTAATTCTCTGCTTACATGATTGTCACCTCTTGCTAGAATTTCGGCCTCATGAGACTTGAATATGTGGCCGAGTCTCATCAAATGGGCCGAAACTTGAGAAGTGGCATCATTTCGCCACACTGCTGCCGCGCGTTCGGCTATTCGCGTCATGAGAAGTCTGCTAGTTTCCCCGACATAGTTACTTGGTCCGAAACCGCACCAGAGACTGTAGACGACTGCAGATACTTCTTGACCTGGGAGTGGGCCTTTTGGTTTCATTATCTGACGCCTGATGTTCGTCTCCGGCCTGTGTTCGACTCCAAATCCAAGTGGTGCAAGACGGCCACCGATGGCCTCCCAGACGTTTTTGACGTACGGAATCGCTCACCAAATTGTGGGGTTGGTGCGATTTGGTTACTGGTCTCATTTGTACAATCACCGGTTGACGAAGCTGAGCCATTTTTTCTCAACACCTGTTGAAGGTTCTATAGTTCGGATGTCGAAACATCTGGTGAATAAAAGTGTTGTCCCAGTAATCGAAGCTTCTTGTTCCTGTTCTTCTTGTTCTTCTTTTTGCTCTTCTTGTTCTTCTCAATTACTTTCTGGGACTCACATGTTCGTTTTTATTGGCAGAAGTATATCAAGCAGTGATGCAAGAATCTGCAGAGCTTACCCCTTTCACATACTTCACGTAGTCCCTGGCCTTACTTCCGTCTAATAGACTTTTTACAGGCCAACTAGGAAAATGCAGTAGATTTCCCATCTGTTGCACAATGCTAACTTCAGTAACATTCAATGTTCTCATTGACTGTTATTGTCTTTATAAATGCAAATATATTTTACAGCAAAGCACACACAAATCTTTTTTGATAGGACTTTCTTGCGAAATCACATTTCTCTGTTATTAATAATAAAAACACCTACTATCAAGTTTTCAGTAGGTCTAATTTCTACCTATCCAACCCCCCCTTGGCTATGTTAACCAATGGGGTAGGTTCTTATATTTGTATTGGTCCATTGGCATCCCTTGCCAACCAAAAGGAGTTTATTTTGGTCAACTTCGTTCTTTGCGCATGCATTCCACATGCATTTTTAGTTCAGTAAAACAATTAATTTCAGATTTAATTTATTTCCTCTTGTGCACATACCACGTATTTAACACGCATTGCATACGCCTTAGTCAATCATCACACCTTTAGCCACGATTTCTGTAGGAAACCTGGGCGGCGGAACTTCTATTATTATGCGGCCCCACAAGAAATACTTACCTCTTTTTTATACCCGTTCGGTAGCAGATTACGCCCCCTTCAAATGGTATACTCAAAGGAAGGTAAAGGTCACTCACTATTGTAGGTGGCCTCGCACTAAATTCCAAGGGGAGTTAGAGTTAGATGATGGTTGAGGTTAGTAGTAGGCCTGAGGTAAGGGTTAGTTTTAAGTGCGATACAAAGGAATCCACGTCAGGCTGGATCTAAGCTCAATAGCATTTGTAAAAATGGGAATAGGTTTTCCTGTGTCATATTTCGGCCAACACAACTTATAGTGGAAACAATAAATGCACTTTATCGCATATTTGATACAACTTCCGAATTTTCCAAACTTGAATTTAGTCTGTGATTGTGTGAAACTATGAGGAGGATAGGATTTGCCATAATGTAAGCACGGAAAAGGTAGATTTTTATTCTAATGCTTAAAATGTTATAAAATGTCGAAACTCAACCAGAAAAAATTGCTCTAATCAGGTCACTACTTTTCGCACCTATGTTGCTGTATCCCTTGAAATACCTTTTTGCTTGAGCTTTTTCCGCTTCATACAGGGACGCATGAAGTCAAATATCTATCCATTTTGAAGAATAGCTTTAAATTTCTGCCTGATAACTTTCGTCACCAGAGCAGTATGTTTTGGTTCGATTAAGAAGATTGTACACAGAACTTTTTAGGAGCGATTATGTTGTTGCTCTCAAGGTACAGGATGACCTCAGAATATCTTTTTTTCGATAAACTGATGTATGCCGTCTGACGATGAGCTAGAGAACCAATCTCGAAACTGTATACATTGCACTTTTCGTCCAAAGCTGCCCGTATTTCAGTGCACGCATACATATAGTGCCTGCAAAGACAAGGAAGACTGGGATGACCATTTCTGGCTTATTAGCCATCGTCAGCCAGTCATACACAGTCCCAAGTAGTGCCCCACCCGAGCCTTAAACTTGTGACCTTTTCGATCTGAGTCTAACTCTCTAAACATTGAGCCACGAGCTCGCTGTCTTGTTAGTTTAGGTCAGAAAATATTGACACTCATTGATGAAAGTTCATCTGACTGCCAACGGGACTCACTTGTCCGCTCTGCCTTGGGCAGTAGCATCTGCCTAGACTTCTACCCGTTCTAACTGCTGCTAACACCCGAGAAATTAGACCTAGGAAAAAGCGAGACAAGTAAGTTTCATCGGAGTAGAGTGTTCACCGATCTACCCGGTTAGGGAATATACTTGCCAAGTGGTGCCTGGAAGCTCGTTCCTCCGTTCTATTCCCAGGTTATCCACACCTCGGATTGGCTATGACTGGCTGATGAGGTCAAATACGCCATAAAGGGCAATTCCGGTCTCCTTTGTCCTTGTTGGTTCCATTCAATATACATATACAGACGCAGACATGCATCAGTTTTGCTGAGAGAAGTTCACACCTTATATCAATTTAACGTGTTTTCCCAAGTACGATTCCACCATTGTCACAACGGTGCAGGCGGGAGACTTTGCGGCGGTACGAGAAGCTCTGCAAAAGGGAGCGAATGTCGATGCTCAGGACAGCAACGGCAACAGTCTGCTGCACCTAGCCTGCGAGGCCAACAACCTGGAAATGGTGGAGCTTCTGCTTAACTACGGTGCGGATCCCAATCGCAAGGAGGAAACTGTAAGTAGTCAAATTCTGCAGACACGTGTGCTGACTTTGTTTTCATAAAATTTCAGTGATCAATAAATAATCAACCAACAGGTTAGTCGGTTGAGAAAACTGTTAAAGAAGGAAGTAGTGCAATGCTTCTACTTTGAAGGCTGATGCACATTAGTTGTATCACGATCAGCGAGGTTTACAAAAACATTTTACATGCACATTATTTTATTTTCTACGTACCTGCTTGTGACTTGTTGTCTGTGGTACTCGATCGAAATGGGGGAAACATATTTAAGAAAACCGTAAGTCAGGGAAACCCGCCATTCACGTTTGCTCAAACTGCGTGTTTATGCTTTGCTTTCTGGATAATGTGTAAAAAAGCCAAAATTTGCCTACTGGCTTTAAGTCAGTAGAAATGTTTTTTTAAAATAATGTTTGTTCTAGCAAATTATGCATTATTATTAGTCAGTTTTGTTAGCCCGCTTCGTTCTCTTGCTACTACTAAATAATTTTACTGTGAAAACTCTGGTAAAACTGAGGGGAAATAGTTGAGCACTATTTTTCACAAATGATAATTTCGCAAGTATGCTGCTTGAAAAATGCAATAGAAGCTACTTCATTCCCTCCTTTCTCTGTATAAGGTGGAAAAAAATTTCATCATTTATGATTTGAAGTAGTACACATTGAGTTGGAAGCGTTTGTGTCCAAATTCTGACATTAATTCGTAGTGTACAACTTGCTTCCTGATAATTTAAACAGGATACTTGAAGTTGTTGTAAAAAAAATTTAAAAACATGTGAAAAGGATGTCTAGCTCTAGTAAAAATCCAGAACGTATAAAATATCCTTTTGAAGAGATATCATGCTGGACACATCACAAAGTTCTGATGCTGCAAAACAGCTTTGATTACCTTTGGAGCCATATTTCTTAAAATCCTAGATCGATCTCAGCGCTTGGCATATCGAGCCTTTCTAGCTAGCGGTCCCGCAAGTCTAAAGACCCAGACGACGTAAATCCGTATGTTTTATTACCAATCTTTCAGGTAGTATGAAGTTATTTATGGCATTTCTTAGTAGTTAAGGATCATTTTCATATCATATAATACGTCACCTACATTGCAAAATTTCAAAATACATCTGCCCTCCATCTTTTCATACGAGAAAACAAAAGTTTTCCATTGACATACGTCGGCTGTTCGACATCTTTTTTTACTCAGGTATTTGAGCTAAGCAGTCACTGTAAGTACAACAATTTAATTTTTATTTCGTCTGTTTCAGCTGGAGGATACACCATTACATAAAGCAGCTCGCAGAGTTAATCTGAAAATCCTTCAAGCCCTCCTGCGGCATAATGCGCAGGTGAACACCAGAAATTTCAGTGGTGAGACTGCCCTTCACTTTGCAGTTCGAAAGGATGGAGAAGTGGCCATGCGTCTCCTTTTGGATGCCCGTGCGGATGTTAATGCTCAAGACAGGGTTAGTTGACTGCTTTTGGAGGCCGTCCATGCGCACCAGAACGGCAGTCTTCTGTCATATAAGACCGGTGTTAAAAGGGGGGGGAAATAGGAAAAATGTTAATCGTAAGTACGGAATATTAACGACTGGCAGCTAAGATGGGTTAACGTAAAGTTAAAGGCTACGGTACAACTATTTAAGGGTAGTCGCGATTATACAGTTTTTTATACCTAACTTTGTTGGGAATGCCGCTATTGCCATGATGAGTCACACACGCAAAGGCCTCTCGCGAGCGCCTCCCTGCGGCCAGTCGTGTCTGCTCAATTCTAATTGACCCATTATCCCGACTTTGTCTCTCGCGTTCGCCCTTAAATGCACTCAGTACGACTGATGCTAAATCTGCTAACATTGTTGCAGCTGTGGAATCGCTTATTACTCGGACGGAAGCGACAGAGGCGACAGAGAAGCTTATTCAACACCAGGTGGTACCTCCTCCCTGATGGCTCCTCAACCACGGGAAGTGCTCCTCAAGGTTGAACGCGTTGCACTAAGAGCACTCAAGACTGACCAGGGCATTATCATTGTGCCAGCAGACAAGGAACGTTCCACCGTCGTGATAGACAGAAATGACTGCCTTCAGAGGGCCAAAAATTCACTGAAGGATCGCCTGTTTTATCTTTCATGCGAAACCAACCCCATTAAAAAGCTGACACTTGAAATTAATTCGGCCCTGTTGGCATTAGAGAACTCGGGTGCGATAACGCCATCTGACCGACGCATGGCGAGAGCGCAGGAAATGGCCATGGTCCGCTTTAACAGCCTCTCAAGGTGCACAAGGTGGGCGCTCCTCTTGCATCCACCGTATCACAGAATCCCGGCGATCGAAACTTCTTCTTCACGATTTTCCAGATGGTATTGGTCCAAGCAACGTGTGCGTATTTGCGATCCGATCACGAACGATACGAATATTGAGAAATTATAAACTGTTCGGACTAAAATGTATCCAGCTCAATGCTTTCATCATAAAAATAATAAATTGTATATTTAAGGCCCAAGGGGCATTTTCATTACAAGAAATAAAGCAAACGTAGGCCAAAATATATTATTTAGTTGTCGAGTGGGACCACTTACCATGTTTGTTAACTGTACATGAGCTTCCGTTCCTCAAATGATATCCGATTCCTATGTTTACGCCATAAAAATTTTCTTATCACTGATGATTAGGATTTATGCGAGTTTAGCTTGACACGACGAAGAGTTCAATGAATGTTTATGAATAGCCTTATATCAGAGGAAACTACTGTTGTAGAACGTAATGCATTAAGATAAAATGCACAAAAAATAGACGCAGAATAACGTACTAAAGTGATCACAAACGTAAGCCGGAGGAGAAGCGTGCGACACTTACCGAAAAAGCAACAATAATGAGAGGTCTAAGTGGGCCAATGGACACCATATTGTTATTTCGTACCAAGGAATATAAATCAATCACTATGGCTCATTAACAAGGTTATGTAGAAATGGTTATTGAAACCGTTTAAGTAATTTTAGGATATTTCTTTAAAATAGACCTGGCCATGGCCGCGTCTGGCCTCATCTGACCACACTCAGTGAGCGGGGCCACATGTTGGCAGAGGTGGTAAAAGAGAGAAAAACGAAGTTTTTAATCCTAGAATGTTGATGCTCAAGAAGGAATCGACATCAATCATATCCTTCGGCAGTCTGTAAGCCCTGCATACTTATTTAGAATGCTAGGTTTTTCTTTTGTTAGTGCAAACACCTGAGGAGCCGACTGAATTGTTTTTTTTTCATTTTTGTACCAAAGGATGGTGTCACGCCACTTCATCTGGCTGTCTCGTTGGGGAGCCTGTACGGCGTCAAACTGCTTCTGGTGCGGAAGGCGGATCCCAACACACGCGAGAAGAACGGCCGGACGCCTCTCCGACGAGCCTGTGAAGAGGGTCAAATGGACCTTGTCCAAAGTCTAATCGAGCATGGCGCTAAAGTGGATGAAATCGATTGGGTAAGTGGCTGCATCCCAACTTGAGAACTGATACACCGAAATGTATGAGCGATCAAAGTAAGATTCGTTATTTAATGATGTTAATGATCAGTTTTCTTAGTGGGGTTGTTGGAAGGTGTTGGGGGTTTCTATTGAGACATTCAGGGCACTAAAAACACTGAATTTAAAACGCCGAATTGCGTGGCGCGACTTAATGCGAAGGGCTTACGATTGATTTTTAAGCAGAACCTGAGATTGTGGTTTCAACTATTAAGGGGGTTGTGTGCCCTCATTTAACCGGAATAAACAAACATTTTGATCGATGTTAGTGAATTCAACACTGACTGTGATTAAGATACTACTTCCTAGTAGTTACAAAATAGGACGGAATCACTAACAGGAACAATCATCCTACTTAGCGTTTTCCAAGTCACCCGAGATCCACAGAAAGAAACTGCCATGTTCAGATTGTGGATTAGATTTGCGGTCACAGTAGGGGGACGTTAAACCTCCTCCCAATGGGTGTTCGAGTTATTTATAATGCGCTATATGCCTGATTATTGAGTTTCAGTGACTTGCTAAATCTAGAACCTGTTCCCCACGGTGTTATTCCTTTTTGGCAGAATTTTGCGTTCGACGACTTTAAAAGTGACCTTTGGTTAAGCTTAAGGAAGTACAAATTGTAACTTGAGCCTATTTTGCATGGTTATACATACTCAGAGTAATCTTCTCCTTTATATGATACGCTATCTAGTATCAATTTCACTTAATATGGTATGCATGTCCTGGCAGAAAGCTTTCGGCCTGGGTGCATTTATCCCATTTTGGAAGCGGAACCATTCGCCAAGACGACAGAAAATGGTGTGAGTGGACGGCTGGAAGCTAGCACGACTTACAAAAATAAGTGCTAACACAAAATTATCGAGTTTGCTGCGGCATGTATTGCGTTTAAGTAAATTGTGCCAAAGCTCACATTTGAGAAATCCAACAGTTGGACTTCTCGGTCGCTTTAGACCAGGTACACGCTGTAGTCAGTGCAGTTCAGAGGAGGGCAGCAGTCTTGGTCACAATTTGGTGGTATCGAAAAAACTGCCCTTCGATTGCAAAAATGTAAAATAAGTAATGCATATCATTTTAAGGAGAAGAAGTCAGTCGCGATTTTAGAGTCAAATATTTTGAGCTCAGTATCGTTATATACATGCATACGAAGTGCTCCTTTTCAGACAGAAGGTCTCCAAAATTTACTTGCAAAGTAACCGAACTTGCTATTGCATGCCACGCCTTAAAGGCTAAGATTTCCTGGCGGAGCCTTGGTTTAATCTCGAAGGCCATTTATCTTTTCTTTTTAGTACCAGTTATGGACATTTTTCAAGTTTTCTTTTATACAAATAGCATGGTTACGTGCCTTGTGTAGGTCAAATTGTAGAAACACATTTAGGAGCAAACCTCTTCTCATTTATTTGTTTTCGGTGCTCTAGGATGACCCGAGTTATTGCTTAAGATTCTCACCGCTGACCCTGTTTGTTTCATTTACAGCCGTTCGAACGAATGAGCCCATGGCCGCAATTTCAACACATGGCCCATTCCGCCTCAGCTCCCTTAAAATAAACTATGAGGACTTGTTTGTTCGCACACCTGTCTCTGCAGAAAAAGTAGCAAGTATCCTAATCGTAGCAGTACTTATAATAACTGTATTGATGAACTCTTACTGTCGGGAATAGGCGGGTTAGCAACGCACATGTACAACGATAGTAAAAGCATTCATTCAAAGTTCGGCAACATCTGCCGCTGGGACCTCAGTTGGACTTATAATCGCAGCAAGATTTGAATATAGAGACGTTTACCCTTTTTACTGGGGCGGACCCCAAAACTGAGTTACCCTTATTTGCCATACCTCAGCCCCAAATAGGGTTAACTCAGTGTCCAACCCCTAACTATTATTTAGCTGTCTTCGTTAATAGTGAGAGCCTCTGACGGCAACGTTTAATAATTAATTAGGATGAACACTTCTAGAATAACTTATTTTTTAGCCTAAAAGCTGAAGGTGTTAACGTTTCAAAGGCTCCTCCAGGATAGAGCTCTCTATTTGCGTTATTTTTTCTAGCACGATCGAACATTGCTTCACGTGACTGCAGCTGATGGGAATGCAGCTATATCCAAACTGCTCATTGAATTTGGTTGTCCACTGGACGCTCAGGATGACCAACTATTGACCCCTCTCCATATCGCCTGCCTGAAAGGTCATCTAAAAACGACTGAACTGTTGATTGAGGCCGGTGCGTCGTTGCATTTGAGAGACGTGGTGAGTTTTTTTTAACTTAGAATCCTGCATACAGAGCAACATTGCCCTGTTATATTTTATTCCGTATCTCTCCGAAATCCTTGATCACACCTTTAATTTACAAAGTCACTTGATTAAAGAAGCAGGCTACAAGTTTATCGAGTGCCAGACCGAATTATCATCTGGAGGGGTCAGTACAGGTTTTGACGTAGATTTTCGCGTTTTTACTTGCCTAACTGCTTTAAGGTTGGACCTAACGAAGTTTTAGAACGGTTTACAAGGAATGTAATGTTCTTCAACTTGTTTGAACCAGTATGCAGTTAACTAAAATAGACTGAAGTGGATTCAGCCTAATGGAAGACCACTTTTACTGAGTCTAAGAAAAGGTAACGCATTAGTTTTCACAGCGTAGACCACGATTATATAAATCTATACGGATTCTGTGCATGTATTTTTTGGAATAAGATGCATAGGCTTGATAGTTAAATATAATTTTGAAAATGATCAGAATGATGGACAACCTGCAAAATTTGCATTTAATTATACCATTTTTCTTTGTGTAATTGGTTGATGAATCTTCTCCTTACAGTGTGGCCGAACAGTCGAAGACTGCGCTGAGGAATCGGGAAACGTCCCACTTCTACTTTTTATCCAATCACTGCTAGAGGATAGCACAAACTCGGAGGATCCTTTGTCCGAATAGAATATGTCCTCTGACCTACGTGCCTTCAGGAAAAGAAGAATGTGGCAAAAAACTTGACGCCAGATTTAACGGCTGCTGGAGCGTACTTCAGGGTCGGATTTTTAAAACTCATTTTTCTGAGAGCTACTTTTTTAATATATATTTGTACAGATGTCCAAACTATCAGCCATTTTCACTATGTAAACTTTGTCTTAGCTCGCTTTACTGTACTAAGTTCAATAAGTTACCATCTAGGTTTAACTTCCGACCCATATCTCCTTGATACAAACAGCAATGGGTGCTGAGGCAACCTTTATTATGCCTCTGTTCCCTTAATGGCCAATGTGGTAGACATCACAAGGCCTTACGCGGTTATAAATCGGCATTCCTGAGGGAAAACGTTCCCGTCAAATGGACGAGGCCAAAATGGGGTGAACGGGGGCAGAGCTCCGTCCGAATGGAAGTTTCTCAAACCAAATGCTTAGTGGTCATCCGCCAGGGTCAATATTCCCGATAAAATGGGGCCGGACAAAGAGCCCATGGCTCAGTGGTTAGAGCGTGGGTGATTCACCACCCGGGACTGATGACGGCTCCGTTGTCTTTGTCCGCAATGTTCATCTGTCTGCATTAGTAAAAGCTCAGGCCCTTGGTGGGGTTTGAGTGTGGGCCGAAAATAACGGCACAGGTGAGTCACCTAACTAATACCTTAGCCAATTCTTTGTTTCGCTTTTGGTATGGTTGATGTATAACACTGTAACATTTGCAATACAAATGCCTTGCGTAAATCACACTGCAGAAATAATAATACAGGCAGTCTATTTCCTTTATATTTTTCTAAATATACGACCACCTGCTTCAATAAACACTATTGCTCCCGAAAAAAACTTTCCTGTCTATCAGCACCTGAACGTTCCTTTCGCGGAGGCAATTCGTTACTTCTAGTTGCCAGTAATTTTTTTCCAGCCGTCGGGGCCAGACCTGATGTAAGTGTTGGAGTGGATGTGATGGTATTTGGCATTTATATAATCGTAGGGAGAAAGAAAGGCTGTTAAAGGGTTAGTCTTGAGCGAATACAGCCATTTGAGGAAAACTATGCGGAAGGATGCGAAAACCGTGAATAAAATGACCGCTACAAGTACGCTGAACTGTTCCGATCAGCTCTGCTTGTCCACCCGAATACAGATTTTGACTGAGCTATTGAACGTTGACCATCTGTTTGGTATATGCCAACCAGACAAGTAGGGTCATTAACATGAGTCATTAATAAGGCGCACAGTAATTACTGTTTCGCAAAAAAGTCGAAATGGGCACTCAAGCAAGGTTTTCATAAGCCTGATGTTGCTGTTTATCAATAGAATCCAAAATCACAGACAAAATTAATTTTCTTGGTGTTAAAATGACGATAAAGTGAACCTGCTACTCTATAACATTCCTATCACAATTGGCATCACCCTAAAACATCTTGGATAGTTGCACGGTGTGCTATTAATATCTGACTAGCCAAGTGTTGCAATGTGACATGTTTTGGCCTTGCAACTACAGGTGCAACACCTTGATATTTCGCATTCGTTAACTGACTTTAACTCTGATAATAGATTCGAGAGAGCATCCAAACCTTCACAATAATAAAGCACTCGTTCTACTGGCCTTGTTTTCTTTTTTTAAAGAACTATATTCTGGAACTAGAACGTTCGACTCAATCAGTATACTGCTGTTGCTTCTAATGAAGTCTCCTATAGCTATTGCAGTAATCGCCAATCTATAGGCAACGGCACAAGATTTTACAGTGTGTATCGAGCTGGCGGTGAAAAAAGCTTGTCGAAATTAAATTATTTTTACTAGTATTTTGCAATAGCCGGGATTATTAAGGAGGCAATTTTGCAACTCGTGGAATTTTGACATAACAGAATAAAAAATAGCAAACATAAGTGCAGTAAATGTTTTCAGTTTCCCGCGATCAATTTTATTTTAGCAGAAAATACTGCAAATCGCTAGCAGGAAGAAGGTTAAAAAGAAAGCAGTAGTATTTCACGCCTGACCTAGCATATATTTTGTGAAGACAGAGTTTACTAGGGCTAGTTTTGAAATTCTTAAGGATAAACCCAAAAGTGATGTGTACTTTGTAAAACATAAAGACTCGTTGCTCTGAAAGATGGAGGATATTGGAATATGACATGGGCGGACACTTAATCAATACGCACATGTTTATGCTTTGACCATCATCGCTTACTTGCGACTGACGATCGTCACCAACAAGCATAGTGGCCATTTGTACAAAGAAAAAGACTAGCAGCGCATGCAGCACCATTGCTGGGTATAAACGTTAAGATCCTTGGGGTAAGTGCACGATAGTGAAGGGTCTGCTTCTCTGAAGTAAAACTGGTATGTCATCGGAAAAAAACAGGAAAAAAAGAGGGAGCCAAGCACAGTCCTCCGTGTAACACCGGTGCTCATACATGTGTGATTGGAGGTAACCCTGAAAATTTTAAAACCTTTTGTTCGAGTGTCAAAATAAGAAGACATACGTCGCCATTAACACAGAAATAAAGAAGTTTATGTGGAATGAGAGCATGATCGACACGATCAAAAGTATTGGTGAAATATAAGTAGACCGTGAGCTGAAACTGTAGGCGACGAATAACCATCTATAGTAACTGGCATCACACAATCCAAAAATGCATCGAACAAAAATTTCACCGGTGAAGCGTAAAACGCAGAGAAAGAAACAAAGATAGAAAGATAGATAGATAGATAGATAGAAAGAGAGAGACGGACAGAGGCAGACTGACAGAGGCAGACTGACAGACAGACAGACAGACAGAGCATAAATGGCAATGGACGATAGTAGACCGTAGAAGCGAGAGCCGCTATAAGAATCTTCATGGTGAATAGAAAGTCAGTCAGTCAGTCAGTCAGTATATTTGAGGGAAAAATAGGCTTGTGCCTTTGAACTCCCTATTTGTCACATCAAAATCTCAAGAATTATAAACAATTTTAACAAGTTTTTAGTCAGGAAAATATAGACAGTCACATGGTGCAGTGGTG
Source organism: Ligula intestinalis (assembly GCA_036362985.1). Classification (NCBI taxonomy): domain Eukaryota; kingdom Metazoa; phylum Platyhelminthes; class Cestoda; order Diphyllobothriidea; family Diphyllobothriidae; genus Ligula; species Ligula intestinalis. Next base: position 63,444,715 of record JAYGXS010000004.1, on the reverse strand, counting down.
TTTCAAGGTTAATTTGTCACAGAGTTCACGTTGTGCTGTAGCATGTGTGTGTCAAGTCGGTGTTTGAATATCTCCACAGATTGGGACATAACAATCGCCTCGGGAAGGTTATTCCACGGGTCCACGACACGATTAGAGAAAAAAAATCTTCCGTATATCCAATTGTCCTTGGGGCACATACAGTTTGAAGGGATGCCCCCGGAGATTAGTTGTAGTGGCGAGTTGGAAGAAGTCGTCACACATGAGAGCGCAGTCAAAGCCTTGCACGATACGGAAAGTTTGTATCAAATCTCCGCGTAACTGCCTATAACTCAAAGGATAGAGATTAAGGTTATTTAGGTGGATCTCATATGGTAGTGAACCTTGGTCTCTCATTAATTTTGTTGCTCGCCGCTACACCCTCTCAAGTACGTTATAATCCTGCCACATCCATGGTCTCCAGGCTTGAATCGCCTATTCAAGATGTGGCCTTATGAAGGTACCGAAGATTTTCGAGAAACAGTCTTCATCAAAAACCGTGAATGCCCGCTTGATGGCGTACAACATTGAAGTTGCAGTTTTAGCCGCCTTACAACATTGTGTAGAAGGTTTGAGATTGTCTGTCATCCAGATGCCGAGATCCATATGTATTACTGTTTCTTGCAGAAGGATTTCGTTCAGATGGTAGGGTCGCGCATAAGGCACCGCCCTTGTCCAGCTTTGCATCGTATGAAGCAAGTTTGTTACACATGACCTTCCTCTACGGAATCCAAATTGCGCATTCGACAATATATTGTGAATTTCCCAATATATTATCAATTGCTTCTTAATGATCTTCTCCATTACTTTGCAGCATATGGAGGTCAGACTCACGGGTCTGTAGTTATTCGCAGATGCACGACCACCACTTTTGTAAAGTGGTGTTATATGCGCTAATTTCCAGTCCGGAGGAAGTATTCCAGTATCAAACGATTTCTGGCACACTAGTGAAAGGGGTTTAGCTAGCTCTCTAGCAAGTTCCTTGAGCAATTTGGCAGGAATTTCATCTGGACTCGGAGATTTTAATTCCTTCAAGCTTTTTAGTTCTTTAAAAATCGTCTCTTCTTCAAACAAAATATCCCCAATATTTTATGCTTCCACGACCTCGTCAACAGTTGCGACGAAGGGAGGTTCTATGGTGAAGACAGACTGAACGAACTCAGCCAAATGTTCTGCTTTGTTTTTGCAATCGGAGATTTCGCGACCATCATCAGTTTGCATAACAGGAATCGGGTTCCTGTTACGTGTGCTTTTCCTTAAATAACTGTATAGCAACTTTGAATTATTGACAGCTCGACGAAGTAGATCGCTCTCAAAGTCCCGTCGTGCTTTGAAAACCATTTTTTACCTTGTTCCGCTGGATTTTGTACTGTTCAAAATCTTCGTTGCGGCTTGTGTTGCAAAACTTCTTCCTAAGCTTTTTTCATTGATTGTTCTTTTGATAGCTCTGTTCAGCCATGGAGGTCGGCTAGATACCTTGGGCACTGAAAGTGGACAATGACTGCGCATTAGCTGCAACAACCACTCCTTAGATGTATTCCAGTCCTCAGTGACATCCCCAGAGAAAAGAAGACCCCAGTCTATTTCTGATGCCTCTACTCTCATTTGTGAGAATTCACCTCGCCATATATTCAGCCTTGGTTCGTCTACTGTAGGGGGTAACGAATAAAGACCATAATCCCACAAAAGTACGGCCTGATCACTTCGACCTAGTGGAGGTAGGCAGCATACCTCGTCTATAGTGTCGGGATGCTTCGTGAAGATTTGATCTAAACAACTAGCTTGTTGCCCTCCACGTGCTCTAGTTGAAACTAGGACGTGTTGTGTGAAAAGGGCCTCAAGTGTTGTATTAGCAGATGGTGATCAAAGGCGTTTTTAGAACAATTGGCCCGCAAATTGTTCCAACATATGCTGGGTGCATTGAAGTCACCCATGAGTACAACATCAGGTCGACTTCCTATCTCCTTAATGCACACCAGTAAACGCGCATCTGCATCACTGTTTGTCCGCGGTGGTCGGTAGACAGTCACGGCTTCCAGGGGCCGCGACCCCCGTGCCTTAATTGTCAGCCAAATAGCCTCTATACCATGGGTAATCCTTTCAGGCTTTTCGCACACACTTAATTCGTTTTTACATACATAGCAACTCCTCCACCCGGGCGTTCAACTCGGTCTCGTCTAAATAGTTGGTATCCGCATAGCGCCACTTCTGAATCACTGATGCTCTGTGACAGCCAGGTTTCTGTAATTTCTATAACATCAGGGGACCCATCGGCTACCTGTATTCGAAGTTCATCAAACTTCGAGAATAAACTCTGGGCGTTAGTGTTTAGAAATTTCAGCCGGCGAGACTCTGCAGTGTCCAATGCGTTTGGGCGCGAGTTTGCCAGTACTACTGGACCGCAGCCGTCATCAGAACTGACTGCTTCCACAGCACTATGGTAGTTTTCTGTATTATTTGGTCCCTGAAGATAGCCAGATTGCTCTCTCCAGCTCTCTCTCCCGTAGTTCCACCACCAATTCTCGGCGTTTCAGCCGTTCTGTTGGGGAGTAGTCCGGCTGAAAAAACACCGTCTTATGTGAGTGGCGGAGAGCTGTCTTCCAGGACAGAACCAAGTTCACCTGTTCTTTGTTATCCAAGACTATCCTGAAAGGTCGAGGTCGAACAGTTTCCGACTGTTCAGTAACCTGTTTGCCTATCCTGAAAGCTCCACAAACTCCTATTGTCTCTCGCTGTCTGAGAAGGTCTATTAGCAGGTCCCGAAACTATTCGACGCCCGCATCTGTCATTTCCTTCGGTGTAGTTCCGTCTGATTCAGGTAGGCCTTGAATGACTAGGCAGTTTTGGCGGTCAAGGGAGACCCTTGATATATTTCAAGCCCTACTGCCATCGGAAGACCCCAAGGTATCGATAGGAATGGCTTGTGACTTTGGGTTTTCCTTACCATCACCAGAGATAGGCTTCTTTTGGAAGCCGGGATAGCTTTGTTCAGAGCTGTCTTCGTGCTGCCCCCCTTCCGCATTTGTGGTTTTTTTTCAGTGATTTGTATGCAGCCTTAGAATACCCACTATCTTTTTTATGCTGGCTTTCTGTGCCCGAACCGACTTCACAAGAAAGTGGAGTTGTACAATCTCCTTCTCTGATTGGAGCGTGTTGTTTGGTGGGTGTTTTGTTTCGCGCAGTTTCAAGAGGATTTGAGGTGGAAGCTACCAATTTCGCCGCTTGGGTTGCCGGTGTCTGTTCATCTTTCTCAGTGGATGCTCCACCCCGGGATTCTGCAAATACTCTTTTCTGCTGGCTTCTCTCAAATTCAGGTACGAACATTAAGGAGATTTCTCTTCAATTCCTCCATCTCCATTTTCAGATTATGGAGCTCCTTATCGTGGTCAGGAAATTTGTGCAGAAGCGTAAGACAGGATGTGCAAGCCTCATCTTTATAATTTGCACCTCTTAAACTTCTGAGACTTTTCGTCCATTTGCTGGGAGGACTTTTCAATAAACTTCGAGACCGCTCTTTTGTAGTTGATAATCTAATTTAGTCCTCACTACTGTACTCTTCTATAGCTTTATCATCTAGCCGTTCTACTTCCACCCGAGGCGTCCGTGGTTGGATTCCTGGCCCCGTTGACAGTTTAGTAGAATTATCGAAGGTAATATTTGCTACTTCCATTTGCAAGCGAAACGACTAAATTCAAAATGCGACTATGACGTAGTGTGTTGACTGGTATTCAAAATAACGAAAATCTTCTGATGGTGTGTAAAGTATTGCAAATATGTCTAGCAGACTGGGTAAACAATACGCTTAATTACTTAGAAGCACTTTCAAATGTGTATAAACAATATGCAGGATATTCAGGAACGACTCAGCCGTTTGTAGATCTTCGAGGTCCTGAATAACTGCTGATCTTGTCACTCGTGGTTTTTTCAGGCTGTTTTCACTTGCTTTGGTTGTAGGCTGCAAATCCAGTTCAATGACGTGAAGAACAAATTCCAATTTGATTCCGTTATCTGATGAAGTACGACACAATAACAAATTTCACGAGTTGCAGAAAGTACTTTTGCACATACATTTGAAGCGATAATATCCAAAACAGTACTGGCGAAATGGTATCAGAATCCAAATAGTCTATGTTGGAGAGCAGAAATTAAGATTGTGTCCAGTCAGGCTCAAGGTCGAGGTAAAAGTCAAGGTCAAGGTCAAATAAAACGGATCAAAGTAATCGAAGATGTTCTCGATGTCTATCTACACCATTTGGCTTATGTCGGCCCGCAAAGAACTATGCTTTGCCCGGAAACTATTTTTTTGAGAATTCTAGGCATCCAGCTCCATTTCGATTTCCATATGACCCAAGGCGTTACAGTTAGATCAATGAGTAAAAAATAATGTTCGTTGGATGGCTGAGTGCTCGAATTGAAATATCAACTGAAATTGCACAGACATGCATGCGATAATATCCCCCATAGATTTGTGTGAACAATAAAATTGTCAAAAGAATTCGGCAATTAGCCTATACAATACTAGGCTAGTGGTGTTCACAAATTCTAATTTATATGTTTTTTTAAAATAATACATATTAGTTGTACTAAACAATATTAAAACAATGCCTGGAAAGCATCAAAATATTATGTGATAGACATCACGGCTTTCGCCCAGGACGCTCTTGCCTCACGAGTTCTCTTTACTCACAGGAGAAGTGGACAAAGGCCACAGATAAGGGCTATCCAATTGATGTCATATTTTTCGACTTCAAGAAGGCCTTCGATAGTGTTCCTCACAGGCTTCTTCTAAAGAAGACTTGGGACGTGGGAATTCAAGGAAAAATGCATAAATGGATCAGCAGTTTCTTGTTTCTCAGAGAACAAAAGGTCATTGTTGGAACCCCAATCTCAAAATGGACAAAGGAAGAAAGTAATGTACCGCAAGGCAATCGCAAACTGTGTGCATCGGTGACTCGAAATCAACCCCTAAATCTGTTCTGAGTGGCGTCCCCCAAGGCTCTGCCTTAGGGCCACTGCTCTTCCTTATCTATATCAACGACTGTGTCAACGACCTGGGTTGCAGCGCCATCATGTTTGCCGACGTTGTCAAACTCTGGTGAGCCATCAGATCTGACGCCGATAGGAAAGCACTTCAAGAGAGTCTCAATCGACTTAGCTGCTGGTCTGCTCGTTGGCTCTTAAACTTCAACGTTAGTAAGTGTGTGGTCTTAAGACTTCGTACTAGAAGGACTAATGAGGAGGACGATTCCTTCCAATACCTCCTCGATGGGCACCCCCTTTCAGATGAAGATTGAATTTGTTCGCGAATTTCAAGTTTTCCGAGCTTACGTTTTTTTAGTCTCTATCTCAGTATAGAAGACACGCTTCTTGGAAATTATTCAAGAATTGACTATATTTATCCAAAGTTTGGAATTATCTACGTGGACATCTCAATCCTGTGTCTCTGAAAAATTCCCCTGCTATGGATTATTTCCAAAGTTTGAAAATTGCTTCTTTGACGTGTCGATTTTGTGAAAAACTCCTCTGCGGTGGATTTTTTATTAATCCAAGCATTAATCCCAACTGGAATTTCAAGCCACAACCTCTGCTCATCTCCGAACTTCGCGCCGACGGTGTGATCACAGTTCCTACTCTCCGTCGTAGAAAAGGGAAAAACCAAAGGCTGAGTCGGTAGATCACTGAGTTGTTATATACACTTATCGTAATATTTTCATAATATTTAAGATACTAGTGACTCTCACGTTATTCCTCAGACAATTTTATAACCAAACACATTTCTTTGTATAAGTGACTCACTGAAGGACTTACTCGGACTTGCTATAACGTGCTTGTCTCAGTAAACTTCCACTATCTGGCCAACTGGTCTTCTCTCCGTCTCACTCTTACGGGATCTTGGGTTCGGCTTTTGACTTAATTGGCAGTATCAGACGCTGGTCATAACACTAAGAATCCTAACAAGCATGGAGAACTTAGATGCCACAAGTCCGTTATCACGAAAAGTGTCGCCACCGCCGGATCTCGAACCCGGGTTGCAAAATCTGGTTATTAGCGGTGTTAGCGCTTCAGGCAGCTCGGCCACTTCGACACGGGTCCTTGACAAACAAATCAATATACAACCAGAAAGTTACTGCCGATATGGCCATTTGGATAATTTTATAATCGTTGAACTCCCGCCAAACGGCCAAGATGTCTACTAAGTTTACTGAAGTTAGACTGTGAGGACTTCGTCCTCCGCCATGAGTTTTCCGAGATGAAGCAAGAGCTTTACCACGAAGTAACTAAGCTAAACAAGAAATGGCTTATCTAAAAAACGCATATTTCTTATCCAGCGGTTAAAACAGCCCTTGTCGGTCACAAACCTGAGGTAACTAAAAGCTTATATGCTCAGATAGCCTCGGCCGGTAAACCTGAAACTCGCATATCATCTGCCGAACCAAGTAAGCCAGTGAACGTTTTGATTGATCACAAATAAATTCAAATAAGTCCGCAGTCCACGCCATCCTTACTCGGCATAGTCAGCATTAGCAATGATCAGGATTTGCATCCTAGTGCCATATCGTTGCTCGACGCTGCACCAGAAAGCGATGACAAAGAGGTCGATTAGTTCATAAAGCAAAAGAAACATAGGGCTAGAAAGGCTAAACGTGCCACGGGTGTGCACTCAGCTTACCCAAAAAAACAATACCGAATGTACAGGATACAAGTGCTCACTCGGTCGAAACACGTGAGCTCGCAACAGATGCCCCATTGAGTCACAAACAGAATATATTTGTTAAAGGGGCTCTAGAGTTAGCGTCAAGAATTGCACAAGAACGAGCTGACCCTGATGTGGACTTGGATTTGGACATGTCTGACGACACACCTGAACCTTGCATATCAGATCATGTGTCAAGCCCGCGGTCTACACCATAGTCATTCGGCCTAAGCAGCATTAGCAATTATCGGGATTTGCATCCTAGCGCCACATCGTTGCTCGACGCTGCACCAGAAAGCGATGACAAAGAGGTCGATAAGTTCATAAAGCAAAAGAGGCATAGGTCTAGGAAGGCCAAACAGATCAACGGCTTGCTCTCAGCTTAGCCAATAGCCAGTACATCAGAACCTATCGAACCGAGTGTACCGGATACAAGTGCTCGCTCGGTCGAAACGCATGAGCTCGCAACAGATGCTCCATTGATTCGCAAGCAGAAAATATTTGTAAAGGGGGCCCCAGGGTCTGCGTCAACAATTCCACAGGAACGAGTTAACCATGAGGTGGGCCCTATGAGAGAGTACGCCAAACGTTGCTAAAATCAGACGGGTTAATCTGCATCCTTTAGACATTTCGAATAGGGAAGGCTCAAACAGCTCCAGAATCAAATTCTCCGCCACGACCTCTTAAAGTTATTTTAGAAACTGAAGCACAGGCGCAACATTTGCTAGAGCGCAAACCATCCTTACGAAGTTTGCATTCGCAAGTTTTTTTTAGCATTTTTTCAGCCGGATTACGAGTTAAAAGAGTGGATGAAGATGAGAAGGTTAATAATAAGGATGGAAAAACGGAGGACCAATGGCGAAAATATCACAAAATAAGAGAGCGACAAATAATTCAAGTCAAAAGGGCATTTCTCTAGTCGAAGCCGGTAACAGTGACAGCCTAGCTGTTCCGCCACCGAAACCAAAGACATGCCTTCTTCAATTGGTCGTTTTAAATGTCAGATCACTGCTTAATAAAATGCCCCTGCTCCAGACTCTGGTTTTCGTCAACCGCCCAGACATTGTTATGGTAACTGAGACATGGATATAGGCCTGTGTAGCTGACTCTGAACTTTCTGTTCTAGGCTATGCATGCATTCGGAATGATCGAAAGAATGGCTGTGGCGGAGGAAGCTGCATCTATATTAAGCAGCCACTTACAGTTCCCCCCTTGAACTATCCACAATTCACGACGGTGGGGGAGAGTTGCTGGCTACGAGTTGTTCTAAAGAATAAATACTCCTTAAACGCTGGCTGTGTTTATCGCCCACCTAATGCCAATGTGGACTACGATATTTTTCTCTCGCAGGCATTTCATGCTGCAGCTGACTTGAATCTTAAGTATTACTTGATTGCATGTGACTTTAATCTTCCTGACGTGCAATGGTTTCTACCCTCCGGTCCTTCAAAAATTGAGAACTTACTTGAGGCTATAGATATTGGCATGTGGGATCAGGTAGTCGATTTTCCCACTCGAGGAACAAACATACTGGACCTAATTTTCTGTAGGGGGTGCGAACCAATTTCAGTGTCACTCTTAGACGCCCTTGGGAGTTCAGACCATCTCACAGTTGTTACTACACTAGAACTGGAGGCCAACGAAACATTTTCCCAGAAATATAGGTTTTATCATGACTTCGGATCAGCAAATCCGGCGGCATTACTGAAACATCTAAACGCTATCGACTGGTCTTATTTTTTTAATTTTTGGATGTAAACGTTTGTACCGATACACTGTACAAAGTGCTGGATCCACTTATCCTCCAATTTGTCCCGCGTAAGTAGGTAATACCTGTCAAGGATGAACTATACCTTCCACCTTCTTTCCGACGTAAGCTGCGTAGGCTCTCTCGTCGTTTGCTTCAACAGAAAGACACTTCCGTTCTGCCCTTGATCACGCTGATCTTTGAGCAGGCTAAGAAGCTCTCCGAAGAAAAACAGATAGCCGATGAGGTCAACTTCACCGAAAACCCTTCTATAAATGTTGCGAAACTCTTTTCGCACACAGTCAAGGCGCAGAGGAAAGCGCAACACCCCATACTTCAAGACGATTTAGGAAAACCCACAGTTGACGCTAAGTTGACCACCGATGGTTTCAGTGCATTTCTGTCCAAAACATTTAGTGAAATCTCGTCGTTCGCCGCTCTTCTGGCTATCCGGGTTTGGACAAATGCCCTTCTCGAAACCATAACTTTCACCGTCTGGGACGTGACCGTTGCCATCCGTCGGTATCGTCAATCTTATAGTCCAGGACCAGACGGCGTTCCAGTTAGCCTCCTAAAAGCTGAACTGAATGATAATAATAATAATAATATGTTTATTATGCCAGTTTACAGGCAATTGTAAATAGTTGGTAATGCACCTCTTGGGCGCCTTCCAACACCTCGAAGACCGGAAAAAACCTAAAACAAACTCCTTATGTTGCAGCCAGTATTGGTTTTGTTTCAGGTTTTTTGTTTCGTCAATACTGGGCGAGATTAGGAGTTTGTTTCAAGTGAAAAAAACCTGCTATGATATTTTTCCGTGTATTCTGTGCAAGATATTGAATCTTGCTCTTGAGAGCCGAATGTTTTTCTTTGTTGTGGAAGGAATCGCACAAAATGCCTGTTCGCAAGCATGGCCGATCGACGTCATTTGACAACTTTAGGCAATAAATACACTTCCCGCAGCCTCGAAGATCTTGGAGACCTTAATCAAAGAAAAGATGATGCGTCACTTGACAGAGAACAACCTGCTCAATACAGCTCAACATGGCTTTCTCGAGAAACGATCTTGTGACACATGCTAGGTCTCTTTCTTTGATTATGTGCTGCAATATAGAGACAGCAGTTTTGCCATTTGTAGCGTCTATTTTGATTTTACTTTGGCCTTCGATCGCGTAGATCCTAACCTCCTCCTTCTGTAACTGTCCTCCTTCGGCAAAGGTAGCAAGCCCCTAAACTTCATATCTTCCTATTTGGATGCTCGCACACAACGAGTAAAAATTTCCAATGTTACCTCCAATCCCACGCGTTTTAGGCGTGGAGTTATGCAGGGTAGTGTACTGGGTCCGCTCCTATTTTGCCTGTTTGTCAACGACGTTTCAGATTGTTTTCAGTATGGTAGACCCTTCATGTACGTTGATGATTTAAAAGTCGCTTATCGATATAAACCGGCAGATCGCAACATCGTGCTCAAGCTGATAAAAAAGCATCTTCAGGCCTTCGCCCAGTGGTGTTGCGCATGGCGCCTCACCTTTTCATGTCAAAAATGTTCCGTTATGGTTGTTGGCGACGATCATCAACCGGAATTAAGCATAGATGGCCACGAACTTAATGACCCAGGATTTATCAACGATTTGTGCATATCCTACTCTAATAGTCTCAATTCGTCAGAGCACTGTGCCCTGATAGTCTCGAAAGCACGCCGAACCACCTGATTCATCCCTAGAAATTTTAAGACTATCAAGGTTAGAACTAGCCTTTATGATATGTACGTGAGACCTAGTCTTGAATACTGCTCACCCCTATTCAGTCTTCTGCACACTAGTGAACGGAAGAAAATAGAATCGGTGCAGCACTTCTTCACTAGATGACTTTTCACTACAGAACACCGTAACTTAGCCTACCAACAAAGGTGCGAACTTATAAAACTGGATCCCCTGTGGTTTCGTAGGTTACAGAAGGGTCTATTTTTACTGTTAAAACTTTTGAATGGCCAAATATTGAATCCTCTAAGTACAACAAGGCAGCTCGAGCACTCTCGGTGCGCCATTCATCGAGATGTGTTTTTATTTCTTTCGATGGCACGCACAGTTAAGTACCGGCAATTCTTTTGAGAAAACGCCATATCAATCTGGAATAAGCTGCCGAAAAGTATTAAAAACCAGCAAAGCTATCCTAAGTTTAAGAGAGCTGTAACTAGTTTTCTACATTCAGGAAAACTTTTACGAATTTCGGGTGCTGTCTCGGTGGAACCTCTCTTTCACTTTGATGGCGTTCGTGGACTTTGACCCCTGCCAGGCTTCATGCTGAAGATAATGCTGCTGAAGCTGCAGCCCGCAGACTGCTCACCTTTAAGCCAATAGCGCGCAATTTTTGCCGACAAACATTCAAGGAAGTCTTAGAACAGTGTGTTCTTGTGCTAACCCTCTCCGTCCCGAACTAATGTCCATTAACCATATACAACTTTTCTCCTGCTGAGTTTTCAACTCAGGTTACAACCGTACACATATTCCGTTTGTATGGTACCTTCGCAGCCAGTTTTTTCACTTGAAACAAACTCCCTATCTTGCCCAGTATTGACAAAACACAAAATGGAAATAAAACCAATACTGTCTGCAAAAGAAGGAGTTTTTTTGGTTTTTTCCGGTCTTCGAGGTTTTGGAAGGCGCCCAAGAGGTGCTCTACCAACTCTTTAAAATTGCCTGTAAACTGGCATGATAAACATATATATAAATGTGGACGAACAAAAGGACCTCAAAGTTCAATAAATTCCTCGCGTAAACCACATTCGCAGTGTCCAAAGGAAGCTAAACGTGCGACACAGGTGCTGTTTGTGATTAGCGGGGATCCATCAACATCAACAAGGAGCTCTTCAGGGAAACCTACGGAGCATTTGTTCGGTCCCACTTAGAGTATACCGCCCAGGCCTGGCGTCCGTGGTTCAAGAAGGATTATCTGTACCTGGAACGAGTGCAAGTGAGGGCTACGAAGATGTTCAAGAACCTTGGTCATCTGCCTTAATGAAGACAGACTGATCAAACTTGATCTATTTCCTCTCAATTATAAGCAACTCCGCGGTGAACTCATACAAACCTACCGAATTGTTAGAGGCCGTGAGTGCACACTAGAATTTGATGATTTCTTCGAATTGGCTCGGACTGGTCATCTTTGGGGTCATCCCTTTAGACTACAGAGGAAACCGGCCCATATCGACGTTCGAGGGAACACCTTCTCTCCGAGGGTCATCGAAACGTGGAACGGACTCCCTCAAGAGGTGTTTATCTCAGATACTATTGACATTTTTGAACACAAACTTGCTTAGAAGAAAGAGGAGCGTTCACCGGTGAACGCTCCTGTTTCTTCTGATCTACCACCCGGGAATCGAATTTTCAGCAGTATCACTACAAACTTGATTCTCATTTGCTGAGAAACTGTGACAGATATAATAAACACAGTGTCAGTAGCAGCACTTTGCAACTGGCTCACACTTATCGCTGATGTTAAGCCTACATTTGTATTATGTACTATAGATACGGTGGAACTTTTTTGCTATTTTTCGGTTATTAATAAGGAGCACAAGGGTAAAAGCCTTCTTTCCTTAAAAGTGACTTAAAGGCTCAGTTTTGGGCTTGTTATTCTTCCTAACTTGCGTAAACGACTGTCTCAATGACGTTAATTTCGCAGCTATCATGTTTACGGCTGACATAAAAATATGGGCTAAAGATAGCTGCGCCGACGACGCAAAGAGGTAACAGTCGAACATCGATAAACTCGTTATCTGGTCGTCCGCGTGGCTTCTTAATTTTAATTTATCCAAACATCTGGTTCCACACATAAGGCCGGGGTGAAAAGTGTCGCAGAAACAAAATGTTTTATCAATGGAGCCGCATTCAAAGAGATTGATACGAAGAAAGTTATGGGTATATGGACAACCGCGAACCTGATGCCAACAGAACAGTGTAAAAGGCCATACAGAAGGCATCTTGTACCCTGCACTGGATCAGACGAGCGTTCAAAATCTTTCCACCTGAACTCTTCAGAAAAATATTTGGCGCCCTTGTGAGAGCACATCTGGAATGCGGAATGCCAGTTTGGAGACTGTGGGTGAAGAAAGATATGGACCTTCTTGAACAAGTGCAACCCGGGGCGATAAAGATGGTCGATGGTCTCAGGGACCTACCATATCAGGAAAGGTTGATCGAGTTTGACCTTTTTAACTTGCCTTCCAGGAACGTTCAGTGCAGCCTACTCTGGACATTCCGCATAATCCGAGGCCTCAGTTCCTCCCTGAAATTAGAGGAGTTCTTCGAATTAGCCAACACAACTCACTTGCGTGTCCATCCTTACCAGGTCACATACGAACGCACTCGATTGGACCTCCAAAGATATTTCTTCAGCCAAGGCGTGGTCCGACCTTGGAACTTGCTACCAAGCGAGACGATTTCCGCTGACTTAATTGCGGAGTTTAAAAGAAGGCTCGGTCTCATTCTATTTGACAAAAGGCGAATTTTAAAACACAATTTCCTACTACATGCATTGTACACCATTTTTCTGGCTCTAGAGTGTTTTCATAGTGTCCTAGACAATTAATTCGAAAGTGTGTCATGGTCTCACATGTCTTTCTTCAACTTCATGTTGATCGTAAGAATGATATGGTTTGCTATATATTAATAGGGTCCTCAAGGGCATTCCTTCCCTTTACCTCTTCAATATACACATATCCGATCGCCAAATTTCAACAAGTGGGAAGAGGTCAGGTTAACCAGGTTTCCAGATAAGAACCGCTACTAGAAAAAGCGTTGATGAGTATACACGGAACGATTCGGCAAATTTGTCTCGAGGAGAGAACGGCATAATAAAGGCAGAGCCGCACGCGAGGAAGAAGCGTTAACAGAAGTGGGCTAGGTAATTATTGAGTAAGCCCAGCCTGATAGTGAGGAAAAAAGGGGAATTAAAATTGCGACTTCAGAGAGGCCTGAACATAAGTCCGGGTGAAAGTTGGCTTGGCAGCACGTGTGTGTCTCTATATCCGGACACATTTCAAAGCGGTAAGGATGAGTGGACTGTAAAAACCCTTTCACCAGACGGTAGCAGCAAAGTACAAAAAGCAATCAATAATATAAAAGCTTTTAATTTTTTCGCTTTTAGTAGTCCGTTGAAGATAATTATTCAAATAAAAATGATGTGCGAGCATATTTAAAGGGAAAATGATCCACCGTAGTTTTTCCGTATTGGTAAAACCACATGCCTCAACCTCCACTAATAATATACGATTCAATATGGGTTTTAAGTTGCAAAGATCTTAAAAAAATTGCGCCAATGTAAGATCTCCAAGGAACATATTCCTCGCTTATCAACTTCCGCCCCGCTGACAGATAACGCTATGTGAGTATCCGAATACTGATATAATGAACATTGTAGCATGGCCCATTTAAGCACAATTAACACAACAAAAATGATAAAATGGGTTTAGCCGCTGGGACAGTAGAATTTATTGACAAGCTCCTCCAAACTCCTTTTCTAAGGTAAATTTTGCTTTCGTAACAAAATAAAGTGGTTTTTGTTATCTCAACATGAATATTGGTAATTTCTCCAGTAACTACAAAACGCGCTATTATACGTCTATAAGACGTCCGATATCTCAATATTTTCATCTTAACTGCACAATTCTGCTAACCAGTCGCAGATTTTCATAAATAATATGAGTAGCTCCACACTGTTAAGCATAACATAATATCCTGACGATACTACGTAGCAAAATTGTTTTGGTACCCACTTATTTACGCTTTCATGTTTTCTGTAGAGCCACTTTTAGTAACATTCTCCTTGTAGTGACCATATTTTGTCAGTAAACACATTGATGCATTACATTCCGCTTGTAACGCATCCCACTGTTGACTCGAAATGCGCGCATTTGATGCGTTCATATTGCCGACATAGTGCGTGAAGCGATTTTTCGCATTTGCTTCTGACCTTTGGATCCTCTTTTCTAACCCATAAAACGGTGTTTCTAATATTTGATGTTCCGAATGTTATCCTTACTATTAAATCAGTTTACTCATACCTTTAATCGTTTAGCTCGTCGAGATTCGTAAAATCTTTTCAAGTTACATATATCAACTGTGGAATATCTGGAATATAGTACTCCTTCGCATGTGGAATAGGCGTGCCTGTGCCGGCCTCAAATTTAGATGCCTGACACAGGAAAACTTCGAAACGCTGATCTGAATCTAAATCTTGCAGTTGCCAAGCCCCTTCTGATTGTGTTTTTGCGTTTTTCACCTTCGGTGGATTATTGCATGATTCGTCAAACTGACAGTGCTGGTGCTAGCTTAATGTGAAAGATACTAGAATCGCTGTCCAGAGATTCCACCGTGGGTTCTTAGCTGATACCTGTGCCGTAAGCATAGTAAATCATGCAAATTGTCTATATTACCTTCTTCATATTACGGTGGCATCATGCTGAAACTGATAAATTTAGTTAAGGCATTCATATAAACCTGAAGGAATTCGCCCCCAAATGGGGTCGCTCCAGGTTATTAGCTTATTTTCTGAAAAGATTAATAAGCGAAAACTCAGATGGATCCCTCCAAATATTTTTAAACGTTACGTGTTTTTTAGGTCATGAAGCATTTGTTTTTGCCCACCATCTACGCCTACTTCAAGGAGCATATTAATCATTGTGGCAAACGTTTCACTTTTTTTCTCAGTCCATCTCTATTTAGTGTTCGTTTTGCTGTCGTCCCATTTCATTTTCCATGGTATTATCTTCCAGAATTTTTAGTATTCTATGGTAGATATAAAACGACTTAAAGACGTCTAAAAAGCTATAATTTAATGTTTTTTATCACCGGGCATAACTGCCTTATCCGCATTTTGCTCAACGAGTATTTCTTGGTACACATGGTTTGGATTTCAGAGAATACGACTATTTACAAATTGATCAAATCCTCCAGTATAATCAACTTAAAATGTCTGCCCCATATGAGTCATAAGAATTGCAGTGGCTTTATTCCGCATTGTACTCAACTTCCGGAATTTGGTAGGATATTATTGGAGGAGGAGAAAGTAGAATTATCACCAAAAACGCTAGTTACATGATGTCACTGGCTGTGGCTAGAGATTTCTTGTGATTCGTTTACCACCGAAGCAAAGTTATTTAAATTTTTAATCAAACCTAGCTGCTGGCTATCCAGCGCGTCCACAGGTGGCGGAGAGTGGAAACGCCTTCAGTAAGCGTAAGCTGCGAAATAAGCAGAATCTTGGATCTGGATAACAAGCAGTCTGGCAAGTCTGAAGCCTATAAAATGTCGCAAAGCCTAACGGCGGAACTCTAATATGGCAACCTTTGCCTTGTAATTATGCAATTGCTCCAAACGCTAGACAAAAAACCTCGAACTAACGATCCAAGCAGCTGTTGGGGCCCACCCATTCTCACAATTTTCAAGAAGCCTCATGAAAAATACGCCCAATATCTGTGCTACGATTCATGCTGCGGCGTCCGTGGGAACTGACGCGCTCCGGAACCCTGGTACTGCGGTGCGGGCAAGTATTATGCGGGCTGGACTACTCAATGGCGTCGGACCCTTAGTACTGGATTTTGGATTGTGCGAACGTTTCTGACCACTGCTGCCCGAAGTCTAACGGCACAACGTAGCTGTCTGCTGCCTGTCCGAAGTCTGAATTCCTGACTCAGGCGCTCGAGAAATGAAGATCCCCGGGGCCAACTCACGCTTGCGCGGGAACCAGTCAGTGAACGAATAGATTACGTACGCTTAAAAGGTTATTTTACGAACATTTCTGTCTTCTCTGGGTATGCACCAATCGCTACCGAACATCGCGATAAGGAGATCTTTTTCTTGGAGCTTCAAGCATTAGTTGATAGGCCCCCTCCCCGCGATCTACTGATTTTTGCTGGGACCCGAATGGCCGGACTGGACCTGGTAACTCCACAAACAGGCACTTGTGTCAGAACAGTGAAAGATTTTTTTACCTTTGCTGATCCAAATCGATCGTTTGTTGCGAATACGTGTTCTTCAGCACCGCAACAAACATCTACTTACCTCGCACTCAAACGACTATCACTTAGATTGACTAACTTTTAGTCATTTGACGATTCGGCAGCTAGGTTCATGGTAGCAGATCGCTGCGTGGTGCCAAGACTGGTAATGCCAATGTGCCTGACCACGTTCTCGTTCGTAAAAGCGTGAAAGCTTGCCTCTTACCTGCGCTAGGTGCCTCGATGTTGCCAAAATTCGGCAACCCAGCTCTGCCGCGGCCTGAGCAAAAAATTCTTTCCTGTTTTTTTGATGAAAGCCGACGGAGAAGACGGTAGCCAAAAGTCATCACCGAAAACATCAGTCTATGAGGCAGACGAGAAGATTCTCAGATACACCCAGGAACGCCGCAGTAATTAGACCAGTGGAAGAACCCTGCACTTGTCTGCTTAGACAGGTCGAGCCAGGTACTGCAGTGATGACTCTTTCCGTCAACTGAGAAAGCTGACGGCAAAATCGGCTGGGGAGGACCGAAAAAAAAACTGTGCTGATTTAGCGATCTGCATAAAGCAGGCCTCAAAAGTTGGTGATATTCGAATACTGTACTCACTTATTCGTCAGTTTAATGATAAGCTCTCTTCACAGTAATTCGTTTCGTAATCTGAATAGCGGCTTTATTGCTCAAAACGCCCCGAGGGTTGAGCGCTGGCGTAAGCACTTCAATACGGAGCCCAGTGCACCCCTACTCCTATCTACAGTGGTGTTTCCCCTCTTTCCTATCCAGTGACAGGTGACTCGCCTTCTCATGAAAATTCGCCGACGTAATACAAGGGCCACACATTAACACGGCACCTGGAGGGGTTGCTATACCCGCTAAAATCTACAAGTCTTGTGTCGACACTACGGCGCCCTGGCTCCACGAGGTGATTGAAGAGGCGTGGAATGACGAAGCCATTCCTGATGACTAGGGTTCAAGCATCCTTGTACTTGTCTACGATATGGAAGACAAAACAAAATGCGAGAACTACCACAGCATAAGTCTTATCGACGTTGCTGTGGAGATCTTTGCTACTTTCTCAGACGACTTCAGTATGTGTGTAACTCGGATTTATGAACGTTCACCCGACCGCTAACGGAACTCATCTGTCCCGCTCTGCCTTGGACCCCACCAGAGGTCCTGACAGCCGTGGCAGCTGGTAATGTAGGCAGATAGTATTACCAGCAAAGACGAGGGAGACTGAAATGTCAATTTCTCCCTTATTAGCCGTCATCAGCCAGTCATACCCAGACACAAGTGGCGTCCCACCCAAGCGTGGAACTCGCGACCCCTTTAATCAGAGTCAAAGACCCTAACCATTGAGTCACGAGCTCATTGCATCACCGGCTTAGGTCGAGGGATATTAACAAACACTGATGAGCGTTCACCCGACCGCTAATGGAACTCATCTGTCCTACTGTGCCTGTGTGTAACTCTAGGACACGGTTAAACCAAGCCGGATTCCGCGCTCGGTGTGGATGTGGAGATCAGATACTCACATTAAGACGCATCTTTGAATTTCGCTATAGCTTCCAACTACCAATGGTCGTTTGCTTTGTTGACTTCGCCGCTGCGTTCGATTCCGTCCATCGTGAATTCTGTAGCGGATAATGGCACTAGATGGTTTACCACTAAAAATCATCGCCATGATCAAGGAATACTACCGTTCCATCACCGTGCGGGTTCTGGTCCATAACAACCTTTCAGAACGCTTCGCTATTCGGTCTGGCGTTCGACAGGGCTCTGTCCTGTCACCCATTCTATTCAACTACGTGACTGACTGGATTCTCGGGCCTTACCTGAAGAGGATGGTGTTGAACTTGCACCCGAACGCTGGCTGACTGATCTCGATTACGCCGATGGTATCGTCTTATTAGTTTCAAGCTTTGGCGATCTACTGTCTGTATTATCACGGATAAACGAGGCCTCTAAATCGGTCGACTTGTCCATAAACGTTCGGAATACCAAGTGTTTTCATGCTGCGTCCCTGCTCAAGAGAAGGCCCTTTTCGGGATTAGTGGCTGCCAACTTGAAGACGTAGACAGTTTCAAATACCTCGGAGCGAGGTTGCTGCCGAATGGACAGAGTAAGGATGGCACTTTTTGCCGAATCAATAGAGCTCGTAGTGTTTTGCCAAGCTTTAGACACTGCCCATAGACCCGGCGCGTTACTTCTGTTACCACGAATATTCGCGTGTACCGTGCATCTTTTCAGTGTGTCTCAAATGAGGCAGTCCGCACTCGCTGCGATAACATCACAAGGATATCTCAGACCATCCAAGAAAGAAAACTCAGGTGGTTTGGGTACGTTCTCCGCTGTCAATCTCACGAGTTCGATGTTACTGCTCTCTATCTGATACCGTTACCCGATTAGGGACCTCAAAGACGGCGTCAGCTTAAAACTTCTTGTACTTGTACTTGTTACGACTGCGATCATAACTGATCTAGCCGGCCTCAGTTGTCCCGAATGATGCTTCTTCAAGCGCGGCGATCCATGGCCGCAGACTTGGATAGTTCAACCCATTCTCTTCGCCAGCGCCGGAGACCAAATACCTAAGGTCCGAGAACCACTTTAATGTCTTGACGAACCGAGTCGAGCCAGGTTTTGAGTTGACCCCCTCTTCGACGTTTCCAATTAGGCAACGTCGAGGGCACTAGCACTGAGCTCTTGAGGTTGGCGACGCAGAACGTGTCCAAACCATCTCAGCCGTCTCTCCTGAATGGCCTGGGATATCCATGTGATTTTGTCACAGCGAGTTCGGACTGTCTCATTTGAGACGAAGTCGGTGTACTTCACTTGAAGGATGCTCCTCTGATAGCAGTGGTCGAAGACTTCCAGTTTCTGTTCATCCTCCACGCGTATAGCCCAACAGTGGACAAGGGTTGTGGAGCGCGTCGGTTCCCGCGGAGGCCGTAGCATGGATCGTATTGCAGTTATAGGACATAAAATTAATTGAGGTGACTTTGGCAATTGAGTACGAGCGGGTCTCCAACAGCCGCACGAATTATTTGTTCGAGGTTGTCTCCTCTAGCACTTTGATTCAATAACCTTACCACAAGGCAGCGATGGCAGGCACACTTATTTAATGGCGGTTCACGCTCGCCATGTCGCAGCGCCGTCGTCACGCTTTGCGACACTTTATAGGCTTTTGGCTTGCCAGGCCTTAGCCCGCTGCGACCTGGTAGCACTGCCGCTGCTGCGTCCGCGACTGCTTATTCGTCAGACCCGAGAGTATGCTTATTTCACAGCTAACCTTCACTGAATGTCGTTCCACTATCCGCCACTTGTGGACACGCCGGGTAGCCAGCAGCTAGGCTTACGGGCAAACCGCCTTCAAAACTTCGCTCGACTCAGTTCATGAGGAAATTGAAGTGGTTCCTAAACCTTCGATATTCGGCCTCCGGCGTTGTCGAGGGAAATGGATTGAACAGTCCAGGTCTGCTGGTGCGAAAAGTCGCGCGTAGAATAGTACCATCCGGGACATCCTCGAGGTCAGTCATGATCACAACCGTAACATCCCACCAACCAGGCTTGCTTACTCTTATTTATAAACCCGGTTACTATATTGCCTGCTTTAGTTCCTTCTTCCAAACCACTTCATCCTCCGATAAAGTCCTATCCTTTAAACATTAGCATCTGCAGTTATTTTTGTGATTGGATACCCCTTGTAAATTCAGAATCATGCAGAGGAAATCTACACAGCAGTCCATTCGCGTGATTGGCCCTTTAGTGGGAGCTATGAGGCACTATGGCCAAGTTACTCGTAAATATTGTGCATAGGTAATTACTAACATGAATATTTGTACACAATTTCGTTAAACTGAGCTTCTGGTAGAGGGTTAGTGTTATTCTTTGGTTACCTCTATATAGTACGTGGTGGCTGCGTGGTAGATGTGTTATGATCCGCGCCTGGTACTTGTACTTAGCACCAACCCTGAGTTAGCCCGGCTGTTGTCCCCAAGGCGCAGTATGTGAGAACAAGAGAAGTTACTCGGCCACAAGGGAAGTGTATTAACATGAAACAAGTCGGAGCAAGTCTCTCTTACAAGAGGCTGCCAAGTAAATACTCAGACAGCTTAATGAGGGAGCGTTGGCGACAATGGACCAATCAGCTATGACGAAAAATCGATAGCCATGGTGCGCGCTCTCATTGCCGCGGTGTGTCAACTGCGCTGTGACGCCTTTCTGTGTTGTGACGCATCGTGGGGATGGATGCATCCCCAACGAGATGCCCTGGCTTAACACGGGGTTCAGATCAGAGTAAGGTTCGGCTGTACGTACATGTACAGTAGGTTCTGGGCGCACGTTTCCTTTACTCGCCAGTGACTACTTGAAAGCTGTGTAGTGCGATTGCACACTTTTACGTTTAGGGTTTTGAACGCATTTTACAAAGATTGAGGTATTTTTTTGTCGATGCTTAGGCTTTTTCATACTTTCCCACAATTACCAGCCCGAAATCCTTTGTGAACTATATGCGCGGAGAGGATGTGAATGGCTACAACTTCACTGTTACCGGCTTTACCAAACCAACCCTGGTGGCCGACAAAGAGGGCCTGCGTATGAAGGTGCCTCCGTCCTCATTTTCCCTTCGCGATGTTGTACACTTTTCAGGTATGTTTCATTGCTTGAGACAGACACAGAGAGGCTTATGTGTTGGCTTTGTCTCTTTTTATAAAACACGCCTCATCTTTTTTTCCACACATGCAGATCGAAACATTCCCATCGATGTCATCGATGTTGCCCTGCAATCCGACATGCAAATGCCGCTGGGCCAGTTTGTGGACCTTTTTCTGGCGCGCCCTCGTGAGCGGATCCTTAACGTGCTCAGCTTTGAGTACTCGCATACAAAGTGGGCTGCCACCTAGACCGTTCTCTTACTTCTCTTTTTTCCGAAGTTTAGACTCGCCAGTTTGGTTTCCCCGCCACATGTTGTGAAGGAGTTGAGTCTGGTGGACAATTGCTGGCCGGAGGATGATGATGGCGGCAGCAGTAGCCCGCAGCGAGACGGCTCCTGTGACACCGACTGTGTCTCCGGTTTACGTCCAAATGTGCAAAAGTACTGTCTTATGAGTATGGGCGACTCTTACACGGATTTCCACATAGACTTTGGTGGATCCTCTGTTTGGTATCATATTCTGTGGGTAAGTGCCTGCTTTATTTGCCTTGGGCTGACTGTTACGGATAATTCCTTTTCCAAGGGCGAAAAAATATTCTATGTTGCACCACCGACGCGAGAAAATCTGGATGCCTACTGGCGCTGGAATGCGATGGCTGACAATCGTTACGTCTACTTCCCAGACCTCTTACCACTTCGTGGTGAGTTTGCCTTGCGGGTTGCTTTCCGGTCGTGTTTGCTTTCTTTTTCAGTCCTGATGTGTCTGTATGGATTTTTTCCTCAGCTTTTTCCCAGGCATAATCTCATTTTTGGGTTTTTATCTACACAGAAACTACTAACTAACGTGACGTAAGTCAGTTGAAATGAGGTTGTCTGGGTTCAGGCTGAATGTAGTTTGCGTGCTCTGTAATTAACCAGATGCTTAAGGCCGGTCTGGTTCTTACTTGTTAGCTTGTTAATACTCTTTGCCCTTCAAATTGCGTCAATAACTGTAATAAAACACGAATGAAATTAAATATGCGTGCCCCAGGTTCTTGTTGTAAAAAAGAAGAGGCGATCTCTGGAATGGCAATTTTATTCTTCTGAGCTTTCGGCTCCACACGAGCAACCATCATCAGAGAAAATGAGAAAGCAAAAAATGTTGTTTACGCGGAAACGGAGGTGAGAGGGGGTGACACTTATAATTGGTCCATGCTCACGCAATCTTTGTGTATCCTCCTGCGTGCGTCTCTGGAGTTATGGCGTGTGACCTTGATGTGGCAGCCTGCGTGCTTTGACAGGAACTGGGCCGTGGTTTCCGGTCGCGAGCACGGATGACAAACTAACAGGGCGGTACATCCACATGCCTGTTGATGGAGTTGGAGCCTGATACCCAGGCCTCCAGTAGTTCTCGCGCCGTGTCATTAGTGGCGCGTGCCATTATCCGTGTGCCTGAGAAGTCGATTTCGTGGCCTTCCAGAGTGTGGGTAGCAATCTGGAACAGTGGGTCGCCTCTCCACACTGCCCGTTTGTGCTGTCATTCGCGAGCTGAGTCGTTGCCCGGTCTGCCCTGTATAATGGCAAGAACAGTCGCGACGTGGTACCTAATAAACGACGCCAGACTGCTCACGTACATCCAGTGGGTCTTTTATTTGCATGTGAACGCATGGTAGCTGTCGGATGATGAACAATACCCACACCGAGACCTGCAGCGATACGCTCAGTTGCTTCTGAAACATTTTTATGTACGGTAGAGGGTGCCAGAGCGTTGGTAGCTCTCCTTCGTTTGTCCCTCTGAGCGCGTACGGAGGCAGCGCCTGACGAAGCTGTTCGGGTATCCATTCCTGTAATGAAACAATTGTAATGGTCCTGTATTTGGAGAAGATTAGGAACAACATAAATAGTACGCTTACACGCAAAGTTTCCAAACTTAGGAGCACTGAGATAGTGTCAGTTTTGCGCGTGACCAGTATGGGAAATTCAAAGAAACAAAAAGGAGGTTAGGGGAAACAAAAAGGGCATAATAATCCGAAAAGGGGACAATCAACTATAGGATAAAAAGTATGGTAAGTAATTGACGTTCAAGGCAATGCCAAAAGTATAAACGGCAAGTTAATGCGCCTAGTGTTAGGAGGAGGCAGATGGTTATATTACTGTTAAATAGAGGCAAATGGGGGCAACACGAATACCTACGGGAGTTGAGTTGCACCCTTTCCTCTTCTTCGGAATAAGTGCGTAATATTCGTAAACCGTCATCAGGCTGGCCGTAGTGCACACATTTTGCATGTGTTGCGAGAGCTTGAACTGTAGGCTGAACCTAGTCACCATAACGTTAACCTACGTTGTCAACACAGCAGCAGTTGCGACGGTGTTGCATTCTATTCAGAATATTTGGAGAACAGATCCGAACAAGTTTGCAGCCGAACTGGGGCACACATTCTCCGCTAGCAGAACCAGCGTCTCGACTAAGAGTAGGATAGTCGTCATAACGTCTTCAACGAGGACATTTTTTGATTCGGCCTTGGTCGGTTTGGATAACAGGGATTAACTGGGGCACTAGAGGCTTGCTTAACGTTGCAACAGGCGCCCGGAATATGGCCAATACACATAATTTACCGTTATTTAGCCCAGAAGTTTTGCCAATATACGGCTGCTACTAGACGCAGCTGCGAGGGGTTCGACTCAGCGGGTCTTCCAGCAGTCCCCATTCGACGATATCCACCGTATATTCCACAACAGGTGGATGCAGTGATAGTGGCTTGCGCGTAAATTAGTTTTAAGTAGCAGTAGACTTGTACGGCATCTATCACATTCTCGCTCTCTCCCCTCAGCCGCCACCGGAGCCCGGTGTCAAAGCACAGTCAACAAAACCGGAGGCGGAAATGAGCGCAGGTGGCTGGCGCGGCTGAAGCCGCCCCCTATGTCTGCCACCATGCTCCTCATGTTCGGCATTTGTTATCCGCGCGCGCAATCCGAATAACGCGTGCCGCATCCTGTTAGTGCAGCGCATCTATCACGCGGCCTGTTTGGGAAGCATTCGTCCCCGCGCCTTTGTTGGTTGGCTGACTAGTAGCCCTCGTTGTATCAGGAGCCCCACCGGGTGGGCGTCAATCCCGGCGGTGTGGAGGAGGGGAAGTCGGAACAGCGTGGTCGGGAGGGGCTGCTCCGTCGTCAAAAACAACGATGTAGAGGACGGAAGATAGATCCACCGTAGGGAGGTTTGGTGTAGCAGACCTTGGCCGCCGTGAGGGCGGGTAGAAACGCGGTCGAAGACGCGTCTGCTGTAGTTCCCAGGCGCGTCTGTTGTGGTTCGCCTTTGATGGTAGACACCACAAAATATAAATGAAGCTATTAATATCAGAAATTAATGGCTTACTTGGAGTAAAGCATTCGAATAAAAGGTTTTATAGGCCCAGGCCCTGAGAAGGCGGTCGATTGCAAAAAAAACACATTCGCCTAGAATAGCCGGCGTAATTATTTGAAGACCAGTCAAGGCACTTGTTGTGGCTCTTCTTCTCACGGCTCACCTGTGTATCGTCAAAGGAAGTCAAACATATTTTGCCAGCATGGTTTAACTGACCAACTGATCTGTAGAGACCGCACGTCAAGCCGGGAGATTAACGCCCACAACTAGTGAGTACGTTATGACGTCGACGCAACCACGGCAAACGCCATGATATGTTCGTAATGACCGTGAATTTTGCCGTAGCTATGAGTACCCTCCCTGATACCCGATATGTGGGCGACTTTTGGATAAGTAATATGAACTTCGAATTTCGATTACTCCTCAAGGCTTTAGTTGGGGTAGTACTTACTCGAAACGACGAACAATTTCACCTCGTTGGTTTAGTTGTTGCTTGTGGCTGTGCCACCGTCCTCAAATGTCGGAGATTAGTGCTGTTAACGCTGTAGATTTTTGCATGTAGTTTTAATGTACAGCTTCATTTCATCCGCCTAGCTGACTGACCCGAGCCTTTCCCATCTGATTAAGGTCAGAGCATTTATTGTCAATTTGGAAGAACGACGCGCGTTCACCGGGAGAGGTCTAGTGTAAGCCTGAGGTTTCGGGTACCTGTCTCGTCTACCCACGTTCTTCTTCTTCTTCTTATTCCTCTTCTTCTTCTTCTTCTTCTTCTTTTGATTTAACACCTGGGAATCGAATTTGCAGCACTAGTGCTGTCAATTTCTTCAAGCTGTGCGTTCTATCGCTAGCTTGTAAATGCTTTGAACAATGCGAACTGGCAACGGTCGCCCGAATAAAAGTACAATCAACATGTGCAGAAGTCATTTTTGTCCTTAAATACGTGCGCACTGTCTGTCTGCCTCATTAGCCGCGACATTGCAATGCTCTGCAAAAAACCAATGTTTGTGACCTCAAACCTCGAAACATGCTGATACCCTAGATTAGGTCTATGCGCAAAGCAGAGCCTCGTTCTTTTGAACTACCTACTGTGTGCGCGGCCCCACGTTTACCCCTGCAACAAGTGGACCGTCTCTCTGTTTAACTTACATTACAATGTAATGTACCGCTATTAGTAGGTATGGCAACTAGTATTAGCCGCCTCAGCATTCACACACTACATCTAACATCAGTTCCTGGTACTCTTAGTCGGTAACTTGGTAAAATCTGACACAGCTTTGGTGGGGAGATGTGAGGGTGGGGGAGACAAGGCCAGTCATGATGTGCTCCTGCCACGTACAGTTATTACCTCGAATGGCATAAAACCAGGTTGACATGAACCTCAGCGCTGACCCAAATCAGCATCCACTCTGACTCATCGATTCGACAGATAAAGTTACAGCACTGCTAGTACTGCGCCTAATTGCCAGTTAATAGCAGCGTAGAAAGACGGCACCCTGTGATTATGCTCAGTCTATCGCTAGCTAGACTCTGCTGAAAGCCTGCAGACAACCTATACACGACAAAAGGCACTTCGTGAAACATAAAAGTATGGTAGAATTTGCCAATAGACGTAAATATGCGAGTTTCAGGAAGTAGTTCAGAATGTGTGCTACTGGTTAATAACGCGCTGCCTTTACCCATTAACTATTAATCTACTTTGCCCCATACAGATTGGGAGTGCACACTTGGTGCCGGCTTCCTACAGGCACACACAGGCCATATAATAATATACTCGTTACTGATCTTAGTAACTATGGCTACTAGAATTAGCACTTTAGCATAGAAAAGTACTTATAGCAGCAGTATCCTAGTCCTCGTAGTCCAGCTCCTAGCTGAAACCGACACAGCCTGGGAGAATGGAGTTTAGATGGCAGAATACAAGGTAAACCCTGATGTGCTCAGGGCCTCAAAAATTTAGTTACTCGAAATGGCATAAACCCCGATTTCCCACTCCTTGTTGGAGACAAAGGAGGTAAGAGCCCCAGCGCTAGCATCAAATCAGCGTCACTTCTGGCTAATGTTAGCGTCAGAATTAGTAGCAGAAGCAGTAGTCAACGTATCAATCTGGACCTTCCTTGGGCCTGTCTTCGCCTCTTCTAAGGGTGAATGACGGTAGATAGTACAGTAGTACCAGCGCAAAAGGCTACTGTCACTTAAGACTAAGTTAGGCGGTGTTTCGGCTTGTATTAGAGAAAGCAGCCTACGTCGGGCCCTGTTTAGTCTTCGAGACTCCGGGCAAAGGTGCGAAGTGCGGTTGGCGCTGATTACGTCCTCCATCACTTCAAATTACCCCCTGAGCCCGTCACCTTCTGTGCCAACCTGTTGGTGTACTTAGTGCACTTAATCGAAATCTGTGGTCGAACATACACACACCCCTGCAGCACATTACGCGGTAGATACGCTGGACCAGCAGGCCACCTGTGCCCGATCCCACCTGTGGTCTTCTTAGCACCGGACTCAGGTGGATAAGGGAAAAGAGAGCGTGACAAATTTGCTCTCCTATCGCTGTAAACTAATTAACGCGCAAATCACCACCCCTACGCTCAGCTTAGGTACGCGGTCCGCAACGATGGTCAAACGGTCACTATGTGCGCGGCACTGCACCATTTATTACGATTTGATGTTTATAAATCGAGTGCTTGCTCTACTGTCTCAGATACATACCTAAGTATAAATCCTGTTGGTGAACTGTCTCCCACAGAAACGGATGAAAGTGTTCCGGGTGGTCGCCCAATGCCCCAGGTCGCACGCCTACACATGAGAGCTGGTGAGACTATTCTTCTGCCAGCAGGCTGGATCCACGCTGTCTACACGCCCTGTGACAGCCTCGTATTTGGAGGCAACTTTCTCACTCAGCTAGCCATTCCACTTCAGTTGAGGTAAGCCTTATGCTTCGTGCTCAACCCTCTCCCCTCTTCTGACGTCAGTATGTGCGTGTGGGGTGTCTTGGAAGAATACGGAATAACTTGGATACCGTACTCGACCTAGTGTGTGTCTTGTTGTGTGGAGTGGCTTACTGCGGACTGAAAATCAGGCTAAATGGTTCCTTCTTAATTTGTAACTTACGAGTTCTTAATTTGGCCCTTATGGTGCTTTCAGGCGGGAGCCTACCTATGGAGGTAGGCTGTTGGTTCGCGTGCTGAGTGTTGGTCGCGCCAAACGCCTGCGCCCTCCCGCATCTCCGGTCTGTTGACATAGGGTCCCGGTATGGGAGTGATGAGACAGTGGGGTAGATTCTCCGCGGTTGTCATCGCGTTGCTTCAGCTTGCTGAGGCTCATGGTGGACATCGCCGAGAGCAATGGTCGAACCGTTGGTGGAAGGCAGTACTGTTCCCGGTGACTGGGCGCGATCACCGATCGATTATGGAACCCACTCGTTGGCTCTTAAACCCCACCCACAATAGCCCAGTGGCTAGTATGTTTGAGGCCAACAGGACATAACTGATGAATACTAGAGTGGATAAGTGAAGCAAATTGAATTCCGAGATGATATGAAGAAAAGAAAGAAGGTCTTCCGAAAATCGAGTTGTACTCGTGAATTTTCGAACCGGTATCACTTGTTCTTCGTCGGACTAAATGAAACATGAGGGCTAAGGATGTCACACTATAGGTTTTAGGGGCAGAGGTTACAAGGAACAGGGATGGGGTTGGGGGGGGAGGGTTACAGTGATGTGAATCCTGTGGCGATAGGTTGTGCAGGTAAGGCACCGGGGTGATCGCAACAGCTAATAGGCGACAAGCGAGAGAATTTCTCGAAGCTTGGCATTCGAGCCCGGCCAGTATAAACAGACAAGTAGACCTTGATTCACACTACGCCGGTTTCCGCGCATGGTCCACTAACCTACGTCCAGCCTGCAACAACAACAGGCCGTTCGTGCTCGTTAAAGTAGAACTTCACTGGTTCTGCACCCCCCCCCCCCCCCCCGGAACATGTGGCCCACAATCCAAGCGGGAACACCTCCCCCTTACCAGTACAACCTATCACCGAAGGATTCACATCACTGTAATCCCCCCCCAACCCCATCCCCGTTCGTTGTAACCTCTGCCCCGAAAACCTCTAGTGCGACATTCCCAACCCCCACTTTTCGTTTAGTCTTACGACGAACAAGTGATACCTGTTCGAAAATTCACGAGTACAACTCGATTTTCTGAAGATCTTTTTTTCTTTGCAAAGACTAGAGTTGTTAGAATGGCAATTTCTGATTTGCTCATTGACAGCTATGCTATAGGCAGTACTGATGCTCATTTTTTGGCATATTTTTGTCCGGTAAGTCGGCTGTTCAGTCGCTGCGTCCACTTTCACTTACTTTTGCCACTGGAAAATCACCACCGTTGCAGTGCAGCAGTCCAAATCACGCATAACTCATGTTTTCGTTGAAAATGATTCCGCTTTTTGTCACAACTGACTGTGCGCATCTCAGTCGTTGGGCTCCATTAACGGGCACTACCTCCGGAAGGGGGAGGGGGAGGGTGGAGACGTGTGAGGCGTGGGGTCAGGCGCCTGGTTGGTTGGTTAATAGCCCTTGTTGGATCAGGGGTCCCCACTAGAGTCCAAACTGGGTGCAGATGGGAGACGGAGAAAAGCCGCGACCTCGGCCGGCTTGAGCCAAAGGTCCTCGGGGGTGAGTTGGGTGCCTGGCCGGGAACTGCAGGCGAAGAGGTGAAGGCAGTCATGCGGCGAGACGCCGCAGTCGGGACAGCAGTCGGGTACGGACGGGTCGAACCGGTGTTGGTACTGGCGAAGGAGCATGCAGTAGCCACGGCGTAGCTGCGCCAGGGTACAGCGAGTCACTCTTGGGAGAGGTTCCGAGGCCGCAATCGGAGTTGGATAGCCACCCAGAAGGACAGGGGGGTGGTAGCTGGATTTTGCATCCAAAACGGCTCTCTGGTGAAGGCGCTGGTATTCTGTCTTGATGGCGGAGCCATCAACAGGTAGATCCGAGAGAGAGAGACGAGGCGACAGCTGCCTTGTGGAGAGCTTGGATAGACGACCGAACGTTACGGCTAGGCTCGGGAGCGTTGCAACGATGGTGGTTTGGATGGCCAGGTTGTGAACAGATCCACCAGAACTGCTTGTCCAGGAGTTTGTTATGCAGGACAAAAACCTCTACATGAAGGTGATCGATGGGCGACATTTTATAGCAGCCCGTGATCGTGCGGAGGGCACCGTTCTGTGCTGACTGAAGGTGGCGGAGGCTGGAGGAGCTAACTGTTGGAGACCAGACTGGCGCATATCATTTCCGGTTACATAATGGGAGAGAGAGCGAGCTCGGTCCCGCTGTGTGCATCTCTTCCCCCAATACAGTACGCAAATCTGTCCGGATTGGCCTATGCCGCGGTGTCCTCAGCATCTTGGCTTAGAAATTTGCATACCTGCCTTCAGAGCGGAATACAGATCCTTCGGTCGTCTCCTTAAACACCATGGTATAGACCCTGAGGGCGGTCTCGGGAAGCGACAAATAATCAGGCAGCCAAACTCAACCGCGTGCTTATCCACATTACATGTATATCACGGAGGCACAAGTGGTTTCAGTTTCGTTGAGGTGCGTGCGCTTTTAACTCTACGTTAGAATCTGTAAACTTCTGACTGACCGTTAATTTCTATGCAGCTGATCCCGTTGCTAGCTCGTGGGGCTAGTTTTTATCACTAGTATGGCTATCAGAATGCACTGAGTATGCCTCCACAGAACTGGTAAACAAACAAGGTAATGAGTGTGCAGATCACTTAGCTACGGCTCACAGAATCCGATTGCCACTGCTGGCAAAACTATCTTGTAGGGCCACCGAAACATCTATTTCCCCCACCAAACTGTCGCACTTAATTGGTGGTGAAACATTTAATTCTTGATTAGCCAGTGTAAATGCATATTTAATTGTGTTGAAAGTGATCAATTAACTTAAAGTTGCTCATAATTATTTTATCAAACTAAATATAATCAACTCGATGAACATAACGTCCTGTTGCTCAGACAGCTGATGCCTATTACTTGTACTCGTACTTGTTACGGCTGCGATCATGCCTGATCTGACCGGCCTCGATGATGTCTATTGAGGAAAAGTCGGGCTACTGAAAATGCAAAAAAGGTTGTTATACTTCAAATCCAAATAGGACCTCTAAAAGCAGTCCTAACCTCCTGCTTCTATGCCGCTATATTCTCCCTTTTAAAATTTGGCGGCAGGTCGGGCAGCGTTAAGCAAGCTGGGGTTACCTTACTTGATAATTGCGCCAATTTTGTTTGTTTGCTTTCTTCGCATTAGTGTTTACAGAATGGAACAGAAGCAGGGCACCGCCCAGCGTTTCCTCTTTCCCTTCTTCGAAAAGCTCCACTGGTACGCTAGTGATTTACTTCTCGGCCGTCTTAAGAGTGAGTCTTTCCCCTTTTCTCCTGTTTGCTTTTCTAACACTCGTTCCCACCCCCTCCTCCGATGAACGGGCACAGCCTTTCCACTGTTCTTCCCGAGTCGGTATCCAACCTCGACGCCATAGTGTAAACACAGGAGTCATACACCCTAGTTTGAGTAATGTCCTCCTACCGGGACACACTTTTTTGTACTTGTACCTGTTGCGGCTGCGATCATTACTGATCTAGCCGGCCTCGATGATGTCCCGTACGGTGCTTCTCCACGTGCGCGGCAGCAGACCTGGACAATTCGAACCATTCTCTTCGCCAGTGCCGGAGACCGAAGACCCAGGAACCACTTTCATGGCCTGACGGACTGAGTCGAGCCAGGTTTTGAGCTGACCCAGCTCTTTGACGTTTCCAATTAGGTAACGGTTTCAGGTCGAGGGTAGTAGCACTGAGCTCCTGAGGTTGAGGACGAAGAACTTGTCCAAACCACCCCAGTCGTCTTTTCTGAATGGCCTGGGGCATCCTTATGATTTTGTCGTAGCGAGTGCGGATTGTCTCATTTGAGACGAACTTGGTGCACTTCACTCGAAGGATTGTCCTCAGGCAGTAGTGGTCAAAGACTACCAGCTTCCATTCATCTTCCACGCGCATAGCCCAGCATTCGCATCCGTATTGGAGAAAGGACCGCGCCGATGTACGGTACACACGGATCTTTGTGGGGATAGAAATATCGCGTCGGGTCTATAGGTTTATAGGTGCTAAGACTAAGTCGGTTAACCCTAACACCTACAATCTTCCATACACTGGTTCCTTAGGAGATAGGAAGTCTTGGGAAGGCCAGAGTACAAGGAAGAGTTTATTGTGTACACAATGGGACAGAGAATAGATGGACGAAGTCTGACTTGGGAGGACACGTCCGCCGGAGAGCCAGCCGCACTCCATTTGCCGTTTTAGCAGCAGGCATGCAAGCGGCAGCATTGTCTGATTGCCTCAAAGGTTATTGGCCCTACAGACCGCATCGATCAAGGCGTGCATGCGTCTTATTCGCCGTCGGGAGAGACCAGTCTTTTGCGGATCTGTGATTGGCTGTTGTCAGAAGCCGCCCTCAGTGCGGACGTACGCGTTAGCAGTAGTGGGCTTTCGGACATGCTCGCCTATGTGGAGTGAGTCACGAGAACGGACAGGGGGTGCCGGGACTTCGCACCTGATCGCAGGCGGCATTCGGCACGCAGGGCAAAAGCGCTGTCCGTCAGATCTCGGGTTCCAAGTGGCTGGTTGGGCCACTACAGGCTTTTCCGTAGGCTGGATTAAATTCATCGTGCTGCGTCAATTCGGGAGACAATGTCATCCTTACTCTGTCCATTCGGCAGCAACCTCGCTCCAAAGTATTTGAAATTGTCGACTTCTTCAAGTTGACAGTCGCTAATCTCGAGAGGCGCCTTCTCTTGAGCAGGGACATAGCATGAAAACAATTTAGTCTTCCTTGCGTTTATGGACAAGCCGACCATTTTCGCGTCCTTGTAATTTTGTCGTAGCGAGTGCGGATCGTCTCATTTGAGACGAACTTGGTGCATTTCACTCGAAGGATGGTCCTCAAGCAGTAGTTATCAAAGACTTCCAGCTTCCATTAATCTTCCACGCGCATAGCCCAGCATTCGCATCCATATATAAGAACAGACCTTACAGGTAAACGGTACAGGCGGAACTTTGAGGAGATAGAAATATCACGTCGGGTTCATAGGCAGTTTCGAAGGCTAGAGAAAACTGCTCGAGCTGCCT
Organism: Ligula intestinalis; assembly: GCA_036362985.1. Taxonomy (NCBI): domain Eukaryota; kingdom Metazoa; phylum Platyhelminthes; class Cestoda; order Diphyllobothriidea; family Diphyllobothriidae; genus Ligula; species Ligula intestinalis. The sequence goes on along the minus strand of JAYGXS010000004.1, from coordinate 63,412,099 downwards.
CAATTCGGGCACAATGTCACCCTTACTATGTCCATTCGGCAGCACAACCTAACTATTCCAGAATGGAGGGGGGTAGAGGGATAGTGACGTTGAATACAAAAAATGGAAAGAGTGCCCGAAATCTGCCTAGTTTCAAATTCCGCAGTCGCCGGGTAAATTGCGCAGATGAGTAAGCTGACCTCACTTTTAGCGGTAGTGGTTTAGATCTGTTCCACAGATATTGCTCTCTTTCGAAACACAATACTCTCTGGTCTAATTTTTTTAACTTGGCTTGTTAAAACTTCCGGACAAACCGACGCAGGCTAATTTAGTGCCTTGACATCGTTTATTCTGAAATACTTACGACTGTCCCACTGACTATGAGTCCGGCCTCTGGCAACTATCGCCCTCCATCCAGTTTGTAAAATAACTTGCCACTCTGTGCTGCCGTACTTTTGCGACTTGGCGGCTTCCAATGCGGAGTCAGTTCGGCACGCTGGCAAAAGGTAGGCCCTTCGGCATACGCAAACATTTACTGCGCGAAAACCATCCTGTATCCGTCTAGCCAGCGAGTGATTATCCCAAACAACAGGCCAATGAACGTCCAATAGACTAGCAGGTGTATCAACGTTTTTCAGAACTTTTATCTATCATCATCTTACTACAGGTCGCTTTTTTACTTCTTTAAAAATGGTGGCTATAAAGCCATGTACTTTACTACTTTTCTCCCAGTTCACGAGAAAAAAAGAGGGAAAATCGATGGAAAGTCAAGCTGCAGAAAATCTGATTGCGGATTTACTATTAATAGCAGTTTTAGAATTGCATCCTTTTAAGAAGGAATACATTCACGCATGAACGTCCACCCGACCCACAACGGAAATCATCTGTCCCTCTCTGCCTGGAGTCTCGACAGAGTCCCTGACATCCGCAACAGGTAGTAGTATAGGCAGATAGTATTCCCGGGCCAAGGACAAGGGAGACTGGAGTTGCCATTTTTGGCTTATTAGCCGTCGTCGGCCAGTCATACCCAGACCCACGTGCCGTCTCACCCGAGCCTCGAACTTGCGACCTCTTTGATCAGAGTCAAACGCTCCAACCATCGAGCCACGAGGCCGTTGTCTTGCCGGGTTAGGTCGAGGGATATTGACAGTCATTAATGAACGTTCATCCGACTGCTAGCGGAACTCTTCCGTCCCGCTCTGCCTGGACGAAAAAAATTCTGTAATAATAGATTAAATTTGTGAAAATTCCCATTGAAAAATTCAGCAGATGAATTGGCGAGCATACGTTTGTTTTCGATAATTCTCATCAGGCCTTTACATTTATATGGTGATTAAGTAAATAAACTATGCGGGTTGGTAGAAAAAGTAGAATGGTTGTCAGGGCAGGGGAATGGGGGGGGGGAGGCGGAACGGGGGTCAAAATCTGATTAGCGTTAGGGGGAATCGGTAGTCGGCTGAGGTGCTAAGCTGCTGGCTGTTGGATTAGCAGCTTTTGACATTGCTAGATAAACTCTATGGAAACGTTTAAACGTCCGCCAGTATGTTGGACGGTCATTTTCTCCGAAGTCCCGTGCCCAATATATTGTCTGTCCCCCCGCAGTTATTTTTGCCTGTTCCGTGTGCGCGTGTGTGTATTCAGGCCTGCGGCAGCGGCGGCGACGGTGTATCTCCTACTCCCCTTCCTGCTGTCTGCAATACACACGTGGACTCGCCTCGCGCGACATGCCGGTGCATTTCCATCTTCACGCCTTTCTGCCACCTTTTTGGCACTTTCTCACTTTCGTACGCCTGCATGCCTGGCCTATGACTCATTTTCCCCGTAAGTGTGTGTGTCTGTGTCTGTATAACCGTGCGTGGCAGTGGGGGTAGGTGATGATGATGATGACCAAACGACCAGTGCGTCTGCCTTATGCTATGTGGCCGCTGCGTGTTAGGACTCATCAGCAACATGCGTTGACTACTACGGTTGATAGTCCTGTTCCTTAACAACAATGGCTACCGAGAAGGCAGCACTCTGCTGCTGCTGTTGCTGCCCTATTGGCACAAGCGTGAACATGCTTGCCGGGGGGAGGGGAGGGGGCACCCGGTGACCCAATTCCTAGCCTGGCGTTTCCGTTGACTATTAGTCGTAGGCTGAAAAAATCCTCCAGAAACATCAGTAGCTGGTTAGGCCCTCCAACCGACTGACTACACGCATAGAGACAGAAGCAAGCATCCAGTGAATGTCTGGAGCTCCTGTTTTGGCTTTCATAGCACTCTCACGTATGTGAACTTTGTGCCGCCGTTTGCGGAAGTCTCGTTGTAATACATTAGTGAGACTGGTTCGTGTGTGGCGCGTGTAGACGGACTGTTTACCGGCAAAGACAAGCGGGAGACTGGAATGACCATTTCTAGCTTTTTAGCCGTCGTCAGCCAGTCATATCTAGACACAAGTGACGACCCACCCGAGCCTCGAACTCGCAACATCTGTGATCAGAGTCAAACGCCCTAACCATTTGGCCACGAGGTTGTTGTCCTGTCTGGTTAGGTCGAGGGATATTGAAACTCCCTTATCTTTGCCGGTAATACCATCTGCCTACACTACCAGCTGATACGGCTGTCATGGCTTCAGTCGAAACCCCAGGTAGAGCGGAACAGATGAGTTCCGTCTGCGGTCGGGTGAGCGTTCATCACCATACAACTAGCCAATTTACGGGCAAGTTATTGCTGCTTTCAACAGCCGAACTGCCATGGTAGTGTGGGGCTCACCGGTTAAGGGAAATGCATGTTCCGTTGTGCATTGGAGCTTTCGCTTCAGAGCTTCCACAGGCGGCCTCATAGCGGTAAGAACGGCCGTTTCTGCTTTTTTAGCCGTCATCAGCCAGCTATAGTCAATCCCAGATACGGATAATCCGAGAATCGAGCCCGCGACCTTTTGGTCATGGGGTCTAGCACTCTACTATTAAGGCGCAGGCCCGTTGTTTTTTTCGGTTGTGATGATAGCACATGGGGCTAACCGATCTGCTTAAGGTATATGTGTGTTCTGTGGTAGCATCTATATAGTTGCAGGAGATCTGCGAAACGCGGTTGAAGACGACTGATAAGCGTCGTAACTGGTGTACGCCAGAGGCAACGTGGGGCCCTCCTACTGATGAAAGGGCTTCCAATCGCTGTGAAGGCGTGCACAAGACATATCAAGGATATTTGCAAAGACAAAGGTAGTGGATGGGTAGAGGCGCGGACGCTTGCGAGCAAGAGAATCGGGCTTCTACGAATCGGCGCATTTTCACCTGTGCTGTCTCTGCATTCTGATCGTCAAACTCTATACCCTAGAAGGCTAAAAGAGAATAATCGACGCTTCAATGTCCACAATATGTAGCGAGTCCGGTAGTGATCGCATATGCTCGTGTTTCAAATACTGATCGCATGGCTCAAAACCAGAGTATTTGGATTACAGTTATTTTCTGACCGTCCTTTAAATACCGGCAAATTTTTCGCGGATTCTCAGTATTTTCTGGTTTTCTTCAATGGACGTAGATTCCTTTTTGATGTTTATACCAAAACGCTTAAAATGCGAATACTTTATTACTAGATGTAAATTTCAAGGCCCTAAACATTTTATAATTCGAAACAGTTAAAAACCAGAAGATATACTTCATCCAAGTGCCGAATCTAAGGAAGATGTAATTTTCTCCAAAATTACTACGAGAACAAATATTTTGATGCATTTTTTCTGTAAAATATATTTAACTGTAGAAGGACATTTAAAAACAGTAGGGAAAATAAGTGCTAGCTAAGTATTCACTTTTTAAAGAGTGTAGTTTTTGGGGGTGGATGGAAGGAAGTTCATTCAAGTTTTGGCTAACATCTTCGAATTCTGTTGTATGATAATTAATGTTAAAACTCTGTTCAAATAACCTTTTCGAACCCAAAACACATTTCAGAAGACGGTGCATCTCTTGTGCTAGCACGTTTCATGCAGGTAACAACGCTCTCAGCATGCAGAGTAGCATAATTATGTTGGTGTAAATTTAGAAGCAGGTCAAAGAAATATCGATACAGATTTGCCATCGCGCGTTCTTCGCTCCATTGTATCCATCTAGCATATATTTTCTGTAGTTGATTTTCCCGCATTAATCAGACGAGGTGCTGAAACATGGACGGAACGTGTTATGATAATTCCGCAGGTTCGCCTACGGAAACCTTGTTATGACTTTTACTTCCTCTAAATGATCAAGTTTGGTCTTCTTCTCGGCACCTGTCGAACGCCAACCTTGCTGCTGATACTGCACTGGCACCAATCCGAGGACCTTACTAAACCATTCAATCGGTAGTACCGACGGGCGGTGTTTACAAGGAGCAGGGACCTGATCAGCACAAACTTATGACTTGCACTTACTAGGAATTCCTCGTTCACGGAGAACAATTCCAAGCCCCTGATCCCTGTCATGACGGTGATTGACCAGGTTACCCAATCCTTTTGGACCAGAAGGTCAGACACGTTGGCACCATCATTGTAGCGCGCGTGCGGTCCCGGCATTCTAAGGGCATCGCAGACCTGTTGTTGCTCAATTTCGACTACAACAATTTCGTCACCGGTCATGCTGTATTCCACGTGGCCTTACTCCTTGGTCGTGATGCTTGTAGGCAGAGTGAGGTTAATTCTGCAAATATCCTCACTTCAATCGAAGTCACGCCCAAGTCTCCCCCGGTTGTCCATGTGGTGGTGTCCCCGTAAACGGATCATGCGGTCGATGTCCTAGACCAACACGAGTGTGGGGGGGGGCTAGATCAGGTCACGAGAGGTGTTATTTGGGGGCATGCACGTCAATGCCATGGGGGTGGTCCTAGTGACGCGCCTAGATGTAAGCTCATTCCGCTCATACACCAAACCTCCCTATGGTGGATCTATCTCCCCTCCTCTTCATCTGTGTTTTTCATGACGGAGCTGCTCCTCCCAACCATGCTACCCCGACTCCGCCCCCTCCTCGCCGCCGCCGCCGGGATTGAGGCCCACCTGGCAGGGCTTCTGATCCATCAAGGGCTACTAGCCAGCCAGCCTTCGGTTTTCTTGACTTGGTCATGTTCCCGGTCCCGGGTCAGGGAGGAGAAAAGATAGTGTTTAATGTCGCGCACGTCTACTGTCATTCTTAAACTAGCCCATCACGCGCAAGTCACCGTTGTGCTGCACACTTCCCCCCCTGTGCGTAGGTTTGTGCCCTCCCTCCCATCTCCGGTGATCTTGACTTTGTTTTGGCACCGGGCAAAGGTGAGGGAATGAGTGAGGTAGATGCAACGCAAGTCACCATCCCTGCGTCCACGCCGTGGTGAGGTACACAATGGCCAGCGTCGGAAACGACGGCCGACCTGTCGGTCCGTGCTGCCGGACACACTATAGCCATGCAGTCTCCACCTCTTTCTGCATTCTTACTAGTCTGCATTCCGTCATGCACTGTCCTATTTTGTCCCTTTGATTTATTACCTTGTAGATGACTTACTCACCAACCGGCAGCCCCTGGAATATCAACTTAGGGGCGCCTATTCGGTCATAAAGTACCTCCGTAGATGGTACGAACGACACAAAAATGTAAGAATGCTTTATCCCCTTTGAAGGTTTCGAGAAAGTGGTCTGTTTTTTAATACACTAAATGTCATAACATCATGCAGATTTACAGTTTTGGATTTCTTTTTCCTCTAAAATAAGTCTGGTTCTCTGACAATAACTCACCTTCTCAGGTTCTGATTCATCGGATTTACGTGAGACGAATGTTTTTTGGTTTCAAATGGTCAAATTTGATTTGTAGGACCGCCTAACTATATATTCCCCTGCCCAACTGACTTACAGAATTGGTGGTTAAACATTTAATTCTAGGCTAACGAGTGTGAATAAATATCTAATTGCGTTGACAATGACCAAAAATATTAAATGAAAGCCATATTTAATTATTTTAATGAACCAAATAGAATCAACATAAACTCCTGTTGTCAGGCAACTGATGCCCATTCATGGAAAAGCACCGTTATATGGGCGGAATTTAACAAAAAACGAAATTTGACATTATATTGGCGGAATTTAACGAAAAAAGTTAACGTCCGGTTACTGTAAAATGTAAAAGTAGGTTTCTGTTATTCGCCAAAGGCAAATAGGACCTCTAAAGACAGCCCTTTCCTTATTATTTCTCCTTCTTTGCTACTTACGTCAACTGACTTGTCCATTGTCTCTGCGCGGTTTAGAAACCAAAGAATGAAAGGGTGCTCTACCTACCACCGCGTGCTTACCTCCAGTACGCCTGTCCCACTCTGATCTGTAAACTGGAGGAAGTTTTGCGCGCATTTGCGAACCGGGTGAGCTCGGATGCCGAAAGTCCGCAGCAAACTGGCTGTCGCCATGGCGCCGACGACGACTCCCCGTACTGCTCCTTCGCGTCTACCAGTTCCCCAGTGTAGGTGGTTTCCGTATTTGTTTTTTTTGCACTGTTAATCCTATAGGAGTCTAAGCCGTGAGTGTGCTCAGAGTACTACAATTATCACGCCCAGTTCCATACAGGAAGAAAAAGGGTAAGACCAGTTAAAGTTGTTTATTTTGTACAGGAACTCAGTGGTGGTTTGATGCCCCGATGCGCGGCAACCCGGGCTCTGATCAAGTGCTTGGGCAATAGCAGCCTACGACACCTATGATTGGCTGTCCCAGAAGGCGATAAAAGAGTAGAACAACGTTGCGGTTTGCGGGCTTGACGCCGGCGATTCATCCGTACGCACTTGTGTGTGTACTAATGCGTTTGAACATTCGTGATCCCAAAAATATACGCCTGGGCCTGTGGATAATAGAAGGGGTTTAAGCAAACTCATTGAGACCTCAAGTCATCTGATAACCATCTTTAATATTTAAACTTCCTTATTAGTTTATGGGGGCAAATTCTTTGTCATACTGTGCTTCGTCGAAACAAACTGCTTGATTTCGAACACTGTGTGGGCCGGCGCGTTGTCCTAATGGAGCAGCAGTTAGTCTGCCCGATCGCCACAATTCGAGTAGTTTTTTTCCCCACTGTCTCGCGCACTTCCTTGCAATCCGGATTCCGTTTTACCGTATATTAAATACAGTACGGTCTAGGATTCGTGCAACATGCCGATATTTGCGAAAGACTGCTATTCTCCATGGCATTGAGTAAGGTTGTTATGCTGATAATCGTGCAGCCTATTCTCGAGTCATTTCCGTCACGATAGGATACTGGCTTTTTAGCGAGCTTCGATCTGACCGCTAACAAAAGACATGTACTGTAAAAAATGCCTACCTAATTAGCATGCATTTTTTGCCATTGATTTTGACTGCCTTTATATTTCAACCATATTTTCTGGAAAACATGCATGAAGGAAAATTCTTTCTTTTACTCGTTGTGTAGCAAATTACTCCTGCTTTAAATTGCATTCTTAAAGAAAGCATGTTGTTTGGCATTAGAAAAATTTCCAATCATGATATTTTTACTATTGTGAGGTGTTCATTCATAATACATCGTATCCGCAAATTTATTAATATTAGCTTTCATGTACACAGCATGACCCACATGTATTGCATCATTTGAGAAGAACTATATGACTTGTTTCTTAAACCATAGGCTGGCTTGAAAAATTATTCGACAATTTGGAAACTTTTTAAAACCCAAAACATACCATTTCTTTAACTATGAGATATAATGAATGCGTAATTTGCTACGAACCGAATGCAGGAAAGCATTTTTCTTACATGCATTCCATAAAATATTCTTGAATGTATGAAGGCAGTCAAAATCAATGATAAAAATGCGTACGACTGAAATAGTCATTGTTTACAGTTCATACTTTTTGTAAGCAGTCAGAAAAAAGGTCGTTTCAAAAGCCCGTACCCTATCAAGGCCAAAATGACTCGAGAATAGGATCCACGAAAAATAGCCTAACAATCTTACTCAATGCCGATTAGGGAGTGAGTGTCAATCTTTGGCAAATGTCAGCATGTTGCGTGAATTCTAAGTCGTACTGTAAATTTGGAGCAAGAGTCGCCATTTTTAATCGATTTTACACACACAATAAAGGTAATTGTCGTGCTCGTCGGAAAAACTCATTTCACAGAGCACTTTGTTGTCACAACTCCCTGTGCAGTTGGTGTTTTTGTCGTCTGTCCCTTCGTGTGGCATTCTAGACCATTATTGACTCGCTTGGCGACAAATGTGACTGTATACAACCGAGGGTGATCTCTCACGTGTGTGTCTCTCACCTGACTGAGGACACGAACAGTAGCTGCATAAAAATTCCCTTTGGCAGCACACCTGATCAAAATTCTGTCTTTCGTTGATGCATGTTCACCGATCGCTAAGGGCATTCGCTCGTCTCGTCCTGCTGGTTTCACTCTCGATCCCCGCCATCAACCGCACAGTAGCTAGTAGTGTAGTCATTAAAACATTGCCGACGAAGACAAGGGAGACTTGAATGGTACTTTCTGGTTCATTTACCGCCATCAGCCAGTCATTCTGTCTGTTTTATTCGAGACCGACCAGCCGGTCACACAAATCTCTGTGTGTTCTATGCTAAAAGACCTCGTAAACTCCCTGTCCTGAGGCTTACTTTTTTGATAGGGACCGTGGCTTTACACCTGCAGAGTAATTTATACTAGCTGTTGATCCGATAATGATATGGACACTCAGAGGTCGACGGTATCAAACGGGTAGCATGCCCCATACCGGCCACCTTGTATTTTAGATCATCCCCCTGGAGAGGGAGTGTGCGGTGCAGTTCATATCGTAGAGTATATCAGTTCCTGGTTCCATAATCCAAGTGTATACTACGTCTTTAGAAGAAGCCTTCTCATCCATTTTTGGCGAATTGCGTCCCCCGTAGTCCAGCATGCCCTACCTCACTATTATTTTAATCTTAGAAACACGTCCCAATTATGTTTAGTGAGTAGAGCTTTATGTTACCTTTTTTATTATTAGCCCCAACAAGAGGACGAAGCCGCCAGGGTCGCATCGTAAGAGCAAGGCCGGTGGCGTGTCTCCCGGTTCACAGATCATCTCCGAAACTGATGATGTGTTAGAGGCGGTGCCCGAACTAAAGAACAGCCGCCTTGTTGGCGATCAGTGTAAGCATTAGGCAACCTTCTTGCCTTTGTAATAACTTACACTCCTGCTTGCTGTTGCAGTACTCAGTTTCCTTTGCCTCTCCTGATAGACATCTACACACTCTCGGGTTCTGATGGGGAGGGGACAGCCAACTCGGCCGGCACTCGTCGTCGTCGTCGTCGCCGAAATTCTCGTGCCGGAGGTGCCACTTTCAAAAAATCCCTGTTTGACGCAGATGATCCGGATCCCACCTGGCGTCCAAGTCGTGCGTTCGCATTCTCTCTTTTTATTTGTTTACTCATGCGAAGAGAGAGAGGGAGAGCCTGGGTTAACTGCTCTGCACTGTCCGTGCCCGAAACTGAAATTCCGAGTCGCCGGGCAGGGGGCACTGGGTGATAAACGGAAAAACATCAGAATAAGCTGAATGGCGTCGGCTGAAAATGATTACGTTTATGGGAGTAAGGAGAGGGGCTTTTGATCCCGAAGCTTTTCCCGGAGAAGGGTTCTGCTTAATCCTAATAGGTCGAAGCTCTGTCGGTGCAGCTTTATGTTACGACCCGCGTCTGTTACTTGTAATTAGCACGAAGAATGAGCTAGCCTGACCGCTGTACCCGAAGCCCGTACAAGGGAAGCAAGGGAACACGAGCGTAAACGAGCAACTTGTATTCACACAAAGCAAGTTCGAGCAAGTCGTTCTTACACGAAGGCTACGCGTATTAATGGTCTGCGTCGGGATACGGTCCAGTCGGATGTGGACCAATCAGAATTGAGGAGACATCACTAGCGAGACAGTAGGGTAGCTGATGACCGCCTTTATGTGTGTGCTGACCCGTCGTGGGAATAGACGCATTCGCAACAGTTGGTTGGTCTTGAACTTTTCCTGCTTGAGCGCAGTGCCATCTATGAGTATACGACATAAACTATGTCCTTACTCAGTGGCATCTTTTACATTAGTCAATCTTCTACACCACGTTGTAGCTCATTAGACTAGGATTGGACGAACATTCCAGTTTGACGCATCTAAAATTCTTCGGATATGTGACAATCATGTAGGCTGAAAATTTCATGACTCGTAGCTCGCTGGCTCACATTCTACTAGCAAGTGCAATCTGCCGTCCACCCCATATTCAATGCTGAGACGAAGTTGGGGAAAAAATAGGTAGTCATGCACAGACCGCGCAGGCGACACGGCTTCCAGCGCCAGTTTCCGTGAGCCAACTAGCCGAGTAATCAGTAAACTAACATCCAAGGCGGGTGATGAAATTGCACCAAGTAACAACTCAAGTGCCCTTCAGGAAGTCAATTTAGGTGAAGGAATGTTTTCGATTAATTAATCATCAGGCAAATGAGGATGAGGATGGTGTATTCGAGTGTGAATGCGAAACGTCAGGTGAATAGGGTTCCTTTCCCAACATTTTGGCAAACCATCAGTGTATTGTTTGCGGAACGCTCGCCGACTTGTTACGGGACCCATTCATTCCGTTCTTCCTTGGGGCTCACTCTCTGGCAGTAGGTTAGAAGGTTGAATTTTAAGTATCAGTTCGCGGGTTCGATTCTCGGACAATTAACTCTCTGGCGTTGTGTATGGCTGGATGATGATGGCTAATAAGTCAGAAGTGGTCATTTCGATGCCCCTCCTCTTAAGTAATTTCATCTACCATCCTCTTCATCTTTCGTCTTCCCCGTCAGTTTCCCCTTTATTCTTCTGTTTTTAGGTACTATTTGAGGAAACAATCCAGTTTTACTTTGTACTATTGAATCTATGGCGTCGAAGAGCCAGCAAAATTGTTAGGGGGTTATAGCAGATTTGCTTAATTTAGTTGACCCACTTGTGAAAAAACTCGCAGCTTCGTCGGGAGTC
>JAYGXS010000004.1:63366705-63401179 GCA_036362985.1 Ligula intestinalis | reverse complement strand
ACAGTCTCGCCGCTAGTAGCGTATGTATAACACTACATCCCACTTCTCCTTTGAAGATTTTCTGTCCTCCCCGATGCCTGTTTATCAACTGCCTAATTGGTTACAATCATTCTCTGCTAAACGTAGATACCCCTTCCCCAGAACCACTTACTAGGTTTTACTAGTTTGCTCTTCCCCCGAGCACACTGTTTTGTCTAATTCTATTTGATCTTGTCTTTATAGTTCGCTGCTCCTCGCAAGTCGTCTGAAGCCGCAACTAAGAAACAAAGAGCCGGTAAGTGACAGGGGCTCCACTTGACGCTCGTAGGGTTTCTATGCGTCCATATTTATGTCTCTTTGCAAAATGGTTACTGGTTGGTTGCTCCGATCCTTTCCTTTATTCGGTCGTATATCATAGCTTGTGTGGGTTATTTTTGCAGCTGTGTTCAAAACCACGGATTTGGCTTTCTGCCCTCGATTTGGCATATTATTTATAAAACATGTCTACTGACATTATATCAGTAGAAAGTATACTGTCTTTCTTGGGAATTAATTCCTTGCGTCTGGCCCATCAATCGTTTTACTGGCTTTCAGTTTTCATAACTCATTCATCACTATGTCTGGCTTTTCAGGAACCTCCAGGAAAAAAGGAACCGCACGAGAACGACTGGCTAGGAAACTGGGATTATGAATTGTGATCATCGGCGACCACTACCCAGGGCATTTGACGAGCCCTCATTGCGACTTCCCACTAACTTAATAAGCATTGCTATTGTCATCTTTTGAAGTATTGCCTTCTTCTGTATTCTTCTTACCATGGAAACCTGCACGCTATACATGTTTCTTTAATTTCATTTATCAACCCTCCCTCTCCCCGTAACTCATTTTTAAGCACTCTAGCTATCACAGGCTCTCGCTTAGCACCTATAATAGGCACCAATATTGTCCTTCTAATTTTTCTTCTTATTCCTCTTTATATCCTAGGTATCGTTGTTGTAGGGGCCTTTTGTATGCACCTGTTGTGTCACTTGTTTATTTTCTTTGCTAACGGCAGCTAATGTAACTTTTGTAATTGTTTTTTTACTAACCTAAACAAATATAGGCTTCATTTTTCTTTGTGCTTTGATTGCCACAGTAGCCGACAGAAGAAGAGAAATCTATTCTACTGAATTTTCGATATTTCGATTGCACGAGAAGGGAGCTGCTAGTAGGAAGTCTAGACTGTTGTGGCGGAAGCCCAGACCGAGATTTCGCCGTTCAATAACGCCTTGTGTGAGTCCCCAAAGGAAGAACACGACAAGAAGGGTGCAACGGCAGAAGTCTTTCAGTGTATCAGGTACAACGTATTTAGGAAACAAACGCGTGTAAGCGACCTCCCTTGAGCCAATTAGATTCTCTCCAGAAATAGTCGCTGGTATTATTGGCTGATGGTTCAGTGAGGGAATGTGGCTTGAAATTCCAATTATCGATTGATTGTCTGGCACGAAGCGTTTGCTCGCGTGTAGGCTAATTGATAGCCTATTGTGGACGCGGGTAATTGCTGCTTCTGCTAGCCGTTGGACCTTTGGAAGAGTGACGCTTTCTGATCAGGGCATGTGCTATACGGCGTTTAGAGTGAGTTGAGCGGCCGTGAGATGGTCAGAAGCAATTGTGAACATGCGCTGAATTTCTGGAGGAAATCTGTCTATTGTCTATCGTGGATTTTGACGAAATTTGTTTTCGTCGGATTTCACCACACACGCACTTCACATCTTTGACTCGCTCTCACTGAAGGCAGTTCGCTTGGCTTGGCACATATCTATGTGTGAAGGGCACTACCGCTGAAATACAAATTACTGGCTACCGGATAAAGAAACGTGTGCTTCAAGAGTATAGAGGACGCCTTGCACTTGTTGCAGCTGCGATCATGACTAATCTAGTTAGCCTCGATTATTTCCCGCACGGCACTTTTCCACGCGTGATAATCCGTGGCAACAAACGTGGACAGCTCAATTCATTCTTTTCGCCAAGCCTGGAGACTGAATACCAAAGGTCCCAGTACCAATTGCATGTCCTAACAGACGGATTGAGTTGACCACCTATCCACGGCCTCCTATAAGGTAACGGTATGGGGTTACAAAAAAGGTAACACTGAGCTCGTGGGGTTACTAGTGAAGAACCTGACCGAACCATCTCGATCTTGTTTCCTGAGTGGCCTGAAGTATCCTTGTGATAGTGCCGCAGCGAGTTCGAAGTGTCTCAGACGAATTCCATGTGCTTCACTATAGAGATGCTCCTCAAACAGTAGCAGTTAAAAAATTCCAGTTTCCGTTCCTCTCCCAAGCGCATAGCGCAGCATTTGCAGCCGTATAGAAGAACAGACCGTACAGATGCACGGTACACGCGGACCTTTGTTGAGATAGAAATATCACGTCGGGTGCATAGGCATTATCAGAGGCTGGAGAAAACTGGTCGGTTCAGGAGACCGTGTCATCGTTACTGTGTCCATTCGGTAGCGGTCTCGTCCCGAGGTATTTAAAGCCGTCTACTGTTTCAAGCTAAAAGTCGAGGGGTGCCATCTCTTGTACGAGGATGCAGCATAGAACACAGCACCTAGATCTTCTTATCAATAACTGTTCCTAGTTCCACTGCCATAGATATCTTTTAATTCAACCCATACTGACACGGCATATTCATTCGTCGTTTATGTCTAAGTGAACATCCGGCCTTCTCCAGCCACCCCTGCAACCTGGCTCATTCATACCAAGCACGGCCACCCACGCTGTTTGCAATTCTACTTTGGTACGTACCTCCTTCCCTACTTTTCACTATTTTCCTTCGTTCCATTTCTTTCATCAATAAACTACGTCCTAAGATGGGAGCACTTGTAGTGTTCGCTGCTGCCCAACGCTCTCCTAACTCTTGATGCCACACACTAGGTCACTCAGAGTATAGGACCTCGCGCGAAGGTTGTTTTCACGCGTGCCTCGAGTCATACACAAACAGACGCACGACCTTCACTGCTAGCAAACACGCACCGTGTCTCCCCCCGGTCAGGCATAAACCCGCAGTGACGTGAGTTTAATCCGTTTGTACAGACCTCAAGGCCGTGGCTGCCGTCAGACATCAAATGGACCTAGCACGCCTCGCGACTAAACGTGCGCTCCGGTATTCAAGACTTCCTCCTAACTGTTCTCCTTTATGTTTGTATAGAATACACTAATCCTATCACTCTGGCCTTCCCACGACTTCGCTCACCTCTTTAGGAACCAGGACTGAAGATCGCAGTTACCAGGGTTTAACTTACTAAATCCCCTGCGATAGAGTCACGTGGGCCACTATGGTATAAAGTGGACTATGAGTTGGCGCCAAACATTTTTATTTCTGGAGCGCCCGAATCAGGAAGTCGGACAAGCCTGGCCTGCTACCAAATAAATCAGACGAAACCAACAAGCTAGTGATAACTCCATGTGGGAATGCAGAACGCAGGTAGGTACTGACACAGACGTCAAGCGCCCCTACTCCTAAATAGTTCTAAGTATCATTTTGAGTTGCGTTTTTTAAGAGAGGCCAACTGCTGGAGGAAATTTCTCTCTATGACTTGTATTTACTTCTGATTAAGATCCAGGTGATTTTCAAAATAGTCCTCGCACAACACTCGTTCCAATAACACAACAATTGGACTAGCCTGTGCGCACCTAACTAGTAGTTGCTTAAACGTACTGTAAGTGATGACTCATTTTAAGGAATACAAGGCAACGATCCGTTCGACAGTCTGCACCACACATTTTGAGAATAGGATTCGACCGCTAAATAACACCCTTATTTGCCTGACGTTTCAATATCCGTCGCAGATTCTTCATCAGAGACATTAACAGAAACGGGTAACGTATGCACAGGAATTTGCAGTATTTATAGGATATAGTCTGTACTTCAAAACCATAATTGCCCTCTTGTGCGTTGACAGTTTGTTGAGTGGCATGCAGGCTTTGACTTGCTGCAATCTCATCACGCGTAGTGAAATCGGGCGTGATGATTAGTCGGTCATCTGTCCCTCCGGTGATATGAACAGGGGCGTACTAAATCATCCGTAATCGACTCAATGTTCTTTAGGGGAGACGTGAGTATCCGATCAGCGAGGTATTAAGTCCTAACCCTATCTGACGTAATGATTTGAGGCCTTTGAGTTCCATTCATACAGTTACTGCTATGTTATTGTTGTGGTTATTAACATTCGGTTTATACTCCGGCACCCCGTGGTTGACATAAGACGACGCAGTGGCCTGTGCGTTCCCCAACTGGCGACCTGATTTGGCTAGATTAATTCTTAGCACCGAATATGGATTAAGCAAATCGTTGCACCTGTTGATAGATTGGGGGCGCGTGAACCATGAATCAAGTAACTCTCTGCGATAATTTCGGATTCATCACTTTTTAATTTGCTGCCTGATCTCATCGAATGAGCTACAACTTGAGAAATGGCGTCATTTTGCCGCACTGCTGCAGCTAGTACGGCAATACGCTACTTGAGAAGTCTACAAGTTTCTCCGACATAGCTGCTTTATCCGTAACTACACCAGGTCCTCTATATGACTCCACATGTTTTTTTGCCAGACGGTGTGCCTCTCGGTTTCATTATCTGACGCCTTATGGTTGCCTCTGGTCTGTGCGACTTCATCTCCAAGCGAAGCGACAAGGCGACTGACGTCCTACGAGACGTTTTTGACGTACGGGATCGATCGCCAAATGTTGGGGTCGGTGCGATTTTGCTATCGCTTTCCGTTTATATCATAAAGGTTCTTGATCGTAAGCACCTTACACATACTGCGAGGACACAGTTCAGCAACTACCAGTGAAGTGAGCAAGGTCACATGTAAGTTATTTTCCAAGTGTGACTAAATTCAAGGCCTCGGTGTGCCTTTGGTAGAGCGTTGGTTGTATTAAAGCCTGCCCTGCTGTATGACTTCGAATCCCACCGGGCCGCGAATTTTTCACGATTTGGTCAACTGAATTAAGCAAATCTGCCCAAACTCCCCTAAGAATTAATCGAGCCTAGTAAGCATTCCGGTAGATTCTAGATGACTGCTTAGGAAATCCTGCCTAGGCAGTCAGCTTGCTGTATCCGTTACGGTGCATTTCATACTTTCAGTAGGTTGTGCGAGTACATCGACGTAAGTGTGATTTAATTCAACGCTTCGGCGTGTCTTCGTAGTTCAATGGTTCCTGCTATGTGGTTTTGAAACCCATCGAGACCGCGAATTTGCCATAATCGGGTCGATTGAATTTTCCGTCTTATAGAGACCTGCAAAGGCAGACTACTGCTGTTTCGGGACCCAAACTCATGGTGATATTGTCACACCGCAGTTTAACTCATAGTCTGACCCTTGCCACTACGACCTAAAGGCGCGGGTCCAGTCAGAAATACGAAAAGTAGGAAAGCAGTAAATACAGCAATGTATTCTTTACAGAATGAATGGAGAACTGATCGGATCAAGCAACAGTTTGATGAGAAGCGCACACCTGGGGCTGCCAGAACAGGCATCTTGAGTGATAGGTGCAGCCGACGCCAGAGCGCCGTGAGCGAGAGCATACCTGACTCGACCTTTACAGTGATTAGTCAATTTGGGCGAAGCTGTGATTGGCCGAGAAGCAGACTGCCAATAGTACGCGCACGAGAGGCGCAGTGGTCAGCAGGCACCATGAGTAGGATTAGAAAATCAAAGGCACAGTCTGTATCGACTTAGGCACGGTAGCTCGTAGAGACAGTCGGTTTGCCTGATGGGGGGGGGGGGGGGGCGCAGTTCATCGTAGAAATGGGCTTCACGTCATCGGAGTGGGTAATTTGGGGAGGATGAATTCGGCAACTTTTGCCTAGCGCGAGGAAAGCTGGCGAGGGAAGGGAAGGGGGCGGAGGGAAGCGAAAGACATGAGCAAATATTGCACAATGGCAGACTTGTTAAGCTGAGCCTCCATGTTGGTCTTCTGGTAGCCCATTGTAACCCTGCGACATTTATGCGCCAGCCGCACTCCGATTCTTACCCCCAGGGTGACGAAATCCGCGCAGGACTTGCGCTAACTCAGAAGGGCGCGTATCTGTCCTTGTTAGCCTGTCTTTGCGTTCCGGTGCCTGGAAGAGGTTTTGTTAGAAAATCTTTAGTACTCAAAATTAAGGGCTGGCCTTCGCTCTCTCTCTCTCTCTCTCTTTTTATTTCTGTCAGTCTGTCAGGCAGAGCAGCGGCCGAGACCCGGGTCTCACTGGCAGCTGGAAGACTAAGTAGGCGGAGGTGGCGGCGACAAGTGTGGGCCGCGAGCCTGCGATTTGGGCGGAATTGGGGGCAGACAGTCCTCCTGGCCGGAGGAAAGGGCGTAGTGGCTGACGCGTGGGGGTAGGGGCGGTACATTGGCGTCTACTGATGCCGCCAAACTCGTTAAGGTGCGCTGAGACTGGCGTCCACTGGAACCAGGAGGCAGCGGTGGTGGGAGGCGCTCTCGAGTGCTGCTGCGCGGAGGCAGCTCAGGCGAGCGGTCACTGTAGACGGCCGACGATGGTACCAAATCGATGTCGTAGCAAGTAGTCGTCAAGGGCTGAAACCCGCTAAGACCTGGAGGAGGAGGAAGTGGAGATAAGGATGACGCAGTTGACAATGAAAACTGACTAGCCATTACAGAGTAGGTGTCCGAAGGTCAAATCCCAGAAGTAGTAAAAAAAACAAATCTTGTGGAAGAAGAAAATACTGATGGAAAGAATACATAGACCCACTTCTAATAACGACTGCACAGGAAACCTACTGAATTGGAAGGAGATGTTGTATGACGTACTGAAAGTATCGGACAACAGGAATGCGATGCATTCCGATGCTTCAAAATATGCAGGTGTCCAAAATAAAATAACGTCTTAGCTGCGCGTACTAAAACATATACAGTAGCCATTTAAGTATAGCATAAAAACACCCTCTGCAGAGGCTATTGTTAGCAATTCTCACTTTTGGAAGTGATTTCAGGTAGCTTTGTCCGCATTCTTTTTGCAGTATTATGCACCTGGAGAATATTCTCTTAAGTATGAAATAGACCAATGCAAAGAAAACCTTCAGCAAATTCACCATCTACCTGGCAGAGCTCATAGCAAGACAAAGTCAGGCAATCTGGAGACTGATGTGGGCATTCAGGGAATATCTTTTTAACACGCACGAACGTGCATCGACAGTATGAGGATCGACGGATCATGTTTACCATGAGTGAAACGATGAGTCTGGTTTGACAACAGAAACAGGCAGCATTTCAGCAAAACAATATATGTAGATCGGTTGTTCCTTGTCCATGAAGAAGCACCAATAGCTGTCGGCACTGAGCAGTCACCAGCAAGTGCGACACACTATTAGCTGTTTAGTAAGCGTTGAAATGTCGAACGTCCAGTGTGGCAAGATCCATCAGACAAGTGGATAGTGGGTTGATTTGTCCATTGCAAAGCAGACTTTTACGAAACCCATTTCATTCTTTAGTTACATCCACGACCTCTGCGTTCCAATCACAACAGAAAACCATGCATTCTGGGTATGAGGCTGGCTCATGAAGCACAATAAGCCACCTACACACGCGTCTCCTCACTGTCAATTAGGGGTCTTCATTGAATTCCACCAGCCCCAACCCCCTGGGGGTCTGTTCTAACCTATCAATGTCAAACTTACCTGTAGTCGCAGGCAGCGCAGCTTTTCACCACAAAAGACAAGACATCAACAGACCTGCCTTACCCTCGGACATGGGGGTCAACCGGGCCTGAAACTGTGTGAAATCGTAGGTCTCCGTGGGAATGCCAGTGGAAGAGGAGGAGACCTGCCGAGTGGGCCGCGGTGGCCTTGGTGGTAGTGGCGGCGACTCCGAGCGCTGCTTACAGAATATCGGAGCGGAAGAGTTGCAGGCCTGTCGGTCGAGGAAGATCTGCTGTTGGTAGATTCCTCCTTCGCCTCGGTCCAGGGTTGATCCAGCCGAATCAGATTGGCCTACAAATTAAAAACCAAGACCGCGTTTACGATGGCTGTTGAAAAAAAGTCGTCACACAAATAAAAATGTAAAAAGTACGCCAACTACATGTTGTGGATGAGAACACGGCAGTTGCCGGGGCGTCGAATTAGTAATAACACATAAGTGCTATTTATAATAAACGAGTAGTAATGTTTGATTACTAATTCTAATGCATTTCAACTGCCGTGCCCACATCTGCAACATGTCATTGAGGTACTTTCTATCCATATATTTCCGGTCATCTTTTTACCAATAGGGGCTTCAAAGGCATTCGCCTGCCTTTCCCTCAATAAACTGATACTGACATAAAGAATCCGAGCAGGGGAATCTCGACAGAAACTAAGGGAGCAGCTGCTTCCGGCTCAGCAAACACTTTGTCAGACATCTATCGACTGCGCTGTCGTCGCCCGATACCCAGCATCAGCGAAATCACAGTAGTTCTTTTTGGGAGATAAATTAAATCAGTGGAGTCCCACTACACAGTTGTTCTTGCACAGTGAACTTGAAAGATTCTGTCCGCTTAGAATACTACAGAGCCTTTTGAAATCACTAATGGGCAGTTTATTTGGCGTTATGACTATAACTAGGCAGTAATATCTGAACGTGCACTTGACAAATTCAGAAACTAAGGAGGTTCGTCGCTCACAAAAACCATTTTATATTCTAAAAATTCCTATAAGTACAAGAAGGCATTAATAAATGCGATAAATGGTTAAATGGCGACAAAAGGTTAAATTCAAGGCGATTTAACTCTTAAAGTCATATGGATAACTGTTAGGACAGCACAGAACACGAGTTAACAGTCTTGCCATCGTAAAGTCAGGATGACAAAGAAATCCCCACACGCGAAAGTGTGCAGGCAAAAGACCCACGCGTACCAGTGGCCCAAGGTTGTGTGACCCTGAGGGAGTCGACACCACACGATGGGCGACAGCTGTCTCGCGTACTCACCAGTTAAAAAAATCCTGTCAGCATTGTCAAAGACTTCCTGCGACCCCAGTGATGAGGAGGAGTAAGCAGAACACAGATAGTCAGGCTGTTCACGGCACATTTTCAGACGCTCAGCGTAGGGCAGTCGGTGAGGAGGCAGTGCAGGAGGTGGAGGGGAATCGCCACTACCACTGCTCACTTCAGGGTTGGAAGACGTCGTCGTCAAAACGCTGAAATCAGTTGGCGAGACTGCAGCATACTGTCTGGATCGAGGAAAGAGTTTGGGTGGTATGGAAGGCGGTAGGATTCGATCGGATTGTGGTGGTGGGGGCAGCGGTGTGCTGCAAGAGCTACTGGGATCCCTAGCGCCGGCCTCAGCCGAGTCCTCGAGGGTCATGTCGTGTGGCGGAGGTGTAGGCGAGGTGGGATGTCGGCTCACCGGACGGGAATTCGGACCGCTTTCTCGAAAAGGCGAGTGGAAACTGTACCGATGGGAGGGCAGGGTGCTGGAGGCCTCAAATGTACTGCCTTCATAATTGCCTGGGGAGAAGAGAATGGAAAGAAAATGCCCATCGGAGCGGTTAAGGGCCAAAGCATAGTTAATAAGGATTCTGTCAGTGTGAAAATAAAGGTTAGATAAATTTAACTCATGTTTTGCGACCACACGTTCTTCTTCTTCTTCCTCTTCTTCTTCTTCTTCTTCTTCTTCTTCTTGGTTTCGATGGTGTAAGGTTAACAGTGTGGGTCGCTTTCAGTCCCGCTGCTAGTGAATATGGAATTATCAAGCGAGCATTAAAGTTTCAATGTATGCACCTGATGTGGCCAGCAAACTACCCCCACGATCCGGACCCCAGCCGCAAAGATCGGCAGTCTATTGGAGCTCTCCACGAAGAAGCTGTCACATCATGCCTCGCGTATCTAGCAGCTGATAACTCTGCCATCATGACAGGCTTTTAGCGTCCTCACCAGAGAGCCGCTGTTGAAGCAAAACTAAGCTACCATTCCACAGACCTTTTGGGCGGCTATGCACCTCCGATTGCGGCCTTCGAAAATTTTTCGAGAGCCACTCATTGTCCCTTGACTCAACTACGCATTGGTTATGCAATGCTCCTTCGCCAGGACCAACACCAGCTCGACCCGTCCACACCCGACAGCTGTCAGGATTGCGGCTTCTCTCCGCATGACTATCAGAATCCTTTCGCCAGTAGTTCCCGGCCAGGCACCCAACTCACTCCCACGGACCTTTCACTCACTTCGGAGTCCGCCGGTGGGAACTCTTGATCTGTTATGACCCGCGCCTGATACTGCTAATTAAGTCGAACGCCGAACCCGAGAGCCCGTTAGAGCGAGACAGAGAGAAGACCGGTTGGTCAGTGAGAGGGAGTTTACTGAGACAAGCACGTGACAGCAAGTCCGAGCAAGTCGTTGAGTGTGTCGAGTCCAACAAAATTAGGAAAACAAACGATGGTGAGCAAGGTCCATTGGGCCAACCAGCTTTTGGCTGCTGGCGTGATTAAATTTGAATTATGGACTGCTGTGACTGCGAGTCGTGTTTGCTGCCTATGGCCGATCGATAGTCTGGTGTGCGCGTCCCGCTTGTGCAGGCTATTTATCTTTTAGGCGTCTGCTAACAGAGTAATCGTGGGAATGGACACATTCCCAGCATGATCCAACAAGGGTTACGACACACGACACACAGCCCAGACATCCGCTATGCGTCTTCCACAAGTATTCCTCTCTGTCCACATTTGACACTAATAAAGTAAAAAAGGGGTCAGTAAGGGAACACCACCGATTGACTGAATGAAAACGATACCTCATCTCTAGTCGGTGTGAGTGGGATATCTATCTGGTTTGGGGGAAGAAAATAGGTTAGCTCGCGTCGAATTTACTGCTAACCTTCCTTGCTATAGGCAACTAACCAGACATCTAAGCCAGCATAAAGCTCTACTCGTTACGAATTAGAAGACCCGGCACGATGAATCAATCCAATCAAAGACAAAAGACAGTCAGAACACAATGTCATCCTCTTAACACTGCTGTTTACGCGAATTCCCAGTAATGAGAGAGCGCTTACCGTTTTTAGTCATTCCTTTGTTTTAATCAGGGATCAGGACGTATGCAGCATGTGAAAATGGGTGACAAAGTCATGCCAACTAATGCGTCCACACTCCGTGGATTCCGACCCTGTCCACCATGTTCTCCACAGGACGGTGATGTCAAGAAAGCAACTTGCACGTCGATTCGTTTTACACCTGCGCTGCATCTACCGCACCTTCTCTTCTCTCACCCATCTCTGCCAGAAGTCCCGATAGAGTCAAGGGGATCACCGCCGGGCGTTTTTCGGGTTGCGAGCCAATAGCAAACGCCGAACGTGCGGGCGGGGGGTGGGGGGTGGTGGGGGGTGGGACCACAGCCGCTTCAGCCACCTGCGTCCCCCCCCCGGGTCTCTTAATTGACCTGGCATCGGGCTCAGCTGGGTGAGGGCACAGAGAACGCGGTTGATGCAGTGCAAGTATACTATTACTTAGAACCAATCCACGCAGAAGTTGGCATTGTCAAAATCGACGGTTGAACTGTGGTGTGCGTGCAATCGGAGGACTCACCACGTCGGTTAAGACTTCCGCCGCGGCCACGACGTGAAAAGTGGCCAAAGGCGGCAACAACGGGTGAGGGCCCGGTGATCGCTTCCGACTGAATCTCATCTGCTGAGGCAGCCGAAGTGACAGATACCAGCTGCCTGAATTCTTTCGAATCGGTAACCATGTTGACGTAGATGGGTGCAGCGTTGAGCAGCGCAGCCACTCGGACCTCCGTAGCAGAAAGGGGGCGACTCTGAACAGGGGGAGGGGAGAGAGAGAGAGAGGGGAAAAAAGGGTGTAACGCGTGAGAAACGGAAGTACGTACGCAAATACGGTATACACAAAAAGTCAGAATTCCGGGATAAGAAATAAGTTCATCTTCTTCTCACCGGAATATATTGATAGGTTTGCCGACGTTTCGGACAGTTGGGCCGGCTGTCCTTTGTCGAAGAGAATCGCTGTTTGGCCCTGAAAGTGGATTTTCGCTCGGCGTGACGGCAATTGGTATTCTGTTTGGTCCCTACGGTAGAGGATATTTGTAATCCTGCTCCATCTTCCTGTGGTTTCGTCACAGGGCCATCTTCGTCTGCAAATCATGACTTCGGTTTGACCGTGGCCTGTCCTTTACTTACGCAATGGCATAGGGCTTTGTACGACGCGGAGAGGTCCAGGTGTCAATCGAGTCATGCGCCATTACGTAAGCAAAGGACAGGTCATAGTCAAACGGAAGTCAGGATTTGCAGAAGAAGATGGACCTTCGACAAAACCACTATAATAGGGAGTAGGATTACAAGCATCGCCTACCGTGGGCACGAAACAGAATACCAACTGCCGTCATACTATGCCAAAATCCACACGGAGGGCCAAACAATGAGCGTAGAAAAAAAATCGATCAGTTCATGGACAACACGTGCAGCCACAACTTTAAATTGCAGGTTAATAAAGTCAGTTTTTGCTTCGACAAAGGACAGCCAGCCAAACTGGGCGAAACTTAAGCAAACCTACAAATTCATTCCGATGTGTAGAAGATGAACTCTAATACGGCATACATTTGGCTACTGATAGAAGCGAATATGCGAGTTCCAGTAAGCAGTCCAGAAGAAGACGAAAACGTTTCGGATTCTATCGAAAATACTTAAGCATACGTAACCGTAGAATGGTGTGAGGTATAGGCAGATTGGTATTTACAGTTCGTAGCGGCAATCCGTATGCGTGCTATAATTATCAGCTCCCGTTTAACGAGGCCGAAGAGCAGGGCCTAGCAACAACTCTGACGGCAGTGAACATAAGTGTGGCGCAATTATCAAGCCTGCATTCGATACGGAAAACGAAATCCTGGCAACTATTGACTCGCAAGTGAACTACCAAACCATCAACACACAAATTACGACCCCGAGCGGCGGTTATAGCAGCTGATAATTATAGTACGCATGCGCATGACCGCCACGAACTTTAAATACAACGCAAGCTGTGCATGTATCACGCCAATCTGCGCATGTCCCACGCCATCCTATACTTACTTATGAGTCAGGATACTCGACAGAATTCGAAACGTCGGGAAAATAAAATTTTTGTCTCTCTGAAGCAGCATTGTGTAGCCACCGTAATTGTCTGGTCATCAACTAAGTGGCTACCCAACTCCGCACGGGAGACTTCACAACAAACAGGCTAAATGAGTAAGATCCTCATCTAACGGATAGCTGTGGGAATTCCTCGACATGTAGATGATGGTGTGTTTGTAAAAGGGTCATCTGGGCAGAGGGAGAAGTGACCAATTATAGTCTGGATCGCTAAATACGCACAGAGTGGGTGGTTGGGGGGGGGGGAGGGGGGACGGGACTGAGATCCACAAAAGTACTTACCACAACAAAGCTGGAGTCCGTAATGTCGAAGGCGCCCTGACGCGAGTCGTTGGTTGTAGAGCCGCCGCCTCCCGAGGACTGCTCCCTAGGCTGAATAGCAAGGGACTGCTGGAACATTAGGTCTTCAAACGCTGCTTCATCAGGGACGCCAGCTAAGCCAAGAGGATCCAGATTGTTGAGGAGCTCCTATAAGGAATAGCAAGAGTTATGCACGAAGCTCTCTTACGGTAGCCTGTCATAAATCACTCACAGAAGTGTTTTAAACAAACAACTGCATTAGGGCAACGCCAATGACCTCCCTGACCTAACCGATCAAAATGGAATAGTGAAAGTGTTAAGGGTTAAACCTCCATACCAAAACTCTCAATGCAGCCTACGGACCATAAAAAAGGCACCGGTCACTTGTAGTGAACCTCGGGAAAAGTATATAAAAGAAGGGATTAAGCCCAGGTCCAACAGAGAGACTCTGGCGCTTTTCTATACACCTAAATGGCCCTAGAAGGTCGCGCGTTCTAGAGCTTAAACATCAATTTGCATTAAACAATATAGCTGGCGCGCATCTCTGGAGGTTACACACCGGACAGAACAAAGAGGAAGTAGAAGGAACAATTGACAATCGCGACAAACGATGACAGAAAAATCGTCAAAACACGCGCCTACCACTACGCCCCACCCCGATCCACCATAAGAGCAACCGTTTCGCATCAACTTCCACATAATAATTTCTTGACATGAAGCATATTGCGCGTACTTTCTATCCACCTGCATTACAACGAGGTCCTTCATTGATGCGGCACACTATGCGCAAGGGGTCTCCTGTGAAAGTAAATGTCTATTTCTGTTTTAAAATGAATTTTTCTAACCCCCACCCCCCGGTACCTTTTACCACAAACAAATTTCCAATCCGAAAACTCCCGATGCCAGTGCCTTTTTAAGGGTCATCAAAGGATATAAAATAATGAGAGGTGAGACCAACACTTCGAGATCGGCGACAAGACACATGATTTCACTCTATCCCAGCTACATCGTAGACCGTTTAACTGATCATAACTAGATAAGGGTAGTTTATTTATGAGTACCAAGGGCGTCTCCTCTCAACAATTGTGGAGTTCTCCAAGGGTCTATATTATCTCCTCACCTCTTCTCCCTCCACACTGACGACCTACGGTCGCCAAACGAAGGTTTGTTTGTTAAATATGCGAATGATATAGTTGTTGGCCATCCCCTCAAAAGTCAGATACATCTCCAGGTACTGAAGGATGGTCTGGAGCACATCTCAGCATGATTGTCAGCAAATGGTTTTCTACTTAACGACCGGGGGTCAGTCTAGTGTGTTTTTCGACTGCGAGCCCCTTCCAGTCCCGAAACCATTGACATTCTGCCCAACGAGGTATCCTCTTTCCGGTACTTCGGTGTTACTCTGGCAGTTAACCTCTCATTTGCTGTTCATATTGATGATGGCCTTGTTATTAAAATTCGTAAACTTTTGTAGTATATTCGCCGCTTGCATTAATATCACACACCGCAAGCTCCAATCTGGCGATGTATACATGCGTGTGTTCTTCCCCTCATTCTTTACTGCTCTCCAGTCATTTTTCCAGCCTTACTTAAAAAAAGGCCTGGTCGTCTTTAAACGTATTCTCCGAATGCTCTCTTCAACTGCCGATGTTTCCGAGGTTTTTTTTACCTGATATTATAAAAAAGCGACACTTTACAACGGTCAAGCAATTTGCTGATCGCATCCTTAGTGAGGCCAATCACCCTCTCCATTCTGAAGAAATGGCTGCGAAGTCTTCCCGTACTATGCGCCTAAGATTCCGTCATATGTTTAGCCGTACATCGGCATATCAGCACTCAGCAATCCCATTCCTAAAACGCTTTATCGCGTGTGAAGAAACACTATTGGAGAAGTCGAAAGTTGACCTGTCTCCATAACAGATGTGGACATTGTGTTAACCTTTATCTTTGAGTATTATATGACCTTTGAACTTTCTACATGACCCCTAACCTTCCCTCATCCCTTTTCCTCCGCGAATGGAGCCATTTGTTGCTGACATTTTTGGATATTTCTTTCAAAATATAGCATTCTCTTTCACTCACCATTCTTACTTAGAAACAGCCTTTCCATCGCTCTCTCTCTCTATTGAACAAAAAGATAGGCAAGACAAAGTACCTGAATGACTGGATCAGACTGCAGATTGAAGGGAGTCATCTGGAAGGACAGGTAGTGTTCGACGAGGTCAGCAATCTGCTGACACTTGAAAAAGTTTATCAGCAGGCTGGAGGACTCTGGGGGGCTCGGGCGTTCTTCCGACATCCCGCCGACATCACCACCACCACCACCAGCACTACCATCGGGTCCAGACTGTGCGGCCGTGGACACCGGCATATTGCTCCCTTCCACGCGCTCCGGTGACTTCAGCGGATTCACATAGTTTGGTATCTTGTGTTCCAGATGAATGAGTTGGGTACGCCCACCAACCGCGATAAATGGCACCGCTGGCGGATCGATGCAGTGAATGCGTCGTTGATAGTCCGTCATGTAAGCGTCCACGTCTTCCAGGGAGTCAATGTCAGAGGCCAGCAGGCGCTGAAGTAGCGTGCGGTGGTGCGCTTTTGACTTGGCCATGAGTACCTACGAGAAGCCGGCAGCAAATGTAAATTACTTGTGAGTCGTTTTTGTAGCCTAAAACTTCGGCGGAGTAGGGACAATGAGGTATATAAAAGAAACAAAACGCTTTGCTACTCACAAGTCTGTGTGGTAAGATTAGTAACAGTTGAGGTGTCCTGAATCTGGGATAATGTATTGTAACCTATGCCACAGCTGTCCTTGTAATTACATAGGTCAAAGTCAACGCATGCTCCGGTGGCGCACACATGAAAGGAATTGAATGTAAATTGCTACCAATACCTAAAAAACTGGCTATAAGTTCAACTTTGCAGTCGCCAGGCCAGAAACTAAACGAGCCGAGAACTAATTGAAGCCTGGTCCACGGGGGGAACTCAATCAATCGACGCATCGATTTGACGTCAATGTGCAGAGCCTTGCGCAGTCACATCCACACTTGCGTCACTGATAGTTTACTGGCTTGTACGCAATATAATTGTCATCATTTTACTGCTGCTATCTGAGCTGCTCTACTGAGGTGAAAGCTTCGTGTTTCAGTGCTCGAACAGTCTTCTTCTTTACTCCCAAAAACGGTTGTGCAAATAGGCCACTGATACGCCAAACGAGTAAGGATTCTAGACAGAATTGGCCTACCCAGGTAGTCATAAATGTATTCGAGGAGACAATGGGAGATGCATAATTCTACGCTATGAAAGGAACATAGAGACAGATAGGGCATGGGCCACCTCTAATGTGCATTGAGACTGAAAACAAGCGAATCCCTAAAAAAGGTGTCAAACAGGGAGTAAACATTTGTTATAGGTAACACCCGTCGCATACCCCTCAAATAATTGAGGCCCCTTGGGGGTTTCATTTTCACACTACCTTTTTCCTATTGGCTTGATTGCTACTCGGCTACTGACTTACTGGCGGCTTATTCAATTACCTCTTTTTATCGCACGTTGTGGATTCTTTTCATTCATTGCGCTTTTCATCACTGCTAAAGGTTAACTTTTTACAATAACTTTATAAACTATTTCCTGCTGTCGTTTACCTCATTTTTTCTCTTCCCTCCCCCTCCCCAGCCCCCATAATGTCCACCTCCTATTACCGTCGGTCCTATACTGAAGAATTCTCACATTTCGGTTGCCATGATGTTACATATATTAGATTTTTACCAAAGTGGCTAACAGAAGCAAAGGACTTACGTCAAAGGTGTCCCGCAGACGGTAAACAGGTGCACTCAACATGGCCGCACGCGCCTCCTGGATGCCCTGGAAGTTGTTGAGAGCATCAAACAGCAGAAGAAGATCAGCGACGCGCTGGAGGACAATAACTCGGTCCTCCATGGACTCATGTGACATTATGTTGAGTACAAGCCAGCGTTGAAACTGCGGAAAAAAGGAATACGTATAAGAACACAATACATTGCGTTATTGACGGCGTACCACAGAGCTGCCGGTACCCACTACGCAGGATTTGCTAGCGCTCTCATAAAAGTACCAATGCATGCCTACGTTGTTCTAAATGCCTGCATGTTTTAAATGTCAGCATTTACTTTGGGTAAACTAGTTTCTGTTTGTTGTCAAGACGTAAAGTTAGCAAATTTTTTAGAGCGTGAATGCACCCCCACTCTCTTTAGATAATATAAACTTTTGCACGATGAGCAGACGAGAAATTAGTCAATTTTAGCAAGGGCAAAATGTTGTCCTGTTTCATTAACAAGCCTTCCGCAATCGAAGTTTGCCAACTAGACTCATAGTATACCTATGCTTCCCCCAAATTGGGTCTACAGACCATAAAAAAGGGTGTTAAATATTACAGATAGTGTTATATCCGAGTGTATTCCTGTATCAACACCGTTTACGTCCCCAAGTTACGTGTTAGGAAGAGAAGACAGGACCGGATAGCAGATAGTACTTTATTGTCAGTTTTACTAGTAAATCAGCTTTGTCTTCTGTGTCTCCAGCAGCTTGTGTTCTGTCGTCGCCTCCGCCAAAAGCGTTCCGTGTCTTTAGCAGCCGTGTCCCGAGTCGCTAACAGGAGAATCCCCTTCGGCTCGTAACCTCGCTATTTAAGGGGCAATAGTTATTGCTCCCCATTGGCTCTCCACCAATGGCCGTGCGCGTGCATGTGCAGGTGTCCTCAGCGTGACCTCCCGATAGCAGCAACCCGGCCGCAGAGCATTCTCGCTTGCGCGTGCCTCCTTTGTCCTGGCCTTATGCCTGCCCTTTGAAGATCGCTTGTAACTACATGAACCGGTCCGCAGTAAGGTCCCTTTGTTCTGGTACCCTCAGGATTGCCCGAGTGACAGCTTGCGTCCGGGCCATCCCTACAGATAGTATTCCGTTTTACTAGTTGATTTCCATGTGATCCGTCACGCCCACAAGGCACGTCATACTGGCATTCCCAGTCTTTCCAAAAAAATTTCACTACAAGCAATAACGGCCGACAACATAAAATTGTCCTATTATTGCCTTTTCAACGTTTATATACGTAGAGTTCGAGAAGACTAGATGAGCTATCGGTATGTATGACTACATTAAAGATGAAATGTGATCGATGGGACTACGAGTTTAATGCTCCGATAGTTTTAAGATACCTTCGTCACTCTCGCTATATCGCGAGCTACATCTTGTAAAGACCTTCTACTACGTCGAGTGAGTAGTCTGGATAGAACTAACTAACCGTAGAACAAGCATGATGTCTGGAACAAACAGTCTTGTTGTCGTGAAAGCATAGAAAAGAACATGGAAAGGAGTCAAACTGGCAAGCCGTAGAAACTCAACGCCCATTGCTGCAAAATAGGTCTCTAGGAAGAACTTGCTTTTATCTAATACAGTAGTTGCTGGTTATTAAGCTCACCTCGGGCCCAGACCAAATTGGGCTTAATAATCGGCGGGCGTACTGGTCCTAGTTCTTGATTATCAAACGCAGGATAGGCACTATACATTACATACGTACTGTATTATGTGAAAAGCTTGGTTATGTACAAGAAAAGAATACTGTTTGTCTGCATTTTACGTAATAATGAAAACAGATCAACCCCGTCATCACGAATTCCCAGAGTAATCATTAAGTACAGGTAGATCCTTAACATTTTTGAAGCACCTGGGGTTTTTGTACATCCCAATGACCAACAAACCTTCTTTTGTTCCATCCTTGGCACAAGTGACTAGCGCAGTGATGCGATCTTTGGCCGTTTTATATCCTTTGCAGCCATTCTGCGTCTTTTTTCACTAACGTACTGGACGGTAAAGCTCGAAAATAAATTCCAGTTTCGTATGCATTCTGAATGTCTTTGGGATGATAAGTTTTCAAAATGTTGGGAAGCACGTCTTTGATAAAGTTGGCGACAGCAGAGAGATAGGCTTCAGCAGCTCCTCCACGCAAATTTGGGAACAAGACGCCATTGCGAACTTTCCAACGGGAAAACCACCCATTAGAGTTAGCCTTTTGCACGTGCGGCTTTCTCGTGTTGGGGATCTGTCCTCCTGATCCCTCATGTGTGCTGCCGTCCGAACAGCGTGTCGCGAAATTTAACTTGAAAAATAAAAATAAATCATATCCGGCATCTTATTTTGCCAAAATTAGGTAACCAGTTGCGCACGCAGAGAGCTGAGAATCTCACTCTACCTTGTTGGCAGACTGGGCTTTGTAGCCGACGGATTTAGCCATGTAAAATTCCGCCCCGATCTGATTTGGGCTTAAAACGCGACAGGGCCTATTAAACGTGGGCTTAATAACCGGTGACTACTTTAGCAGGGCATAGGAAGTGTACATGACGGTGGTCATTTAAACAAGGCGAATAAATTGACAAAAAAGATCGCGGGGTTCCAATGCAAGAATATTGACCAAGAAGGGAACGGGTGCGTGGAGATCCCAACAGACCGACAGCAGAAATAGTACTTTCGACCATGCATGCATTGATTTGGTTTATTTGCTGTACTGAAAAGGTAAACGGATCCAGACGCTGGAAGGGAATGTGGACCCAGGTCAACAGCATCCATCTACGGACTCAAGCGAGAGCAACAGAAACTGACTCTCAATGGTTGCCATGAGTAATGCAACGTCCATTTGATAATATAAACCTATATCTGCCACGTTTCACAGGTTTCAGTGCTCACAGAGGAAAAGTTGTCCGGAGGGAGTACTGGCAGAGGCGACATAACTGCACACCAATAGGGCAACCGGAGCAAACCTAGGGTTGGCTGAAAATGCGCGAGGCAGCAAGTTTTGCCACCCCCACACGGCCGTTATCAGTCGTCAGAACATTTGCTAAATCAGTTAACACTACTCAAAGTCGTCAGTGGCAGTCCGAGTAATACAAATAAAGGAGTGAAGGGGGAGGAAGAAGGATATATATGTGTAATTTTACCTTATTTGAGAACTCTAGGGAGTTTTTGAGGTTGGGTCCATTGCTCTTATCCTTGCCGTTCACCTCCCAGAACTCGATTTTGGAGTAGAGTTCCCATTCATGCAAGGTGACTTGCCGAGCCAACTCTAAGGGATGGACCTGTAGGAAGGACAGACAAGACGTCATATGACAGGATTGTCGGCTTAAAAAGCACAGCGCCGCGGCATACTACGGTAGTCGCCAAAGACCATGCAAGTTTCCTGATGAAATTTGACTTAGTACTTTAGCGTATATTTAGTAACACTATTTCGGTTCATTCAGTTTATTGAAACCTGCGAAAGCCTTTAAATAAGTTTAATAGTCATTTATGTTAGATTTATTAAGAGAAATTGCCATTATTTTTGAGAAATTGGCAGTAGTCTCATACGGAAGAAATTTCCTATGCTATTGCGAAAGAAAGAACCAAACTTCACGTTAATGTTGATTCTACTAAGAAGGAACTCCAAAATACGTAAAATAGATATAGAAGATATCCCTTCCATAACAGGAAAGGTTTGTCCAAAATTTTTCGGATTTGAATCTGAAGCCAGGTTAAAGGAATCACATTTATTTGCATTAACATTGAAGATTTGTATTTAAAAATTGTGCTTAGCTATCCTGGTAAGTTTTTTGCACAAAATGCAGTAACAGAACAGTGTTTGTATGGATGCACTAATAACAGTCATATTATTTTTCTTTACAAACACTTAGTACTTCCTATAGTTCTTTTAATTACCAAATATGCCTAATGCTGTTCATTATTATTTCTAAGTTTTCATAAATACATTCACACTGGTATTCGAGTAATGATGAAACTTATACAAAATTATGAAAATTGCATGGTCTTTGACGACTACTCTACTTTCTTGATATCGATAAATCTTTTTGTTTACCTTGCTTCTGACTCTGCTGAAAATTTGAAACAAGACAGAATAGCAACTAGACCATGAAGTCAATCTTCAATTAACCTGGTACATACATACCGCACCTTTATTTTGTTAAATCCCCCCCACTTCCTTTAGTCCCAAGTTTAACAATTGACAACTTTTGGCCACTTGCCACGTTGCTTTTATCGATTTTGTGTAAATTCAAATTGATGTGTTCTCTTAATATTTCGTTGTTAATGCACGGAGCGGAAGCAGCTGAAAAGCGCTCTCGAAATTGATTCGCGCGAATAAATTCTGCTATTTTGTCTTGCTTCAAATTATTACCGGGGAAAAATGCTTTAAATTTCTGCTGAAAATGTCGTTGAGCAAAGGAACTGGACGAGTTATCCGCTTTTAGTTCGCAAATGCCGCACTTTTTAACATTTGTATTTCATGGTTAGAGTTACGCATTCTGCAGACTAAAAGGACCTGTAAAAATATTGCAACTAGTCTACTTTTCATGCACATCTGTACCGTACGAATGAAGTTTTTAAGAGCTTCTGTCATTTACTCTAAATATAGAAGATTAATACTGATGGACTAAATTATACTGCTTCAGGTGAATGTACAGTAAAATATGGAAACCCGGTGATCTAAATCCAGAGTATTCAATTAATTGGGTCCTTGTATACAACGATCAAGCTAATTTGCCAAGGGAACACTGAACATTCCTTACTGGAAGTCGACATCTGTCAGTGCGAAAGCGATTTTTTTCGCCTAACTATCGTAGATCGCATTGGCGTCTTCATTGCAAGACAAAATTAAACTACGATTGAAAACTTGGCTAAACCAATGTTACCGATCTTAAAAACCAGCTTTTGAGCCAACAGATAGTGAAAACTGCTTAGCAGTGGAGGGACGATGAGGAAGTCATGTAATTGCATAACACCATTTCAGGTAAATAGGCTACAGGCATGAGAATTGAAGGAATACGATAACCACATTCCAGATGAGCAATTGGAGGGGAGTAGCTTGGATCTGGAGTATACTAAGAATAGGTCAGCGCTTTGCGTAGACTAAAAAATGGTGTGTCAAAAATTAAAATATGCGCGTCTTATAAAAAAATTAGAAAATGTGATGCTTAGGACTTAATTATGATTAGCTTTCTCGCACGCGGCTTAAAAACACGGATAATTACCTAGGTCTCACTAAGCACACTAAGATCAAATGCCCGACCTCAAGGTAAACTATGATTCACATTAGAAGGTTCGAGCCAAATAGTTAACTACACACAACTTAATCAGGTAGCACTCGTGGGGCAGTTAACACCAGCCCTGACGAAGCCAGCTGTTTTTACATGAAGCGTGTTCACGTGGTTTGCTATTTGTGTATTGCAAATGTCTGAAGGGAGTATCGACTGTAGAGGCCCGTTGTTGTGTGGCCGCAGAGTGGCATGTTGAAATGATCCTTGAGCAAATGCGACTAGTTGGGCACGCGTGTGCGTGAGCGAATATCGGTCAAGCGGTTTAAGGTCAGCGCGTGGGAACAGCCGCCTGCAAAGACGGATGACATTGGGGGCCGCGGGCATTGAACGAGGAAGGAGACAGCACTTGCTGGCCGTCCGCCACAGATTCTAGCTCAAAGGTTCAGATTCGTAGTACTTACTAGTCCGAGATGCGATCTCATTTGTTAAAAAGCATACGAACTTTGAAGGAGGGGGCAAAAAGCGAGGTTAGCGTTCTATACGCGGCAAATATAAAGTGAACTAAGGACTAAAGACGTTAAGCGAAACCAGTAAGAGTAACGTGTATGGTCACATATACAAGATATCGGAAAAGGAACTGCCGACAATACCTGCGCATATGCGCTAAATTTCAGCTTAATTGGGTTGAGGATTAAGGTGAGTGTTGGGGTTAACTTTAGGCTATGGTTTAATCCTGGGGATAAGGTCAGAATTGGGTTTAGCGTCAGAGCTGAGGTTTGGGTTCCGTTTAACTGTAGGGTTTAGGTCTAGGCAATGAATGGAGCTAAAGTAAGTTTATAGTTTAGTTCTATGTTAGAGTTAGGACACGATGTTAGGAGCAGCCAGCCAGCGAGCCGCGCTCATGGCAGGTTACCGATCCGTCTACACGCGGCGAACACGGTGTACGCAAACTAGCAATCAATCAATAATTTAAAATTTGAAGCCAGGCTAAGAATCTGACAAGCCAGCCGTTGAGTCACAAGCCAATTGTGGCACAACTCGCGCCAGAACAGAATCTGATTGGTCCGATGGGCGTGGCTGTACACGCGTTTGCTAACTTAAATATGTCGTACTTATTACGCTAAGAGACTTCTACTTTTGCGCTCTTGTTGTGCTTTTCCTTGGGGGCTCACACTAATACTGACATTTATCACAAGGCAAAGTGAAACTCACGTTTGTAAGGCGAATCTGGTCAGAGCGCTGGATCAGACCCAAATCCAGACGCTCCGGAGGTTTGAGCACAACGGTGTGAACCAGCCGAGGACGTTCACCACGCAGACACTTGGTGATGGTGGCCACACTGTCCGCCAGAGCTGGCGTTTCGATGGTCTGTAAAAACTTTAACAGTCGGTTCTTCAGTACATTGTCGGCGGAGAAATCATGCTTGAAATAGGCGCTGTCCCTGACCCACTTTGTGATGAGACTCAGGACACTGAAAGGAAGGAACCAAAGAGAGAAATATATTTCCACCGAGTTATAGATGGTATTTTTCGCGTAATTCAAAGACACTACCACCTCCTATAAGGAGCCTCACGAAAGACCTATGAATGACTTGACTGAATGGGAAGGCACGTCGCAGTTCCACAGTGTTCCGATTATAAACCTTATTAGTTTCCAGTATTTCCAGTGTCAGGGTCTGGGTTCAGAGTTAATAGAACCAGTCAAAATAACTTAGATTTCAATCAATGTGCTAAAGGAAACGGATGATAACGATAGCAGTCCTGTATGTTTTTTCGATTACACCAGAGAAGCTCTAAACTAGGACTTATGTAAAACTATTCGGTGGGGAGAGGGCAGGGCTTCAACGGTGACGCAAAGCTCGTGATTGGCAGCATTCTCAAATACACGGACTGTAAGCCAACGATGATTTGGCAAATCAAAAGGTATAATGGTCCCGAGTAACACAGCGAACAGGTGGCGTTAATAACCGGAACAGAATTAATGTTGCTAATATGATCTACGGTGTCAAATTTCCACTCATTGCCTCCGACTAAGCCAATACAAGTTCAGACAGAGGAAGTATTAGCATGGGAGCAAATTGGATATGGCATTTTTCTTGAATAAAATACTATGGTTGGAGATATTTGGGGTTTGAATTGACGTCATACAAGAGGGATGGATTCAAGAATTCAGTTGACATAGATGGCAGAGCGAGATAAGTGGCGGGAACTCGAAATAAAACAACTTCCGGTCTACCACGTGCTCTTCGCTAGCAACTCTCCACAGCTCAATTTCTCTCCTCACCTGCCGCTGTTTCTTTCACCCTTCAACGACACCTTTCTCTTGTGATCATTCCCGGGCTCAGAAGAATCCTACAGCAATCTATCAACGAGATTTCTCGCAAATCTTGCGATTGCGGCCCACGAACTCGGATCCCGGTCTTCACGAAGTCATCCTTTGGCAAGTCAACTTCTTGGCTATTGCTGGCATGGATAGTGAAGGATCTAACAGGCAGACTCGCTAAACCAACAAGGGTGCACGATGGGCGCATCGCCGACACTCGATGAGGCTCGCGTGACTTCCGCAACCTTCTCTTCGTGGGACCCTTGGTATTATGGCGAAAACCGCGATGGACTCTCCCTGACGTGCTTCAAACACTCTTAGCACAGGCCACCAGCTTCGAATATACTCTGCATCCCCCCCTCCACGGGCGACAGTTTTTCTCCTTAAATTTCTCAAATGGCATTCAAACCCCTAGACTTCTGAACAATGCCTAAGGAGTTTTCTCACTGTCAGCCCTCAAATTTCTGGCAACGCCACTGTTCTGAAATGTTCTGCAGATCAAATGCAGTGAAAAACTGTACCAATAGGGAGTTCAAAGGTATTTACCAATATTTCCCTCAATAAAAACCTGACCTGGTACTTAGGAGTAACTTGTATGGATCTTGGTTTCACAGTTGGCGTATCTCAAAGGCTCACATAAATTGCAGTGGTTGGCACGTGCAGCAATACGATCTCATTTGGAAGCGGACAAATAAAGTGCTCCAATGATCCAGCTTAGCTCACCATTGATTGATTATAACCAGAGGCCACAGCAACGTCTTACGCCAACACCGGGGAAGCAGATGGCCGAGCAATCCTTATGCCCAATTCCAACACGCGTGATACAAGATCAGCAAGTCCCGGGCCGCATGCCGGTCAGCAAGCAAGTAATGCAAGCGAGGGCATTTATCGTTAATTGTTAGAAGTGTGCTGTAATGACTGCATCCTACAAATACTGCAACTTTTTGTGCGTGTATCGCCCGCTTCTGCTACTGTTTTCTGCTGATTTTTCTCATGAAGAATATGCGACGGGTGTCGTAACGTTGGACAAATAAAAGTGTTATCCCAGCGATCAAATCTTCTTCTTATCAATACGGTTACCCTTCAGGGCTCATTGTTCATTAATGCCATTCCCAGTTCTCAAAGGCGTTGATGATTGGCGGGTAAAACAGAACAGCAAAATCCACCTCAAAATGAGACCTACCACGCAAAAAATTTAATGTATACATAGCAGACATTATTCTCGACAAACAGCAAAAGCCCGTTACTCCACTGGTTGACTGTAACGTACCGATACTGTATACGGCGCTTATAGGCAGAGTGGAAGCGCAGCTCCATGCGAGGAATGAGGGAGGCGACGTCTGAGAAGGACCTGCAGGACTTTATGTTAGCCTGAAGAGCCCCCTCAAAGTCTGGTCGGGGCATGTTGAAGCGTTTTATGAGCAAATCCAGCAGGTCATGCGGACTCAAAAAGCGACGATAAGTCTGAGGAACAGTAGATTGTGCAGAAAATATTTAAAGATTAAATAAGCACTACTTAAACAACTACAGTAACCAAGCACGTACTTCAATCATAATTTGGGTTGTGTTACAAAGATTGCAGGATTTATGCCGGACCCAGATGCGGGCTAAACCCCTCGCAACTATGTCACACAGCGATAGTATATCACACAAACACGTGTCTATGCTATTATTTAGTACCTGTATTGTCAGGACGGTGCAACATGCTTTTACTGCTGGCTGCATGTTGTTGCTTTCAGCCCAGTGTGTGTTGTGTTTAGTGGCTGGTAAGTGGATTGCGAGTTAAGCGGCGACGGCTCCTGCTAAGACCCTGGTTTTAGTAATCCTGGTGTGTGTTTCAAGGGTGCCCAGATCGTGGCTTTGAAAGTTGCCAACACAATACGGTCAGTCCACTGTGTGTTTATGTGGAATGGCTGAATGAGATTCCGACCCCTTAATGTGACCCCTATGGCACTCCCACTCAGCTGGGATCAGAGCTGCCCTCCCCCAAGCTTGTTATGATTTTGGGTTGTGATGGCCTACAGTGCAGAGCCGGCGCCCTCTTCCACCGCCGGTCTTCTTGACAGCGGGCTCGGGTGGGTGAGGGGAGAGAGGGTGCGGCAGATACTGCGCAAGTCCACTATCAATCAAAAGTAATCCACGCGCAAGTCACCGGCCCTGCAACACCCCATGGTGGAGCATACGGTGTACATCATCGGAACTGATGGTCGAACGGTGTGTGTGGGTGTGTATGTTTCATAGCCCTTGTTATATCAAAAATCGTCATCGAAATCTCAAATGGTTGCAGTTGGAAGATGGAGAAGAGCCGAGGTCTCAAACGGCTTAATCTAAAGGTCCACGGGGGTGAGTTGGGTGCCTGGCTGGGTGGCTGGCTAGTAGCCCTTGTTGGATCAGGAGCCAGGCCGGGTGGTCCTCAATCTTGGCGGTGAGGAGGAGGAGGAGCAGCAGCAGCGTGGTCGGGAGGGCCTACGCTGTCATGAAAAACAACGATGGAAAGGAGGGGAGATAGATCCATTGCAGGGAGATCCACCTGTAGGGAGATTGGGAACCACAGCAGACGCGTCTTCGTCGCGTTCCCATTCGCTCGCACGGCGGCCAAGGTCTGCTACACCAATCTCCCTACGGGTGCCTGGCCATGAACTGCAGGCAAAATGAAGCTGCTAGTCATGTGGAGAGACGGCGCAATCGGGATAACAGTCCGATGTGGACGGGTGGAGCCGGTATCGGTACTGGCGAAGGAGCAATGAATAGTCACAGCACTATTGAACTAAGGTACAGCGAGTGATTACTTACTTACTAACTTTTACCTGTTACGGCTGATTATGCTTCAATTATGTCACGAACAGTACCTCTCTATGCGTGGCGATTGGCGGCAGCGGATCTGGAAAGCTCCACCCAGTCTCTTCTTCAGGGACGGAGGCTGAAGATAGAAGGTCCAAGAACAGCCTCCATGTCATGACGGACAGTGTCGAGCCAAGCCTTCAGTTGCCCTCATTTTCGACGTTTCCAGATGGGCTGCGGGACCGGGTCAATGGCAGCATAGCTAAGCTGTCGGGGCGGACGACGGAGAACGTGTCCAAACCACCTCAGTCGCCTTTCTTGAATGGCCTGAAATATCCTAGTGATGCGATCGCAGCGGGTGCGGACTGTCTCACTTGAGATGAAGTCGTTCTACTTAACTCGCGGAATCGTCCTCAGGCACCGGTTGTCAAAGACCTCCAATCTTCGCCCATCCTCAGCACACACAGCACAGCATCCACATTCACAGAGGAGGACTGACCGGATGTATGTATGGTATTCACGAATCTTCGTGGAGAGTGACCGTCGGGAGTTGTTGTTCCGAGGCCGGAATTGGAGGTGGATAGTCGCTCAAAAGGATCGTAGCTTAGTTTTTCTTCAACAACGGCTCTCTGTTGCAAACGCTGGTGGCCTTTCATGATGACAGAGCCATCGGCGGGTAGATCCGAGAAACACGAGACGACAGCTTCCTTGTGAAGAGCTCTAATAGACGGCCGAACGCTGTGGCTGGGTTCAGGAACGTGGCAACAATGGTGATTTAGGTGGCCGAGTTGTGAACAAGTCCACCAAACAGTTCGACCGTTAGACATCTAACTTTCGAATTGTAGTCATCGTCGGTAGTTAGGTGGAACTTTATGAGCATAACGCAGTTAGTCCAGTGTAAGTGAGGCATATCGACTCAACTATTAACTACAATTTTGAGACTGAGTATATAAAGCTTCGTTCGACTGAGTTATTCCAAGTTAAGTTATGTAAAGGGCAGGAAGAAGAAGCGTGCTACATTTTGTTTCACAACTGTTTTAACCGAACGAAACAAACCTGTAGGAAGGTCCGAATCGATTTGCTGTCGTAGTATGCATGATAGGTCATGCGTTCAATCAGTTTGGTTATTGTTGCCGCCTTGATGACGGGGATTTCAGCACTACTGTCAACTTGAGGACGCTCGAATTGAATAGTGTTCACTGTATCGGGCTGGGTGAAACTGCAATGACAAAACAGCATTCTTAGTAAGAGCAAGAGAAAACTGAGCTAGCAGCAGGGAGTCAAACATTGTCAAAAAGAGAAAAATAACTCGAGACGCACAGCTGAGTCATGCCATCAGTCTTGTCAACAAGGTAAATTCCAGCAAGCGATAACGTGGAACAAACAGACAATATCTAACGGACGGCACATGGGCCGACTGAGATAGAAAGTGCAAAGCTGAAGCGGAGAAGCCCGAGGTTTATGAACAGGACCGGATGTGCACTGTCTGTCAAAGTACTGAAGGAAATTATTTTCACTAATAGTGGCAAAGGTTCGCATCCCACGTATCTGCATACAAGTTAAAGGCGTTTCGATAACCGGAATCGTTATCTTATTCTTGTGAGCTTTCGGACTCTTGTGGGAGACAATCATCAGAGATAAAACGTCAACAAAAAGCGAGCAACATTGATAGGGGACAGGAACAAATCAACTGTTATAGGGGAAGGGAGACGGAGAGGAGGGGGGAGGGAGTAGGAAACTCATTAATTAGCAGTGTCCGCCACGCATATATGCCTGTGAAGGTCGATGTTTGCGGGCGCCAGCTCAGTACACCGGTTGACTGGGCTGTCATACGAGGCGTCCTCTCTTGTTGCCGGCGTGAACAGTTATCTTTGCGGCTGCGAAGTTAAATTCGTGGTCTGTAGACGTCGGCAACCACTTGCGACAATGCGTCATCCCCTCTCTGACAGCCAGCTTATGTTCGTGTATGCGCGAAACAAGCATGTATTCAGTCTGTCCAGAGTAATTCTGGGGACAATATAGGCATGGTTATCGATACACTACGCCCCCGACTGCTCACTGGCATCTAAGCTGGCCTTGATTCTCATGACCGAGTTGCGCATGGTAGCCTTGGGAGTGTGCAATTCCGCAGGAATGTGCTCGGACGCTTCCGACCCATCTTTGGATGTACGGCATCGCACGCGAACAGTCGATCAGCGATCATATGCTCACGTAAAAGCACGTGAACGCAGGATATGATGACAGAGATCACTATTTGTAGTTTTTCGGCCAAGCCGCAAACGGACTGAGCGAGCAATCGTGTTGATTGCACAAAAGGCTAATCAGTTATCGATCAAGTGAAAAGGGTGACTGTTTTCACGCTCCTTTTTCTAGACATTGTTCAGATTGTGTGACTACTCGGCTGAATTAAACACTTGAGAAGAAGACGGCTCGATCGCTGGGACAACACTTTTATTCGCCGCGAAATGATGCCAATTCTCAAGTTGCGGCTCATTCGGCGAGACCCGGCCACACATTCAAATTTGATGAGACCGAAATTCTCGCAAGAGGCGACAATCCTGTGAGCCCAGAATTACTTGAGCCACGGCACACGGGCCTGCAATCCATAAACAAGTGCGACGATTTGCCCAATCC
Source organism: Ligula intestinalis (assembly GCA_036362985.1). Lineage (NCBI taxonomy): Eukaryota > Metazoa > Platyhelminthes > Cestoda > Diphyllobothriidea > Diphyllobothriidae > Ligula > Ligula intestinalis. The sequence goes on along the minus strand of JAYGXS010000004.1, from coordinate 63,371,017 downwards.
ATATTCGATGCCAAGACTCAATTTGGACAAAGCAAGTCACCACTTGAGGAACGCACAGACCACCGCGTCGTCTTACGCCAACATCGCAGAGCCAGATGGCCGAGCAATCATCGCGCCCGAGTCCACCACGCGTGATGAAAGTTCAACACGTCAGAGCCCGCAAGTCAGCCAGTAAGCTATCCACGCACAAGAGGACAACTATCAGTAATTTTCGTTATACGTTTGCAGTAATGACTGGACTTTATAAAAATCGCAAACTCCTGTGCATGCATTACCCGTTTCTGCTACCGTTTTCTGCTAATGTCTCTGAGGATGAATCCGCAACGGATGTCGAAACGTCAGGCAAATAAAAGTATTGTCCCAGCGATCTAGTCGTCTTCTTTTCAATTAATTCCTGGGACTCACATGTTCGTTTGTATTGGGAATTAAACAGTTTTAACTTCGATCTCCTCACACCTCTGTGAGCCTACTAGAAAAACTGCTTTGCAAATTTTAAAAAAGCCTGCGAAATTTAAGAAGCTCTAAGAACGAGTTGAATGATCAGGGGCGTTCCGTGATGAAAAGATTTACAACAAAAGGACTGAAAGATGTCAAGGATTGAGGAAATCAAACTGCTCGTTTCAGTATTACTCAAAGACGAGAGAGTTTGTGGCATGTAAGTCGGTCGAAAAAAATTCGAGAAGAAAAAGAAGAGCAGAAACACTTTCTTCGATTCGATTCAGCGAAGACAACGTTTCCGAGGACGTAGGCAGTAATAGTGTCGAGGTGTTTAGATAAATACCAGCAACCCATTCATCAGAAGAATGAGCTTTTGATGCTCAAAGCCCCAGACTCACCAATAAACCTTCGGGTCGGGCAAAACCAATGGAATTTCCTGCTTCGGAAGTTCGCGGAGATATCGCCTGAAGAGTCTGAGATAAAAAATGATTTGGAAAATTCATAGGGAACAACAACAACAACAACAACAAAAATCCACTAGTCTCTAGCCCCACTGCTGGTGGCGGTGCTTTTGGTGCATGCGTGTGAGTAGCAGCATGAAGAACACAATAAACTGGTCTGCGGACAAACGCAAGGTAGAGTACTTAATAGCGCATTTACTCGATGGAATGAAGCATGAAAAAAACTAACCGTTTCGTCTGCAAGGCAATCATGGTGCCCAGCCAGTCTGCTTTTGCATCAGCAGTACGAAAACAGAAAACAACTCGTTTAACGGGAGAAGAGGAGGTAAAGTCCGCAGTCGGCAGGGCATCTAAGCCGGTGGCACAACCAGTGTTAGATACTAGGGTGGCCGAGGAGCCTGTGTTACGGTAACCAGAGTCCTCTGAGGTAGGGTTGCCGGGTGAACTACCACTGGCTTGATTTGACGCAGTTGTTGAAATCCTGTCTGAGGCTGCACCCATGGCAGGAGTAGTAGGCAAGGTCTGAGGAGCGGGGCGTTTAACCACGTTGACTTCCTTCCAGTATTCCAATTCAAATAGGAAGAGGGTTTCTTCAGGGGCAGGAAAAGGGGTGGACGGAGTCAGATATCATTTCCGCAGGCGCAAAAGGAAAAAAAACAATCAATCGTAGAAGGGAAATGAATTTTTAAAATTATTTGCGTTACGGCTCAAGAAACCATTTCCCTGCAGGTGTTGGTCAGGCTTGAAAAGCTTCGCATTCCACACGCCCATGGTAATCAGTTGAAGGTACGCCTGGGCCTAGGTATGGCTGGCTGATGACACTTAATAAACCAGAAATGGTCGCTTAAGTCGCCCTTGTTTTTAACGGTAATATATGTCTGCTAACTTATCACACTCCTACCAGCCAGCAGGAAATAAGCAAACTTACATTTAAGTGGAGCGTCCTAGTTAGCTCCTGTTTGTTTTTGCTGGTCGTTTTTCGGATAGGGTCAGCTGATGACGGCTAATAAGGCAGAAATGGCCATTCCAATCACCCTGTTTTTGTTGATAACGTATTTTCGGCTGGCATTACTAGAAGACAAGTCAACCTACAAGCTTCTTAGCGCGGACCCCACCAAAATACAGAAAATATTTCTTGTAATTGTTTATTAGCAAATTACGCCTTCTTTAAATTTTATACTCAAAGAAAGGGTAGCTTTCTATTATAAAAAAGTTGCTAATCATGTGCTTTTATAGGATTGTGAGGCCGTCATTCATAATATATCGTATCCTTCAATTTATTAGCGCTGCCTATACTGCATAAAATAGATTCCAAATCTATTTCAGTGTTTTTCGACTATCACGTGACTTCTTCTTCAAACTGCAGGCGAAACTGTATGTTTCCTTAAACAGGATGTACAGAGTGCGCAGTTTTTAAACCTTGAATTCGAGTGTAGCAGTCACTAAATTAGAAAACTGTTTGGCAATAGGAAAACTTTTTTAAAACCGAAAGCTGCCCTTCCTTCAATTATAAAATTAAAAGAAGGCGTAATTTGCTATCAAACAACTACAAGAAATATTTTTTCGTGCATGTTTTCCAAAAAATATATTTGAATTTATAAAGGCAGTCAAAATAAATGATAAAAAGGCATACTGCTTAAGTAGCCGGTTTTTACAATAGATACGTTCTGCTAGCAGTGAGAACGAAGCTCGTTAAAAAGCCCGCATCCTATCATGACTTCAGAGCAGACTACACAATAATCAGTATCACAACTTGAGTCAATGCCGATTAGCGAAAGAGTACCAGTTTTTCGCATATCTCGAAATGTTGCATAATCTTAAGCGTCTATTGGTCTTACAGGGAAGAAGCAAATATCAGGAGATTATGCCAAGTCCTTGAGACAAACCGAACCCAAAATAACTAAGATCTACGGACTGCCTAAGATACACAAACCCAACGTACCGCTACGACCGATAATATAGTTAATCGGCGCGCCTAACTACAACATCTCGAAGTGGCTATTTCGAAAACTTCACCCTTTGCCAAAAGATTGCGAAACGTCAATCAACAATTCCATTGAGTTTTTGAAAAAATTAAAAGGACTTGAAATAGCAGCAGACGAAATAATGGTATTATTTGCGCTTTTCTCTCTCTTCACATCGATTCAATTAGATTTAGCGAGGCAGTACCCAGAAGAACTTCTTAATTCAGCATTTTAATCTCCAGAGAAATTAATTTCTGATCGCGGTATATATCAGTATATTTAAGGTCTATAGGCGTAGACCGAAATTGTAAGTGTATATTCGTTAAAAGACACCCTAGGAAGCACCAGATCCAAGTAGCGCACAAATCAACGACCACACTGCGAAATCAGTTTGTATAACCCAAGGATAGAGTTGGCTATTTGGACAGAAAAGAGGCCAGTTATAAAATTCCTTGTGGCGGCTGCAATGCAGTTTATTGTGGACAAAGAGGAAAGTCAACCTCTACAGATAACTCAAACACCAATCAACAGTAAAGAAGCGAGATCATTTGTCCTAATTCACTATGCACACACTTAAAACTGCGCATAAATTTGCATGGGACCAAACTCGCATTATAAGCTCCTGCTCACCTATGAAAAAAGTGTGGAGTTTTAAAGGTCAGTAATTCCGACGACCCGTACATTAATAGGCACGTCGAAGTGGACACAACGTACACCCAAGACGTAAACCAACAAGCCCTGTGCTATTAACCAAAAACGACTAGACATCGCCGATCGTTTTCGGTATGTTTTTCAACGCGCCTGATGACGACTTGGTGTGCCAGAGTCGAAAATGCACAATAAGGTTTGTAAGCGTTTCTCAACGAACTTCTTCCACCGAAATATATATGATACATAGCCTACTACTATACATCAGTGCCTAGCATACTCAAATGTCATCACAACTACAGGAGTGGTGCAGGACATTAGACTGCAAAGTATCCAAGGCAAGGCACACAGGCTACCCACCACAGCTGTCAAGCACTTCCAAGCCAAGGTCAATGAGGTGGAAGTGGAAAAGGGGGATGCACTTCTTGAGGGCGATGCCACCCGCAGCGATGGCCGCCATCGAGGCGGCTGCAGAGTTTGCCAAGCCACCAGGACCGGAGGAGACAGAGGCTGAGGCCGAGACGGTAGCCGCTGCAGCCGCCGCAGCTGCCAGCGCCACGGTGCCCAGACCACGACGAGGCTGCGGGTGCCGCTTAAACAGGAGGAGGCAGTCAGTGAAGAGGTAACCAACTCTGTCGGCCAGTTCGGTGCGCGAATTCTGGCGCAGTTGAACCATGCCCGCTAAAAATGGAGGCAAAACATCCAGACAAAATAATAAGGAAATAATCAAGGAAATAATCGCGGAAATTATTAGGTGCATGACATGGAAGTAGGTGGATGGGACATGACTTTTAAGGGTCA
>JAYGXS010000004.1:63328814-63339422 GCA_036362985.1 Ligula intestinalis | reverse complement strand
ATGACGATCTCGGCAGCCAAGTCGTCCGTAACTGTTTTCACGCTTGACCCGAAGGAGTTTGCTCGTCACCCGGTTATCACCATCAACGGGGCGTCCTTACCGCTCGTCCGCAAGCCCAAACTCCCTGGCGTGCATTTTGCTCCGCTTTTCACGTTCGCAGACCATGCCAGGGAGACCGCAAGCAAAGTAAGCCGCTGCACCAAGGTCCTCAAGGCTCTAGCAGGCACATCCTGGGGCTGTGCGAAAGAGACTCTGTCGACTGCTTTCAAGGCGCTGGCCAAGCCGCACCTCACTTATGCGGCATCAATCTGGTCTCCTACGATGAGCTCTTCCAGCCTCCGCTGCCTCAAGTCAGCCCAAAACGCTGCCCTCCGCACGATCACGGGTTGCTATAAAATGTCGCCTATAGATCATCTTCATGCGGAGGCTTCTGTTCTACCGGTCACCCATCACAACACTCTCCTTAGCCAGCAGTTCTGGTAGAGTTGTTCGCAACCCGGCCATCCCAATCATCACTGTTGCATCGCTCCCGAGCCCTGCCGCAACGTCCGGCCGTCTATTCGAGCACTCCACAAGGAAGTTGTTGCCTCGTCTCTCGCGGATCTACCTGTTGATAGCTCTGCCACCAAGACAGGCTTCCAGCGTCTCCACCAGAGATTCGTTGTCAAGGAGAAACGAGGTTACCGTCCACCGGTCCTTTTGGGTGGCTATCCACCTCCGATCGCGGCCTCGGAACGACATCTCCCGAGGGTCACTCGCTGTACTCTGGCGCAGCTACGCAGTGGCTACTGTATGCTCCTTCGCCAGTACCAGCACCGGCTCGACCCATCCATACCCGACTGCTGTCCCGACTGCGGCGTCTCGCCGCATGACTGCCGTCATCTGTTCGCCTGCAGTTCTCGGCCAGGCACCCACCTCACTCCCGCGGACCTGTGGCTCAAGCCGGTCGAGGTCGCGGCTTTTCTCCGTCTCCCAACTACTCCCAGTTTGGATTCCGGCGGGGATTCCTGATCCAACTATGGGCTACGACACACACACACACACAAAGCATGGTGCTACAGGGATGGCGACTTTTGCGTTTATTAATTTAGAGTGGCAGCACCTACTGCACTATTTTCGCCCCTATTTGGGCCAGGTTTCAAGGCATAGTGAAGAGGACCGGAGGAGAAGCGGGCGCATGTAGATGGCGCAGCCATATCTACCCCTGAACTTGCCACCCCATGGTTGCAATTTCATGGAGTAGGAGTGCCATAGACGCCGCATTTAAAAGGAACCAGTGTTAACTGACTTTTAGTCCGCCAGTCATCCTCAAAGTAAACGCACACTGGATTAATTGCGAATTCCGAGTTTTCTCGCCTATTGGAAGCCCCCCAAGCCACGACTCTTAACGCAATATCGTGCATTAAAACGCGTCCGATTGTTGATAACGAGGAAAACACAGAGACAATCGATCCCACCTTTACCATTTTCCCTTAATCGTACAACAATCGATTGCCCATGTCAGTCAACTAACTGATACTACGATTGTTAGAGGTGGTTGAAAGAGCTTAAAACAGCTTGTTAGCGCGTGCAACGTACACAACCTCCCTCCCGTATCTGCCACAGACATGACACCTCAAGATTTCAGACAAACGGAATAAAAAGCTCGCATCTCAAATGTAACAGAAATGCAACATAGAGGTAGTCAAACACACTTCCAACTTCCGTGAACCATGGCAATTCCGCACTTGTGTGTTTGGTGAGGGAGGAGTTAGTGCGTTTTGTGTGCTGTTGATGTTAAGGTTAAACCAGCGCTATGTTACTGCAGGCTTTCATGGATGCCATATGGCTTGATAGACCTAGTGATGAATGAATGGGTTTGGGCGGTGGGCATTTGAGATGGATGCAGTTGGTGTATGCTGATGCTCCAGGAATTGGTTCTCCAACATATGTGGTGGATTAGCAAGTGACCGATTAGTGCAATAAGTGATGTTTACGGGCGATGGAAAGGTGGATAGGATATATTGGTAGCTGAGAAACCGATTGCAGCGTATGCTGCTAGGAATGGCCGGGCTCGTGGATGGGGGTTGATGGCAATGAACATGAAATATTCGTCGGGTGTACACTGTGTGCTTGACGGTAGATGACCTAAACCATGAAATGACAAGGTGGACAATTAAAGATACTAACCTTATTAGCTATTAATCGCGGGAGTCCCTTCTACTGATCAGGGATGCAGCCCCAACACATGGTTTTTAGAGCGTTTCTAAAGAAATCAACTTATTTAGCCATTTTATTCAATTGAGACACCACAGACTATAGATCAAGACCCGGCGTCAACAAGGCTTAGTTGAGACCATTTAGCCATCTGCCATAATGAATCAAATGTGGAGCACTGAACCGACCAAAACGTATCAGAACTGCAACACCTATGGCTCTCTATTAATCGATTCAGCAGATACTTATGGTGGTACTGGAAACACGTGTTGGCAACAAATATTCATTTCGGATCAGTTAACTATGTTAGCTCAAGGTTCCAATCCAATACGGTCAAATTCAGTCTGCTCGTTTCACTCCCCGGCAAAAGAATCAGGTGATTACGGCAAGAAGCGTATTGAACCAGGTCTTGTACTTGCGAGTACCATTTTCTATCCCATTGGTTGACATAGAAATGACATAAATAACCTGTAAATTCTTTTTTGAATCCACGCGTGAGCCAGCCGGTCATTGGATGGTTTCCATGCACGTAGTACACGGTTCATTCGTTGCGGTAGACCGATCGCTACACAGTCAGGTGAGACACCGTAGTGTACAATAAAATTGTAATTGATCCCCAGACTGTAGGTTTTCGAGAATCTAAGTCGCAGATTCGGACTTCGGACAGACATCAAACATGCACGTCGTGCTGACGAAGGCTTCGTGTTGTGGGCTTATAAATTCCTTGGTCTAAGACTGCACATTCTAGCACTCAATATTAAGATTCCGTTCACAACTGAGTGTTCCAACTCGTATACTATTGGCCCACATCACTGGGTTAGGGTTGCGAAGTACATCCGTTGTCCTAGACTCCGAAGCGCGAAGAGTCGTGCGTGAATCGGACACTTCATGAGCAGTTTGAGTAAAGGTGCATTCACAAAAGTCGCTGGGTTGTTTTTTATTGATTACATCTACACTAGGGCTTTGGTCTGAGAGCCTAGCTACAAGACAGTGGTAGCAGCCATACGTATTTAACGACAGTCTACAGTCGCTAATTAACAGTGCCATCATTGGTCTCAGCGGAATTTTATAAGGTAGTCGGAGAACAGGACCTCTCTTCTTTGCGCTCTGGTACCCTTGTAACTGCTGGCCTGTGTTTGCGTATTGGCCAGCCCAATGAATCTGCTTATCTTGAAACTTAACTTTGCCGGAGACGATTTTAAACTCGTCAACGGTAGATAAGCCAAGTCGTCGGCAGCTGGGCCAACAAATCGGTGTTGTAGCTTAATTATTGAAATCGAATGAACAGCGCCACCTTCACTGTCGATATGGACAATAATCGTCAGGAGGGAAGGGGCTACAGGATTGCTTGACACGACCGGAAAAGTTAATGGCATCAAATGTTACCTCGAAGCAGTTTGGTATGAACTTTCCAATGGGATATGATGGAAGAAAGGAGACACGACCAAATCTGATCAGGAGTTCATTATCTTTTTAATGCAACATGATTTTAAACCAAAAGGAAGCCAAATCAACGTACCGGTTGTATCTTTTTATGAAAAACAGTAAATGTGGAAAGCGTTGTGTGGATGTTACAAGATACCCCATGAATAAATAATAAATACGTAGGTCACTACTGTGCTATCGGAACAGGCATAAACCTCATCGCAAAAAAACAGCGCAAACAAGGTTACAGTTTGAGCATGCTTCGAGTCGGGTTCCTGTTCGTAACTTCACGGTGGAAGGTAACATCTATTGCAGGACTTAGCACTTTAAACAATCGTAAAACCTATTTTTATGAGTCTTTGCGATCAGCTACTGTAAAGCCTACTATTGACATTGAAAGTCCGAATCAACTTAGGTGTCAAACAAAGGTAGCTTAGCTGACTGATGAAATAGTTAGTAAAGGATTTCAACAGACAGGGTCCAGGAATATTTAGAATGTTGCAAATACTGACCGAATAAAATGCAATAAATATTTTAACGCTGATATGCGTTTTTCCTGAAAATCCAAAGACTCGTAGTACTGCGTTTGAGGCGTCATCGGTACCGTTGACGCCCCAAAATACTACACTAAAATAATATTTTGACGTAGATGAAAACACACATTTGCCTCACTAATGACGGCAAACTGAACAGTACTAAGGCTTTATTTCCCCAGCCTCTATCTAGTATACTACAGTACGTACTGTACTAAAATTTTAGAATTGCGGGATCATGGGTGGCCACTAATCCGCTTGGTAAACTGGGCAGTCTGCGTCAAATTCTTGAAGAGACAGGATGACGGATTGTGCCTAGGCTAAAAAATTAACAAGCCTTAGACTAACCGCAGAACAAATAGGATTTTTTCAAGGATCCCTATAGCAATAAACTAAAATTATCAGCCTACGTCTATGAGAAGAAATTAGTGCCATTAAAAAATTAACTATTTCAAACACTGACTATCAATATGCCCCAAAACGGAACTCACGTGACCATATAGGGCGCAGCAGACCGCGCAATCTGAACTATTGGCAGAAGCATGAACAACGCTGTAACGGGCCAATCCAACCGCTGGGTCGATGAGTTGGTTGAACGTTTCAAGGTCATGTTTTTTTGGTTGCTTTTACCAGAGCTTCCTGAGTTACATTTTGGATCCGTGAGTTGGACTATCTCAATTCGCGAACCAGATCACTCCCGTACGCACATTGTCTGCTTGCTACGTTCTTACCGTCTTGAGCGGGTGAATGTTCTCATCCCGGTTTGGTCGCTCCATCCAATTTGGATTTTGTACTATTAGAGACTTCTATCCTCAGACATTTTCTCACTCGTTTTGTTATGCTAATTTTCCATACATTTCGTTGATATTGTTCTGCATTATTAAACTCCATATCTACACATGGACCTTCTTTCCTCTTACTTTGTGTGCGACACTATGCCTGTTGCTAAGAAGAGGTTGTCTGAGGTTCACTCTGAGGTTACCCGATTTTTTAAAGAGATCTCCATGTTATCTGCTGAAAGTCGTTGTCCGCCTTCGTTATTAAATCACGCGACAGACTCGTCAAGGCAACGAGTAATACGGAATACTACATTGGCACCCAGCGTCTTTTCAAGCGTTGCCCCCACCCCCATGCAGCGTGTACACACCGTTCCCACCAGCACCCCGTCCCCTCCCACCTCCCACACGATCCTTTTTTTGCCAAATCTGCCTTCCAACCCAGTTAGGACATTGACGTTTGGCTGGCCAAACTCGACCTCTTCTTGGCTGACATCTCCCCCTCAGAGCATACTAGTTATTGACTTGCTCTTCTTTCCCCAGAGGCACTTGCTCCTGCCTTGAAGAATGGCATTACGGTTAAATCTGATTTTGCTGATGCCCGTAGACGTTAAGCTTCTATTTTTGTCAAACTCTTCTCCGCTTATGCCGCCGGCGATCAGTTTTATCACCTCAGGCAGGCCATCCCAACAGTTGACAGAGGATATCACCCATGAGCTTGAGCGTTGTGCCTCCCCGACCTACGCATCCGCATCACCCGATGAGCGCAACGAAATTATACTCGACCGCTTCATCGTCGTTTTGAATGACGGTACCCTGAAGCAACATCTGGCTATCAGTTGCCCGAAAGATATTCGCTCTGCTCTCGCTCAATGTGATCGTTTTAACCAATTTATTTGTCAGGATTTGTCTTCACCTCTTATACCCGCCTACCCTCGCCCGCCGGTTCCTTCGGCACAACCGCCTTCTTCCCAGCCACCTATTTCTACCCAAAACAACCTCCGTCGCCTACTCCCTGTCCGCTTCCCCAACCACCATCCTGTGTGTAAGTACTGTGACGCCTTTGGCCCTCGTGCTCGCTACTGCGACCACAATCCCCCATGTAAGTCCCTTCCTTTTTACTCTTTTTCCGCTGTTGACGTTCTGTACCCACCTACGTTTACTATCGTCATTTTGTCTGACTTTCGTATCCAAGCTTTAGTTGACAAAGGGGCTAATGTTTCCCTAGATTCTTTGTCTAGGCTCCCCCATTATGTTCCTAATTCCGTTCATCCCCTTCCCGTTACTTATAACTTAAGGGCCGCTAACAGTACAGCTATACACATATCAGGCTTCCTTATCCTTGATCTTGCTATTGATTAAGCACGTGCTACTCACATATTTCTCATTGCCTCAGACATTTCTTGGCCTCTAGTCCTTGGTGTCGATTTTCTCTCTGACCACGACTGCGTGATTCACGTCCGTCAGCACTTAGTTACACTTGGCCCCACGTCTGTTAAGACTTCCCCACCTGACCCCAATGTTGGTCTCGAACTCGTTTACAACTCGGTGATGTCGGCCGCCGCCCTCAAACCCATTGATTTAGATTCAGTTTTACCCCCTCCCCTCCTGGCAGTCGGTGAAGCTGCTTATTCACAGCTAAAAGACATCCTCACCTCCTTCCCTGGCCTCTTTGTTTGGTCCCCTTCCACGTTAGGACGCAAACAGTTTATTCAACATACTATAGATACTGAGGGTACCAAACCGATTTGGCAACCGCCCAGACGTAGCCCCGCTAAGTATCGAGTTGAAGTCGACAAAACTCTTGACGAACTTCAACAATGCGACGTCATCCGTCCTTCGTCCACACCGTGGGCATCCCCTATTGTCTAAACGCAGTCAATTTTTGGGACTCGTTTTACCCTCCCTCGTCTCGACGACACTCTTGACACCTTAGGCGACGCATCCTGGTTCTTAACCATTGACCTTCAATCCGGCTGTTGGAAGGTTGAAGTCAATCCGAAGGACCATCATTAAACGGCCTTCATAGTGCTGCAATGCCTCTTTGACTTTCAAACCCTTCCGTTCGGCCTTTGATATGCCGCCACAACCTTCCAACGCCTCATTTATAGGGTCTTACACCACTTCATCCCCACTAAATGCTTGGTTTACCTCGATGAGGTTATTGTTTTCGATAATTCCATTGCACAACACAACGATAACCTCTCAGCCGCCCTTGCCACCCTCCGTGCCACTGGCCTGACCTTTAACCCTTCGAAATGTCTTTTTCTTCGACGAGATGTGCAATGCTTAGAACAAAAATTGTCGCCTGGCCATTTAGCTGCCCTGCCCGAACGCCTACATGAGATCCGTTGTTGGCCTTTCCCGACAAACCTTATCGCCGCTTTATCAAAGGCTTTGCCCAAATAGCTTCCCATCTCCATAAACTGATGGCGAAAAACCAACCGTTTTAGTGGACAACAGAGTGCAATAAGGCCTTCAACGACCTCATAGCTGCTCTTTTTTCGGCTCCTCTCCTTGCCCTCCCTAACCTCGAGCCTGGAGCTCCTCCTTGCATCATCAATACCAACGCTAGCAATGTTGCCATCAGTGCTGTCCTCTCTCAGGCGGATAAAAACGGCCTGGAACACCCAATATGCTTCGCTAGCAAATCCCCATCCAGTAGCAAGCGCAATTACAGCGTTTTCAAACGTGAATTACTGGCGATAGTAACCTTCATTCGCCAGTTCAAACACCTCCTCTTAGGCCAACGCTTAATCCTTCGCACCGACCATAAGGCGTTAACATGGCATCATTAGCTCAAAGATCCCATGAACCAACTTGCCCGGTGGCATGAGTTTCTTCAGGATTTTGACTATAAATGCCAGATTCACCCAGGTCGTCAACACGGCAATGCAGACGCACTTTCTGGTCTCACGGACCCTCCATTCCCCGGCGAGGGCGAACACTCGCTCAGCGTAAATGAGGTTCATATCTCTGAACCCGCCCGTCATACGTAGTCCAAAGCCCAGAAATCCGACCTCGACACTGCTCTTATTTACCATCATCTTTCTTAAGGCCTCCCCCGGCTGTCGGAACGCCTTATGCGAGGGTGCAGCCAACGTGCCCGCCTTCTTCGTAACCACTGGCCCAACCTCCTTGTCACGAATGATATCCTTTTCTGGCGCAATCCAGACGCACACCACTTGCGGGCAGTGGTGCTCAGCTCACTAATTGAACCAGTCCTCGACAGTCTACACGTGGAACTGGGACACTCATGGCACTGACGAATCTGGCGCGTGATTTGATAATGAAAGGGGACAACGACTTTCAGCAGATAACATGGAGATCTCTTTAAAAAATCGGGTAACCTCAGAGTGAACGTCAGACAACCTCTTCTTAGCAACAGGCATAGTGTCGCACACAAAGTAAGAGGAAAGAAGGTTCATGTGTAGATATGGAGTTTAATAATGCAGAACAATATCAACGAAATGTATGGAAAATTAGTATAACAAAACGAGTGAGAAAATGTCTGAGGATAGAAGTCTCTAATAATACAAAATTCAAATCGGATGGAGCGACCAAACCGGGATGAGAACATTCACCCACTCAAGACGTTAAGAACGTAGCAAGGAGACACTGTGCTTACGGGAGTGATCTGGTACGCGAATTGAGATAGTCCAACTCATGGATCCAAAATGTAACTCAGCAAGCTCTGGAAAATTTAACCAAAAAAATATGACCTTAAAAACGTTCAAACAACTCATCGACCCAGCGGTCAGATTGGCCCGCTACATCGCATTCACCCAGTTGTAATATCTTACAGATTTACACACAAACTACTGGTATGGTAGTTTATTTCTACCAATCCTGTTGTGAATTTGGTTCACTTAAACTGTGTGGCATACCTGCATTACCGTATTATTCTCAGCATTATGTTATTATTATATTCTGTGCTAAGCATAATTTGACGAAACTTTGCTACGTTTACCTTATTTCATTTCTAAGCTATTCGCAGCGATGCATAGGGATATCATGAGATCTATGATCAAGGTAATGCATATCTTCTGTTTTATTCTTTAACATTTTTTTCTACAGGTGGCAGTCACTCCCATAAAATAATATTTTTTATGTTGCTGATTTTGTGATAGTGAACCTTCAAACTCCTACAGGACATGCAACATCTTGGATTCAACAGCGTGAAGTTAGAAGCACGAAGTACAATTTGCTTGACAGCTGATAGCGTATGGCCAACCTGTTTCCAAACTGTTTGATGATAACGAGCACGTCGAAACTGTCCTTTAACTAATCAAGATTTATGAAGAGTGTATTTTCTGCGTTGCACTCGAAGATGTTCGGAACATTGATGAGGCCGCTTATAGAATATAGTATTCAAGTGTGGAGACGTTGGAAATTGTAAGATCAGGACAGTCTCACAAGAGTTCAAACGAAAACAGTCAAGATGTCCAAGTGCATGCCGTCTAGCATAGCTCAAGTTGTTCTTTTTGGCTCATTGGGAACTACGCGGGGATCTCCTGCAGGCATTATGCCTGGTGAAATGATTGGATTATTGCCTGGCTTTTGAAGATTATTTTGAATTTCAGGAGGCCTGACAGGATATGCGCATGTTCTCCTTTTCCGTCAAAGTCGTCAAAGCATAAAATTTCCTACCTACTGATGTCGTGATATCACCATTAATGGATAGCTCTTAGAAGAATCCTGATAAATTTATTTCCCAAAGTGGGTCGTTGAGAATCACATTCCAATTGCCATAATCTATTTTTCTTTTTGAACTATTCAGTATGAATTCCTCGTATGGTTGCCTCCGGGAGCCACAATTGTAAAAGTGGTATGTATGTCTTGTGTGGTCCACTACGGGTGATCGCTTATAATAATACCTATTTGCACTGCACAAAAACCATATTTAGATCCTTTTTAGCTTATTTGTCGCGCGACACAGATTTGTAAGTACAAGCAGCACATCCGCGTTAAGCCGATCGGGCCATCCTGCAAAGGCCCTTCACACACCTCAACCTTCACTGCTTCTTCTCCCCGTGGTAAATTATACGTCTTCCTTTTTGTGAGAGAGAAAGAAATGTGTATGTTTTGAAGGTGGAACTAAAACTTTGAAGAAAAATGTACCCTTTGAACGGAGACAAAGAAATCAATTAACAAAATACACAAAAATCAAGAGATTCACATCATATCCACATCTATTATTGAGACAGGTCTAAATTCAGTTTTGGGATACCTTTTATTTACACGTGATGTAGTGGGCTACGAATGGGACTAACGAGCGCTGATATGCCGATGTATGGCAGGATATATGTTGGAAGCTTTGGCGCATAGTACGGAAATAATTCACTGCCATTTATTCAGATTTCTTGCGTGACTGCTTTTCTTTACACCGAGTCCCTCTCACCCTATTTCCTCAGCTTTTTACCGGCCCATCTTTGGATGGTTAACACTAAACACCTGTAGCAGTTCTGTTAAGTTTCCCAAAGAGCTTATTTAAATACCCGAATAGTTGCGCTCGATCATATAATGACCCAATAATGACCAATTGGACACGATTATCGACTGTTTACAAATTCTTCATACAACAGCCGTACTGTACCTTGGTTCGCTTAAGTCAGTTTGTTCGTATTTGGCTTCAATTCTATCCTCCATCCCCAGTGCCACGGAGCTATCCTTTGCGG
>JAYGXS010000004.1:63298848-63323814 GCA_036362985.1 Ligula intestinalis | reverse complement strand
CAAACATGGCGCACTCGCAGTCCAATTCCTGTACACAATCATTAACGTACAAGAGAAAGAGGGTGGGTCCGAGTACTGAACCTTGAGGGACTCCACTCTCGATGACTGTCGGCCTTGATTGTTTTCGTCCTACACATACCGTTTGGGAACGACCAGATAGGAAATTCTCCATCCACGTAAGAAGTCTGCCTCCGATACCCATCAGTCTGAACTTATGCAGGAGACGTTGGTGTGGAACACTGTCAAAGGCCTTCCGGAAATCAATGTAGGCTGCATGTACAGTTTCTTTTGCATCAATTGCCCTTGTCCAGCTTTGCATCGTATAAAACAAGTTTGTTACACATGACCTTCCCCTACGGAATCCAAATTGCGCATTCGACAATATATTGTGAGTTTCACAATATATCATCAATTGCTTCTTGATGATCTTCTTCATTACTTTGCAGCATATGGAGGTCAGACTCACGGGTCTGTAGTTATTCGCAGATGCACGACCACCACTTGTGTAAAGCGGTGTAATATGCGCTTATTTCCAGTCCGGAGGAAGTATTCCAGTATCAAACGATTTCTGGCACACTAGTGAAAGGGGTTTAGCTAGCTCTCTAGCAAGTTCCTTGAGCAATTTAGCAGGAATTTCATCAGGAACTGGAGATTAACATTCCTTCAAGCTTTTTAGTTCTTGAAAAATCGCCTCTTCTTCAAACAAAATATCCCCAATATTTGGTGCTTCCACGACCTCGTCAACAGTTGCGACGAAGGGAGGTTCTATGGTGAAGACAGACTGAAAGAACTCAGCAAAATGTTCTGCTTTGTTTTTACAGTCGGAGATTTCGTGACCATCATCAGTTTGCATAACAGGAATCGAGTTCCTGTTACGTGTGCTTTTCCGTAAATAATTGTATAGCAACTTTGGATTATTGACAGCTCGACGCAGTAGATCGCTCTCAAAGTCCCGTCGTGCTTTGAAAACCATTTTTTTTACCTTGTTCCGCTAGATTTTGTACTGTTCAAAATCTTCGTTGCAGCTTGTGTTGCAAAACTTTTTCCAAAGCTTTCTTTTTTTATTCATCTCTCTTTTGATAGCTCTGTTCAGCCATGGAGGTCGGCTAGATACCTTGGGCACTGAAAGTGGACAATGACTGCGCATTAGCTGCAACAACCACTCCTTAAATGTATTCCAGTCCTCAGTGACATCCCCAGAGAAAAAAAGACCCCAGTCTATTTGTGATGCCTCTACTCTCATTTGTGAGAAGTCACCTCGCCATATATTCGACCTTGGTTCGTCTAATGTAGGGGGTAACGAGTAAAGACCATAATCCCATAAAAGTACGGCATGATCACTTCGACCTAGTGGAGGTAGGCAGCATACCTCGTCTATAGTGTCGGGATGCTTCGTGAAGACTAGATCTAAACAACTTGCTTGTTGCCCTCCACGTGCTCTAGTTCAAACTAGGACGTGTTGTGTGAGAAGGGCCTCAAGTGTTGTTTTTAGCAGATGGTCATCAAAGGCGTTTTTAGAACAATTGGCCCGCAAATAATTCCAACATATGCTGGGCGCATTGAAGTCACCCATGTGTACAACATCAGGTCGACTTCCTATCTCCTTTATGCACACCAGTAAACGCGCATCTGCATCACTGTTTGTCCGCGGTGGTCGGTAGACAGTCACGGCTTCCAGGGGCTGCGACCCCCGTGCCTTAATTGTCAGCCAAATAGCCTCTTTACCATGAGTAATCCTTTCAGGCTTCGCGCACACACTTAATTCGTTCTTTACAGACATAGCAACTCCTCCACCCTGGCGTTCCACTTGGTCTCGTCTAAGTAGTTGGTATCCGCATAGCGCCACTTCTGAATCACTGATGCGTTGTGACAGCCAGGTTTCTGTAATTGCTATAACATCAGGGGACCCATCGGCTACCTGTATTTGAAGTTCATCAAACTTCGAGAATAAACTCTGGGCGTTAGTATATAGAAATTTCAGCCGGCGAGACTCTGCAGTGTCCAATGCGTTTGGGTGCGAGTTTGCCAGTACTACTGGACCGCAGCCGTCATCAGGATTGACTGCTTTCACAGCACTATGGTAGTTTTCTGTATTATTTGGTCCCTGAAAATGGCCAGATTGCTCTCTCCAGCTCTCTCTCTCCCCCGTAGTTCCGCCATTAATTCTCGGCGTTTCAGACGTTCTGCTGGAGAGTAGTCCGGCTGAAAAAACACCGTCTTATGTGAGTGGCGGAGAGCTGTCTTCCGGGACAGAACCAAGTTCACCTGTTCTTTGTTATCCAAGACTATCCTGAGAGGTCGAGGTCGGACAGTTTCCGACTGTTCAGTAACCTGTTTGCCTATCCTGAAAGCTCCACAAACTCCTACTGTCTCTCGCTGTCTGAGAATGTCTTTTAGCAGGTCCCGAAACTTTTCGACGTCCGCATCCGTCCTTTCCTTCGGAGTAGTTCCGTCTGATTCAGGTAGGCCTTGAACGACTATGCAGTTTCGGCGGTCAAGGGAGACCCTTGATATATTTCCAGCCCTACTGCCATCGGAAGACCCCGGAGTATCGATAGGAATGGCTTGTGACTTTGGGTTTTCCTTACCATCATCAGAGAAAGGCTTCTTTTGGAAGCCGGGATAGCTTTGTTCAGAGCTGTCTTCGTGCTGCCCCCCTTCCGCATTTGTGGTTTTTTTCAGTGATCTGTATGCAGCCTTAGCATACCCACTATCTTTTTTTATGCTGGCTTTCTGTGCCCGAACCGACTTCACAAGAAAGTGGAGTTGTACAATCTCCTTCTCTGATTGGAGCATGTTGTTTGGTGGGTGTTTTGTTTCGCGCAGTATCGAGAGGATTTGAGGTGGAAGCTACCAATTTCGCCGCTTGGTTTGCCGGTGTCTGTTCATCTTTCTCAGTGGATGCTCCACCCCGAGATTCTGCAAATACTCTGCTCTGCTGGCTATTCTCAACTTCAGGTACGATAATGTTGTCCTTTTTAAGGAGGAAGCGAAGAGATTTCTTCAATTCCTCCATCTCCATTTTCAGATCATGGAGCTCCTTATCGTGGTCTGCAAATTTGTGCAGAAGCGTAAGACAGGATGTGCAAGCCTCATCTTTATAATTTGCACCTCTTAAACTTCTGAGACTTTTCGTCCGTTTGCCGGGAGGACTTTTCAATAAACTTCGAGACCGCTCTTTTGTAGTTGATAATCTAATTTGATCCTCACTACTGTACTCTTCTATAGCCCCATCGTCTAGCCGTTCTACTTCCACCCGAGGCGTCCGCGGTTGGATTCCTGGCCCCGTTGACAGTTTAGTAGAATTATCGAAGGTAATATTTTCTACTTCCATTTGCAAACGAAACGATTAAATTCAAAATGCGACTATGACGTAGTGTGTTGACTGGTATTCAAAATAACGAAAATCTTCTGATGGTGTGTAAAGTATTGCAAATATTTCTAGCAGACTGAGTAAACAATACGCTTAATTACTTAGAAGCACTTTCAAATGTGTATAAACAATATGCAGGATATTCAGGAACGACTCAGCCGTTTGTAGATCTTCGAGGTCCTGAATAACTGCTGATCTTGTCACTGGTGGTTTTTTTCAGGCTATTTTCACTTGCTTTGGTTGTAGGCTGCAAATCCAGTTCAATGACGTGAAGAACAAATTCCAATTTGATTCCGTTTTCTGATGAAGTACGACACAATAACAAATTTCACGAGTTGCAGAAAGTACTTTTGCACATACAATTGAAGCGATAATATCCAAAACAGTACTGGCGAAATGGTATCAGAATCCAAATAGTCTACGTTTGAGAGCAGAAATTAAGGTTGTGTCCAGTCGGGCTCAAGGTCCAAAGGATTGCTCCGAATCACAAGTGAGCTTAAATATGACGTTTTTTGATGGGATTCAAGTCAAAGGAAAATGCTAGGCCACCAAGCGTCCGAACCCTAACCTATTTGGCCTCGAATGGACCGAGAAATTCAGTCTTCAGGATTTTCCACTTAACTGCATTTGCAATCGTTTGCTATCAGCTTGACCAAATCCTGCCAAATCAAAGCAAACGGTGGAAAAACTACTGGCGACTCTACAGGCGAAATAACTTTCTGTTTCGACTCAAACCTCAAGACGATTAGGTCGGAAAAGAACACACAGTGTCCCGTTACAGTTAAACCCGTGTCTCAAGTCCTTCGAATCAGTTTAAAATGGAATTGTTAGGGGCAAACCCAACAATCACTTATCGCGCTACCCTGATAATTCATCCAACAGGGAAATATCGATCGGAGAAGCTGCGCCGACTGATAAGATCGATGAAGCCACCGCTCATGGTTAGTATTCTGACGATCACTCTGCCCAGCCAGCAAAGAACACAATTTGATTTGTCAAATTTTTTATGCTTCCACTTGCCTTAAGTAGCCTGTACTAAGTTCGTCAAGATACTTCTATTTTTGTGCCCTTCTCGCTGTGCTCTTCCTTGGGAATTCACACAAGGCGCAGTTAGATGGCGATATCGCAGCTTTGGCCACATTCACAATACCGTTGCCGTTATGACAGGATAGAACAGGAGTGAACACTCTTGCCATCCTGAGGCCAAGATGACGAAGAAGGACCACAAGCCAAAGGGCGCATTCTTAAAGGGCCAAACGTGCACGCAACAGCGCTGCCACGTGTCACCCAAAAGCAGCAGCGACAATAACAGCCACAGAAGCAGAGGAAGCAGCAGCAGAAGTAAGAATATCAGCACTGGAAGCACCAGCAACAGAGGCAACGGCAGCCATAGAAGTAGAAATAGCAGCAACTTAAGCACCACCCAGCAGCAACAGAGACATAAGTAGCAACAAATGCAGAAAAATCAGCAACGGAAGCAATAAGGGGAGCTGCAACAACAGCATCATAAGAAGCAGCAACAGCAGTAGCCAGTCAGTATATTTGAGGAAAAAATAGGCTCGCGCCTTTGAACTCCCTATTTGTCACATCAAAATCTTAAGAAGTATAAAATAAAGTTAACAAGTTTTCAGTCAGGAAAATATTGACCGTCCCATGGTGCAGTGGTATTTCAAGGTTAATTTGTCTCGTAGTTTACGTTGTGCTGTAGCATGTGTATATCAAGTCGGTGTTTGAATGTCTCCACAAATTAGGACATAACAATCGCCTCAGGAAGGTTATTTCACGGGTCCACGACCCGATTATAGAAAAAAACTTCCTCACATCCAATCATTCTTGGGGCAAATACAATTTAAAGGGATGTCCTCGGAGATAAGTTGTAGTGGCGAGTTGGAAAAAGTCATCACACATGAGAGCGCCGTCTAAGCCACGCTCAATACGGAAGGTTTGCATCCAATATCCACGTAATTGCCTATAACTCAGAGGACAGGATTAAGGTTAGTAAGGCGGATGTCATATGGTAGTGAACCTGGACCTTTTACTTATTATGTTGGCCGCTGCTGCACCCTCTCAAGTACGTTATAATCCTGCCTCATCCACGGTCTCCAGGCTTGAATCGCGTATTCAAGATGTGGCCTTATGTAGGTACCGAAGATTTTCGAAAAACGGCCTTCATCAAAAGCCGTGAATGCCCGCGTGATGGTGTACAACATTTAAGTTGTAGTTTCAGCCGCCTTGCAACATTGTGTAGAAGGTTTGAGGTTATCTGTCATCCAGATGCCGAGATCTTTCTGTATTTCTGCTTTTCGGAGTAGGATTCCACTCAGATGATAGGATCACGCATCATGGACCGGATTTCGATTTCCCAAACGTAGCGGAGTGAATTTGTTCAAATTGAAGGATAGCAGCCATCTATGTGACCAATCGTTTAATCGACAAACATTTTCCTGGAAGTTATCTTCATCGGCAGCAAACTTAATTACGTTCCATATTTTTACATCAGCAGCAAACATGGCACACTTGCAGTCCAATTCCTGGTCACTCATTACCGAACAAAAGAAGGAGGGTTTGTTTGATTATTGAACCTTGGGGGAATCAGCTCTCGATGACTTTCGGCCTTGATTGTTGGCGACCTACACACACAGTTTGGGAACGACCAGCGAGGAAATTCTCAATCCACGTAAGAAGTTTGCCTCCAATGCCCTTCAGTTTCAACTAGTGTAGAAGACGTTTGGAATTTGGAATTACTATTTGCTAACGCTGGTAGGGCAGTGTCCATTTATAATAAGTTTCGTTAAAAAATTCAAAATCGAATTTTACAAATTGCGAAAATAGATGTAGAATGTCGTAATAATGTCGGCAAAAATTGTACTTTTGGGGCAAAATTTAGCAAAATTTAGCAGTTAATTGTGAACTTAAAATCTTAAATTTGAAGGCAGTTAAAAAATACAGTAAAAATTGAGGCAGAATTCAACGGTCCTCCATTTTCAAAAAGTGTGCAAGCAGAAAAAACTGCTTAGGAATATAAGACAGAGTAGTAGAGTCGAAATAGGTGAAGGAAGTCTGATGACGGTTCGTAACCAATGAAACGGCAGCAATTTAGATTGAATATTTCCACGTGCCTAAGTTTGATTGAGCGGTGGTTAATTAAAACGTCTATTTTCTCAGGGGACACGAGGCAGAGAGACAAGTTTCAAGAGGACCTCCTATATTCCGATGGTCCTTTCTCGGTATCATGAAGAAAGCTGCTCGGAAAAGATGAGGAGATTAAAAGGTTAATTAAATCAGTGTTTAGATAAATGTGCAGTCTTTGTTTGAAAGCAGACAGTCTGGTTAACGGCTTATTTCAATTGGCAAGTTATTCCAAAGAAAGCTGTATCTGGAAGCAAAAAACAATGGGCGTTTAGATTAGGAAGATGCATGCGGGGGTATAACAAGTGCCGAGTTTCTTTGGTTGTAAGGACGGCTGATGGAAGTAATGAGAGAAATCTTGAGGAGATTTGTGCAATTATTAAGGCTAAAAAAGGAGGCTTAAGCCTGCTTTCAATCTCCAGACCCAAATAAATCTTAGTTTCGTTAATTGGCATCTATTTGAGCAAAAAGTACTAGGAGATGTCGGATAAAGCAGTTTTCGTGTGAACTGCTTTTGTACTTTTTCAATTTTTGAACGGCTAACTTCATTCATGAGACCGAAGAATGGGCAACAGTTTTTAAGACGGGAAGCACAAACATACGATAAAGTCTTAATTTCATTTCAGAAAGATGGAAATCATAAGAAATAAAGCAGCAAATCTGTGCAGATTTGGCTGTAATTCTGTCGGCGTGAGTAGAAAGGTCTAATTTTTTGGTGTAGCTTTAACCTAGGTCCTTGATGTTGGAACATTCAGTCATTGGGTAACTTTGAAAGAAAACATGTTGTGGCAGCCTTTCAGGCCCAAAGTACATGTATCGGCACTTAGAAGTTGAGAATATCGCAGGGTGTTAAGTGACTTAAACCCAGCAACTGCGATCTTCAGACCATGGTTTATTAGTGCAGAAGTGAAGTTGGTAAAGTCCAAAGTAGTAGGAAGAGTATATTGTGTACGCAAAGGGTGACTTGGGAGAGCTCGACCACCGAGGGTATCGACCGGGTCAAAAGTGACTGTTTGAGTAGCAGTCAGGACAGCAGACAGAGAGAGCGCATTAATTGGCTAAGTCGGCCTGTTATTGGTTTGACAGCATGTTGTTTGACACCGTTGTTGGACAGCGTGTGGGTAGTCCATGTCTCGCGGCAGTAAGTATAGCGACCGCAACGACCTAAAATCCTCCCTGTATTTCAAGTAATGTAATGCAGCTGTGTGAAAAGTTAGAAAAAGTTGCAAAGACTCAATTCGATGTCAGAATAATTGTAGGTGATTTGAATCTGCCAGACATTGACTGGCATGCAAATACCTGTCCACCAAGATTTCAGATATTGGTTGACGCTATTAACTTTTCAAACATGTAACAACTGGTCAGTTCAGTGACCAGAAACGACAACATATTAGACTTAATTTTTACAAATGATGTCCACCCTCTTTTTAGGAATTTTCATGGTGATATTTTCACAAGTGACCATGCCTTAATTCACTGTTGTTTTCCAGTCTCTCTTTCTAACAAGCCCAAAATAAAATGCAATAACCTCGACTTTGGTACCGTGAACTATGAATTAGTTAATGATTTCATAAGTACCCTAGATTGGCATAGCATATTTTCAACTGACGATCCCTACTTCTTCCAGGAGCTACTGCAAAACCTTACAGAATATATTCAGGCTTGTACCCCACTTAAGATTTTAAAATTCAATTCAGCTTCTTCTACTGTGCCACATTTTCTCCAAAATAGACTTAAGAAATTACAAAAACAACCTAAGGATACGTCTAATAGCTTTATATTAGTTCACTTAAGAATAGCGCAAATATTTGAATTAGCGCTTAAAATAAAGCTTGCACGAGATAGGCGTAGAGAGGCCACAGCATTAAGTGATGCGAATTTTTCCAGATCTGTTGCTGAAGTCTTCCGTCTTCGGCCGTCAGCTAATCTTCAGAAAGTCATTCCACCCTTACTCAATGGCAACAATTAGTTGTTAAAGAGGATTTGGAGAAAGCAGCATTGTTAAATTCATTTTTCGCTGAGTTCTTTACCATCGAAACTAGCCCCACTCCTGTAATCTGCCTGCTTGTGATTCAAATCTCAGTACCCTTACTTTCTCACCCGCTTGTATTCAAAAAGAAATAAGTCGTCTTAAAAATTCACACTCGGTTGAAACTGATAACATTCCAAACTCACTCATCAAGCAATTAATAGATTTTTCAGCCTTACTGAGTAAGTTATTTTCAGTGTTTCTTGAGAATGGCTTTTTCTCGGACTACTGGAAAAATTCTATTATAATTCCTGTATTTAAATCTGGTTCCCGATCAGATATTCACAATTATCACGGTGTTCATAAAATGCCCTCTCTGGTTTAACTCTTTGAAAAACTAATTGCCAAAAAATTACAGATTTCTGCATCAAAAATAACATTCGCAGCTCCTCACAGCATAGCTTTTTACCGGACCGATCTAGTGAAACATGCCAAATGTCTTTTCTAAATCTACTTACTTCTCTTCGTAATGATCATCTATCTGTGGTTGTTATCTATGTTGACCTTAGTAAAGCATTTGATAAAGTTCCTCACAGGAGGCTCCTAGCCAAATTAGAAACTATAGGATTTCGTAGTCCTCTTACTGACTTCACAAGATCTTATCTTTCAAATCGACAGCAAAAGGTCATAGTGGGATCCTCATACTCTATTCCTACCGCAATTTTGAGTGGTGTCCTTCAAGGTACCGTGCTAGGTCCTCTGCTCTTTTTGCTTTACATAAATGATATCTCATTGAGTGTTAACCACACCCAATCTTATATTTATGCAGATGATCTCAAGTGTGTTTACTCCTTCTCTAACTCTACGGCCGCGAGATGCCTTGAACAAATTCATTCTGATCTGCACGCTCTTTCGGCGTGGAGCTCAACATGGCAGACGGAGTTCTCACCTTCTAAGTGCCGATACATGTGCTTTGGGCCTGAACGGCTGCCACAACCTGTCATTTTTCCAGGTTACCCAATGACTGAATGTTCCAGTATGAAGGACCTGGGATTAAGCTACACCAATAAATTAGACCTCTCTCCTCATGCCGATAGAATTACAGCTAAAGCCGCACAGACTTGCGGCTTTATGTCTTATAATTTATATCTTCGTGCTTCCCATCTTAGAATACTGTTGCCCCTTTTTCTGTCCCATGAATGAAGGTAGCCGTTCAAAAATTGAACAAATTCAAAAAAGGTTTACTACGAAAACTGCTGTATCCGACAGCTTCTAATACTTGTTACTCAAATAGATGTCAATTAACGAAACTAAGGTTCCTTTGGGTCAGAAGATTGGAAGCAGGCTTTTGTCTCCTTTTTTGCCTTAATAATAACACAAATTTACCCAGGACTTCTGTCATTACGCCCGTCAGCCGTCCCTACAACCTAAGAAACTCGGCACTTGTTATATCCCCGCCTGCATCTTCCTTATCTAAACGCTCATTGTTTTTTGCTTCCAGATATAGCTTTGTTTGGAATAACTTGCCAATTGAAATAAGCCGTCAACCAGACTGTCTGCTTTCAAACAAAGACTGCACATTTATCTAAACACTGATTTAATCAACCTTTTATTCTCCTCATCTTTTCCGAGCAGCTTTCTCCATGACCCCGGGAAAGGACCATCAGGAATTTAAGAGGTCCGCTTGAAACTATTCTCTCTGCCTCGTGTCCCCCGAGAACCTAGATGTTTCCATTAACCATCGCTGAATCAAACGAAGCCACGCGGAAGTACTCAGTCTAAAATGCTACAGTTTCGTTGACTACACCTTCATCAGACCACCCACACCTATTTCTGCTCTACTAGTATGTTCTTACTACTATCTTCCTAAGCAGTTTTTTCTCCTGCACACTTTTTGAACATGGAAGCCCGTTGAAACTGCTTCCATTTTCACTGTAAGAGTTTTAAAACTGCCATCAGTTTTCGTTTTTAGTTCAAAATTACCTGCAAAACTTTGCTAAATGTTGCCCCAAAAGGACAAATTCTGCTGACATTATTTCGACTTCCTACGTCTACTTGCATATATTGTCAAATTATTTTATGAATTTTTATTTTTTTGAAATTAACATTGTACAGATAGTGCCGTACCGGCGCTGAAAAATATTAATTACAAATTTCAAAGACCTTGAGCTCTAGAGAGATTGAGGCAACGAGAGGAAAGCCAGACATCGACAGACAACGACCCACTTCAAGAAATCCATCCGCCATGTTGAGCTCCACGCCGAAAGAGCGTTCAAATCAGAATGATATATGAAAGAGTTAGGGAAGAAGTAAACACACTTAAGACCATCCGCATGAGTGTTTAACACTCAATGAAATATCATTTATGCAAAGCAAGAACAGCACGGTACCTCGGAGGACAACACTCAAAATCTCGGTAGCAGTAGAGTATGAGAATCCCACTAAGACATTTGGTTTTCAGTTAGAAAGATAAGATGTGGAACACTGTTAAATGCCTTAGGGAAATAAATTTAAACCGCCTGCACGGTTTCGTTTGCATCAATTGCCCTTGTCCAGCTTTGGATTGTGTAAAGTAAGCTTGTTACGCATGACCTACCCCTACGAAATCCATATTTAGTAAGAATAAGTCATCAATTCCTTCTTGATGATCTTCTCCATTTAATTGCAGCATATGGAGGTCAGACTCACGGGTCTGTAGTTGTTCGCAGCTGCACCCCTACCATTTTTGCAAAGCGGTGAAATATTCGCTGTTTTCCAATGCGGAGGAAGGATCCCAGTAGCAAACGATTTTTGGCACATCATGGAGAGCAGTTAAGCCAGCACTCTACCAAGTTCCTTGAGCAATTTCGCAGGAATCTCATATGGACCCGGAGGTTTACATTCCTTTAAGCTTTTTAGTTATTGGAAAATCGTCTCTTCTTCAAACAAAATATCCTCAATATTTGGCGCTCCGGCGATCTCGTCACTAGTTACGACGAGGGCAGGTTCTGCGATGAAAACCGACCAAAAGAACTCAGCAAAATATTCTGCTTTGTTTTAAAAGTCGGAGATTTTGAGACCATCATCATTTTGCATACCAGGAATCGGGTTACTGCTGCGTGTGCTTATCCTTAATAATAATAATAATAATAATAATAAGTTGTATATTTCAGGCCCAGTGGGCCTCATCAATAAACCAAAAATTCGATAACACGAAGAACTAGAAATAATTGGTTTCACAAAGTATCCGTAGTCTATAGCTATAAGACGAGTATAACTGTTTAGAAGCGAATTTGTTAGATTCAACAAAAATGAATATAGCAGTGTTATGCGGAAGGTGAAATTCAAGGGCACACACAGATGAGCCACATCGTTATCTAGATTCTGACATATGTATTCTGGTACCCACTGCCTCTGTTAGTAAGGGGGAAGGGCTTGGAAGCAAACTCAGTCGAAGCTGAGTGTGGGGCAGAACAATAGGTATTAACGAAACATTACTGGTATAGACGGGTTCCCAGCACTACACTCGGGTTCCCAAACCGATGCGGCATAATGGAACATAGGGAACCCACCAGTTTATGATCGTGATGGGCACCGCTGTATGATATCCAAAAGTCCGTCAAATCTACAAGACCATTGTTGTGGATGTCTGAGATGTGACCAAATATAAGGCCCTGATGATGGTTGATGACCAGCGAAACGAGAGCCGTCAAGACTGCGTCCTGATTCTGGGGTACATGAGTTAGAGGAAGGTAGTTTCAAGAAGGGATCCTAAATTCCTGATGGTCCTTTCTCCGAATTGTGGAGAAAGCTGCCCGGAAAAGATGAGGAAAACAAAAGGTTAATAGATTCAGTGTTAAGATAAATGTGCAGTTTTCGCTTGAATGCACATAGACTAGTCAACGTCTGAATATCAATCGGCAAATTATTCCAAAGATAGCTATACCTAGAAGCAAAAAATAGAGATCGCTTAGAAGTGGAAGAAGCAGGAGGAGGTATAATCAACGTTGAATTTCTTAGGTTGTAAGGGCGAGTAACGGGAGTAAGGGCAGAAATCTTGGGGAGATTTGAACTATTATTAAGGCGAAACAGGAGACAAAACCCTGCTTCCAGTCTCCTGACCCAAAAAAATTTCAGTTTCGTTATCTCACATCTTTTTGAGTATGAAATGTCTGAAAATGCCGGATAGAGGACCCTTTTAGTGAATCTTCTTTGGACACTTTCAATTTTTGAACGGCTAGATTCATTCATTAGACCGAAGAATGGACAACAGTATTCGAGAATAGGAAGCACATACATACGATAAAGTCTTAGCTTCATTTCGGGAAGGTAGAAATTATAAGAGATGAAGCCGCATATCTGAGCAGCTTTTGCTGTAATTCTATCAGCGTGAGGTGAAAGATCTAATTTATTGGTGTAACTTAAACCTAAGTCCTTAATGTTAGAACATTCAGTCATGGGGCAACCTTGAAAAATCATAGGCTGTGGCAGCCTTTCAGGTCCAAAACACATGAACTGGCACTTAGAAGGCGAGAACTCCATCTGCCAAGTGGAGCTCCACGCAGATAGAGCGTCCAAATCCGAATGAATGCGTTCCAAGCATTCCTCAGCCGTAGAATTAGAGGAGTATACACATTTCAAGTCGTCCGCGTATATATACGATTGAGAGTGTTTAACTATTGTTGAAATATCATTTATATAAAGCAGGAACAACAAGGGGCCCAGAACGGTACCTTGAAGGAAACCGCTTAAAATAGCGGTAGGGGTAGAGTATGAGGACCCCACTAAGACCTGTTGTTTCCGATTAGAAAGATATGATCTAATAAAGTCAATGAGAGGACTACAAAATCCTATAGCCTCTAGTTTGGCTAGTAGTCTCCTATGAGGTACTTTATCAAATGCCTTACTAAGATCAAAATAGATGACCACCACAGATAAATGATCGTTACGAAGAGAAGTGAGGAGATTAAGAAAAGACATATGACATGTTTCACAAGATCGGTCCGGTAAAAAACCATGCTGAGATATATTTAATATTTGATTGCTTATGCAAAAATCTGTAATTTTATTGGCGATTAATTTTTCAAACAGTTTAGCTAGGGGAGGTGTTTTATGAACACCGCGATCATTTTTAATGTCAGATCTGGAACCAGATTTAAAAACTGGAATTACAATAGAAGTTTTCCAAGAATCAGGAAAAAAAACCGTTTTCGAGAAAAATTGTTAATAATTTGCTCAGTAAAGGAGGAAAATCTCTTAGTTGCTTAATAAATGAGTTTGGAATGTTATCCGTCCCGACTGAATGTGAATTGTTGAGACGAGCTATTTCTTTATGAATACTTGTAGGTGAAAAATCCATTTAAGTGAGATTTGCATCACACATCAGAGGTATTTCGGGTGTTAGACTAGTCTCAATTGTAAAGAACTTGGCGAAGAAAGAATTTAACATTTCTGCTTTGGCCAAATTCTCTGTAACAAAATGATTACTACTATCGAGTAAAGGCGGAATGAATTTCTGAAGCTTAGCGGATGACCGAAAACGGAAGACTTGAGCAACGGATTTGGAAGAGTTAGCATCATTTAGTGCCAGGGATTCTCTACGCCTATCTCGTGCAAGCCTTATTTTTAGCGCTAATTCAAATATTTGTGCTATCCTTAAGTGCACCGACAAAGAGCTATTAGACGGATCCTTAAGTAGCTTCCGTAATTTTTTAAGTCTATTTTGGAGAAAATGTGGAACGGTAGAGGAAGCTGAATTTGATTTAATAGGCTTAAGTGGGATAAAAGTCTGAATTTTTTCTGTAAGGTTTTGTAAAAGTTCATTGAAAAAGATTGGATCATTAGTTGAAAAAATAGTATGCCAATCTAGGGTACTTACGAAGTCATTTATGGGTTCAAGGTTTGCGTTAGCAAAATCGAGGTTATTGCATTTTACCTCAGGCTTTTTTGAAAGAGAGACTGGAAAACAACACTGAATTAATGCATGGTCACTTGTAAAGAGATCACGATGAAAATTCATAAAGAGAGGGTGGACGTCATTTGTAAAAATTAAATCTAATATGCTCGCATTTCTAGTCACTGAACTGACCAGTTGTGACAGGTTTGCAAAGTTAATAGTTTCTACCAATTTTTGAAATTTTGGCGGGCAAGTATTTGCCTCCCAGTCAACGTCTGGCAGATTGAAATCACCTACGATTATTTTGACATCAACTTCAGCTTCTGCAACTTTTGCAAACAGTTCGCAGAGCGCACTTTCATTACCAGAATAACATGGGGGATTATAAACACAGCCAATTACGGCTTTTTTATTGTGCGGGAGGATGACTGAAATAAAGCAAACATCTCCCGAAAACGATGAAATGCTCAGATGAAACGGGAAATGTACAAAAGATGATTTGATATAAAGAAGGCAACCACCGCCACGTTTTTCAATGCGGTCTTGTCGGTACAAACTAAAATTATCTATAGCGAGCGTTGAGTCAGGGATAAGAGAGTGAGCCCAAGATTCAGTGATACAAATAACATCTGGATCAAGCTCAAAAGCTACTGTTCTGAGCTCTGTCATTTTATTTACAACTGATCTCGCATTCAGAGAAACTATACTGAGCGTATCCCTGAGATGCAGGTTACGCTCATCCGTATTTATAAAAAAGGAAAACTTGGTGAATAACTATATAGGAACTTTGGAGATTTGACGGCTTGACAGAGTAAATCGCTCTCAAAGTCTCGTCATCTCTTGAATACCAACGTTTTTACGTTGTTCCACTGGATTTTGTACTGGTAAAAAAGCTTCGTTGCGGCTTGTTTTGCAAAATTTTTCCAAAGCTTTCCCTTTTTATTGATCTTGCTTCTTAGGTCGCATTTCAGTCACTGAGGTCGGTTAGATATTTTGGGCACTGATAGTGGACAATGACATTGCATTAGATGAAACAACCACTCCTAAAATTTAATCCAATGCTCAGTGACATCCCTGGAAAAAAGAAGACGCCAGTCTTTTTGTGATGCCTCTACTTTCATTTGAGAGAAATCGCCTCTCCATACATTCAGCCTTTGTTGGTCTACGGTAGGGGGTAACGAATATAAACCATAATCCCCCAAAAGTACAGTGTGATCACTTCGACCTAGTGGAGGTAGGCAGCATACCTCAGCTATACTGTCGGGATGTTTGATGAAAGCTAGGTCTAAACAACTAGCCTGTGGCCCTCTGCATGCTCTAGTTGGAACGAGGACATGTTGTGTGAGAAGAGCCTTGAGTGTTGTTTTGAGAAGATGGTAATCAAAGGCGTTTTAAATAAAATTCACCCGCAAATTGTTCCAACTTATGATGGATGCATTGAAGTCACCTATGAGTACAACATCAGGTCGACTACTTATCTTCTTTATGCACTCCAGTAAACACGCAGCTGCATCAGTGTCTGGCCGCAGTGGTCAGTAGACGGTCACGAATCTGGGATGTACTTGTGCTGTTAAATTTTTAAGCTGATATCGCTTGTAGGCTGGGTAGTCAGTTCAATGATATGAGAGACAAATTCCCCTTTGATTTTGTCTCCTGATGATATTCCACCGAAAAAAATATTTCACAATGACGAAGTTGTTAAAAAGAATCCAATGCTTAACCACTAGAGTCCGCGAGAGAGTGCGAAATTCCGAAACGACTATATTCCTCGGAGTCCAAAAATTTCAAACCAAATTTGAAGGGCACGCCTCTGCGTAAAAATCAGCAGTACCAACAGAAAGATAACAGACCATGCAGTAGAAATAAGCCGAGCAGGTGATGATGTAACAAAGAATGATTACCAAATCAATAGTGAATTTGAGAGCGAAGACTGGGAAGCAGTCTCTCCTCCGAAAATATTGACCTACCACGTATGCAGTACAGGAGCTGGTCCAAGAGGAATTGAAACGCGTACAGGAAACAGGCATTATTTGCCCCAGGAATTATTCAGCGTGGGCTGCTCCGATTGCGGTGGTTAAGAAACATATCGTAAAGTCAAGACGGTGTGCAGACTACTGTATGGCACTGAATGACGCTATAGAGGACGGTCATTACCCGCTCGTGATGGTCAACGACATATTTGTGACAAGGTCAAGGTCAAGGCGCGCAACTTATCTTTCAAAGCTGAGTGAAATAGATATTTTTATCAGATTTCATCGTTACTTGCTGAAGTTACTAGCTTAATTGTTGTAATTTATTTGTATATCTAACACTTTAGCAAATGCACATACCGGTAGTTGTCTTTTTTACCGATATGTCAAAAATTACATTTTTATACTGTTTCACCGACATAGCTTCATACTATTTCCGGCAGATTTACGAAAAAAGCAAGTATTTTAATGCGTAAGTACTGAGTAATATCTGAAAATTTGGTAATCTATCAATTTCCAGCAAGTAACAGTTTGTTTAACTCGATATACTTTTAGAAATAGTTTTCATCCTGCGTAGCCTCTTCGGTAATTCAAATTTTCTGCCAAAATTTTGTGCATAACTTTGCTTGGAAAATATTCTATCACTCACCTCCTATTCAATATGATACCCAAGCCACAACTGAGACGTAAATTAAGCCGTAATACCAATCCTCCTAACGATAAACCCATCTTAAGCATGAAGAAACTTGATCTTGATGCTTTAGACAACTTTAGTAAGCATTATAACCAATGTGCTTGTCTGTTTACGGTCCTTGGTGCCATCTTTGATGGAAAGGTATCTACGCTCACTTCTAAGCAATGTGAGAAACTAGAGCCAATCGTCAATATGGTGTCTACTGAGACCCGTGATCTGCAAAAAAGAAATTTTAATTTTCTTTTGAACAATGCTTCAAAAGATAAACAACCTATAGATGTTGCTGTTCAGTTTCTTTACTCTTGTGGCTTTAATTTTAAAGTTGCAGAAGCTAAAAGACTCTCATCCCGAATTAAATACCCGCCGATTCTCGTAAAACTTTTTTCGGCGATCGAATATGAACTTATATTCTCTCAGCATGAGCGGTCAGCCAACTATTTAAAGGAAAATAAACTGTACGCATGCAGGAATAAAATGCCAATAGAGCGTCGGGTTTTATCAAAAGTAGCAACTGAGAACACTGGCTCTGTTTCAACAAAACCAAAAGTTATCTCTGAGGGCGGCCCTCCAGTTCAGGTAAGCCCACATCCCTCTGGATCAATGTCAGTTTCCCCTGATACTTCTCCCATTCACCTTACTCGTGATTCGAGTGAGATTGTAGCCTCGTCAAGTTGTCCTCCTTCTAAGCCAACCACGTCTGTGATAGCTTTAAATTCCGATAAACCTATGAACGCCCCTAGTAAATCTACGTCAGTTTTCAAATTCGGCAATATGATTACCGATAATAACTCAGTATCTAACAAAGACCCAACCGCTCAAGCTAGCGCTTTTCCTATCACCAAATCTCATCAACATCCCCATATAATTCAGCCAGCTTATAAAATTAACCATTTTTCAAAACCAGTCATGTAATTTTCGAAGGCAAATTTTCCGTCAAATTATGATATAATGCCTCAAAATCCTATTTTTATGCCCCCTCCTGGTTTTCCCATGCCACACTTCAGCCGTCCTTTCTATGGATCCCCCTCTAATATACCTTTCTGCAATATGCACCGTTCATTTGATGATAATTATAGGTGGCTCCTAGCCAAACAAAAGGCTATAGTATTTCGTAGTCCTCTTACTGACTTCATCAGATATTATCTTTCAAATCGACAACCAAAGGTCTTAGTGGGATCCTCATACTCTACTCCTACCGCAATTTTGAGTGGTGTTCTTCAAGGTACCGTGCTAGGTCCTCTGCTCTTCTTGCTTTACATAAATGATATCTCATTGAGTGTTAACCACACCCAATCTTATATTTATGCAGATGATCTCAAGTGTGTTTACTCCTTCTCTAACTCTACGGCCGCGAGATGCCTTGAACAAATTCATTCTGATCTGCACGCTCTTTCGGCGTGGAGCTCAACATGGCAGACGGAGTTCTCACCTTCTAAGTGCCGATACATGTGCTTTGGGCCTGAACGGCTGCCACAACCTGTCATTTTTCCAGGTTACCCAATGCCTGAATGTTCCAGTATGAAGGACCTAGGATTAAGCTACACCAATAAATTAGACCATTCTCCTCACGCCAATAGAATTACAGCTAAAGCCGCGCAGATTTACGGCATTTTTTCTTATGATTTTTATCTTCCTGTAATGAAATTAAGACTATATCGTATTTTCGTGCTTCCCATCTTAGAATACTGTTGCCCCTTTTTCTGTCTCATGAATGAATGTAGCCGTTTAAAAATTGAACAAATTCAAAAAAGGTTTACTACGAAAACTGCTGTATCCAACAGCTTCTAATACTTGTTACTCAAATAGATGTCAATTAACGAAACTAAGGTTCCTTTTGGTCAGGAGATTGGAAGCAGGCTTTTGTCTCCTTTTTTGGCTTGATAATAGCACAAATTTACCCAGAACTTCTGTCATTACCACCGTCAGCCGTCCCTACAATAAAAGAAACTCGGCACTTGTTATACTCTCTTCTGCGTCTTCTTCATGCCAACGCTGTTTGCTTTTAGCTTCCAGAAAAAGATCTTTTTGGAATAAATTGCCAATCAATATAAGGTCGTTAAAAAGACTGTCTGCTTTCAAAAGGAGACTGCACATTTATCTAAACGCTGATTTCATTAACCTTTTTTTCTCCTCATCTTTTCTGAGCAGCTTTTTCCATGACTCCGAGAAAGGACCATCAGGAATTTAAGAGGTCCGCTTGAAACTATTCTCCCTGCCTCGTGTCCCCCGAGAACCTAGATGTTTCCAGTAACCACCACTGAATCAAACGAAACCACGCGGAATTACTCAGTCCAAAATGCTGCAGTTTTGTTGACTACTCACCTTCATCTGACCACCCACACCTATTTCTGCTCTACTACTATGTTCCTACTTCTATCTTCCTACGCAGTTTGCTTCTCTTACACACTTTTTAACATGGAGGCCCGTTGAAACTGTCTCCATTTTCACTGTAAGAGGTTTTTAAACTGCCATCAGTTTTCATTTTTAGTTCAATATTACCTGCAAAATTAACCCGAAAGGTACAATTCCTGCTGCATAATTACGACTTCCTACGTCTTCTTGCACACATTGCCAAATTCTTGGTTGAATTTTTATTTTTTCGAAATTAACTTTGTACAGCTATTTCCGAACTGGCGCTGAAAAATATCAATTCCAAATTCTAAAATTCCAAGATGGAGGACAGATTTTCGATAGGATTGACCTTTCGGAGGCATATGATGAGAGTGCGCAGGTGTTAAATTCAGACACTGATAGGGTTCTTGCGTTTCAGAAAATAAGGACTTCACAGGAGATTCAGGGACTTCATAGCTGGAAATGACCCCTTAATCAAATGTGTGCAAGTTTACGTCATCCATCTGCTCAGGGTAAGGCCAGGAACCTTTATAACCAGCAGTTCACCGACCAACTATTCGATAATGCTCCCCCAAGCCAAATAGGAAATGACACCATCGTTCAGCCCGATGCCTGTAATGAGGAACTGGCCATCGTCTTGCGCCAATGGAATGCTAATAGAAAAATTCAGCTGCTATAACATGCCCCAAGGTCACTGACGAGAGCAGAAAGAAATTTTCGTCAGACAGATGAATATCAGGACTTCAGGAGGCTAACCAGGACTAGATGTCCTCCTAATAGGCTTGTGTTGAAGCCTAATCACCGAACGTAAGGAGTCATCTTTCTGACCGCGGGAGTTGGTAGAACGGCACAGAACATGCGTCAACACTCTTGCCGCCCTGAGGTCAAGATAATAGAGAAGGCTCACACGCCAAAGGACGCATGCACATAGGACAAAGCGTGCGCGTAACAGCGCCGCCCACGTGTCACCCTGTGGACCCCATATGGTGGTTGCTTGGATGGGCAACTCACGCGTGGACCAAGAAGAAGAAACAAAGCGGGTAAAGCTCTTGGTCCCTTAATAAGTTGCCATTGACAGGACGCGGGATCCTGCTACCCAAACGAGAACTGGCTGCCGACACACAGAACAAGCTGCAGACGAGGTAACTCTACCCGCAAGGAGCCCGACTGGACACAACTTATTTATGCTCTCCAACGTGGACTATTTGGATTCTGCTAGCATTTCGCCAGTACTGTTTGGGATATTATCGATTCAGTTGGAAGTGCAAAGGTTTGTTCTGCAACTCATGAATATTGTTATTAAGTCGTACTTCATCAGAAGACGAAATCAAAGTGGAATTTGTTTCTCAAATCATTCAATTGAAATCGTAGCATACAACCAAAACAATTCGGTGCGCCCTTCGAAATCAGTTTGGCTTTTTCGGACTCAAATGAATTTAGTTGTTTCGGGAATTCACACTTATGAACACTCTCGCGGACTCCAGATATTTATCATTGGATGCTATTCAACAATCTCGTCATCGTGGAATTTTTATTGTGTCGAAATTTATCAGAAGATGGAGTCAAATTTGAATTTATTTCTCAAGTCGTTGAACTGAAGTTGCAGCCTACAAACAAACAAGCGAAAACAGCCTAAAAAACCAAGTTACGAGGATCTCAAGCTATCTTGACGATAAGCAGTTATTCAGGACCTCGAAGATCTACAAACGGCTGAGTCGTTCCTGAATATCCTGAATATCCTGCAAATTGTTTGTATACCTTTGAAAGTGCTGCTAAGCAATTAAACGTATTTTTTACTAAGTCTGCTTCAAATATTTGCAATACTCTACACACCATCGGAAGAATTTCGCTATTTTTAATATCAGTCAACAAACTACGTCATAGTCAGGAAGGCAAATTTATCATTTTGAATTTAGTCGTTTCGTTTGCAACTGAAATGGAAGTATAAACTATTGCTCTCGATAATTCTATAAGGCTGACAGCGGGGCCGGAAATCGAACCGCGGATGCCGCGGGTGGAAGTCGAATGGCTAACAGATTGAGCTATAGAAGCGTACAGCAGTAAGAATCAAATAAAGTCATCAAATACAAAATATCGGTCACGAAGCTCATTGAAAAGTCCTCCTGCAAAGCGAACTAAAAGTCTCAAAAGT
This sequence comes from Ligula intestinalis, assembly GCA_036362985.1. Lineage (NCBI taxonomy): Eukaryota > Metazoa > Platyhelminthes > Cestoda > Diphyllobothriidea > Diphyllobothriidae > Ligula > Ligula intestinalis. The sequence continues at coordinate 63,302,300 of JAYGXS010000004.1, read as the reverse complement.
TTAAGAGATGAAACTCATAAAGATGAAGACTTCACATCGTATTTTACCCTTCTTAACCAATTTAGGAAACTTGAGGGGGTGGTTAATAATCTTAGAATGGAGATAGAAGAGCAGAAGAAATTTTCTCGATTTCTCCCTCACGAGGAAATACTGGCGATGCATAGACTTGAGGGAGGGGTCCCAACGTACGCAGCAGCAGCATCCCACGCCGAAACGTCTAGGCACAAAAATGATCAGGCAAGTAACATAAATGGTCAAGTTTTCCTCGACAAGGAGAACCGTGCTCAAGATTCTACAGAAACATCTCTAACGGTCTGTGGGACTGAAACTCTGCGCCCAATTTCAGCACATGAGGTACTTTCTTAATTAAAAACCCCGTTTATTAAAGGCTCATTTTCCAGACCAAAAGTGCAAAATGTACCCAGCACCTCAACCACTGCTAGTGGATATGCTAAGGCTGCATACAAATTACAGAAGGAAACCACAAATAAAGAAAGGGGGCAGCACGAAGCCAGACCTGATCAGTGCCATCCTAGCCTCCAGAAGAAGCCTATTTCTGGTGATGGTAAAGGAAACAAAAAGTCCAAAACTTTTCCTAACAACATCTCGGGGTCTTCCGATAGCAGTAAGACTGGAAATACATCAAGGGTTTCCCTTGACCGACAAAACTGCATAGTTGTCCAAGACGAGTCAAACGGAACTACAGGTAAGGTATTACAGAAGTCTTCCATAAATCGGAAAACAGCATTATCATACAGGGTGCTCCTATGTCCACGTTTGACAGTAAAACGGAACAAGTTGCACATGACTATAATCGAATACACGAATACGTCAGCGCTGTCCTAAAGAAATATAGGAGCGCGCTTCAAATTGCGGTTTAAATTTCTCGTCCTTCATGGGAAATATTATTTTCGGGATTTTGGTTCACGTCGCCCTCTGGCGGACTTTCGTTGTTTGCTATTGGATTCACTTTCGCAATAACTCCAGCCTCAGAAGACACGACAGGACATTAGTCAAAATGAGCATCCTCTCCGTTACTGCCTTCGGTCAACAATTCTCCCGGATTCCAGCTCTGAGTGGTTTCAATAACCTTTTATAATGCAGTTGAACGCTTTATACATATTGCATAGTGCTTTAATATCGTTTATCGTCAGTCTGATATATTATGGGAGACAAAAATAAACGTGTAGACCAGCTTGTCAAAGTAGCGGCGCAGGGGGGACTCGAACCCAAAATCTGCAGTTCGTCGGTATCAGTCGTTACCACCACACCATCGGCGTCGACTATAGACTCTAATTTAATTTCGATTAAATGCTCTAGTCGTAATTTCGAGGGCAGAAGTCGCAAGATTGATGCGACGAAATCACCCCCCGCTAAAAGGGCTAAAAGTCTTTGAGTTCAGTACACTCAATTTATGTACACCAAGTTGAGCGTCTAGTCAACTCCACCACGAAGACACAGGATGACAGTAATCAAAATCAGTTATTAACAGTCAAAAAGCAATCCACTTTACTATTTGATTCATTAACGGTCTGTTGCGAAAAGATGGTGACAGAAAAAATTGAAACTATGTGCGATACAGCTTTGGAAGATGGGAAGGAGTGTTTGCCAGTGCCTGCATTCGAAATCCCGACATCATCGCAACAAGGAAAAAGAGTCACGCCACCGCTCGGGTTCGAACCCTGGAACCCCCGCGTAGAAGTCGAACGCCTAACTCTCTTCTCCATCACGGGATGCTGCGATAGTTTCCAAATTCCGCTACTAACTACGGAAACTCGATCTAGAAGCTCTTTGAAATCTCCTCCTGCAAAGCGAACTAAAAGTCGTAAAAGTTTGAGGGATGAAACTCATGAAGATGAAGCCTCCTTGTGACCTTGGCGCGCAACTCGATTTTTCGCAGCTAAGTGAATTTTCAAATTTTAATAGGATATTATCGTATCCTGTCGACTTTGTTGGCATATTTGTTGTTCATAATTCAAATTTCTAACCCTAAGCCACTCTACAAACCGGTGGTCGTTTTCTTTGTCTATAGGGGAAAATATACAGTTTTCTACTGTTTCAACCGACATAGCCTCCTAGGAATTCTCTAACATTCAGTTGAAAAACACGTAATTAATTGCGTGAATATTAAATCAGATTGTATATTTTGAAAGAATACTCTTTTTCCAACAAGAAATAGTGTACACTGGTCGAAATATCAATCCAGCCTCATAATTTCACCCGACAAAGCCTCATCTGAATGTTTATTTTAGATTGCAAATTTTAAAAATATTTTGCAATTTGCAACAAGATTCAGTTTACACTTGTTGCAATATCAATCGAGTGAGTTTTCATCCAGCGTAGACTCGTCAATTTTATTTTCTGTCCCTGCTAGCGCAATCCCCGGATTGGACGGGGCTGGTGACGGGGGGATACGGGGCTGTCCGGGGATGAAGGTTAAGGCATTTAAATTAGTCAGGAACCTTAACTTTTTTCATTGCTGTGTATGTACATCCATCGGGGTAGGAACGCTATTTAAGTAATTTTTAAGCATTAGTGCATGTAAAAAAGTTGTTAAAATTAGAAATAAATAGGTTTTTAAAGTATAATTGGATAGAAGGCATCGGTATCATAAATGTTGAATCAACCAAGGGTTTTGTTTTAACTTCCCAAAAAGGCGGTCATTCTTCGCCTTCGCCTGTCGTGGGTGTAGCGGCCGAGCTGACTGGTGGCGGAAGATCGAAGGGATAGGTCGCTGGTGGGTTACTGACCGGAGTAGAATGAACGGCAACGGGCCGATAGGAGATCGAAAATGGATTTGTCGGTGGGTAATCAATAGGATAGAGAGTACCCGCAGTGGATGAGGGCTCTGTCCGCACACTCACCGAAGGGGGCGTATTCTGAAAGAGAGGGGTGGTTTCGTATGCCTCACTTAATAGGCGAGCAAATTCTGAACCATCGAAACCTTCAATCATTCCTCGTTGACTCTTCTCGTTAGGAATCAATTGGCGGAGTTAGTAGAATTTATTAGAACACTACAATCTCTTGGAAACAGGCGTATAACGAAAACGGGGTGGAAAAAAACCAATGGGAGGAGTATAACAAAATAGTTTATCTGAGTGTGATAGAATGCGGAGGAAAAAAAGGTAGGCTAGCGAGGTATAGTGCGTACTGACAAATTATGAGATGTACTGTAACAGCGAATGTAAGAGCAAGGCAAAAGAGAGGTTTGACTTATCGTATCCGCCGGCGGTGCCAATCGCGCGACTAGTCCTGAAAAAAATTGAAACTCCGCGGGTTAGCCCGACAAAACACACATGGTTCAGGTGGGGGTGTAGCGAACCGAGACGACCGATGGGCGATTTCGTGCGACCATAACCCGAAACAGAACAACGAATGCGATTAGCAGATGAAAACGACCTAACTGAACCCAAAGAAGAACAAGACTGTTTAAACAAAGACTGCTACTCTTA
>JAYGXS010000004.1:63285054-63298748 GCA_036362985.1 Ligula intestinalis | reverse complement strand
TGGGGATAAGTCAAGAGTATTAGAATAGCTAAGACCTAAATCTTTTAAAGATGTAAGCTCTTTTATTTCTTGACCACTAAACATTATGGGGGGAAGTTTTAGTGGTCCAAAAATCATGAGATGACATTTTGTTGGTGAAAACGGCATTTGCCACTGAACACTCCAGTCGTTTAGTTTTTGAAGGTCTAATTCAATTGTTCTATGCACACTACTTATCGAATTTTTGTTATAGGCATATGCGAGTTTTAAGTCATCTGCATATAAAAATGTTTTACCAGATGTCGATATCGTGGATAACTCATGAATGTAAATGAGAAATAAGAGTGGACCTAGGATAGTGCCTTGAAAAACACCACTGCTTATATGAGTTGGTTCTGATACTATATTTCGAAGTTGTACTACTTGAAATCGGTTGTGAAGATAGGATTTGAGGAAATCAAGGAGGGGGGGCCGAATCCCGTGACTCACTAGCTTCACGATCAGTCTTTTATGTGGAACTTTGTCAAAGGCTTTTTTTAGATCAAAGTAAATTGTAGCTACCGTGTTCCCATCATCTCGATTTCTGGAGACGAATTCCAAGAAAGTGAGATGGCAGGACTGACATGACTTTTTAGGTAAAAAGGCATGTTGAGAGGGAGGTATGAGATTTACATTCGTCAGATGGTCTAACATTTGGTTATAAATTATTTTTTCTAAGATTTTTGCTAAAACTGATGTGCGGTGAACACCACGATAATTTTGGGCATTGGACCGATTTCCGTTTTTGTAAATTGGGGTGATACATGATTTTTTCCAGATTTCTGGATAAGTACCATTTGACTGCAGTAACGAGAAAAGGTTAGACAGAAGTATTGGGGCATATGTCTCAGTATGCAAGGAGGTATTCTATCCGTTCCATATGATGTGGAATTGGACAGTTGGCGGATAGCTTTCTCTACAGTTTCTTCGTTAAACAATATCTCTTTTAATACTAGTGCCGTCATTTCATCATATTACAAAGGCGTTTGTCTATGTCTCTTGACTACAGGATGAAAACTGATATTTCGCCTTCCTTTTTTATTCTGATTGCCTTCGATTCGCTATCGCATTTTTCTCCTTGCCATCCTAACCCGATGACGGCTAGAGTGTTGACTCATCTTCTGTCTCGTTCTAACACAAACATTCTGGAAACTATTCGATTTCTGCTAGTTGGCGTGGTTGTCCAACTTTCTGCCCCTAATACTTTTAAATAACCTGCGCCCTATAATTGCTTAACTGAATGCTGGCTTGCCTGTACAGTATTCTTCCGTTAATAATGCATCGTGTTCTCCTACAGTTTGTCAAACGGTGTGCGCGTATCAATGATTACCTCTGTGACTACGGTGATACGATCTTCAATTTCTCCCTACCGAGGGACGAATTAATCGACGCTATTTCAAAAGAAATTTGAACTTAAGCCCCATTTAATTATTATCATCAGGCCCATGAGTTGGCCAATAATATCTGCGCCGAACTCTTCGAACTAATGTTTAAGCGCCATCGTCTAGAGAACTTGTTGATGGAACTCGTTGATGGAACGCCATCTGATTTGATTTTTTCCCTTATCGCCGTCGAGTAATATTTATTTTTAAACAGTCAAAAACTCATATGGAATCTTTAGTATCGACAGTTTCCGATACTTGCTTCATTTATCAACCTTCAGAGACTGAACATTCAAGCTCACAGTTCTCGTTATATGCCACTACTTTCCGTTTGCGTAGTTTGCTAATGCTGCTAAATATGCACATAGTATTGTAGGTGACGTCAAAGGAGACAAGAATGGCCATTTCTGGCTTATAAATAACCAAGTCGTGACACGGTACGCCGCCATCTTTAACATAGTGCAAAATGAACAAAAATTGAGGCCATCTTAAGGGTATTTGCTACACTGCATCCTCCCCGAAAAAGGTATCACTGTCCTCAGCATGCACTACATCCTCCAAATTATGTGGACTACTTCCTACGGGTACGAAAGTCTCCTCTATATCTTCGGGTGGTACCTCGTCGCGTGGGGTTTCGGGGTTACGATCTGGTTCGGCAGGACGGCCGCCCAGTTTGAGACGGTTGAAGTGTACCGTAAACTCGGGGCTGAAAGGCCGTTCGTGCCCCTGGATAACGCACGTAGTGTCCGAAATAACTCGGGTAACGGTATATGGGCCGCACCAATCTACTACAAACTTAGATGGCATTCCCTGGGCAACGGAATAATTCCGAAGTTAAACGACATCACCTACTTCGTAAGGACTTCTGTAGGCCAAACGGTCGTAGTGATCCTTTGACGCCTCTTGGACCCCTGAAGATGTCTTCGCGCTTCTTCTGCGGCGATACGCATCTTATTGTTTAGACTCGTAAGGTAAACGCCGATGGGAACTTCGTTACTATCGCGAGGTACTTGAAGGTCCTCGATAATTCGCATTTCTCGGCCGCATGTAAGGGCAAAGGGGGTTTGGTGGGTCGATGCATGTACCGTGGAGCGATAGGATAGCATACAGGCTGGTAAAGCATCGTCCCACGTTCGGGGAGCCTGTCTATCAACGAACGCTTTGAGCAAACCGATGAGGGTTCTATTCGTCCGTTCTACCTGTCCATTACCTTGCGGATGGTACGCAGTCGTGCGAGTTTTATTGATTCGCAGGTACTTACATAAGTCGCGTATGGTTGTGTTTTCGAACGAACTTCCCCTGTCAGAGTGAAGCTGATCGGGGGCGCCCCATCTACAAATCCAACCATTAAAAATGGCCTGGGAGACTGTTTCGGCAAAGACATCGGGCAAGGCTACTACTTCAGCCATCTTTGTGAAGAAATCAACCATCACTAAAATGTACCGATTATGCCTGTACGACTCGGCAATGGGTCCGATGATGTCGACACCAACGCGCTCGTTGGGATACCCAGTCAATATTGGCTGAAGAGGGGCCCTGTTTAGCTGTCGCGGTGGCTTAAGTTGATTGTATAGGGTGCAGTACCGAATGTGATTCCACACGGAACGCTTTAAGTTGGGCCAGTAATATCTACGCCTGAGTTCTCATTCGGTCTTATATATTCCTACATGTCCTTACTCGGTATGTATCCTCTCTATTACTTCGTCTACCATGGATAGAGGTAGCAAGATACGTCGTGGATGCTGATCAGTATCTCTATGATACAGGACACCGTTATCCAAAAATAACTTATCCCAAACTGTGTGCAGGCAGCGCGTTTCGTAGCTCTGCCCCCTTAACTCGTCCGTGCTCAACGACCGGGTTTCACTAATTTTTCTATGGTATATCGGCCCAGTGTGCGGGTCTTCACGTTGTGCCTGCGCCCACATGTAACTTTGGTCGTCGTGAAGCGATATCGCACTTATGTTAATGTCCGTACACGATGGACAATTTCCGTGCGGTCTATAGGGTTTCCTAGATAGGGCGTCAGCATTATTGTGCAGACGACCCGGTCGGTATAAACATTCGTACTCGTAGCTTGCTAGTTGTTCTTGCCATCGTGCGACTTGCGCTTCGGGGTTCTTGAAATTACGAAGCCATGTTAGCAAGCTATGATCCGTTCTAACTATGAACTTCCGGTACTGTAGGAATGGTCGACATTCTTGAACGAAGAAGACGAGGGCAAGCATCTCTTTCCTAGTCACACAGTACCACCTCTCAGCTTTGCTTAGGGATCGACTTAGGTACTGGATAACACATTCTGTCTTATCAGCTTGTCTTTGTGATAAAATAGCGCCAATCGCGAATTCACTTGCACCTGTGTCAAGTATAAATTCTCCCGTCTGTTGACTAACATTGGGGAACGCGAGGATTGGACTGGAACACAAGTTATCTTTTAAAGTGTTGAAGCTCGCTGCACATTCGGGTGTCCACTTAAAGCGAACTCCCTTTTGTGTGAGCTTATTTAACCGTGCAGCTATATGTGCATAGTCCTTAACAAACTTCCTATAGTAGGAAGCGAGACCCGTGAAACTTCTGACTTCAGTCACTTTGGTGGGTGTCAGCCACTCGCGGACTTCCACAACCTTATCTATGTCGGTTTCGACCCCCGAGGCTGACACGACATGTCCTAAGAACTTAACCTTATCTCGTATGAGTACGCACTTTGCCGGCTTAAGGGTGAGACCTGCCTGTTTCAACAGGTCGAATATCCTACGCAAATTATGCAAATGATCGTTGAAATCCTTTCCAAGAATTATGATACCGTCGAGATACACTAAACAGGTACTCGGTATAAATTGTGCTAGAACCTGGTTCATAAGCTTTTGGAAAGTACTAGGCACATTAGCTAGACCAAAAGGCATAGGCTCGAATTCGTTTAGTCCAGAAGGGACTGAGAAAGCAGTTTTCTAACGGTCGGATGGCCGGACTTCTACTTGCCAATATCCAGCAGCAAAATCTAACGTACAGAAACCCGATTACCCGAAAGCGCATCTAACGTTTCATCAATGCGAGGTAACGGAAAGGAATCTTTAGTCGTGACCTCGTTGAACTTACGATAATCTACGCATAGTCTTAATGTCCCGTCCTTCATGACTAGAACGACCGGAGACGACCAGGGAGAGCTAGATGGCTTAATTATCTTTCGATCAAGCCTATCGTCTATCATCGCCTTTAACTGTGTCTGGTAGAACACAGGTAGTCGTTGAGGCGGAATCTTAATAGGTCGGGCTGTTCCCGTATGTATTTCGTGATGAGCTGCATTGGTTCGGCCGTACGAACGACCGTCCCAATCAAAAATGTCCCTAAACTCATGAATTAGATTACCTAGCCTCGTAGAGCTAACCGAATCGAGCGAGGATGGAACTAACCCCTTAACACATTCGTCTAACTGGGGACGTTTTAACCTCGACCAGTATACGTGGCGCCTCGATATTAAAGGGAATTTCAATGCCACAAAAGCGTATACAATTAAGATTAAAATCTACTAAACATTCAAAAGCATGTAAAAAGTCTGCTCCTAATATACATTTCCAAATGATATCTGGGCAAATAATAAATGTATGTGTAAATTTAATGCTAGCAAACAAAAGCTCTATTTCTACTATGCCGTTGTGTCGCAGGGCGTTGCCATTAGCCGCTTTTAGACTAATTTCGGACTTACTGCAATATCTAACCTTCGCTTGAAGTTTAAGAAATGTTTCTAGCCTAATAAGGGAGCACCCAGCTCCTGAATCAACTAAGCATGGCAACTTAGAGTTTCCTATAGTAGTATTAATAACTGGGAAAGACTTAGTGGAACCTATGTTCGTAATTCACATATCGGTTATCAAAAGGCACTTACCGGATTGTTCGTCCTCACCTGGGGTGATCACATGAACACCGGGACTAGATGGGGGGGCGGTTCTGTCTCGCCCGTTGTTGTCTCCAATTCCCTTGTGGAGTGGGCGGTGTTGGGCCTCGCCAAGAAGAGGTCGGTTGTGGAGGTGCAGTCCAGCCAGCAACATTCTGTGGCTGTCCATGCCAAGGTTGTGAAGGACCCTGCCACGGTTGAGGGAAGCCGTAGGACGGATAGGTTGGCGGTGGAGGATTCATCTGCATAGGAGGACTCATCTGCCAGTGAGCCGTCTGAGTGCCAATATCGCGGGATAGGCACTGTCTCGTGGCGCAGACGCCAACCATCGTTGGATGCCGGGGACCGAGTATGTTGCGAGTCATCAGTGGGACAGCGTCACGCTGTGGCACGGCAATGAAGGCTGCTTCCTCTTGCTGGGTGTATTCTAGAGCCTTCTTAATGGTGGTGGGTGTGTTTCGAGCAAACTCACGCCTAACGTCATCACTAGCTACACCTTCAAGAAAGAGGTCTAGGATCTTTGTTTCCAGATCAGCGAAGCTGGAGTCTGGAAAAGCTGTGTGGGCTTAGACGCGGAGATGGCGTTGGTATTCGCCAACTGACTCTCCTGTCATTTGTCTCCTGGTTCTAAGAGTTTGACGACTGTTCCATGGCGTGACTGGTACACCAAACTCTCGCCCGAGTCTGTAAAATATAGTGGCCGTGGTTAGTGATGACGTTATGTTACAGGCCCTAGCAACGCCCAGCACCTCGTCGTCCACGCATTCGAGGACGACAGCTGATCTGCTTCCTACATCAATTGTGTCGATGAAGGTTTTCATGCGACTCTCCCATAGGTCGTAGTCGTCTGAGGGCGAAAACCTATTTGGCCGCGTTGTCCTTGATGCAGGAGAAGTTACCTTCCCCATTGCCGTTACTAGACGAGCAAGTAGGTCGTCGATGTCCATATCCCACCGCTGCCACCAATTTGTAACGAACCGAGACGACCGATGGGCGATTTCGTGCGACTATAACCCGAAGCAGAACAACGAATGCGATCACTAGATGAAAACGACCGAACCCAAAGAAGAACAAGACCGTTTAAACAAAGACTGCTACTCTTAAAGTTTACTACTATTTGAAGGACTTATTTATTAGTCCTGGCAACAACAATCGGAACAATCAGTAAAGTCGTCCTTTGGCGGGGATGATTGACTGTCCTGGTCCTGGTCCCGGCCGGAGATGACTTCTGGGAGGCGTTTGGAGGCGGCTGCAGAGAGAGATGATCAACCTTCCATAGGCCGTCTATATATAGTAAGCGACAGCAGGATTAAGTCTAAATTATAGAAGATAAACCAATGCGAATGCTTAATTTATACAATAGCCAATAGCATAAACTCGCCGACATAAAATAGCCGATCAGTTAGCCAATAGGAATATGTCCGCTGGAAATAACCAAGTCGTGACACGGTACGCCGCCATCTTTAATATAGTGCAAAATGAACAAAAAATGAGGCCATCTTAAGTGTATTTGCTACAATACGGAAGATGCGATGTCCTCAGCTGATTTTTTCGCCTTTAAACTGACCACGGCTAAGTATACCTCAGTTAAAGGACATGACAGTTTTTCCAGACCCCAAGTATTCTTACTATAAAACCGTAACACGTACAATTTTTAGCTATTTTATTGCATGTTTTTCTAGATTTGTTCCCTAGAAGTCAGGTTTTTTCAATTAAAACAAACTCCTTATTTCGCACACTATTGACCTAGCAAAAAACCAAAACAAATACAATAGTCACTGCGAAAGAAGGGGTTTGGGTTAGGTTTTTTCCTGCCTTCCGGGGTTTTTGACGGCGCCAAAGATGTGCTTTACAAATAAACCTTATTATTATTATGTAATTTGCCTTTCAAAGTCGAAAGTGTAGAAGACAGCCTAATATCGAGTAGAAGGTTGTTCCAAATAAAATCATATTTCGAGGTAAAAAAGCGAGACTAGTCAGATGTGGAGCTATAAAGTGGTAAAATTATCATGGAATAGCTACGAGTGGCGTTAGGTTGGTCTACCGGAAGGAGAGCGTTAATTGGTGGGCGATAAGGACTATTGTTAGCGTGAAACAGAAAGCATATACCAGCTTCGAATCTTCTTATCCAAAGAAATTTAATGTTTGCTAACTGAAATCCATCTGTATAACACATACCAGACCCAGAAACAGAAAATATTTTACGATTGAAAACTCGCTGAACCTTTTCAATCTTACTACGGTCATGCTGGGTCATGAGGCCAAAAAGCGGGCAGCAGTATTCTAGTATAGGGAGAACAAACATGCGGTATAGTTTTAACTTCATTTCTGTAAGGAAAAAAATATGCGATATAAACCCACATATCTGTGCGGCCTTGGCAGATATTCGATCTGCAAGAGTTGATAATGCAAGCTTATTCGTGTAAGTAAGACCCAAATCCTTTATCGTAGATCCTTCTAACAGTGGACTATTTTCGAAGATAATGGGTCCAGGAAGCCTTGCGGGACCAAAGCACATGAAACTACAGTGATAGTGCTGAAAATTCGATTCCCGGGTGGTCAATCAGATATAAAGGAGCGGTCACCGGGAGAGGTTTATTATAAGCCTGACGTTTTGGGTAGTGGTCTCGTCTACCCATCTTCAGAGAATGGTACTCTGGCTCAAAGCCCTCATCTTAAGCCATCCTTTCTTTCGTGTGCCTGTTCGACCGATCACATTTGAGCCACACTGTGTGTCTCTGGCTGTGTCCTCAGTCTTCTCGTCACCTGGTCTCCTGCCTGACACCGTGTCGCCCCTTTGTGCGTTCGTCCCGTGGCCTTTTGTTGTCATCAACCAGAGTCAAATCAACCACTGCAAGGAACGACTGAACTCAATATTTCCTGACCTACAGTTCACCATGGAAGAAGAGATGAAGGACCGACTTCCGTACCTAAACGTTCTCGTATGCCACCAAGCGGACGGCAAACAAACGACGTCTGTCTATGGTTAACCAACAACCACGTTACAAATATTGAGGTACAATAGAAATCATCCACTAAAACACAAGCGCAGTTGTATACGCACGCTATACCGACGGGTAGAAACCCACTGCAGCACGCCAGCTGCCAAACGTGACGAGAGAAAGCTCCTCCAAGAACTCTTCAGAGCAAATGGCTATCCAGGAGCTTTTGTTGCACGGGCTCAAATACCACGCAAACCACGAACCGAGGGACCCTGCTTATCAAAATTGTGGTGGAGCATCCCGTACATGAAAGGCGTTTCCGAAGTTGTGGCTATATCTCTCGCGCCTCTTGGAATAGGGGTTGCCCACTAGCCTACATGCACGATCCGACAACAGATGATGCAACTAAAAGACCCTATACCTAAACAGAAGAAGTCAGGCGTTGTATACGGACTTCAGTGCAGCTGTGGGACGTGCAATTATGTTGGAGAAACTGGCCGACAACTTCAAACGCGGATGCAGGAGCATAAGCGGGCCGTGAGGAAGTTAGACCTAAATTCGGGGGTAGCCACCCATGCGGCAGCTATGGGACACGACTTCAACTTTGATGCGGTTGAAATTGTGGGCCGAGGTGATGGTAACACGTCAAGGCAGATAAAAGAGGCCTGGATATCGACCGACTGTTCAGTCAACCGTCATATAAATTTACTGGCCCCTTATGATGCTTTAAGGACCTTCTTATCTGGGGATGGACGCGATATCAGACAACGCGGGCAGGGAACAAGTCCGGGCGTGACGGAGGACGATGGACCAAGTGTTCACGAGGCCAACACCGACGCACGTGAGGTAAACAGGCGGGTAGACAACATCACGGTCAGCTATGGCATGCCAGAAACCACTCGAGACACCACGGGAGGCGACGAAATCAACACACGGGGGCCTCACACCAGCGTATGCGGCATTACCAAGCGGCCAGCCGCCACCACCGCAGCCGCGGCCAACGTGAACATTCAGACGCGGTCAGCCACAAGGTCAGCCCCGCTGCGCCGCCGCAGCCGCGGCCAAGGTGCTTGTTCCGAGCACCAGTCATGGTGTCACAAAAGCCCACGGGACGAGCACATAAGAGGGCGACACGGTGACATGCAGGAGACCAGGTGATGTGAAGACTGAGGACACAGTCAGAGACACACACAGTGGCTCAAATCTGATTGATAGAACAGGCACACGAAAGAAAGGATGGCATAAAGACGAGGACTTTGAAACAGAATACCCATTCTCTGAAGATGGGTAGACGAGACCACAACCCGAAACGTCATGCTTATAATAAAACTCTCCCGGTGAACGCTCTTCTTTCTTCTGACATAAAACTACTTTTGGATGAGCAAAACTCCAGCTGCCAAATGGTGCTCCTACTTGAGAGGGTAAGCAAGTCTGCGTTAACTTTATCAACACAACTACTGGCCCTGTCCTTAGAAAATGAATAAATACACTAAAGGTCATCAGCGTAAATGAAATTTTCCGAATTATTTAGCACTGTTGAAATTTCATTTATGTAAATAATGAAAAAGAGGGGACATAAAACCGTGCCTTGTAAAAGGCCACTCATGATCGGCTAAGGCATAGAGTAGCTTTTGCCTTCTAAGACGTTCTAGCTGCGGTTGGACAGGTAGGAGGCAAGGAAATCGAGGAGAGGAGGCCTGATTCCTAGGGCTTGCAGTTTCACTAACAGGCGCCTTTGCAGCACCTTGTCAAAAGCTTTACTAAGTTCAAAGTAAATCACGATGACTGATTGCTGTTCATTACGAAGTGAATTAACCAGGTTAAGGAATGCCAAGTGGCAGGTTTCACATGATCTTCCAGGTAGAAATCCGTGCTGTGAGGTGTCTAATAGTTTATTTTCTACAGAAAAATCGAGAATTTGATTAAAAATGATCTTTTTAAGAAGTTTGGCTAGGGCCAGGGATTTATGAACACCTCGGTAGTTATTTACGTCCAAACGAGATCCTGACTTGAAGACTGGAAGAATAATAGATATTTTCCAAGAGTCAGGAAAAAAACCATTTAGAATATAAGCTGAGAATAGATGACTTAGCAATCGGGGAAGCTGAATACTGTCTTTATAAGTGAATTTGGAAGGCCGTCAGTTTCCGAGGAGAGCGAGTATTTTTAGACAACTTCTTCAAGTTGATGGCCATTAATCCCCGGGGGTGCCTCCTCCTGCTCAGGGTTGCAGCTCATTAACAGCTTCGTCTTCGCGGAATTTATGGACATGCTGAATAACTGCTGATCTTCAAGAATGCTTGAGGTTCTTGTCACTGGTGTTTTATTCAGGCTGTTTTCACATAAAAATGTACATTTAAGTGTTAAAGGCAAGAAATGCCCTTGAGAACCCTATTATTGTAACGCAAACAAGGTTGTTCTTACAGTTAATGTGCAGTCGGGGGAGCACATATGATATAATGACAGAATTTCGAGTGAATTTTCACGGAAAAGAATGAAAACGGTCTAAAGCCAGAAAAGTTGTTCACAGTACTGGCAGTAGGAAATCATGTTGTAAAAACCACCTTTTGTCAAATAAAATCACATCAAGTCTTCGTTTAAATTCCGCAATTGTGTCAGCGGAAACCATCTCGCTTGGTAGCAAGTTCCAAAGCCGGACCACGCGTTGACTAAAGAAATATTTTCGGAGGTCTAATCGGGTGTGCTCGTTTGTGACCTTGTAAGGATGGCCACGCAGGTGAGAAGTGGTGGTTAATTGGAAGAAATCCTCCAATTTTAGGGAGGAAATGTGGCCCCGGATTATCCGGAATTTCCAGAGCAGGCTGCACTGAACGTTCCTGTAAGACAAAGGAAAAAGGTCAAGTTTGATCAATCTCTCCTGATATGGTAAATCCCTGAGACTTTCGACCATCTTTGTCGCCCTATGTTGCACTTTTTCAAGAAGCTCCACATCTTTCTTCAACCACGGTGTCCAAACTGGCATTCCGTATTCAAGATGTGGTCTCACAAAGGCGCCAAATATTATTCCGAATAGTTCAGGTGGAAAGATTTTGAATGTTCCTCTGATCCAGTGAAGGGTACTAGTTGCCTTCTGGACGGACTTTTACAGTGCTCCGTTTGCATCAAGCTCGCGGTTGTCCATATACCCAGATCTTTGTGCGTCTCAACCTCTTTTAATGCGGTACCATTGATAAAATAACTGTGTTTCAGCGGCACTTTTCGCCCCGGGCTTAAGTGTAGAACAAGACACTTGGATACATTAAACTTAAGAATCCACGTGGACGACCAGTTAACCAGTTTATCGATGTTCGACTGCAATCTATTTGCGTCGTCGGCGCACCAAATTTCCGCCCACATTTTTATGTCATCCGAAAACATGAGAGCTGCGCAATCAAGCTCATTGAGGCAGTCGTTTACGTAAATCAGGAATAGCATCGGACCCAAAACTGAGCCTTGTGGTACACCTCTTTTGACCTTTGTCCATTCTGAGGTTGAGTTTCCGACAAACACCCTCTGTTCTCTGAGGGACAAGTCAAGTCAAGTCAAGTCAAATTTATTAAAGGAAATATAGGCTAACGTCTTTGAACTCCCTCTTGGTACATAGGATTTAAGAAATGCATCGGCAAAGCCGAACATTCTAAAGAAGTCGTTGACACAGTTTCAAACGACTACTCGCTTGTTTCAAGTAATAAACTCACACGCAGTTTACACGAGCCAGCAGTGTAACTGAGGAAGAATAGCAGACAGTGAAAAAACTCCTAAGGCTGGCTCATAATTCAAAATGGAATGTCATTTTTGGTTTTTAGGAGAAAAACTGTCGCTCGTGGGGAAGCATGTGAATGATAGGGGCATGATGCTTCTGTGAATGTTGACGGTAGCCATGGCGTCCATGACGAGTAATATCTACACCCGAAGGACCATACGAGGAGGAGACCTCGGAGTCACGAGAACGTCCCGAAGACCGGAGATGCGACCATGATACGCCTTTGCTGTGCCAAGAGCCGAGGAACCAACCACGTTGTCAGCAGTCGGTCGATACGAGAAAGGGTGTGACAGGGCCGCATAGCCTAGGACCATAGGTGCGGTAGGTGCGTCCTCAGACACGATCGGCGCAGATCGCATAGTGAGCAGAGACGTCATAGCTAGATAATGGCTGAAACTCATTTGGTTAAGTACTAATAATAATAATACTTACAAATTACTATTAGTATATATTTATAGCATTTCTAGCATTTCAGGATTTGGATGTAGAGCGCATCAATTTTTAGAATCAGAATAGTTCAGTGATTGGATTTGGAGTACTTAATCGTGACGATACTCATTATATCGGTCTAGGTTTGCCTTAAAGACATCCACGGAAGGGGACATGACAATATCCGCAGGAAGGGCATTCCATGCCTGAATTACCCTCTTAGAGAAAAAGAATTATCTTGGGTCAAGTCTTGCCCCAGTAACACGTAATTTGTGCGGGTGTCCTCGCAGCCTAGAGTTGGTGGCCCGCTCAAAGAAGTCATTTGTTTGGAGGCAGCAATCCTGACCACGCAACATGCGAAATGCCTGAATTAAGTCCCCACGTATCTGCCTGTAATCCAGAGGAAACAAGTCAAAATTTACCAATCGGGTCTCATAAGGGAGGTTCCGTTGGCCTCAAGAAACACCTGATCCATAAAAACATTTTTTTTAATTCCCACGCCCCAAATCTTCTGTAGAAGAAGCCTGTGTGTTACATTATCGAAGGTTTTTTGAGGTCGAAGTATGTGAAATCAATTGGATAGCCTTTATCTGCGGCCTTTGTCCACTTATAAGTCACTTCAAGTCACCTTAAGTTACCTTATTAAGGGAAGAAGGCTTTCGCCCTTGTGCTCCCTATTCATAACCAAAATCGCATAATAGGTCCACCGTAACAATAGTACATAATACAAATGTACAAATGTAGGCTTAACATCAGTGATAAGTGTGAGCCAGTTGCAAGGTGCTGCTACTGACACTTTGTTCATTATATCTGCCACAGTTTCTCAGCAAATGAGAATCAAGTTTGTGATTAAAAATGTCCACAGTATCTGAGAGGACCACATCTTCCGGGAGTCCGTTCCACGCTCCAATGACCCTCTGCGAGAAGGCGTTCCGTCGAACGTCGATACGGGCCGGTTTCCTCTGTAGTTTAAAAGGATGACATCGCAGATGGACAGTCCGAGCCAATTCGAAGAAATCATCAAATTCTAGGGCGCAGTCTTGGCCTCTAACAATTCGGTAGGTTTGTATGAGGTCCCCGCGGAGTTGCCTATAATTGAGAGGGAAAAGATCAAGTTCGGTCAGTCTGTCTTCATAAGGCAGATGACCAAGATTCTTGACCATCTTTGTAGCCCTCACCTGCACTCGTTTCAGGTGCAGGTAATCCTTCTTGAACCACGGACGCCAGGCCTGGACAGCATACTCCAAGTGGGACCGAACAAATGCTCC
>JAYGXS010000004.1:63270072-63284954 GCA_036362985.1 Ligula intestinalis | reverse complement strand
AAAGTGACGTGGTTACGAAAAGCTAAGTGACACGTTTTGCATGATCTTTCGGGTAGAAAACCATGCTGCGAGTCACTTAAAAGCTTATTTTTAGGCAAAATCGAGAATTCGATAAAAAATTATCTTCTCCAGAAGTTTAGCTAGGGCCTGGGTTTTTTGAACACCACGGTAGTTATTTATGTCCAAACTAGATCCACATTTAAAACTTGAAGAATAATGGATGTCTTCTAAGTGTCAGGAAAGAAACCATCTGAGAGATAGACTGAAAATACATGGCTTAGTAATTTGGGAAAGGTCGAAACTCTTTTGATAACTTAGTTGGGGATACCACCAGTTCCCAAAGCGTGCGAGTTTTTAGACGAATTACATGCTTACGAATTAATTCTATGGAAAGATCAATGTTCCCGAGAGTATTGTCTGAGTATGGTTTAAACGACGTGACCGGTTCGGATTCTGTGGTGAAATGCTTCGCAACGAAAGCATTGAACAATTCAGCCTTATCAGACTCATCTAGTACAATTTTTTTATTTTCATTAAGCAATGGGGGCATTTTAATTCCTCGTTTCGCGGAGGACCTAGGACGAAACAGTTGTGAAACCGATTTTGCAGAGTTTGACTCGCTCAGGGCGCAAAATTCCCTGTGCTGGTCACGTGCAAGACGAATCTTTGACGCTAATTCGAAGACCTCTGCGATACTTAGAATGTGTTAAGGCCTGTGTTTTGGGCCTTAAAAGCTGCCACAGCCTAACATTTTTCAAGGTTTCCCCATGAATGAATGTTTTAACATTAAGGACTTAGGTTTAAGTTACACCAATAACTTAGATCTTTCACCTCACGCTGATAGAATTACAGCAAAGGCCGCTTAGATATGCGGCTTCATCTCTTAAAATTTCTACCTTCCCGAAATGAAGTTAAGACTTTATCGTATGTATGTGCTTCATATTCTCGAATACTGTTGTCCATTCTTCGGGCCAATGAACGAATCTAGCCGTTCAAAAGTTGAAAGTGTCCAAAGAAGTTTCACTAAAAGGGTCCTCTATCCGGCATTTTCAGATACTTCCTACTCAGATAGATGTGAGATAACGAAACTGAAATTTCTTTGGGTCAGGAGAATGGAAGCAGGGTTTTGTCTCCTGTTTTGCCTTAACAATAGTTCAAATCTCCCCAAGACTTCTGACCTTACTCCCGTTACTCGCCCTTACAACCTAAGAAATTCAACGTTGATAATACCTCCTCCTGCTTCTTCCACTTCTAAACGATCTCTATTTTTTGCTTCTAGGTATAGCTATCTTTGGAATAATTTGCCAATTGATATTCGGGTGTTGACTTGTCTATGGGCATTCAAGCGAAGACTGCACATTAATCTTAACACTGAATCTATTAACCTTTTGTTTTCCTCATCTTTTCCGGGCAGCTTTCTCCACGATCCCGAGAAAGGACCATCGGGAATTTATGATCCCTTCTTGAAACTACCTTTCTCTGACTCGTGTCCCCTGAAATCAGGTTGCAGTCTTGACGGCTCTCGTTTCGCTGGTCATCAACCATCATCAGGGCCTTATATTTGGTCGTATTTCAGACATCTCCAACGATGGTCTTGTAGATTTGACGGACTTTTGGATCTCATACAACGGTGCCCATCACGATCATAAACGGGATGGTTCCCTATGTTCTATTATGCTGCACCGGTTTGGGAACCCAAGTGTAGTGCCGGGAACCCGTCAATACCAGTAATGTTTCGTTAATGCCTATTGTTCTGCCCCACGCTCAGCTTCAGCTTTCAGGTCCCCTCCTACTAACAGAAGCAGTGGGTATCAGAATACATAGTCAGAATCTAGATAACGATGTGGCTCATTTGTGTGTGCCCTTGAATTTCACTTTCCACATGACACTGCTATATTCATTTTTTCAAATCTAACAAATTCGCTTCTAAACAGTTATGCTCGTCTTATAGTTATAGACTACGGATACTGTTTGTTAAACCAATTATTTTAAAACTTCTTGTTACCGAATTTTTGGTTTATTGATGAGGCCCATTGGGCCTGAAATATACAACTTATTATTATTATTGCCTGCCAAACCAGACTTCTGACCAAAACAATACTCTCATAGCGAAATTGTACAAGGTCAGTAAAAAAACTCCTCATCGTTGGCAACTTTAACGCTCCTGGTGTTAAGTAGCAAATAGGTACTACACGGGGTCTTGCAGACCACTTCAATCATAAAATATTAAAATGGGCCACAGAAAAACTGCTATGCCAGATCATCGCATTTTGAAAACAGGCTAAGGAAGGACGACAGTCGAAGTGTCTTGACCTTCAAAAGAAGAAGAAGCGATCACTGGAACAAGAGTTTTATCGTCCCTTATCTGCACATGGCTCAGACCTTTGTACGATCATTTATGATTAAGGATTCCGGACGGAATCCGAAATGTCAGAACAATAAAACTCTTCTTCCGGTGATCGCTTCTTCGTTTCCTTCTGAACTGCTTCCTGGAACTTGTACATTGAATTCTATTGGCAATATCGTGAACTTATTTTTACCTGAGACGAGGAAACTGTGATGGACCTGCCGGATCGACTCCCATAAGGATCAAGTGATCATAGTTTGTCACATTTGGATATCATACAGCGGTGCCCATCACGATCATAAACTGGTGGGTTCCCTATGTTCCATTATGCCGCATCGGTTTGGGAACCCGAGTGTAGTGCTGGGAACCCGTCTATACCAGTAATGTTTCGTTAATACCTATTGTTCTGCCCCACACTCAGCTTCGACTGAGTTTGCTTCCAAGCCCTTCCCCCGTACTAACAGAGGCAGTGGGTACCAGAATACATATGTCAGAATTCTAGATAACGATGTGGCTCATCTGTGTGTGCCCTTGAATTTCACCTTCCGCATAACACTGCTATATTCATTTTTGTTGAATCTAACAAATTCGCTTCTAAACAGTTATACTCGTCTTATAGCTATAGACTACGGATACTTTGTGAAACCAATTATTTCTAGTTCTTCGTGTTATCGAATTTTTGGTTTATTGATGAGGCCCACTGGGCCTGAAATATACAACTTATTATTATTATTATTATTTCGAGTACTCGCTGTTTTTCAAGCCCTATTTTTCCCATATATGGGAAAGTAACATTTGGAAGGATGACTATCCACTTATGGGAAGATAAATGTCAGTGGTATCCTGGGAAACAGAAGTCAATGGTGGAGCAAATGAACCATGGAGGACATTTAGCTCGACATTGAAAAGGAATTTTTACCTCTAATGTCATTTTAGCTGAAATATAAGTGCAGATCGCTCGAAGTAAACAGACACAAACTTGCAGGCCACTTTCTAAAAACGAAACCGATTTTGGAGACCTTACAAACTACTCGACTCCGATAAACAATTACGGGAGTATAAGCGACAAAGTAACGTTGGTAATAGAGAATTTACCAAACTGCGGAAGAAATACGAGTTGAACATACTGTACAACGTGTTGGAACGCTACAAGATACTGCATGGCTATATAAGAAGCACGAAAAGATCTCTGAAACTGTGATCTACCTTAAGATTAGCAGATGGGAACTGGAGACCGAAGACCAGGTGCAAGCCTCCATTCTTTCCGATTTCCTCAAATCTGTTTGTACCCGAGAACCTACTTCTCTTGCTTCTGATCCATCCGCTCGTCAACAGATATCTTCCGCCCTAACCTCCTCCACATTGCCAAAAAAGAGGAGCTAGAGATTGTACATGACGCTGAGGGACACAATTACTTCACCTTAAACCTACCGTATTACCTATGCCTGATAAAATTCCTGCACTCACGCTAATGGAAATGGCTAACGAACTGTGCAAACCTCTGGCTGCCATTTTCGAGAGATCTCTTGAAGTTGGTGAACTGTGCTAAAAATGAAAGCGAACAAACGTCACCCTGATCTATAAGGGAGGTTCAAAACTTGATTGCGCAAATTACCGTCCTGTAAGTGTAATTTGCATCACGTGTAACATATTGGAGCGCATTATCAAGAGACATTTAATGCGATCCCTGGAAAGTAGGGAAATATTATGTGATGGACAGCAGGACATTCTTGTCTCAAAAGTGCTCTTTACTCGCATAAGAAGTAAAAAAGGCCACCGATAAGGGCTGTCAAATTGAAAAGTCATATTTTTCGATTTCAGGAAGGCCTTCGACAGTGTACAACACAGGCATCTTCTATAGAAGATTTTGGACGTTGGAATTCAAGGGAAAGTTTTAAAATAGATCAGCAGTTTCTTGTTCCTCAGAGAACAGAAGGTCGTTGTTGGAACCTCAACCTCGGAATGGACAAAGGTAAAAATTAATATACCGCAAGGCTCAGTTTCGGGCCCGTTTATTTTCCTGATCTGCGTAAGCAACTGCCTCAATGACGTTGATTGCGAATCTGTCATGTTTTTGGATGACATAAAAATCTGGGCTGAAGTTAGCTGCGGTAACGACTCAGCGGTTACAGTGGAACATCGATAAACTGGTCATCTGATCGTCCAGGTGGGTTCTTAACTTTACTTTTTCCAAGTGTCTGGTTCTACACATAAGCCCGGGTCGAAAAGTGTCGGAGAAACACAGTTTAAAGAGGTTGGTAGGCACAAAGATCTAGGCATGCGGACAACCATGAACTGAATGCCAACAGAGCAGTGTAAAGAATTCGCCCAGAAGGCAAAAAATAGCCTGCACTTGATAAGGCGAGCATTCAAAATCTTCCTACCTGAAATCTTATGAAAAATAGTAAGTTCCTTTGTAAGACCATATCTTCAATACCGAATGCCAGTTCGGGCACCGTGGTTGTTACAAGACGTGGACCTTATTGAAAAAGTGCAACGGAGGCTGACAAAGATGGTTTATGGTCTCAGGTACTTACGGTATCAGGAGAGATTGATCATGCTTGAACTGTTTCCCTTGTCGAGCAGGCACGTACAGTGCAGCCTACTCTAGACATTCCGTATAATCCATGGCCACGGTTCCTCCTTCAAATTGGAGGATTTATTTGAGTAAGCCAACACAACTCACCTGTGCGGCCATCCGTACAAGATCACAAACGAATGTGTTCGATTGAACCTCAGAATGTTTTGCCACAATCTATGAGTGGTCCGACGTTCGGACTTGCTACCAAAGGAGACAGTTTCCGCCGATACCCTTGCGAAATTTAAACGAAAACTTGATGTCATTTTATTTGACAAGTGGAGACTTTCTCAACACGATTTCTTATTGCCAGCATTGTAAACAATTTTTCTGTCTGTGAGTTGTCTTCATACTGTTCCGAGACAACTCATTCGGGCTCGACTTCAGGGTGTGCCCAGTTTCTGATCGGTGTACGCCAATCTACTAATATATGGTCCCTATCAACAACCGTCAAGACATCCAGTCCGATAGCTCGATAGAAAGGGCATCTGCCCCTGACCGGAGAGACGCCGATTCGAAACTCGAGGGTCGTGGCAACTTACGCTGCAACACTAGAGTAGATAATATCCAGCCAATGACACCTTATTGGACAGAAAGGGCCATCATATGTTTTCTTTTCCTAAAAAATAAGATGAAGAAGCAGCCGGCTCACATGGAATTTCGACCGAACGCCTTCTCACAGAATCATCGGAGCGTGGAACGGACCCCTGATGAGGTGGTTATTTGGGATACTGTTGACAAATTTGAACAGAAACTTAATTCTCTTTTGTTGAGAAACTGTGACAGATATAGTGAACATGGTGTCAATAGCTGTAGTTTGCACCTGGCCAAAACTAATCGCTGATGTTAAGTTCTATTATGTAAGAAGACCAGCCCATATTGCCATTCTTTGTTCCCCATTTTACAACCCTGCCGATGGTCTTTGTGGTCTGTATTCATGCCCATGTCGGTTTTGCTCTTTTCGGCAGCTCGTCGCTGGACTCCGCAGTCCACAAGGTCGCATCTCCGGGGTTTCAGTGATAACCAAGTGACCTCTACCGTTCCCTCATCTTTTTGGCCCTATTGTTCGCGATGGCCTCCTCCGGTCTCACCTCCCTGATGGTTGAGCATGAAGCCAGTCGGGTGGTGTTACAGTGGTGAACGGCAGCATCTGCTGCTATATGATTTTCCCAACGACAAGAAGCGTTTCCAAGCCTCTTAGGTTCTCATCAACAGTCCTGTCTCATTGCACTGCAATCAATCCTATCAACCAACCTCCTTAATTCTGTAAAAGCAGTTTTTTCTCCTGCGTTTTGTTTTTTAATTTGTTGGTCCGCTGAACTCTGCCCCCATTTTATTGGTAGGTAAACCGGCCGGAAAACCTGAAACTTGCATATCATCTGCCGAACCAAGTAACCGAGCGGACTTCTCGCTCGATCGCAAGGAAACTCAAATATATCTGCAGTCTACGCCATCGTTACTCGGCTTAGGCAGCACTAAGAATGATCTGCATTTGCGTCCTTGAGTCACATCGTTGTTCGATGCTGCACTACAAAGCGATGATACAGAGGTTGGTAAGATCATTAAGCCAAAAAAACATAGGGCTAAAGAGGCTAGGAAGTCTAAACGGGCCAGGGGTGTGCAGTCAGCTGGGGCCAAAACCAGCACATCAGGGCCCATCGAACCTAAAGTACCGGATACAGATACCCGCTTGGTTGTAACTCGTGAGCTCACAACAGATACACAAGTGAGTCACAAGCAGAATATTGTCGTAAAAGGGGCTCCAGGGATAGCACCAACAATTTCACACGAACGAGTTGACGCTGATATGGACTTGGATTTGGACATGTTGGACGACACACCTGAAACCTGTATATCGTATCATGTGTCAAGCCCACAGGCTGCACCATCGTCACTCGGTTTAAGCAGCACTAGAAATTATCGGTATTTGCATCCTAGCGCCACACCGTTGCTCGACTCTGCACAAGAAAGCGATGACCAAGAGGTTGACAAGATCATAATCCAAAAGAAGCATAAGCCTTAGAAACCCAAACAATTCACGGGTTTGTACTCAGCCAACCCAATAGGCAATACATCAGAACCGAATGTACCGATTTAATTGCTCCCTCGGCCGAAAAACGTGATCTCGCCACATATGCCCCAAGTCGCAAGCAGAAAATGGTTGTAAAGGGAGCCCCAGAGTCAGAGTTGTCAATTGCACAAGAACGAATTGACAATGAAGTGGGTCTTATGCGAGTTTACGCCAAACCGTTGCTAAAACCAGGCGAGTCTTTCCGCATTCTTAAGGCATTTCGAATAGGGAAGGCTCCAACAGCTCCAGAATCAATTTCTAGGCCTCGACCTCTTATAGTTATTTTAGAAACTGAAGCACAGGCGAAACTCTTGCTAGAGCGCAAACCATCCTTACGAAGTCTGCATTTGCAAGTTTTTTTCAGCCAGATTACGAGTTGAAAGAGCGGAGGAAGATGAGACAGCTAATGATAGAGCTGGAGAAATGGAGAACCAATGGCGAGACAAATCTCAAAATAAGAGAGGGACAAATAGTTCAAATCAAAAATACATATCTCTGATCGAAGCCGGCAACAGTGATGGCCTAGCTGTCCCTCCTCCGAAGCCTAAGACATGCCCTCTTAAATTGGTCATTTTAAATGCCAGATCACTGTTTAATAAAATGCCTCTGCTCCAGACTCTGGTTTTCGTCAACCGCCCAGACATTGTTATAGTAACTGAGACATGGACATCGGCCTGTGTAACTGACTCTGTTCTACGCTATGCATGCGTTTGGAACGATAAAAACAATGGCCGTGGAGGAGAAAGCTGCATCTATATAAAACAGCCACTTGCATTTCTCTCGTTGGACTATCCACAATTCACAGCGGTGGAGGAGAGCTGCTGGCTACGAGTTGTTCAAAAAAAGAAATGCTCCTTACTTGTTGGCTGTGTTTATCGCCCACCTTATGCCAATTTGGACTACAATCTTTGTCTCTCGCAGGCATTTCATGCCGCAGCTGATTTGAATCTTAAGTATTGCTTGATTGCAGCCGATTTTAACCTTCCTGACGTGCAATGGTTTCCACTATCTGGTGCCTCAAAGTTCGAGAACTTACTTAAGGCAGTAGATATCAGCATGTGGGATCTGGTAGTCGATTTTCCCACTCGAAAAGCAAACATAAATGCCCTTATTTTTGTAGGGGGTGCATACCACTTTCAGTGTCATCCTTAGACGCACCTGGGAGTTCACACTATCTGACAGTTGTTAGTGAACTAGAACTGGAGGCGGATGAAACATTTTCCCAAAAGTATACTTTTTATCATGACTTCTGATCAGCAAACACGGCGGACCTACTGGCACATCCAAACGCTCTCGACTGGTCTGAATTTTTCAAATGTTTGGATGTAAATGTTTGTACCGATGCACTGTACAAAGTGCTGGATACACTCATCTTCCACTCTGTCCCGTAAGAAAGTAATACGTGTCAAGGATGAAGTGTACCTTCCCCTGTCTTTCCGTCATAGGCTGCGTAAACTCTCTCGTCGTTTGCATTGGCAGAACGACACTTCCATTCTGCCCTTGATCACACTGATCTTTGAGCAGGCTAAGAAGCTCTCTGAAGAAAAGCAGATAGCCGATGAGGCCCACTTCGCTAAAAATCCTTCCCAAAATGTTTCGAAACTTTTCACGCACAATAAAATCGCAAAGGAAAACTCAACACCTTATACTTCAAGACGCCTGAGGAAACCCCATAGCTGACGCTAAGTTCACCGCCAGTAGCTTTAATGCGTTCCTATCCAAAAAGTTTAGTGAAAGCTCGTTCGCTGCACCTCCGGCTATCCGGGCTTGGACGGGTGCCGTCCTCGAAACCATTAGTTTCACCCTCTGGGACGTGACTGTAGCCATTCGTCATGATCGTCAATCTTTAAGTCCAGGACCAGATGGCGTCCCAGTTAGCCTTCTGAAAGCTGAAGCGAATGATATCTTTCCTTCTCTTCTTTGTATTGTATTTAATCTTGCTCTTGAGAGCGAAACCTTTCCTTCGTTGTGGAAGGAATCGCACATAATGCCTATTCGCAAGCATGGCCGATCGAAGTCATTCGACAACTTTAGGCCAATAAATACACTTCCCGCAGCCTCGAAGATCTTGGAGACCTTGATCAAAGAAAAGATGATGCATCACTTGACAGACAACAACCTGCTCAATATAGCTCAACACGGCTTTCTCGAGAAACGATCTTGTGACACCTGCCAGCTATCTTTCTTTGATTATGTGCTGCAATCTAGAGACAGCAGTTTTGCCATTGATAGCGTCTATTTTGATTTTACTATGGCCTTCGATCGGGTTCATCCTAACTTCCTACTTCTGAAACTGGCCTCCTTCGGCATAGGTAGCAAGTCTCTGAACTTCATATCTTTCTATTTGGATGCTCGCACACAACGAGTAAAAATTTCCAATGTTATCTCCAACCCCATGCATGTGAGAAGTGGAGTTATACAGGGTAGTGTACTGGGTCCGCTCCTATTTTGCCTGTTTGTCAATGACGTTGCAGATTGTTTTCAGTATGGCAGACCCTTCATGTACGCTGATGATTTAAAAGTCGCTTATCGATATAAACCGGCAGATCGCAACATCGTGCTCGAGCTGATAAAAAAGGATCTTTAGGCCTTTGCCCAGTGGTGTTGCACATTGCGCCTCACCCTTTCATGGCACAAACGTTCCGTTATGATTGTTGGCGACGATCATCAACCGGAATTAAGCATTGATGGCCACGAACTAAATGTCCCAGGAGTTATCAAGGATTTGGGCATATCCTACACTAAAAGTCTCTATTTGGCAGAGCACTGTGCCTTGATAGTCTCGAAAGCATGCCGAACCACCTTATTTATTCTTAGACATTTTAAGACCCTAATATCTACGTGAGACCTAGTATTGATTACTGCACGCCCCTATTCAGTCTTCTGGGCACTAGCGACCGGAAGAAAATAGAATCGGCGCAGCACTTCTTCACTAGAAGAGTTTTCACTACAAAACACCGTGACTTAGCCTACCAACAAAGGTGCGAACTTATAAAGCAGGATCGTCTTTGGCCTCGTAGATTTCAGAAGGGTTATTTTACTGTTTAAACTTTTGAATGGTCAAACCGTTAATCCTCTCAGTACAATAAGGCAGCCCGTGCACTCTCGACATGCCAGTCATCGTGACGTATTTTTATTTTCTAGGAAGATTTAAAAAGACATCTTGGTGGCACGCACAGTTAAGTACCGGCAATCCTTTTCAGTAAACGCCATATCAATCTGGAATAAACTGCCCAAAAGTATTACAACCCAGCAAAGCTACCCTATGTTTAAGAGAGATATAACTATTTTTCTACATTCAGGGCAACTTTAACGAATTTTGGGTGCTGACTCGGTGGAATCTCTCTGTCACTCTGATGGCGTTCGTGGACTTTGAACCCCGCCAGGCTTCATGCTGAAGATAATGCTGTTGAAGCAGCAACCCGCAGTCTGCTCACCCTTCAGCCGATAGCGCGCAACTTTTGCCGACAACCATTGAAGGAAGACTTAGAACCCTGTGCTCTTGTGCAAACCCTTTTCGTCTCAAACTAATGTCCTTAAGCGATATGCAACTTTACTCCTGCTGATGTGTCAACTCAGCTTACAACTGTTTATATATTCCGTTTGTATCATACCTTTGAAGTCAGGTTTTTTCACTTGAAACAAACTCCCTATCTCGCCCAGTATTGACAAAGCACAAAACCTGAAACTAAACCAATACTGGCTGCAACAAAGGGAGTTTGTTTTAGGTGTTTTCTGGTCTTCGAGGTTTTTAAAGAGGCCCAAGATGTGCATTATTTACTCTTTACAATTGCCTGTAAACTGGCATAATAAACATATTATATTATATATTACTCAATATGAATTTATCTGCCTACATTACTGGACGTTCACGCTACCTATGTGGTTGCTCACTGAGAGCAGCATTTATAAATTTTGTATTTATTTTTCCACAGTACTAAGTTTGAAATGATGAGGCCCTCCGGGCCTAAAATGTAAAATTTATTGATTTATTTATTTACAAATTTTCGCAAAGCCTGACGACGGCACTGTGACATGGTGAGCGTAAACCGCCATTGAATAAGTTCGTTTGCCGCTGCTGCCCTGTGGTTTTGCTATTGAGCCAAAGCGCTAGAGGAGACAACCTCGAACAAGCAGTCCATCTGACTATTGGGGACCCGCTCGTACCAAAAATTCCCAAGTCACTTCAATGAATCTCATGTCCGTTAACTGCAACACAATTCATCTTATGGCGTCCGCGGGATCAGACGCGCTCCAGTGGCGCGGGCGAATAGTATGCGAGGTGGACTCATTCAAAATTGGACTCTTGGTATTGGATGCTGGAATGAACGAACGCTCCTGGCCCCTGGTATCCAAAGCCTGACGGTGTGCAGCCTTTTTCGTGTTGTAAAAGTCGCCTTTTGCCGTAAGGTGATAGAAACGATATTTAAGAAGACGTCAATGAAGTTCCTGGAAGAGGACAACTTACTGTCAGGGCTCCAACATGGCTTCAGTAAGAACCATTCTTGTCTTTCCAGCCTACTGCTCTCCACTGGGCAATGGACCCGTGCACTGGATGAAGATGGTAAGGTTGACGTCATCTATGCAGATTTCAAAATGGCATTTGACAGCATCCCACATAAACGTCCAATGTATAAGTTATCAGAAATTGGAATAAGAGGAAGCCTGCTGGCACGGCTCATAGATTTTCTCAAAGCTTGCATCGGTGAGTAGAATTCAACCCCTTTGTCGATTCTAAGTGGCGTCCCCAAGGCTCAATCTTAGGGCTACTGCTCTTTCTTATCTATGTCAACGACTGTGTCAACGACCTGGGTTGCAGCACCACCATGCTTGTCGAAGATGTCAAACTTTTGAGAACCATCAGGTCTGACGCCGATAGAAAAGCACTTTTAGTGAGTCTCAGTCACCTAAGCAACTGGTCTGCTCATTGGCTTTTAAACTTCAACGTTAGTTAGTGTGGTCTGAAGACATTGTACTAGAATTACAAATGAGGAGGAAGATTACTTCCAATACCTCCTCGGTGGGCGCCCCCTTTCAAATGTGGACGAACAAAGGACCTCTGTGTTCAAATAAATTCCTCGCTTACACCATCTTCGCATTGTCTTAATACAGCTAAACGTGCGACACAAGTGCTTTTTGCAATTAGGCGGGGATTCGTCAACAGAGGCAGGGAGCTCTTCAGGAAAACCTACAGAGCGTTTGTTCGGTCCCACTAGGAGTATGCCATCCAGGCCAGGCATTCGTGGTTCAAGATGGATTATCTGCACCTGGAACGAATGCAGGCGAGGGCTACGAAGATGGTCAAGAATCTTGGTCATCTGCCTTATGAAGACAGGTAGACTGAATTGTTAGAGGCAGTGAATGCGCTATAGAATTTGACGAATTCTTTGAATTAGCTCGGACTGATCATCTGTGGGTTCATCCCTTTAAACTACAGAGGAAACCAGCTCATATCGACGTCCGACGGAACGCCTTCTCTCAGAGGGTCATCGGAGCGTGAAACGGACTCCCTAACGAGGTGGTTCTCAAAGATACTGTTGACATTTTGAAGCAAAAACCTGATTCTCATTTGCTGAGAACCTGTGACAGATATAATGAACATAGTCTCAGTAGCAGCACTTTGCAACTGGCTCACACTTTTCACTGATGTTTTTAATACGTACTATTGTTATGGTGGAACTCTTTGGCAATTTCGGTTATGAATAGGATGCTCAAGGGCGAAAGCCTTCTTCCCTTAATAAGGTGACTTCAAATGACTTATCCGCCTATGATCTAGTCGCAGAAAGGTGACACCATTTGTTTATGACAACTTGGTCGGAGGTCACCAACTCGGGCAAGTGAACGAACTGCGGGATCTAGGTGTATGTATGATTTCCAACCTCAAACTGTCAACGCGCTGTGCCAAAACCTCAAAGAAGGCTATGGGCATCCTAGGAGCACTCAGACGGTCCTTCCTCTATTTTGATGAGGAGCTATTTGGGCGAGTCTTCGGAAGATTTGTTCGGCCGATATTAGAGTATTGCATCCAAGCGTGGTGCCCCTAGATGAATAAAGATAACACAACTTTGTGCGGTTGACCTTGAATGCGGCTTGTTCAAATTCGAAGATAAGCGAAAGCTTTATATAAATTGATTTATCTAAGAGAAGAAACGACTTATAGTCTTTGGTTTTCTTATCAGTAACTAACAGTTCACTATCCTAGCCAAATTCTGCTGCCAAACTCCTTAAATGATTTGGTTAGATATTGTCTTCTGTTTCATAGAAAATGTAAAAATCGTTTGGATTGTGCTTCTAGTAGGTTAAACTGTCAAGTTTATCAGTGAATTTCAAACAAGATCCAATTTTTCTGCATAATTCGTGGTCTTGCTTATTCGAAAGTCAATCCCACACACCACTTAAATTTACATATCGTACACTTCTGTACCCGAGCCTTAAATTCTGTTAACCAACAGCCTAAATCTAAATTTCAGCTTAAAATATACCAGAAATATGATTGCTGCAAAAATCTCTATTAGAAACTTAGATGTTGAAGCCAGTTTACAATTGCAAAATTTTATTGACAAGTACAACCATCTATTCACGATGCTTGGCTCACTCTTTGACCTAAACACTTTTTTAAACAGTCTTACACGTGAACCTCAAATTGAACAGGTTTTACGCTTAGTGTCATCACAGGTAGCAGATAGATTGAAACGTAGGTTAAACGTCATTATCCGAAGCATTCCCTGCACAGCAAACACCAAATCATCGATTCAACAACTCATAAACTCATGCGGTTTAACATCCGCATAGCTTCCACGAAGAGGCTAACCTCGAAAAGCAAAAATAAGCCAGTTTTAGTGACCTTCTTTTCACAGACTGAAGCCCATCTAATACTTAAAAACCCCGAAATAAACAAACCTCTGCGAAACCGAAACTCATTTATAGGTCCAGACCTCACACCTATGCAAAGGCGTGAAGTTCACACAAAAGGACTACGCCTTAACCAAGGCTCTCAACAATTTTCCCTTCCGGTATAGCTCGGAGCAACCAATTCCACTAGGGAAGACTATTGCAAAGACAGTTTATCACACTGTACACAAACATCCCAAAATAATGTTAGACTAGTTAAACCTGCAGCGAGTACATCTAATGATACTTCGCACACCACTAACAAGAAACGACTAACTGCAGTCAGGAGAGGAGGTTACTTCACAAAACAAGCACTGCAAACCTCAAAAACACCAACAGAAATAACTGAAGACTCGTATCCAGTACCAAATAATGTTATAATACTAGATAGTAGCATAAGCTCTACGACAGGGTCCAGCAAAAGTATAACTATAGTTAGCGTACCTAGCGTACCCACACAATCAGCTTTGCTTAGTACACCACCAAAACTTAAGTGCTCTTAGCATGATAACCATAGCAACAGTAGCACACCACAATCTGATCAACCGCGAAATAACATTTCAAATAATGCGTCAACTTCTCCATTCCCACCTGTATGGCGAGGGAATGAACTAAGGCATTATTATTATCTGTCAACCAGCGTCGCGCCAAATGGCAACCAAAACTGCTACTCAGGCCGGCAAGCTTTCCAGAGAGAATACAATTATCGATATGACTACGCCCTAGACAATCCTCTCACCCAAGTGAGGCCGATTCTATGCAGTCAACCAACACACTCAAACCCGCACACCCAACTCCCACCACACACTCAACCGATACACACCAGACCATTCGCACAAACCCCATCATACACATCATCATTCCCGCCAATAATTCCACAACCCACTCAAATTCCACAATGCTTACCACCATATTGTCCTACAGTAACACAATTTTTCCGACATGAGCCCCTCACACATAAGCCCATCCACTCAAATTCCACAATGCTCACCATC
>JAYGXS010000004.1:63228741-63248143 GCA_036362985.1 Ligula intestinalis | reverse complement strand
AGCCTGACTGTCAGTCCTCCACTTCCTCACATACGCACACACAAACACACGCGTACTAGAGAAGCAGCACTGTAGGTGGTCCGAGTTTTCTCGTCAGTTGGAAAACCCTACAACCCACGGCTTTTAGCGCACCGTAATGGATTCAAGCGTATTCAGATTTATCACAGTGAGGAGAAAAGCGCGCCGAGGGTCGACCTCACTCTGTTCCCCACCGTATAGCGACCGCCTAGCTGCTCGAACACCTGAGGTGGCGCCTGAAACCCCGTGGGAGCGCGAACGGATAAACCGTAAAGGAATTAGAACCGAGAGAAAAGTCAGCGCCCACCAGGCCGCAGCAACCATGGTTTGCCGGAGTCTGGCATTGCATATGCATACAGACCTTGAATCTCAGAAGGGTTAGAGCAGCCCTGCACGAAGCCTGGGCCAACACCCTTCTGAGACAGACAGACAGACACACAGACAGACACACCAATTAAAGAACACTTGAACCTGCACCGTAATCCTAATTACCCAGCTGCCACTACTGTCTCCCCCTCTTTCATGTCTGGCTGGACGCAATCAACAGTAGCCCTGGCTTCGCCAGTGGTCACTACCGCCTGGGACTGCAACTGGGGGAGTTCTGTATTCAATGAATCTCTCTGACTTCTACCTTTTACCTTCGACGTGGAGATACGGCCTGGTGATTGCAGTGATCCGAATACAGACATCACTTAGGCCGCTACACCTCAAAGGTCACAAGCCGCTGGCGCAGCCTGAGCCTGCCCCTACAGGTGCCACCAACACCCACCCTGTTTGATATTTGTTATGGGAAGGCAACCAGACACAGTCAAATAGAGGTGAAAACGGGTATCAGGGTAGGAGGCATGCAGATCTCACCAAAAAGATCCAACTGATATTTAGGACAACTGCAAGACTGCGTTGAGCTCTGGGCGGCTTCCTTTGTGCGCAAGTTGAAGTTATGATAGAGCACAAAGTCGGAGTCATCCCGCATTGGCTGAACATCCAGTTCCACCATCGGCAGGCCTAACTGGTGGGCCTTTAGAAAACTCAGAAGCGTATTTTCCGGCCATTGGGAGTCGCTTGGAGTGTCGGCCACCTCAGCGCCAAGGCCCCGGTGGCCAACGAGTAGGACTTCACCCGGCGAAACTGGCTGCGTGCTTACGGGACGCAGGGGAAAACCGGGGTAATTGACCGGATCGAGGTCCTTGGCGAGACTGGACACATTCCGGGAGAGGCCATCTTGGTTGTGTTCAGTAGGACTGATGGCGAGATAGTAGACTGAAAAGCAAACAGGAAGAAGAACTTGTACGGTACACCAAAATCATACGCCATAGCGGTAAGTGTAGGGTTTCAGTGTAAACAGAGCTTCGGTCGGTGAACAGTCCGAATCATGCAAGAATCCCAGGATGAAACAAACAGCTGCATAAGAAAGAGTGCATAAAAACTTGTTATTTAGGTAAATGAATTGAAAAATATCTTATTTTGAAGGTTTTGATAGGCACGTAGAGTGTAATCGTTATTTATCATCAATTGACTGAAGCCAGTAAAATCGTAAAGTATTCATCACTTTTTCAAGAACGATCTGAACATCTCTTCGTAATTGAAATTGCAAAATACTTACAAAGAAATGTGGCAAAAGAAAATTTCTCTTTGGGTACAAAAATGGTACGCTTACAATTGCACCTGACAATTCTCTTCACATTTATTGGTCGCTGACCGGCATGGCCGTAAGTGAGCTTACGAAATATATTACTCCTACGACCTACCAATGGGCAACATAAAGCGAAAATGTGGTTGCCTTAGTCCAACGTAACTCAAGTGATACACAACCGAAAGAAACAACTAGTCATTCTCTTAACTTAGGCAAGGAACAAACGGAAGAAACAACTAGCAATTCTTGTGAAAATGATTTGGAATGCATACTCAAAATTTGGACTGTCCGGTAGCAGCCATACATTACGGATGCACGTAATATTAAGCACAAGTATCCGAAAACGTTACAAAATCGATTATTCGCCAACGTAATTCTATTTATGCTACTTAACTCATTCGGTGTTTTTGCATGAACAGGCTTTCTCTACATTTACGTGTGCCTAATACGTCCGATTTTCACTTTTTCAGAAGCCAGTTTATATTGCTTACACAAAGCGTAACATACCATGATAAATCTGAATACGCCCTATTGTGAAGAACGATCATTCTTTTACTTTTGGGACCGCAGCTTTGGCTGTGTTTGAGTAACAGGAAGTTACTTGTTAAAATCCTTGGGTTTCATGAATTAGACCGCCTAGTGTATGCTATCGCACACACTAAATTAGATAGCTGACTCGAGTATAGAACACCTCAAACTCGTCTCAATTTTAAGTTCACTATTGTCAAGGAATGAAGGCTGTAAGCGCGCCGTCTTGGACTATGTACACTAACCTCATTATTGCAATCGTAAATGGTAAGCTCTTAATTTTTGGAAAACATTATGGAACTGGAGAGCGAGCAGAGGAGCGAATATAGGATCTCAGGAGGATTAAGTACGAAGTCATTCGGGAGTGAGTCACCGGCCGCCTGATCAGATAATTGGCCAAAAACAGTCATGGAGCGCCTGTGATTGGCTGTCCCAGAGGCAGATCGAGGACTGAGAAAATGCGATCACTTGCGCGGCGTGGCTGCCAGTGGTGGAAGACGCTATGAGGCGACCAGATCAGCAGACTTCCTAGATAGATAGGCTGCTTTTTTGCAGGCTAAAGTTGATAACTGATAGGTGTTGTGACGGTGACATCTGTATGGGGTCACTGTCTAATTACGTCCATGTATTTGCACAACAAGAATGGCGCAAAAGTAGAAGCCACCCGGAGGACAGTTTATTGTGTACAAAACCCCAGTTAGTGACTCGAATGGCAGTTTCCATCGACGTCAGTCAGGACCTGAGGTGGCCGCGGGACGAAGCCCGGGCCTGGCAGTGTCTTTGTCAATTCGTGTTGCAACTCACTGTCTGAGATGTGACAATTGTTTATAAGTGATTGTAGTATGATTGGGCGCGTTGAAATGAGGTCACCCACCGTGTGGCGCATCTAAGTGGCCCTTGAGGAACTGCAACTAGTCCAGCGGTTCAAGGTCATCGCGTGGGGATAGTCACAGCGAAGACACAAGACCTTGAGGCAGTCGGCATTGACAAAGGAATAATTTGTAGGTGTTTTTCCCCGGTACAAATTGAAAACAGGCGAAAACAGCGGAATTCATTGATATCAACAAATTTCGAGACAGCTCATCAGCTGCTTCTTGTCGTTGCATAAGAATGTTAACGAAGACACATACAGGAGTGGTAAATCTCACAGAATTACTGGTAACAGCAAGGAACCTGAGTCAGTTTAAAAATTAATCGATAAAGGACGGGAATGTTAAGTCAACATATGGGGAGAAGTGGATGGGAGAAGTTAACGGA
The DNA here is from genome assembly GCA_036362985.1 of Ligula intestinalis. Classification (NCBI taxonomy): domain Eukaryota; kingdom Metazoa; phylum Platyhelminthes; class Cestoda; order Diphyllobothriidea; family Diphyllobothriidae; genus Ligula; species Ligula intestinalis. Next base: position 63,244,707 of record JAYGXS010000004.1, on the reverse strand, counting down.
AAACACGTGGGAAATTAAATTTAATGGCCAATCACCAGGGCAGTTGGAGGTTGACGACATGATCAAGCTGCTTGCATAGGTCAGGTTTCTGCCACCGTATGTATGCAGCTTCTAAATAGCGCAGGATTCGGTTTGTTCGGGCCCGAACAAGTACTCGAAACGCTGTTTTAACGTTGACAGAATGACCGCTGTCTAATAGATGCTTGGTAATGGAGGACCTTGGTATTCTGTCTTCTTGCTTCAAAAGCCAATTAGGCAAGTGCTCGGCGGCCCTGGCTGCGAGTTGCCTTTGCGTGCGCCCAATGTATTTGCATCCGCAATTACATGTGAATTCATAAACACATATGTTGACTTAACGTTCCCGTCCTTTATCGATTAATTTTTAAACTGACTCAGGTTCCTTGCTGTTACCAGTAATTCTGTGAGATTAACCACTCCTGTATGTGTCTTCGTTAACATTCTTATGCAACGACAAGAAGCAGCTGATGAGCTGTCTCGAAATTTGTTGATATCAATGAATTCTGCTGTTTTCGCCTGTTTTCAAAGGAATAATTGTTGGCAGAAAGTCACAAGTAGGACGGCTCAGGACAGCTTGCGAGGTTATGCTGGCATTCATTTAGGCTAGGCTCCTACCAATAGGTATCTTGTCTCATGCTCTAACCCCCAACACCATTCGCGGAATTTGACCTGGAATACACTGAAGCTTCCCGACAAAAAGCAGCCGCTTTGTAAAGATTGCTCAAACCTACTTCTCTTGCAGTGGAAAAGTCCAAGGCAGTCAAACACATGCTCTGAACTAGAATAATAGGGAATATACAGCATGGCCAGTATTTCACGCAAAATTACGAAACTTGCGAAAAATTGATTAGTATTCGCAAAATGACATCAAGAAGGGTTGTAATAGTGATTATCGTGCAGCTTAATTTAAGTCAGTTCAGCCATGGCAGGAGGCCGACTTCTTGGCCGTTAATTCTATGAAAATGCTATTTAAGTAGTATGCTTTTAACTCGCTGAGTTTGACTGCCCTTATAAATTCAAATGTATTTTAAAAAACATATTTACAATGAGGAAGTGTATATTTCGGTTTCAAATTGCATAGACATGGATGAGATGCTGAATGTTCATTCATAATACAGCATGGTCCACACATATTGAAAATTTTTGTGAAAACTATGTGACCTTTTCCTCACACCATAGGGAAAAACGTACTTTCTCGTAGACAGGATTTACACAGCTTGCAGTTTGGAAACCTTCAATTCGAGTGTAACTGTCGTTATGGTTGCAAATTATTCGGTAGGGATTCCCTGTGGGGCCGCCTGGAGAACGGGTAAAGCACGCCCCTCTGGCTCACGGGCACCTGATTTTAGGGGAGAGTACGGGCGGGGCATGACAGGGAACAAATTAGATCGCAATATTTCTGCAAAATAAAAAATGTACGAGGACAAGTTGGATCGCGTACTCAAACTCTGGGAGAAGACACTGAAATAGGCTTTAATGTCATCGCGAACCCCCGCCCGACCAACGGCAAACGCGTATAAATTGGGGAGTAGGTTCTAACCTCGGGCGAGGGCATTGAGGTTACCTAGGTACAAAAGTGGTAAGATTGTGGAAATCTCGCTACTTAAAATTTGTAAGTAAGCGGTTACTCCCATACATAATTTAAAAGGCTAATTTCGCTTAGTATACTGACTTAAGCGGTTAAGGTATGCGGTGACCTTTGGAGGACAACTCTGCAGTTCAATGCCACCATCAAATCTCAGTTGGATCGACGGATGGCGTGTACAAAACTGGAAGATTATGGGTAAATCAGCCTATTTAAAACAGTTAAGTAGGTCGCTATAATACATAGAGACCTTTCGAAGACCCTACCAGCAATTCGGCAATTTAGAAAGATACCCTTCCTTAATGTACAGCAGTCGCGAAAGACCATGCAACTTTCATGATGAAATTTGACTGGGTACTTTAGCGTACATTTAGTAACACTATTTTGATTTTATTCAGTTGCTTCAATACTGCGAAAGCCTTTTAGTTAGGAAAATCATCATTTTAGATAGGTTTATTAAGAGAAATGACCATTAATGTTGTGAAAATTGAGAGTAGTCTCATATTGAAGGAATTTTCTATGCTATTACGAAAGCTAGAACCAACCTGCATATTAATATTGATTATACTATGAAGGAACTCCAAAATATGTAGAAAAGGTACAGAAGATATCCCTTCTAGAACTGGAAAATTTTGTCCAAATTGTTCAAATTCAAGTGAAGCCAAGTTAACGGAAACGCAATTATTTGCAGTAACATTGGAAATTTGTATTTTAAAAATTGTGTTCAGCTATCGTGTGAAGTTTTTGACGCACAAAATGCAGTAACAGAAAAGTGTAGTCAGGAAGTTTGTTTTAACGCACAGATGTCCTTGCGCATTTGCAAAATGTCGAATATGTTAACGCGAATGTAAGAGAAAGAAGGCCTTATTGAATGTAAGTTATGTAGAAATAAAGCTTTGTGTGTACGTTACATTCCCCTTAACAGCCAGAAGGATAATAAGAATTTCAAAAAATTGCAACGTTTATGGCCAGTTTTTTTTGAATTCGCAAGCTTACAACTGATTGTGGAATTAGTCCACTCCAGTCAAATGGAAGCGTTTATCTTCAGGTAGCCTAAAGAAATTGTCAAAATTCTCTAATTTTACTGTTACATTACCTCGGAAAAGGTTAATATACACAGAATTTCGTCAGCCAAATATCTAATCAAAGCAATTTCTAAGAGGAAAAATTTTATGGAAAGTTTTTTTATCAATCTGCGGACATGATTCACTCTCGACAATGTGGTTTTCTGTTTTGAGGCATTTCTTAATATCAGAAACGTGGCCATTTTCATTAAAACTAATATCGAAAAACACTTTCTTTCGGTAAATGCTCTTTATGCATATCTTATTTTCAAGGTTTTATTGTAAACGTCCAACAGATGCACAATTTATCAATACAGACACTGAAAACCTAGAAAATGATGACACTTTTTTCCACGACATTAAATATATACTTATCCATTAACGGTAAAATGAACAGAATATTTTGACTGAAGAAATAATCTTTCTATATAAAGAAAGTGGGTGCTTCAAGTTTTCAACATAACAAAATATCTAAATTTATTGTTCTAATTTATAGCCCTTTTTACATCTACAGAACATCGGGATTATCGAGAAAATTTTCTTTTTCTTTACAAACACTTAGTACTTCCTATAGTTCTTTGAAGTAATTAATCTGCTAATGCTGTTCATTATTATTTCTAAGTTTTCCTAAATGCATTTACTTTGGTATTCGAGTAATGATCTAACTTTTACAAAGTTATGAAAGTTGCGTGGTCTTTGGCGACTACTGTATAAAATTTGAAGAAGACTTAATTAAATACCAAACGACTACAGGAAAGCATAATTTTGTGAATGTTTTATTGAAAGTATAGATGAAATTTGAGGGCAGTTAAAAGTAATGACATAACTGCATACCACTTAAGGAGAATTTTCATATAATATACGTCCCGTAAGCGGTCAAAAGAGGATCGGTTGGAAGCCGGCATCCTGCCATGGCTTAAATAACTTGAGATTAGATTGCATGATAATCAGTATTACTTGGTGTCCGTTTGCAACTGACTATCAATCTCCCGCAACTTTCGCAATTTTTCACGAAATACCAGTCGTAGCGTAGATACATCTTCGAAACTGTATGTATTTCCCTGTGTTCAATCACGCGCACAGAGTCGGAAATATACCAGGATGGCAAAAATGAGAGGTGTGGTTGATAATCTGAGAAATAATGTGGACTCATCGCTAAAATTTTATAAATATGTTGACTTTTCTGAGTGCTTGGTCGGTCCTCCAGTATCAATGCGTTAACTGCGTGCCATGTCTGTCGACCTCGACTTGAACGAGTTTTTCTTCTGCCTCGGCCTGCAGTTAACGTCTGCGGAGAATTGAGAGCCGACTAAGCACGCTCGGTGAGCTCGCTCTATTTCTCAGAACTACGCTAGTCAACCTCGGATTTCGAAATATCTCACCCGTCTTGTATCAAAGTTTGGGTCTTCTAGCCTATCACCTGCGCCGGCGATTAACACCAAGAACCGTTACAATAAAGACCTGAGATTAAGGAGTGCCACCACTGGAACAATAGATTTTTTCCTTCCGTTTCGGAGTCTGTCGAGAATCCTTAATCATAGGTAGGATATTCTGAGCTATGCGCAGTCAGGGGTGAAATATACACAGATTGCACGTTAGGAGAGGAAGAAAGACGCAAACTCCCAGGTGGCAGCTCTCTCGAAGGGACCCGACCATATTTTTAAGTTTAACGGGGCCAAAATCGTCGCAAGAGGTGACACCCACGTGAGCAGTGAGCCGCTCGAGTCATGGTTGTCAGACCCCCGGTCCATCAACAAGCGCAACGATTTGGCGTTCCCATACAGCGTGCCTGAGCAGGGGAATCAGTCACATGGGAAGGGCCGGGCCCTGCAACAGTTCTGACGATAGCGAGCATAATTGTCATGCAATTACCAAGCCCGCATCCAACGCGGACAAGGAAATCGCGGCAACTAATGAGTCGAACGCGAAGTGTCGAGCCAGTAAAGCGCCAATTAAGACACAAGCGGTGGATACAGAACTGACTAATTATCGCACGCACGCGGATGACCACTATGAACTATAAATACCGTGCAATCTGTGCATGTTTCGCCCCTATCTGCGCATGGCTCAGACTATCGTACCATTACCTATGATTAAGGATTCCCGACGGAATCCGAAACGTCAGGAAAATAAAACTATTGTTCCAGTGATCACGTCTTCTTCTTCTCAACTGCTCCCTGGAACTCGCAAATTCACTTCTATTGGCAAAGACTTGAGACCTGACAAAACATGCATTTCTACAGTCTAGACATAAGTCTTGGCTATATCCACCTACAAAAGAGTGCTTAAGCTGAAACTGCTAAAATATATTGACCATACATGTGCCAATAACAAGTCACACATTTTCATTTCAGATGAAATAAATTTAGGAGTTAAATTCCTGGAAATACACGTCACTTGAAAGCCCAATAAAAGTTTAAAACGAACCAGGCACAGCGGCTGAAATAAGGGGCTGCCGCGAAAGATAAGCCCGATTTCTTTGAGGATGAAAAAAAACTAGCGAAAGTTGACCACTTATTTATTCGGGTAAAGGAGTGCGGTTGTTGTCAGGTGAGGTGTAACGTGCAAATGCGCACCCCTTCAGCCGCCATGGTGAAAATGCGGCCAACATACGGCAAAGACTGCTTCGAGAGCACTTTACATCTTGGCCGAAACTGATAATCCGCAAATAAAGCACCTAAACGATGGCTAAAGATGCCGAAAAGACTGGCGTTTACCGATGCACACTTCGCGACCGACCGGCAACCAGTAACGTCTAGCGTCATGTGTGCGAGGTGGTCTCATCTGCATGTCGGGGCAGGAACGGTGACGTACGCACACACATATAAACAGAGGGGTTGCCAACTGCGAATCCATCCGGTGACTCCAGAGAAACCGCGGTGGTCACACGCAGGGTACACTTTGGATAGAATCATCGGTTTTAGTAAGGGACTGGTGCTATTATAACATTTCGGTAATCACAGCAATTCCAAGTGGGCAAATGGCGATTCCTTTACACACACACACCCACCGATTTCTTCTAACTCCTTTCGTGAAAATGTTAAATCAAGAAGTTTTAAAGTTTACAAAATTCTCACCAGAGGATTCAGAAGAATAGTTGGCGAGCGTAAGCAGCGGACTTTCGATAAATTACTCGAGGGGCCAGTATACTGGCATGGAAACGGGATACCAGTTAAAACGTGCTCGTCTTTTCGTAGAAGTGAGTCATGGGGAGAGGGTTCGATAAGAGAAGGTTGGTTAAGAGGAGAAGGTTTGGTACAGGCAGTCTAGGGAAGGAGGAGGGAGACCAACAGAGCGCGGACGAGTGCATACGGCTGAGTGACTGTCGGCCACGCCAGACAAGGAGCTCAGAAGAGGTTCTTTTGTGCACACAATGCCGGCTTCATCAACCTGACAGCGGTCGCTTCTGCTGTTGCTAGCAAGCGCTGCCTCAGGCGGACTTTGGATATTTCAGTGGGACCTTATAGATTAACAAGAGGGCTTCCTTGGGGTCCACGCATGTCCGCAATCAATCATATATGCCAGAATAGAGCTGTTGTGCTCTTAACTTCCCGTTTTCTCAGCCATGCTCGAATGTATTTCTTTTTTCTTTTGGATAGGCGCCGACTCGTGCGACCAATATAACTTGCCCCACTAGCGTAAGTAAAGAAGAACATGCATATGGAAATTGTCTGAGCTGGTAACCTATCCTTACCTTCCCCATGTAAGACCGGGTTGGTTGAGAATAATACCTGAACAATGAAGCTCTTGTTCTAGTGGCCGCATCTCCTTCCCCTTTTGAACTGCTTTTTGGAACTCGCATATTCACCTCTACTGGCAATGTCTGAACTCTCGCTATTGGGAAGGTTCGTGACACGGCTTCGTCAAGGCGTCTTTTCAGGAGTTTACTTGCTGCGTCCCCTTGAAAAGGAATTATGAGGAATAGTGTTTACTTTTCCATAGTAAGTGTGATAGGTTTTATTAGTTTCGCAGTCAAATTCCTTGTAACAAATCTCTTAGGATACCCGTTTTTACGATATAGGTCCTGTATTTTCTTGAGCTCCTCCTCAGTATTGTCTGCTGAGCAATTTTTTTAGCTCTTTGCACTAAGCAGGGAAGTAGATTTCGCTTTTGTTGGAGAGGTATGCAACTGTTAAGATTCATGTACTGCCCAAATCAGGTTTCTGTTTCGATAAACGCTCCTTCGGACGTTACCGTCAGGCCTCCGACTTAGGAGGACGTCCAAGAAGGGAAGCGGACCTGCCGTTTCGTCCTCCAACGTGGACTTAATGGGTGGATGTGCTTGGTAGGCAGGCATTGAAGTGTGCCTCTACATCGGTTTCGGGTGCTGCAATCGCGAAGATGTCATTAACGTAGCGATCATAGTGTTTTAACTTGTGAATCTGGTCGCTTAGTTGAAATTTCTCCAGCTTGCCCGTGAACATGCCGCTGGGAGAGGTCCAAGACGCGAGCTCATAACAACGCCGTCTATTTGCCTGTATAACTGGTTGTCAAAAGTAACTGCACACGTAATGTGCACCTTATTACTAGTTCCTTCAGTGTATTTATCGGGATTCCTACTTCCACTTGAATTGTCAATAAGAATTCGCAAATATAAATCGACTGCCTCGGTAAAAAACGAAGAGACGTCTAGAGAGAGAGCATCTTCATGCCACTTAAGTTAACGCCTTTGAGGTCTTCGATAGATTCGAACATATGTTTTCCGGCATTCAGCTTACGGCCAATTTTGAGTGATGTTCAGTGGTTATATGGCTCCCGGGAGGGGGGATGAAGGGTGATTAGTTATACTCCTTGTTTGCACGCCGCGTGCATGACGGAGTCGGTGTTTTGACCAAGTTGGAAGTAAGACGGGGGGCGGGCATCCGGGGATACGTACGTTAGACACGCTAAGTGCATGTTATTGTTATCGGGGGAGGCGTGCGGATACCGTCGGGAATCGACAAGCGAATACGGACGGCCCGGATCAACGTCTTTAGAGCGCTGGTTTGACTAACTGAATCGCCATTGCCTCGACTGACGCTAGCACCCGTTTGTGTAGACGTTTAGAGTAGTATGCTGGCGTCTGGTAGATAATCTAGAAGACTGAAATTGAGCTAGAAATTGACCGATCTTACACTTTACCTAGTTAGATATGCATGCTATTCTGTCTGTGTCATTAGCCGCTGTGCAACCGCTAGCGGGACTCCAGCGAGGAAGAGAGAGAGAGAGAGTCCCAAGGCACAAAGAAACTAGTGGGTCCTGTACCCGATCGGTTAGTGGCTATCTACCACTGATTCATTACTTTATTTGTGAAATCGGGTTGCGTTCTTCGGCTGTTCTGTCATGTCAATTTGTGAAAAGTTTACTGTCAGGTGATATATATTTACCTTCATCTAAAAAAGTAAATCTCTGCCGCCTCTTTTTACTCAAAATCAACAAGTGCGGCGCACCTAGCAGTAGTTTTTAGTTTCCGAATCAATGTGACTGACAGCGGAAGGCAGTCTCCATGCATAATAAGGGCGTTTTTATTATTTCCAGGCGTTTCTCGGACGTCCGTCTTCCTGGCCTTCGATATGCTGTTTCAGCAGTTCCTGACAGAGCAGCCTGTCAGTGTCGCCTATCTTCGCGCTGGTATGCACCGAGCTAGACCCAACATGGTCCCCACCCCGCGCTACTACGCCCTGCTTTACGATTTGTTCCACGAGGCAGGCATCGGAGGACAGTCGCTTATTGATCTCAATGTTCGATCGGGGCTCAAATCGGTAAGGCTATAAATTCTGCGTCACTTGTCGTCTCTGTCTGAGGCGCAAGTGATGTGTTGGTCGTATTCCAAGAGATGACATAATGGGTGCCTTCATTCGCACCCAGACAACATTACAATGGCCTGGACGACAGTGAATATCTTAGTGTTGGAGAATACGTGGCACTGGGGGTAGATCAATATCCTGTCCCTGAATAACCGCTCATCTAACATAACAAACTGTCCCATAACTAGTCTTTCTACCACATAAAGTTCTGCCAGTGCCGCAAACAAAATTCCTAAATTTGTAAATGGTTGATTATTTCTCCCATACCAGCGGGAAAACATTTATGAAAACTTATAAATAACAATGAGCAACATAAGGCCTAAAAAACGATAAGAATTAGAAAGCATTTGTTAAGGAAATTAAAATTTTCTCGATAATTCCCAGCTTATAGAGACGTCAAAAATAGCTGTAAATTATAAAAATTAATTTAAATAGTTTGTGAAGTTTTAAACTTAAAGCAACCACTTTCTTTATAGTAAAATAATTTGCCTTCAAGCAAAATATTTTGTATGCTTGAGAATGAATACATTCGTAGTTACTGAGTATTGTTGAATAAATTGTCGCTTCATTTCGATATTTTTGCTATATTTATGGATCACAGTACCAATTGTCTGTTTTTTTTACCTTTATACCAAAACCTTTAAAATAAGATATAACAGAACAGCATTTACCGAAAAAATGAGCATTCGGATATTATTTCCTATGAAAATGGCCATGTTGGTCAAATGTCAAAATTCTTCAAAGCAGCAAACCACATTTTCGAGCATAGAACATGTGTGCTAGATACCATGCATATTGTTATTCCTAAGATTGATAAAAAAGTTTCCAAAATCGATAACTTCTTCTTAAAGTGCCTTTATTGGATGTTTAGCGGATGAACTTGTGCATATATTAACTTTTCTCAAGGTGATGTCACAATGAAATTGGAGACTTTTGACAATTTCCTTAATTTACCTGAAGAAAAACAACTAAATTTGACTGGAGATGAAAGAACATACCTTTCTCTTTATAGCGGATTATTTTTCGCTTAAGAAGACTTATAAAAAGATCTGTTATAAACGTCCGAATGCCACGTATACGACCATTTGTTGAAATACTGATTATTCTTATGTCTGTTCCGTTTCTAAATAACGCTTGAGCGAAACCTATTGTTGACAAAAAAATTATATTTCTACATCCAGTAAGGCTTTCTATGGGCTGTCTGCGCAGAAACATGCAGAAACTTTGTTTGCACGTACGACGAGCTGGGCAATAAAAGAAAATGTTCTACTAAGAATTTTTTTGCAGTATTTTGTGCAAAAAAACTTCACAGAATATCTTAATGTAACGTTGTAAACTTGTATCGATGCTCCTTTATGAAAATAATTGCGATTCCTTAAACATCGCTTTACTTCAATCTGATCAACTGCGCACAAAAATTTCCAGTACTGAAAGGGATTATTATTCCACCTTTTTTACTAATTATGGAATTCTTCCACAGCAAAATTTATATCAGAAGAAAGTTTCCTCCTGTCTTTCCTTACAGCATACGGAATTCCTTTTATATGAACACAGTCATGATTTAGCAAATGTGAGAGCCTATTTCCCCCAAACCGAAGGCATTCTTATCATGAAATCCACTCAGTTTATCAAAATAACCTGTCCAGCTGTACGCTAAATTACCCGGTTAAATTTTGACCTGAATTTTATTTGCAGCACTTGCAGAACCGTGTAGGTTACACGAGACCTCATATGGGCAGCACGGGTACCAGCTAAGGTTGGGTATGGCTGGCTGATCATGGCCTCCTTTTCCCTTGTCGGTAATTTCATTCTGCCTATATTGTTAGTCCTTGTGCGGATGCTAGCGGGGCTCGAGAGGAAGAGCTCCAAGACACAACGGGAGGAGTGGGGGGTGAGCGCCTATCTACTATTAGGTATGAAGATGTACGCGCACCCTCTTCTCCAGACGCCTCGTTGACCACAGCAGCAGATGGATAAATAAATAAACATCAATGTGGCCTGCGACAGCAATCGGTCTTTACCCTCCAAACGTAAAAATGGAGAGTTTGAGGGTTCACTGTGTAATAGTCGTCGTCTTACTAATTAGCTTGCTGCGTCTCTTAGAAAAGGCAATCTTATAAACAAGTTGAAACGGCAGACGTTGTGGCACGCTCCCAACTGTTCCGGTGGACAGCCGCGTTCACGGAGTAGAGGTAGTAGTAGTTATGCAGCCTACCTTCTCCTAACTCATGACGCCACAGAAGAGGTCATTCACAGCAAAGGGCTTCGCACGAAAGCAGTTTTCAGCATGACTCAGGCCAGGCGCAAACTGACGCGCGACCCCTCAATCAATAGTGGCTTGATCTCAATCCGTCCAATGAGATTCCCGCGTTAGTAGACTAGCCTCATTTTAGGAGGTGGGCCTTAAATCGTCCGGAAACAGCCCCAATGTGGTGCCTACTCCAAAGCATCACTTGGGAACTAGCCCCCTTACGGCTGGACGTGCGCTCTGGACTTCCTCCTGCTTACTATCCAACCCTTCTGTACAGAATACAATCTTCCTACCACTCTGGCCTTCCCATGACTTCTATCTTCTCCTAAGGAAACGGGCCTGGATGATCGCAGTTGTCAAGGTTAACTCTATCAGCCTTAACACTTCTCGATATATGTTCTGCAGCCGGTGGAACTCAAGTGGAACGCAAGAGGTTCAATAAAGCACTCGACTGAATTTCCGTTTACGTTAAGGGGGACAAATCTCGAAAACGAAGCTATCACCCATCCAGGTATTTTCGGAATATCCTGCGTTGGAGAAAACAATTCTCTTAGCTGTTTAGAAGGACATCAGGGCACGCGATTTCGTTAGTCGTCTCCGCCTCCGCGGTAACCTCTAGTGAGGGGTGGACCTGGTTAAACTTTCAAACTAGACCACCAACATCGGTGGTGGGACTTGCCAAACAAAAGATATCGTCCACGAACCGAGCATACAAATCAAGTCCACTGATAGTGTCTTTGAGACTCCTTTGTTCGGCCTTGTCCATGGAGATATTTGCAAGAAACGGTTCAAGTGGTGAGTCCATCGACACCCTGCCTATTTACGTGGATAGTTAGCCATTGCAAGGAAAGTGGACCGCTTTGTATGTATCACGTTAGTAGTTCTTTTAGGGTCTCCACTGTGTACTCATCTGGTAGTTTGTTTCCCAGATAAATCCACATTGGTAGTTAATTGTTCCTACAACTGGCACGTTGGTAAACAGTGAGGATAGATCCAAAGGCAGCATTTTTCATTCACAAAAGTCTGGGGTGGTGAGCAGCCCAATCTGACAGAATTTCAGGTAATGAGCGAGCCAAAAATTGTCTTGAATGATGAGCTTCCACTCAGTTAACGAGTTGTCAGTGCGTCTGTGTGCTTGTGTCCGCAGGTTGGTTGGCTACCGCAACGGATTAAGCTCGTTGATCGAGGTTCCACTGTACTTTTGATAGACTCGCCACATTCAAAGGTGTATTTCAAATTTCGGTGAATACAGCCAACGTCAAAGAAATGCGGCGAATTTCTCATCGAAGATTGGACGATTGGATAGCCCTTGCTGGTGAATTTTTAGAAGACCGTACATGCAGAGCGAAGGAGCCAAATGACATAATGGTAAAAATTAATTGAAGATAAAATTACAAACAGTGCTTACCATCTAGAAAACCGTCAGCACAGTCCTTAATTCGTATCGACTGTTTGCCAGCCTCGGCGATGGAATTTGCGGGGCAGTGTAGTTCCATGCTAGTTTCCTTGACTGGAGCACTGGTGGAAGAGGACAGGGCCAATTCAACCAACTGCATAAATGTAAAGCTGAAATTAACAGAAAGCTTTCAGCTACCCAGCTTGTGACGGGTTTCTCCGAGGTGTGACGACACAGGAGGCCCGTCACCGTGGAACCCCCAATACTCAACCACCGCCTTTTAATTTCATCACCCTCAATGCGCCAGCTAACGTCACGTGAAGCTCCGCAGTTCTGCAACAGGAATAATAATGTTGAATTAGGCACACTGAATGCAACTTACTCAAAAAATACCTCAAGGCAGACAAGGAAAACAGAGGGAAACTTGAATGACAAGGCAGCATGCAATTATCGTTAAAATAGCGTTCAGCGACCAGTTTACGGAAGATGCTGGGGCTGTGGCGTTTGCAACTGGCGCCAATATTTCTCTATCCGGCATCCTTGTTCAAAATCAACTGCGTAAAGGTCGTCCACAGTCGTAGTGACCGCTTTCAGACTCGCTGGACTGCAACCACTTGACCGACTTCTGCTCGGACACGCTCATAGGTGCACCCGCAAGGTAGTCGCGGCTGCCCTAGCGTCATTTGAACACGCCACCCCATGGCCGATGTAGCATATGCCCCGAGACACGACACCCTTAGGGTAATGCTCCACGCAGCAGTTGCAGAACAATTATACCTGCTCTGCAATCCTACTAAAGCAGTCGCCATCACTCTCTTTCCTTGTCGGACATCACTGGAGGCCCCATGACTGGCCCTGGTCTGGGTAAGTAAGTTGGAGTTACGCAAACAAAAATTTCCTTATAAGGCTGATTTCCATGAATGACCAGCGACATCACTTTGCCAAGCTGCCCGTTACATATCTGAGCACAAAAAACTTCCTGGTGTAGAATGCAATGGAAACGCAGGATGGGTCTTTTTTCATTTTTCACCAAAACTTCCTACGGTGGATCGATCTTCCCTCCTCCGCATCTCTCCTTTTGACGACGGAACAGCCCCTCCCGACCACGCTGCTCCGACTTCCACTCCTCGCCGCCGGAATTGGGGCCAACCCAGCGGGGCTCCTGATAAAACAAGGGCTACTAGCTAGCCAGCCACCCGGGACAGCAATTGGGAGTTCTGTACATAATAAATCACTCCTTCTGGTGACTTGTGTCTTTTAACTTCCAACCTTGGATTAGGCCTGATAATTGTAGTGATCCAAGTACAACCCACTAGTTAGATCCCTAAAGAGTAAACCAATTCATAAAATCTGAAGTTTCTGAAAGAGTCATACGCCATCTTCAAAAAAGTCATATATGGCTTGCGAGCCATGCGTTTCCGACCCCAGCACTAGACGATAGTTGAACAGTCAGTTTCGACAACTGTGCGCTTCACAGCTGGCTAGATGCAAGTGCGGTGACTTGCGCGTGAGAGTAGACTTACGCTGCGGCTACCTCACTCTCGTCTACCTGAGTCTGGTTTCATGACAAAGTCAAACATATCGGAGGCGGGGGAGGATGCATGCGAATGGCGCGGCAGGAGCTGCCTCAAGGTCTGCCGCCAAATGTGGCTCGAATTCCACAGACTAAGAGCGCCATAGGAGCTACATTGAGAAGGAGACACAGTAGCCTGCTCCAAAGTCCACCAGTCAGCATACAGTGGGCTGACCGCAAGCTCCGATTTATTCTATCAGTGGGTAATATCCAATGATCAATTTGTGCTAGGCATAGATAAAGATTAAGGCCCAGATACGCAGAAAACTTTTCACTGCTGATGCAGGCATGCTTTTATGCGATTCTCATGATATGTGCGAATGGAGTATCCATTAGATGACTTATCACCACCTATAAGCGAACAGAATTTTATGGCAAAAAAGCAACAAGAACAAAAGCCCAATATTTCTGAGGATACAGGACACCTATTTGATCTCGAATCCGAGACTTGAGGCTCTTTTGAAGAGTTCGGCCCGCTACTGGGTGCCCCAAAGTTCCCAGGTGTTTTCTGACAAGATGAATTCCAGCGAAAAATAATGCGTGAAATTGTAGCGAATATCGAAGGTTCCGCCTGAAAATTTGTGCGAAAAATTAAGCCGAAATACACCAGCGGTCTATTCACAAAGTGCGATCATGAAATAATTAACGTACGAACACTTAAGTATTTTCCAATATTGACAGCACAGGTAACACTTGACAGTTCGTCCGTCGGTTTTGAATATGCCCATCACCTGTCTCACAGCAAGCTAGAAGCAAGTGCAATGACATGTGCGTGAATTAAATTATAGCGAGAGTATGCTTGCGCTGCATCAACGCTAAGATGCGCTTTGCTCCTGTGGCCAAGAAGCGCGGCCCAGTTCCTGTCCAGGGACACACGCCGTCACAAGGCCGTGAAAACACGCTGACTCAGCCTCACCGCTAACAACATTTCCTCTCCCCAAATTTCCCTTTTTGGAGTTGATTTCGCACGATCACTCTCGGATGATGTCCAACGAGACTCATACATTAACTGTCTCCGTATTTGCTTGTCCTTGTTCGCAATATTTAAGTCAGATATTTTCATGACATCTGGTAGGAAATTTGAGGGCAGACGGATCCCCAACAATTATCGAACAAGCTGATTTTTTTTTCATAAAGGCTGAGAGCCAAAAATAGACTGAAGATGTAACTTCGTTATGTGGATACTCTAGGCGATCTTATTCACCCATTCCAGGATTTGGGTGAGGCTGACCAAAATTTAAGATAATGAAGAGAAAGCCAGTTCGAACCTTAAAGGGTCAAACTTTCTCAAGGAGACAAGAATTTATCGAACTGCGTAGACGCGCTGCCGTGGATCGCCGCGTATGAGGAAGTGATGTAGTGGACAAAAGTCCGGTTTTAAAGTATTTCAATGCATATATACATAAGAAAATCCGATATATGTATAAGAACTCACTAAAATACAAGCCGATTTGGACAAATTAATGGGTGTGGAATTGGCAGCTACGGATTTTACCAGCAGCTGGTTGTGCAGACGAGAGCGCAGCCCACAGAAGTATAGGAGGAAGACATGGGAATCTTCAGAAAGGGCATGTGAAAGGATCGAACTTTTAACCGCAAATCTAAATAAACAAAATGATACATTGCAAATGATAAAATATTAAGCTAGGGAAGTAACTATGAAAGTGCTGAACTTTTGAGCTTTACAGTTTCTAATTCCGAAAGAATTCGAATGTTATCACTTTATCCACAAAAAACGAAGCGCGAAACCTTGTCACGTGTTTTTCAAAATAACTTGTATGCTAAAAAACACTAGCAATGCGAAAGAGCTCAGTTTGCAGAATTCAGGCGCCCAATACCCTAATTCAGCTTTAGTTATGGATATAACAATGTGTCATCGATATATTATGTGTCAATTGTGGGTCACAAAACAACTGAAAATTTGTAATATCATTTGGTTGTCCACTAACGCTATGGTTGAAAGTATAAATATTTATACTTCCAACCATATTTACAGAACATATGTTCTGCAAATAAGAAATGTGATATCGGAGTAATCGATTATTGATTATGCCAGATTGCTAAACATTTTGGAAGTTCTGATAAAAGTGGACTATTCAAACTTATAAGTATGTTAGCAAGAAGACTTCTTTTCAGGCATTCAGCAGTGTGGGTCTGTCTGTTAATGCTTTTATTAGCGTATACAAAATCAGTAACTGAAACCCTAATAACAAGTATATAGACGATATATCCGCGAATGTCGACATAGTGTAGCAAATACCCTTAAGATGGCCTCAATTTTTGTTCATTTTGC
>JAYGXS010000004.1:63108388-63228731 GCA_036362985.1 Ligula intestinalis | reverse complement strand
GTTATAGTCGCACGAAATCGCCCATCGGTCGTCTCGGTTCGCTACAATAGCGACATACTGTTGATTGAGCGCTGATTGGCTCAATGCTTGCCCTGATCTAAGCTCCTATTGGTTAGAATTTCAGGCGAGTGTGAAGTATCCAGAGGACAATGAGATTGATCCTTGTTTTAATTACGTCGGCGCGGTGACGTTGAGTCTAGTCCAGGATGTTGTAGGTGGTAAAGTGGTGTATTGGTTGTTCCCTCCCTGATGGTGGTCTCCAGCCCCACCCTCCCTAGTAGACAGTTGTGAATAACAGTTGCCCTTCCTGTGAGGGTCCTACGAAGTGTTTCCCTTCTCCGGTGGTAGTCTCCAGCTCCACCTTCCCCATATTGTCTTCTTCGGTTACGTGTTCGCCTTTATGACAGTTTATTATCGTTATTATTCTACTGTACTCGTAATAAATATGTGTGTTAACACTTTGCCTCGGCTCATCAGCTCGATGAGTGACTGTTCCTGTGATCGAGCATTCTAGTGGAATTACAGTGCGTTGACACAGCCAGAAGACAACGGACGTAGACGAGCGACTGAGTACCGGCAATAATCAGGAAGAATATACACTACCAAAGGACAACAGGGCGCTCGGGCGTTACAAGTGTTTGAGCGAAGCCGCCATTTTGTTTTATCTGCCGTGGTAGACGCACTTTACTCACTATTTGACTGACACCGCCATATTCTGTAATTCTGCTGATATATTTTTTATACAAAACGTTACCTTTTGCATTTGTTTACTTGCTGTATTTTAATTGTTGCATTATGGCTGGGCATTTGTGCAAAAGAACAATTAGGAGGCAGGTTGCGAGAGAAACGGCTGAAATTTCGCGTGAAATTGACGAGAAAATGAGGCAATACTGTAATAAACACGCGAAAGTAGATAAGGAGGCCGTACCTGGTCCTTCGGGTTACTATACATTTGGAATGAAACGCCAACACTGCCACCGGTAGGTAACACATACAAATCATTTCCCTTTCTAGGAGAGTCTCCAAAGGCCTACTCGGGCTGAAATAACACACGAAACCCTCCCAGTTACGGATTGATCGTATACCAATGGTAAGATTCCTTCTCAGTAAGACAGCTTTCAGCATCGAGTCCAATAATGAACAAGAATATTATGGCCTCTCTGGATGCATTAACAACTTCTGTAAATGCCGTCCATCAGAAGTTGGACCAGTCGCGCCACGCCCAACTGTGCCTTATAAAACGAGTTCAGCGGAACTCCAACCGTCTTTTGTTGTTGGAGAGGATGTTCAGCGATGTACCCAATCGCGGAATTGGACCGGCCTCCGCAAGGACTGCCAATCCCCTACGAGAACCAATTGGCAACCTCTCCCAATTTGAAGAGGCAAACAATCTACTGCGGGAACCAGCTTACCATCAACAAATGGTATGCTGCTGTTCTATTATTCTTTTTATAGAAGGCCTCATACCTAAGATGCTTCGGTGGACGTGACAATGAAGATTTTGCGTGCCGCATATACACCACTATTTTCGAAGAAAGTACAGCGGCCGCCATAAACTTTCAAGGGTGAAAGAAAAAGGCGGCGCTGGGATCCTCTATTTTATATGGACTAATTAAAGGTGAGTTTTCGCGTTTTTACGTTAACGTCTTCTATTTCAGATCTATATATTGAGTGGAAGAAGGACGAGCACAGCTACTCAGAGCTGAAGGCCGCGTTTGCTTTAAATCTTAGACGGTCCTTGAACATCATTTAGAAACGCCTGCGAAGTAATCCATTCATGCAAACAGCTGATGGTAAAGCTTTCACTTCTACTCCAAGACCCGTCATGTAGACGTGAAACATAAACTCTTATATCAACTCTTATATTTCCTCTTTTTAGTACTTTACTTTCATATACTTTATAATATTAAATAAACTTTTCTCATATTGACCTGACTTTTGCTGTTTACCATATGATTTTCGTCTCGGAGTGGAAGGACGCGAATACGAAAGTCATTTATGGACGGGTTATATTCTGCTATGTACGGCGTACTAGATAATAGTAGAAGGGTAATGTAGCACAGCCGCATGCCTACCAACTTCAGAGGAATCCGGTGAGGTTAATATTGAGCCCCTGCGCAAAGCGGTTAATCCACATTTTCGTCTATATCACCATATGTCGCCATGGATATAGGGGATATATCGACAAAGCGGACAGTTGCGATATAGCGGCGACATTTGTATCTCGACATGGCGATATACGGGCTAGATTGCCATAGAGATAGCCTGTTATTATGAAAAAACAACAGCATACGTTACTTCCAACACAGCTTAAACGTGCAGATACCACGATAATTTTGAAGATATATGTTTATCTTGTGTTGCACTAATGTGCACGCGTTTGCTTATCAATACAGGCAGACATTACGTAGAAAGAAAGTCTAAGGAAGCACACCTCAACAAAAATGAACTACGTAAAATGAAGTATTTCTCAGAAAAATCGTAAATACAATAAATGAGACAGAAACCCACCCCGAAGTCATCGAGAATAACACAGATAGCAAAAGAACTACGGACGACTACGCGCCACTTATATAACCTTAAAATTGACATGGCAAAACACTTCTTATGAATATCGCGAAATTCCATTTAGGTCAACTGGTAATAATTGATTAAAATTGCACATTTCCGTTACTTTTTGAATTGAATGATACAGAACAGGGTTGAAAGGATTGTTTAGGGTGGTGACTTCGATCAGATGAAGGCCGAAATTTACAACATTAATTGAGAATCAGGTTTTTCTGGCAATATATTCATTGGTTGGGAATGGATAAGTGACTTATTGCGTGCTTTCCCCAGAAACCACTGTCCAATTTCACAGAAGAAATTAAAAAACAGACTCTGGTGGCTGACTCAAGCGCTGAAAGAAGAGGTCAATAAAAAGCGGAGGTTGTGGAGGAAATCGCCGATGTTATGCTATGGCTATTTGAGAACGACCACATGAAAACGGGGCCCAGTTCCCCCTCTGAAAGCAAGCCATGAAATATAAATGTATGTGAGGAGGATGCAGCGAAAGCTGAGCATCTCTCACAATTTTTCAAATAGATCTGTACGATTGATTGCGGATTCATCACTCCCAACTAAACCCTCATAGCAAAATAACCACGAATTACGACGAATCTACCACGAATGCATGACTTTTTCGTACGAACTTTCGTACGAAAGTTCGTATCTCAAATTTGTTTTGCCCAGCGGGACGCCTACTCCTCTAAAAAAACCGATTCGCACGATATACCCCTGTAGCACTTTTTTGAAGTCTGCTATGTTTGTAAGAAAACTTTATTAAACGCTTAATATTATTAAGATACGTGCACAAAAAATATTTTCATCTGGATTGTTCATAGGTATTTTAAATCCCATCCGAGCGGCCGGGTCGGGATTCGGACTCTGGAATTTAAAAAAGAAATAGGTTACAGTCTGCAGAGGAAGATACGAAAGACTACGTCATTATTTCCGTTTACTTACCGGCCATGGACCTCTCCGCGGCTTCCCTTAACAACCACTTCAGGTTACGGTCGTAACCTTTTCTGAACGCACCCTTAAATACTTCCTCGTAAGCCTTACGATCAACGGCCGTTGATCCGCGGGAAATTAAGAAGGCCTCTGAAGGATGGTATGTTACAGGTAAATAAATAGTAACCGCGCAATATCACATTATAAGCCTCGATTTTAAAGAAGGCTTTCTTGCCCTTTTGCCGACCATAATGTGTAACATCTTCAGTTATTCTTTCAGTTAAAAAGTCTGAAAGACCCTTTCCACGAAGGCCGACAGGGTGGTTGCGTCGAAATTTGACAAAAATGTGATCTAGTTACTTAAGTTCAAAGAAGGGTGCACTTACATCTTGCATGCGGATATCCTGATTATATAAGGTCCGGTCGAAAACCACTAATTCATGCCAAGATTCTCCCTCCGGGATGAGTGGCCTTTGACTAGGGGCTGAAGTCCCAGTCGCAGGCTGCCCTTCCCTATTCACAATTTGCACAAGCAAATTTTCAAGGCGGACCAGCCGCTCTTCCAGGCACTCTTCGTGCATAATTTCATGTTGCCGGTTTTCCATTCAAGTCTTTACAATCCACTTCAATGCCTCCTTAGTGGGCTTATTCGAGCCCCTCTCCAGCCGCTTTCGGTGGTGGCGTTTATGACTGCTGCCTGACAGTGACCTGGCACGCTGCAAAAACATCCGTGGTAGGTGCGAGCTGATGGCTTTCAGCCTTTCATTAACTGTTGCCAAAGCCTCGTCAGATAGCTTGTACGACTTCCCACTAGGACCCTTAAGCCATAAATTCAATAACCTGCGCATTACGCCCAGGTACACCAGATGGCGGGGGTCTGGAGGGGAACCGCTTACCATTTTAAAATTACATGCCAGTAACGGGGATCTACCAATTCGATGGCAGTCATCCATCCTACGGTGAAAATCGTCATCGCATCGCTTACGATCACTAAGATTAACGTATTACATCTTATGAAATTCACGATCATATTTCCCCACTATCCAGCATCGCTCACAGCCATACTTTGCATTCACATTCTTAATTTGCTTAATGAATGCCCTTGCTGGAGCATCAAAAATTATGGCTGCTAAACGAAATTCTAGGGTCCTGTCGATTTCGTTGACACGAAGACCATGCCTACGTAAATTTTTCAGCTCATTATCTAATGGCCTACAAAAAGACTGCACATCCGACGGTGTACCGCGATAGCAATATACTCCTGCAACAAAAATATCGCCAATAAATGGCTCCATAATGCACCCTAGAATGGGCCAAAAATGCTCTCCGGTTTTCTTGTTTATTGTTTGATGTCAATAGCTAAATAGGTCACTATCTTACTGTTCTCAACAAGCATGGAATTGACACTTACCTGTGCCATCAGCTGCCTGATAAGTCCTATATGAGCATACACGCCGCTAACCATTGGCGTTTTTCTGGTTTTGGTGTCTTCCGACCGCATCGACGTTTGTCCATCAGAAGGTAGATCCGGACAGCACACCTGAGGATCTTCAACAGGCTAGTAATATGAATTGTTGGCACCTTCGATTTTACTGCCCAGGCTGGAAGCGCATCTTTCATACTAAGCTCCTCTTCTGCAATTGTAAGTGAACCTCTAGGTTCGCCATCTTCGCATTTGGAAACCTGCAGCTGTGGGCTCCAAAACGCACCTCGAAATTCGCTTATCCCAATCTGATTCAGAAGAAGAGGACGAAGGGGAAGATGTTCTTATACTCCAACCGGAAGATGATGCGTCCGACGCGAAAAGTTCGTCAAATTCCTCATCAAAATCATCACACGTTCCAGAAGCACTTCTTTCCTACGCCTATAACGGGTAGTCCTCAAACCAGGCTTTGACATGCTTGAAAAATCGTCACAGATACAAAAATTACTCGATTTATTCCAAATGCAACTTTCAGGCAGCAATTTGACCGCTCAGCGGCGAGACAATGCACCAAATGGCGTGCCTAAGCATGAGGTGGTCGCTCACAGATAAGGCATATTGATTGTCCAATAGCTGCGCTCGAAGGCATTTGCGCGCTTAACAACGGAGCATACGAGTCATGTAGCAACCAATCAGATTCAGCCCTGATTTTAGCACGACATTTTGTACCTCGATCACGCAAATTTTGCTATTAGAGAAGCTTAGACTACGGTCCAAAAATTTTTTATATATCTTTCGCCGAAAAAAATGATCGTCAGGAGTTGCTGGCGCAAAAATGGCTCGAAAGCACCTGGCGTGATGATATTCAGCCCAAATTACTAAATGAACTTGCCGAGGAGCTACCTTAACCACTTTAAATGTTTTTAAATACCTAGTTTAAAGCTGGTTAATTATCCGCCGATAGGAAGTCTGCTCGGTTCACACCGTTGTATAAAGACGGCAGAAAGTTTTCCGAAAATAATAATCAAGCAATCAGCCTTCCCTCGATCTGTTACAAAATTATCGAAGTAGTAAGGCGAGAACTTATGTGTTTCCTAGAGCAGCATAACCAAATATTTGGTTTGCAGCATGGATTCCGTAGAGATAGGTCCTGTGTAACGAGCTTGCTCTATTTTTTGAACGTTAGATCCGGGCAGTTGATGAAGGAAATCCGCTTCATGTAGGTTATATTGATTTCAAGAAGACTTTCGATGTTGTCCCACATCAACGACTTTTGGACAAACTCAGCCAAATAGGGGTAAGAGGAAAGCTGCTGAAGTGAATTCGAGGCTTCATCTTAGGCCACTCGCAAACTGTCCATATCGGTTCCAATAGGGAGTTTAAAGGCGTTTGCCTATATTTCCTTAGTAAAATTTCATGACTTGGCTTGGACCCTGATCCAGAGAGTCCAGATTGACAACATCTCCCAAGTATCCGGCCAAATTTCACTGTCTCTACACCGCTGCATGACGTTGTGCATAACATTCGAACCACTGGCCCTTCCGTGTTCTCCAGACCCCACCGTCTCGCACCTGCAAGTCGCGCTGCAGCAAAGGCCGAATTCGATCACGTGCTTCAAATGAGCTTTGTCCGCTAATCTGACAGCCCATGGGCCTCATCCCTCCATATGGTCCCCAAGGCCACTTCTGGTGACTGGCGCCCCTGCGGTGACTACCAGGCCCTGAAAAACCTCACCACCCGGACCGCTACCCTGTGCCTCTTCGTCAGGATTTTGCGGGTGCTATATTTCGCAAGTCCATCTTTTCCTAAATCGACCTAGTCCTGGCTTCTCATCAGATTCCTTTTGCTCCGGAGATGGCTGTCAACATTCCATTTTGCCTCTTTGAGTTCTTGCGAATACCGTCTGGAATCCGCAACTCCCCCCAAAACTTTCCAGAGGCTTGTGACAGGGTACGCCGTGACCTACTCTTCGTGTATGCTTAAATTGACGACCTTTTCGTTGCTAGCTCTACCGCCGATGAACACATGGCACATCTCACAACGGTGTTTGACCGCCTTCAACAGTTTGTCATTGTCCTCAACCCGTCTACGTGTGTCGCCGGTTTTTCGTCCCTTGAGTTTCTTGGACACCTCATCAATAACAACGGCATCCATCGTGAGAAGAAGAAGAAGACTCGATCGCTGGGACAATATGTTTATTCGCCTAACGTTTCGATATCCTTCGCGGATTAGTCATCAGAGACATGAGTAGCAGAAAGGTTAAGTTTGCACAGACGTTTTGCAGTATTTATAGGACACAGTCATTACTGCAAGCATACAGCGACAATTAACGTTAATTGCCTTCTTGTGCGTGGACTGCTTGTTGGACGGCACGCGGGCTCTGACCTGTTGAACTTTCGTCACGGGCGGTGAGCTCGGGCATGATAATTGCTCGGCCGTCTGGCTTCCCGGTGTTGGCGTACGATGAGGCGGTGGCCTGCCCATTCCTCAAGTGACGGCTTGCTTTGGCCACATTGAATCTCAGGATTGAATATGTATTGGGCAAATCGTTGCACTTGTTGATGGATTGGGGGCCCGTGAACCATGACTCAAGTAGTTCTCGGCTCACCCGATCGTCACCTCTTGCGAGAATTTCGGCCTCATCAAATTTGAAGGTGTGGCCGGGTCTCGTCGAATGAGCCGCAACTTGAGAATTGGCATCATTTCGCCGCACTGCAGCCGCGTGTTCGGCAATTCGCGTCTTGAGAAGTCTGCCAGATTCTCCGACATAGTTGCTATGACCGCAACTGCACCAGATCCTGAAACGACCCCAGATGTTTCTTGCCGTGGCAGTGGGTCTTTCGGCTTCATTATCTGACGCCTTATGGTTGCCTCCGGCCTGTGTGCGACTCCAACTCCAAGTGGTGCGAGAAGGCGGCCGACTGCTTCCGATACGTTTTTGACATACGGGATCGAGCGCCAAATCTTTTGTTCGGTGCGCTTTTGTTGGCCAGTTCGTTTGCGCAAGCACCGGTTGACAAAGTTGCGCGGGTAGCCATTTTGTCTGAACACCCGTCGGAGGTATTCTACCTCGGCAACTTTGTCTTCTTCTTTGCTGCAGTGCGTCTCAACACGCCGATAGAGTGTTTTTACGCAACTGCGTTTGTGGCTGATTGGGTGGTTACTGTTGTAATTCAGAACTTGCATCGTGTTTGTCGCTTTCCTGAATACTTTAGTCTTTAGACCACCACAATCTTTTCGACAAACTAGGACATCAAGAAAAGCCAGCTGGTTATTCTCTTCTTCCTCCATCGTAAATTGGATGTCCGGGAAGATGCTGTTGAGATGTTCCTTGAACGTGAGCACTTGATCCCGTTCGATGACGACGAAGGTGTCATCCACATACCGAGCCCAGAATTTCGGTTTGTGGTGTTGGAAAACCAGCGACTCCAGCCGCTGCAGGACCGCCTCGGCTATGAGTCCCGAAATCGGTGAACCCATTGGTGTCCCCTTCACCTGCTCGTAGATCGTTCCGTCAAACGTGAAGTACGTCCTGAGACAGAACTTCAGGAGCTGTAGGATTTCCGCGTGTCCCAGGCGATTCTCCGTCTCATCGTATTTGTTTCGTAGGAGCAGTTCGACCGTCTCGATTGCCAGATCCTGAGGGATAGAAGTAAAAAGAGACGTGACATCAAAGGAAACCATGATATCACTTGGCAAGAGACTTACCCCTTTAAGTTTCTCCAAGAACTGTGTTAATAATAATAAGGTTTATTTGTAAAGCACATCTTTGGCGCCGTCAAAAAAAATCCCGGAAGGCAGGAAAAAACCTAACCCAAACCCCTTCTTTCGCAGTGACAATTGTATTTGTTTTGGTCTTTTGCTAGGTCAATAGTGTGCGAAATAGGGAGTTTGTTTTAAGTGAAAAAAACCTGACTTCTAGGGAACAAATCGAGGAAAACATGAAAAAAATAAAAAAGTTATACATTGTAGGTGTTACGGTTTTATAGTAAGAATACTTGGGGTCTGGAAAAACTGTATTGTCCTTTAACTGAGGTATACTTAGCCGCGGTCAGTTTGAAGGTGAAAATATCAGCTGATGATATGGCATCTACAGTATGCATGGCTCTGCTCGATACGGAGATTACAATCATTGTCCGGTGGCACAAGTTTGCTAATTAGATGGGACGTTGCAGATGTCTGAGGTGGGTCGAGGCAGCTGCGAAGTTCCATCGTCATTCAAGTGCATCGGCAGAAGACATTTGGCCTTTCGTTTGTCGAATATCTAAGTGAGATTGAGATTTACATCATTAGTATTTATATTTCTGATACATTATAAGAGGAAACAATATATATTTTAGTATAATTGAAGAGAAAATTATTTTCCTTCATAATAATTTTTCATAAACATTTAGATATTAGTAGAGGAATATTGGAATAGATAAATTATTCTTAGTTTTTGTTTTTACTTTATTTTTAAGGATTGGAAAAGGAGGCAAGGCTCAATTTTGCTTAAGCTTTGATTTTATCAGCGTTGGAAATCGTCGACTGGAAAGCTTTCAGCATTTGCCTGTTTTCTCCAAAATTTTCGAGAACTCTCCTGGACCGTTAGATCCCTTTTGGTCCGAATTGGACGTCAAAGAACTGGTTAGCAAAGTGTCCTATTTTATTCAGAAATATATGCGTCATGTCATTTGAGAAGAACTGCTTGGTCTTTCTTCTAAATTCGGCTAAACTGTGGCTTTTTCGAATATCGTTAGGTAGGGCATTCCATATGATCGCATATCTTATGGTGTAGAAATTTGATCGCTGGGCCGTCCTAGCTTTAGCGTTATGAATTGTATGCTGGTTGTTTCTAGTGGAACGGGAACCGTTTTGATTTGTTAACATATTATTGCTAAGGATGTTCTGATTATGTGTCACTTTAAATAGGAAAGTTAAACCATTTTGGAGTCGCCTTTGCCAGAGGGTTTTAAGACCATATCTATTGTACATTATTGTATAGGAGTCTCGGGCGTCATCGCGTTTACACAGACCTCTGGTAAACCTTCGCTGGATTTTTTCTAGTTTCTGTCTGTCATCTGATGACATGGTACCGAAAAATATTGAGCAGTAATCTAGAATAGGTAAAACGTACATTTTGTAAAGTTTAGTCTTAAGTGTAATTAATGTGAAATTTTTACTTATGAAGCCACATAGTCGATTGGCTTTTGGTGCGATTTGTTTAACATGTGGGGATAAGTCAAGAGTATTAGAATAGCTAAGACCTAAATCTTTTAATGCTAAGACCTAAATCTTTTAAATCTGTTGACGAGCGGACCGTGGTTTCCGAATCAGCGGTCAGAAATTTGAGACTCCGAAACAGCCACTTTGCTAGCCCGTACGTTGGAGTGCCCTTGAGTGATACGATGGGTCGGAGAGGAGCACCTTCCTTGTGCACTTTTGGGAGGCCATAGAAACGGGCCAAGGCCGTTTCTTGTGCCCTCGCCATGCGTCGGTCGGTGGGCGTTATTGCACCCGAGTTCTCTAGAGCCAACAAGGTCGAATTTATTTCGCGTGTCAGCTTTTTGATGGGATTGGTTTCACAAGGAACATAAAACTGACTATCCTCCAGTAAGTTTTTCGCCTTCTGAAGGTAGTCGGTTTTGTCTTCTTCTTCTCAATTGCTTCCTGGGACACGGATGTTCGCTTGTATTGGCATCCATCGTCTTCCTTCCAAGCTTGTGGCCATTCGAGTTTTCCTGCTTCTATCTTCCAAGTATCAACTGCAGTGATTTCTAGGCATGGTGAATATTTACCACCGGTTTTTCCAAACTGTGCTGACACGAATCCACCAATCACGAACCTCCCTTCGGGTCCAGAGGTTCGTTCGAGCCATTTGCAGACACCCTCACTGCTTTCAACAAGGTAAAGGCTGCTCTAGCCGATGTCGTCCTCTTAACGCTCCCAGTCCCTGACGCTCATATCCCACTCATGGTTGATGCTACCAATGTCGCAGTTGGCGTAGTTCTCCAGCAGTATCTTGCAGGTCAGACCCAACCTTTAGTTTTCTTCCCTTGGAAGTTAACACCTGCCAAATCGCGCTACAGCACATTTAGACGGGAGCTCTTAGCTGTCTTCCTCGCTGTGAAACACTTGCAACACTCGATCGAAGCCAGAGGACTCACCATTTTCTCTGACCACAAGCCACTTTCTTATGCTTTTAAGTCATAATCTGGCACGTTGAATCACCGGGAGCTTCGCCAGTTGTACTTTATTTCTCAGTTTACCTCAGATATCTGCCATATCGTTGGGTTGCTTCATGAGGTGGCTGACGCATTGTCCAGGCCCTCCTTTGTTCATTTGCAACTCACTCCTGGGATTTGTCTCGCTGAGATGGCTGCCGAACAACGCCGTGTTCAGTCAGTCACTATATTTGAGGGGAAAATAAGCTTGCGCGTTTTAACTCCCTATTTGTCACATCAAATCATAAGCAGCATTAAAACTCTGGTGAGGATGTATCTGGACTCCAACTGAAGGAGTTGTCGCTGACTACTCGCAACGGCACCATGCTTTGTGACGTTTTTACCGCCCCTCCTCTCCCATTTGTGCCATCGTCCTTCCGACCTCACGTCTTCTCCTCCATACACAACCTTTCTCACCCTGACAGACGAGCCACCGAAAAGCTGGTGACCCGCCACCTTGTCCGGCCTGGAATGGACAAAGACCCAAAAACTTGGACTCTGGTTTACCAAACTGTTGAAGGTGGTCAAACACCGTTGTGATATTTGCCATGTGTTCATTGGGGGTAGAGTTAGTAACCAAAAGCGCGACAATATACGCATAGACGAAAGGTAGGCCACGGAGTGCACTGTCAACAAGACTCCGGAGTAAGGTCCACCGACACAACAAGGCACCTGTTATCACCTTTCCCAGCCCTGGTGCCAGGTTTAGTTACGTTCGTCTGGATCTCGAAGTACCCTTGCCTCTTTCCAATGGTCGTTTCTATCTTCTCATTTGTATGGATCGATACACTCTGGGGCCGGAAGCGCTCCCAATTCCCGATGTTTCTGCTCCAACTGTTGTCAAGGCCGTCTAATTCTTTAGGTTGCCATTTTTGGCGTTTCCATCACAATCACGACTGACCGTGGTGCTCAATTCTAATCTTACCTCTCACAGTCTTTGCAATGGCAAGGCCCTCTTGGCCTAAAATATGAAATTTATTTCGATATTTATTGATATTTCCTTTTTAGGCTGTACACGCATCTGCACTACAGCGTATCAGCCGGTTGCAAACGGGATCGTCGAGCAGTTCCACCGCCAGTTGAAGGCCTCCCTTCACGTCGCGGTCGATCCAGCGAACTGAACGGACCACATTCCACTGCTCCCCTTGACTGTTCTGCCGCTGAACTGGTTTCCAGCGCCACTGTCCGACTTTTCGGTGAGCTGATCTCACCGATCCCTCCAAGTGCAGTCAAGAATCCTTCCAAACTCCTGCACCGTCTCCGGCAGTTTTAACGCCTTCGGTCTAGCCGCGGGATACTCAAATGGCCCTGCGATCACCCCGCGTGCTGACATTATTTCTACGCTGTCAAATTTTGCGCCACCATCCACGCCTTGGTCAACTGTCTACAGGCTGCACATGACTCACTCCGGCTTAGGACCTTGAGCGGAGACCTACCGCCGCCAACGAATGCATGTGCACCGGTCGCCGACGCCCGACTCAAAGTTGAGGCATTACCGCGAATCTCTCTGAGAATTCGAGCCAACCAGAGAGGACCATTGTCTGATTGGCCGGAGGACGTCCCCAGATCCTGTAACTTGTGCGCAGAGGCACAGAACACGGACAAAACAACTGCTTTATCTAACGTGAGCAGCTTATTCCTGCAGAGCTTTTTATTAGCTACTTTTTACAGTTCACTGTCTTACCTAATTTGTTTTGCTGACTAACTTGGGGAACCTTCTGTATTCAAATATCACTCCTTTTAACGAGTGAGCCAGGCTAGCTGCGTTGAACTTCGACGGCAAGTCAGTATGCCATGTTAGTGCTGGTTGCGTTGAGGGCTTCTGTTGGAAGAAGAAGTACGATCTGAATTTTTAAAAGCGGTCTAGGTACTGGCACTCATAGTGGGAACTGCTGCACGGAATTTTGAGGGAACTATAGCTCGGGGTCGATGGGTTGTGAGCAGTTGAGAATCTACGCATCGCTTCACGACAGGTGTCGGTAATGAAATTCGCCATTTCTCGGTCACACAAAACGACACAGAAATAATTCAATTGAAGGCGAGGGAAGTTCGATAATGATTGAGCTCGACCACATCAGAAGTTGAGAGCTCATCTCATGTTGTGGGTCACCAGTTATCGCGGGTTGTTAAAGCTTATGAGGTTAACCCTAATGGCTGCGATCGTCCAGGTCCAGTTCCTTAGAAGCAGTAGAATAATGGGAAGGCCAGAGTGGAAAAGTGTATTCTCAGTCAGTCAGTCAGTATATTTGAGGGAAAAATAGGCTTGCGCCTTTGAACTCCCTATTTGTCACATCAAAATCTCAAGAATTATAAACAATGTTAACAAGTTTTCAGTCAGGAAAATATAGACAGTCACATGGCGCAGTGGTGTTTCAAGGTTAATTTGTCACATAGTTCACGTTGTGTTGTAGCATGTGTATATCAAGTCGGTGTTTGAATATCTCCACAGATTGGGACATAACAATGGCCTCGGGAAGGTTATTCCACGGGTCCACGACACGATTAGAGAAAAAATTCTTCCGTACATCCAATCGTCCTTGGGGCAGATAGAGTTTGAAGGGATGCCCCCGGAGATTAGTTGAAGTGGCGAGTTGGAAGAAGTCGTCACACATGAGAGCGCAGTCAAAGCCACGCACGATACGGAAGGTTTGTATCAAATCTCCGCGTAACTGCCTATAACTCAAAGGATAGAGATTAAGGTTATTTAGGCGGATCTCATATGGTAGTGAACCTTGGCCTCTTACTAATTTTGTTGCTCGCCGCTGCACCCTCTCAAGTACGTTATAATCCTGCCGCATCCACGGTCTCCAGGCTTGAATCGCGTATTCAAGATGTGGACTTATGAAGGTACCGAAGATTTTCGAGAAACAGTCTTCATCAAAAACCGTGAATGCCCGCTTGATGGCGTACAACATTGAAGTTGCAGTTTTAGCCGCCTTACAACATTGTGTAGAAGGTTTGAGATTGTCTGTCATCAAGATGCCGAGATCCTTCTGTATTTCTGTTTCTTGCAGAGGGATTCCGTTCAGATGGTAGGGTCGCGCATAAGGCACCGCATTTCGATTTCCCAGGCGCAGCAGAGTGCATTTGTTAGAATTGAAGGACAGCAGCCATCTATGCGACCACTCGTTTAATCGACAAAGATTTTCCTGGAAGTTATCTTCATCGGCAGCACACCTGATGACCCTCCATATTTTTACATCATCTGCAAACATGGCGCACTCGCAGTCCAATTCCTGTACACAATCATTAACGAACAAGAGAAAGAGGGTGGGTCCGAGTACTGAACCTTGAGGGACTCCACTCTCGATGACTGTCGGCCTTGATTGTTGTCGTCCTACACACACCGTTTGGGAACGACCAGATAGGAAATTCTCAATCCACGTAAGAAGTCTGCCTCCGATACCCATCAGTCTCAACTTATGCAGGAGACGTTGGTGTGGAACACTGTCAAAGGCTTTCCGGAAATCAATGTAGGCTGCATGTACAGTTTCTTTTGCATCAATTGCCCTTGTCCAGCTTTGCATCGTATAAAGCAAGTTTGTTACACATGACCTTCCCCTACGGAATCCAAATTGCGCATTCGACAATATATTGTGAGTTTCACAACATATCATCAATTGCTTCTTGATGATCTTCTCCATTACTTTGCAGCATATGGAGGTCAGACTCACGGGTCTGTAGTTATTCGCAGATGCACGACCACCGCTTTTGTAAAGCGGTGTAATATGCGCTAATTTCCAGTCCGGAGGAAGCATTCCAGTATCAAACGATTTCTGGCACACTAGTGAAAGGGGTTTAGCTAGCTCTCTAGCAAGTTCCTTGAGCAATTTGGCAGGAATTTCATCAGGACCCGGAGATTTACATTCCTTCAAGCTTTTTAGTTCTTGAAAAATCGCCTCTTCTTCAAACAAAATATCCCCAATATTTGGTGCTTCCACGACCTCGTCAACAGTTGTGACGAAGGGAGGTTCTATGGTGAAGACAGACTAAAAGAACTCAGCAAAATGTTCTGCTTTGCTTTTACAGTCAGAGATTTCGTGACCATCATCAGTTTGCATAACAGGAATCGGGTTCCTGTTACGTGTGCTTTTCCGTAAATAACTGTATAGCAACTTTGGATTATTGACAGCTCGACGCAGTAGATCGCTCTCAAAGTCCCGTCGTGCTTTGAAAACCATATTTTTACCTTGTTCCGCTGGATTTTGTACTATTCAAAATCTTCGTTGCAGCTTGTGTTGCAAAACTTCTTCCAAAGCTTTCTTTTTTTATTGATCTCTCTTTTGATAGCTCTGTTCAGCCATGGAGGTCGGCTAGATACCTTGGGCACTGAAAGTGGACAATGACTGCGCATTAGCTGCAACAACCACTCCTTAATTATATTCCAGTCCTCAGTGACATCCCCAGAGAAAAGAAGACCCCAGTCTATTTGTGATGCCTCTACTCTCATTTGTGAGAAGTCACCTCGCCATATATTTGACCATGGTTCGTCTGCTGTAGGGGGTAACGAGTAAAGACCATAATCCCATAAAAGTACGGCATGATCACTTCGAACTAGTGGAGGTAGGCAGCATACCTCGTCTATAGTGTCGGGATGCTTCGTGAAAACTAGATCGAAACAACTTGCTTGTTGCCCTCCACGTGCTCTAGTTGAAACTAGGACGTGTTGTGTGAAAAGGGCCTCAAGTGTTGTTTTTAGCAGATGGTGACCAAAGGTGTTTTTAGAAAAATTGGCCCGCAAATTGTTCCAACATATGCTGGGCGCATTGAAGTCACCCATGAGTACAACATCAGGTCGACTTCCTATCTCCTTTATGCACACCAGTAAACGCGCATCTGCATCACTGTTTGTCCGCGGTGGTCGGTAGACAGTCACGGCTTCCAGGGGCTGCAACCCCCGTGCCTTAATTGTCAGCCAAATAGCCTCTATACCATGAGTAATCCTTTCAGGCTTCTCGCACACACTTAATTCGTTCTTTACATACATAGCAACTCCTCCACCCTGGCGTTCCACTCGGTCTCGTCTAAATAGTTGGTATCCGCATAGCGCCACTTCTGAATCACTGATGCTTTGTGACAGCCAGGTTTCTGTAATTGCTATTCTGTACAGAAGGGTTGAAGAAAAGGTAGTAGGTTTGACTGGGAGTGGCAGGCGTCTGACTGTGAGAGTGTGTGTTTGTCAACGGCGCCGACAATGCTGCCTGTGGCCGCCCCCCGGCGGGGCGAATTCCGGAATCACGTCTGGGGGTAGACACCGCATTGTGGTCTGTTTTCGGACTAACAAGGCTA
The DNA here is from genome assembly GCA_036362985.1 of Ligula intestinalis. NCBI lineage: Eukaryota > Metazoa > Platyhelminthes > Cestoda > Diphyllobothriidea > Diphyllobothriidae > Ligula > Ligula intestinalis. Next base: position 63,212,324 of record JAYGXS010000004.1, on the reverse strand, counting down.
GTCTATCAACGCGGAAAGCTCATTGGACGGATTGAGGATCAGTCACCACGGATTGAGGCCAGGATGAGAGGCAAGGTGCACACGTTAAGGAACGATTAATACACTGCTCTTTCTCGTTCCAGGAACAGCTTTGTGCATTTGGATGGCAACATCATGGGATGCACATTAGCTGGGATCCGAGAGCGCGTGCAAACATTCCTCAAACACACGCCTCATAACATTGCTTCAACTTGAAGACCAACGGAGATTAATTCCTCCTCGACGTAATGAAATACCCCAGGTTCAACTTTTACCGATATTGATACTCGCCCAGATCCTGAATATTCTCGTATTATCGGAGGTATGCCTTTACGCAGTAAATTAACACAATGCTCCGTTACTTGGTCTCATCTACTACTATAACGTTTACTCACTGTCGCTGGATGAACCTCAAACACTAACTTAAATAGACACTAAGTTCGGTTTGATTGTCCACGCACTGAAACCCATCGTCGTTGATATGGACTTTTCCAAAAACTTAATTTATGCCGCCATACCGCATGCGTTTTCCAACTTTTCCGGGAGAGCAAGGATGCATACGCTTATCCCCTCCGAAGAACTATAACCAATTGGGGAAGATTCATTAGCCATTGCCCTTAACGAAAGGTTCCGCGAACAGCTGTACAGTCGTCCCTAAACAATGTGGACCGATTAAAAGCTGTTGTGGTACTTTTACATACGACAGTAGCCTAATTTGAGCGATTTCTGGACTATAAGCCGTTAGTATGACGAACCACATAATCAGTAGGTTCTTAGACAGAGCAAGCTGCTACTTTTTAAAAACAATTAGCCTGAGCCAACTCCAAGTAAGATACAGAAGTCGGTTTAATAAAAGATGAGAGCAGACGCAATTTCAAGTCGATACCTTTTGGAAGAACTGATTTATAGCCTACCTCTACCGATCCTTGCGGTTTATCGGAAGTGGCATTCGATACATTCGAGCCCCAGGATTGGTCAGATAGTCCTTACACCGAAGACTGTCAAACTCCGAGGTCTCTAACTAAGGGTTATCATTCAGAAATTACATGGGGATCGGGCGGCTTAATTTGAGAAGTCCCCGCGCACATAACGAAGGGGCATGTACGAAGGAACCTCCGTGAAGTTCTCTCATGGAAACTCCCTGACACTTCAGAGTCGCCGGGAATCTCGACCTCGTAAGGGATTGTGACAATAAGTACTTGACCGTCGTGTGTTTTAATTTGCTTCTAACTTTGAGCCAGTAACCCGGCGCATATATCTTTGTCCCCGCTTGGTCTTCCATAGATTCCTTTTGTCCAGTGTCCGTTGACCTCGTTTTCTGCCGTCGAATTCGTTAACTCTCCTCGTATGTTATTCCCTGCCTTTGTACTTTTTCGCTTATAAACCGACGCCCACTTGCCTCTCATTTGCATGGCTGTTCCTCCAATTACCCAGAATAGCTACCAAGAGTATTAAAGTCATCCTGACTGTCCTTTTGACCTCGTGTGCTTCTATTCTGGTGAATAAACCAGCACTTAAACAACGATATTAACAGGCCCTGAATACATAGTAGTTCCTTGGAACCAGATCGGGTCATGCTTGCGAGAAGTTGCTTGACTTTCCTAGAACCTTCTTCCTTCAGCGGCATGAACATAATTCTAGACAGTGCTGGGAATGTGCCCATTCCCACGATTACTCTGTTAGCATACGCCTAACAGATAGCCTGCGCAAGCGGTGCGCCCATTCCCATGATTATTCATCTCATAGAAAGGCCCGCGAGCTCATTTTACGTAGCTGTCATGAGAGCGCGATGTGACTATCGATTTTACTCCGATTCTGATTGGCCCATTGTCGCACGATGTCTCTCGCGTTCCCTTTAAAGAACATGCATCCTGTGTCTGACTTGACTTGCTGTAACGTGCTTGTCACAGTAAACTTCCCTCTCCCTGTCCAACCCGTCTTCTCTATGTCTCACTCTTACGGGTTTCTTGGCTCGGCGTTCGACTTAATTAGCAGTACCAGGCGCAGGCCAGCTATGCATAAACGCAGTTTTTCGGTACGAAGAAACAGCATGTTTCAGGAAACTTTTCCCTGGCTCACCATACCTTGCTTATCTGCCGAGTTACAGTGGCTTAGGACAACAGTCGATGCGCGCTAGTCCCACAGTGAATCATAGAAAACAACGGACTCAGACATGCAATAAGAAGGTAAAATCAAATCAGGAGGCTTCACGGCTGGTTACTGGATGAAGATCTGTATAGAATGGGGAGGAGAATAAACATGCGCAACGGTGAGAGAGCGCGGGGGGAAAGTCCAATGAATTACAAAACTGTACCCTTACGTGTATGTACACACACAGAGAGAGAGTTAGCTATCGGTGGGAAGAGGAGGCAGACGAGGAAGAGGGACGGTCAAGACAGGCATCAGAGGCGGTTGTAGCGGCCGGAAAGATGACAAGCGGATGTCGACCCTGACGCCAACCGCTGACCAGCAACCGCAGGCTGGCCAGATAACGCGCTCTGTCCTCCTCGTCGGCCAGAGAGACCACCTCGCTGACCTCCTGCAACACCCGGTGGCAGGTGGGGCTGTCGTCTGCAAGGCCGGGGGCAACAGAACCGCCGTGCGGTGATGAGTGCAGCTGGTAGCACAGCTCCTCCATGGGACCGAGTACGGAGTCGCCAACGTGATACTTGCTCGCTTCTACAACTCCCTCGCTGTCCTCTTCAGCTACCTCCTCCCGACCAACGGGGTTTAGGCCATTGTCAGCGTCTGGTGTGAAAGATATATCTAGCCCATCCTGATCGTCATTCTCTGCCTCCTCCTCTTCCTCTTCTCCATGCTGCTGCTCTTGTTGTAATTTCTTTTTCCTCCGTATGCGCATGTTGATGATGTCCCGAGAGGTGCAGTGTTTCCCATACTTTTCTAAAAATTTACAAATACTTCATAATACATAGATATAGCTGGAGAGGCGCCTATGATGAGAGCTCCTGGAAACGGTTATAAATCATTGTGAAGAAGACGATGCGATTGCTGGGACAACATTTTTATTCGCCTGACGTTTCGACATCCGTCACGGATTCTTCATGAGAGACATGCTCAGAAAGCTATAGCAGATCAAGGGTTAACTGTGTAGTTCGAGTTATCCCGTCAGTTGACAACCCTTCCAGTCGCGGCTGTTAGCGCACCCTTAAGCGCATCGGATTGAATAAAGTGAGGAAATAAATATGCTGAGGATCGACCCCACCCTCTTGCCCGGTGCCGGCAACAAGCCACCACCTAGCTGATCGGTCACAACTGGGTCAACAAGAGCATAAGTAAAAACGCAGTGTTCAGAAATTATTTTATGAAGAATCCTAGGCACTTAAGGACGACATTAATTTCTGCATGTTCCGTCACCCTCGACTTCTTTACAAGCATGACTCTTAGGCCAAAAAAACATCCCGCCGAGGCCGCGGAGTTTTTCACAAGCGATTCAAATGAATTATTTACATGTGCCAAAACCCCCCTACAAACTAAATTTGCTCGGTGGATCCTATATTGATTGCTTAGGAAATCCTGTTTGGACAGTCGGCTTACTGTATCATAACTAGTCGATTCCACGTCTTCACGTCGTATTAATAAAAGGAAATTAAATCGTATAAAAAATACGTGAAAAGTGTAATGTTCCAAGGTCTGAATAATATTTAGCCAAGTCAAGACACCCTAGATGACAGTGGTAAAACCCGACAGGAGAAAGTTAATTACTCTGGCCTATCAACTCGAGGAAAAAAGAACTTTTTAATGAGTACAGTGAGTTTCGTTTGCCATTAAAAATGCAAGGAATCGCCATTTCCATATTGACATAGAGAAATGCGCGAATAGCAGTTTGCAAGACGGAAGGTTACAGAAATGTATGGGTCACGATAGGTTACGCAAGCCCCTTCGCCACCGCTAACCCCAAGACCGTGCAAAATTGAAATTGTGGTTTTAGGGTGGGGAGAGGGGCTTCGCCATGGACAAGCAGCGAAATATTTTAAAGAAAACATGAGAATGAGTAAATTTCAGCCATAGTTATTCTTCTAGGCCTTACATGACAAGGAAATTGAGCGATAATAAAATAAAAGGTCTCAATAAATAAAAGGAAATTGAATAACAAAAGCCACAACAAACAATTTTGTACAGGAGGCCCGAAACAAGCTAGCTCAAAAGCCGGCCTCTTGACTTAAGTGAAAAGTCTTACAATTAGGCTACACGACTACTAACATTATAACGATACTGAATTACTTTTTTTCGAATCGAAAATACTTTTCAGAATGTTGATTAGCATTTTGTGAAATAGCAAATTTGGACGAAAAGCTTACAAAAATTTTGGCTAAGAATTCAGGGTTTACGCTTAGGAACGGCTTGAATTGATTTAGCAAAGCTCGAACCGGATTTAAATACGCCAGTCTACCAAACAACGGGCAAATACACTCCAAAAACACCGGAATTTTATAGTATCTATTTCTCAGTTCAGCGATGATTTACATGTAAACAGCGAAGAAGTGAAAGTTGGAAAACCTATGTTTTGAATTAGGCATCATCAGAGGCCGGTTCAACCTTGTGCCCGTAGAAGGCGTTGGTTCACGCCTTAGCGCCACGCTGGCTCAAGTAGAGCCCCACACGCACCTTATTGCGTTGCATTACAGCCACGAAATACAAACGTAAACCACTGGTAGATTCCTCCTCTTCCTACTGGCGCTGACCGAACTAGGTCATTTCCTGTTCGGGCATTTTTGGACGTCCTCAATCTCTCGCTCTCCCCCACCGCCGGTCACTGCTGTTATTTGGCCGTTTCCGCACTTTCGCCATTCTGTCGTTACCTAGATTATTGTACCGGTTTGACGATGAATAATTGAAAAAGTACGGTTGCCGACTACGGATTTTTCGATATTCACTTTTATTTGAAAGAGAGTATCAACCATTTTTTACATTCACCGCGGGCATAAGATTAACGGTAGGAATGTCGAAAACAGCAAACTATTGTGGTGATGATGATGATGATGATGATGACGCACAGTAGCCCAATATACCAAATATATTTTTGGTGTGATAGGCAATGCTAATCAAAACCTTCTTTACATATTTCAGTGGACTATGAGTTCGCAGTACACATATGGTGAATAGAAATATTGACATAACAGCCTAGTGGTGTTCTAAAAGTCACTGTTATTTCCGTCTGAAGAAGTTTAAAATTGTCTACGTCACTTCTCCGACTAAAATTCTGGCCGACCTACATATGATTGGTTTCCTCTTAAGAAAGTTGACTACCTTGCTCTCAGCCGCATGACCGTGAAGCACTTCGTCCAAGAATGCTGCCGTCCTCCCCTCTTTACCCTTTCTAGTCGAATGTACAAAACTGTCCACCGTCCCCTGTCGGCTCCCTTTTAATGCCATTGGCCCCCCGCCAAGTGACTTTGTGACGGAGAGCGAGATGACCACTCCCTCTGCTTTCCGACCCAATTAGCCGCGGCTGCTCTGAGAACCACATGAAATCCACCTCCCCTTTCTGCACACGAAACCTTTTTTCGCGCAGTGTTTCAGGCCAATCGGATGCCTTTTCTCACTGACACACACACACACACGCTCTCCCAGGAATGGTTTCGCCGTGCATGGCAATGTTGAACGTGCATTGTTCCTTTGTCTACAGTCAAGCAATTTGACAAATCCCCTTACTAAGGGTGAGTGAGGGAAGGTAGCAAGTAGTACCCGCGCAAAGTCTACTGTTATTTAAGGCTAAGTAAGGCGGTGTTTCTAGCTTGCATTGGAGAAATCGGCTAACGCCGGGTCCCAGTTGGTCTTCTTGACCCCGGGCGAAGGTAAAGAGCGCGGTTGGCGCCAACTGCGTCCACTATTACTCTACCCTAGCCCCTGAGACCCGTCACCTTCTGCACCAACCTGCTGGTGCACCTGGTGGACTTCATAGAAATCGATGGTTGAACAATCATGAGATGAAAATTATGCAAATAAACAAAATAACGAAGACAGTCACCTTTGATGTATTTTTTGAGTTCTTCCATGTCAAAACTAAAGTCTAGAAGATGCTCAATTTCGGCCACTTCTTTCGGATTGAGTCGTCGATTTTTTGGGTACAGCAGAGCGGAGGCCGGATCCACTGGGTGGCAGTGACGCATATCAAAGTTGACAATATGCAAACGATCATGCATACATTTCACAGAGAAGCAGGAACTGCATCCAATCTTCGTAGTGCTGATGAGAGAACCAAACAGAAACAAAAATAATAATAATGAGTAGTATCAACGTTATGCACAGCGGCACAATACTAATAAAAGTTGAGGCAGGTATAAGCATAAACTAAAAAACTGTAAAAACATACTGCTGATTCTTGCGCAGCGAGGGCGCACTTTGACGAGAGCCGTAGTGTATGCACACATAGCGTAATTTTTTGTAGCGACACACTGACCTCTGTGGGTCACCAGGCCCAAATAACTCGCTGGAGTACTTGATGTATACTGAACCGGTCGTCTAGACAAAAAGCCAACACTAAGATGGGGCGAGGAGCCAGGAAATACAACCTTCTCGAATGTTCGTAGCCGATTTGTAAGCTCCACATAGGAGGCGCAGGACATGCTCGGAAAGGTGGCCTTAAATTCGGACACACAGTCGATAAAGGCTAAAACGGCAATTGAATGTGAGCATGTGAGTACAACAGAGGAGGAGCTTGCCTGGCAGCGTTGAAATATCGGGGCGGGTTCGGGCAAGGCCGGAAATTGTCACCGGTGGGTGGTTATGAATCATCACATACCTGGCCACCTTGAAGAAACCATTTACGCTGCTGAAGTTTACCAGAGAGGGGCACTGGACAGCAGGGTGTCTGGAGAGAAAACGAATAATTTCATAACATGTAAGCAAAGACCTTATAATATTTAGAAATAGAAAACCGAGAAAACTGGAAGAAAAATAAGGTGAAGTCAAGTTTGGCAGTCCATAAATGTAAGTGGTTAGTAGCTCAATCTCAATTTAGACCAAATCTAAACAGGAGAAGAGATCTACTTTGTTCCCGTTATCAAGCCACACAAAAGAAATTTGCTGGGAGATGGTCACAATAGGCAGAACTGGACCACAGAACAAGACACGGCTGAAATTGTCGGAGGGAAGCAGCAGTCATAGGGCAACTCTAAATTTCAAACTGAAAATAATGCGTTTATCGAGGAAGCAAAACGCATTCCTTGATTACGAGTTCAAAAACGGAGGTCAGTACAGATGAGATTTCACTGATACTTGACTGGATGCCCCTATCAACGAAAACAACAAGTTGTGATTAGCACCGACACAGAGAACGTCAAGTAGCCTTATTAGGCAGGCATAGATTTCAGATTCTAAAGCATATTTCTACAGGCACTATCAATAATAGTTATTCTGTTTGAGAATTGAGGCGAGTGAAAAAGCATTACGTTTATCTACAGCAAGAAAAAAATGAAATACGCCTTGGTATTTATTGCATCAAAGAGTATTCCGTGCCGTTCTCACAGAGTTCACAAAAACAATCCATAGAAGAACTGTGTTTCACGCATTCAAAACAAGTTTTACAGCAGTGGCGTAAGTATACACACCCGGATGATTAATTTATTCTCATGGAAGGAGCCTTCCACACCGTTGTTTGCAAAGCCCGACTAAAAACTGGTCGCACTTGAAAAATCGACTGCAAGTCCGGGAATTATTTTTATTTGGTAAATTAAACCATTCACTTGACATAAATATTTCCTTGAGACCAAATTTTAAACGAGATATAACCAACCAGGATAGTTACCTGAAAAGTGAGAAGCATAGAAACAAAGCCTGATAACTTCCGAAGTTCCAAGTGCTCCTGTTAAGATAAGTGCACGTATCTGTACGCCTGTTATTTAGCAATAAGGCGCGGGAAGAATTGTGGTGTTTGTTACTTGAAGCGCGCTGTAATCAACATACTTATTTCCTCGACTAAGTGGAATATTGGAGAGCTTTAAGTAATTTCTGTCGCTAACGGGGCATTTAGTATGAAAACTAATGCTATCAGGTCTCTATGGCTAAAATTCCAGTCAAGTGCGCGATCCACGGCCGAAGTGACATTTTTATGCCTCGGCAAACTCGGACCCAGTCGGAACCTCGTGCTACAGGGCATAAAAACCACACAGCTAAAAATTAAAATGTTGATAGCGTTACTGGTCAGAAGGGTTTTAGGCAGTACCTTGCATGTGAATATAGGATCTAAAGTGCATTAGCGCTCCCGACTGTCGACTTCTTCACACTCGTCCAACAATAGCAGTTTTCAGTAACCTACGTCTAGCTTTATTCTACTTTGTCCAATCTATTAGTTTGATAGACAGCCCTTAAATCTGTTTTATTTTCTGTCATCATTGTCGCGTAGCATCTTAAGTAACAAACTCAAAATTAGTGGATGTAGCTTTCATCCTGATGTATTGGTGGCAAAAAGGAGTTAAGTGTCGGGTAACATAAAATTTCATAATGCGACGATTTTTGATCAGATGTAAAACGGTGGCATCTATCATATGCATGGCGACAAAGCAGCAATCTACGTAGCCGGGCATAAACTAGAACTACATTCCAATGTAAGGCTGATCGAACGATACGCTCTGCACCATTGACGAATACTAAAATGGTTAGCACGATTTCAGAAAAGATATCCGGAAGTCCACCGTTGAAAGTCAAACAAAACGCATGTTTTTGCCTCAAGTTTTTACTTCACGTTAGGATGAAGATTTATGTATTAATCCTCCTTCTTTTTGCCAGCTATCAGGCAAAGTGAATAAAAGCAATAACATGAACTAGATCCAAGTTAACTGTTGATTTAAAAAATCTTGAAGACAAAGTTCTATTCAGATGCAGGCATTAAAAACGTCATCGAGCAACTCAAAATCGGCAAAGCATACATGTTTGCGTTGCTAGATAGTACCCACGCTCTTTTAATGATATATAAATAAGCATTGGTAGCAATTATACGCATGCGTGTGATAGTAGTTTTTAGGGCTGTATTGCTCCAAACGCTATATCACCTATGCATTCTTATAATTTCGTTTGACACTTAAAGCTGAAGCTGGCGAGTATTGTGAACAGTGAGCCTATATGAAAAGACTTATCAACATCGTTGGGGGAATAAGAGGAGTGAAAATTTAACACGCTGTGAAAAACCGCTAAACAGCACACTTGTTGGATAATCTAACAAGACAAACAAAGGGGACTTAATAAGGGACTAAGTGAGCATTACAACCTTTATAAAAAAAGAAAGTATACAATGCCCGATTTAATTAAATCGGGAATACGTCGTCCCACGTGGAAGAAGGTGGTTTACGATATTGTCAGTGAACATAAAAGAAGCGACGACGATTTTTATGATCAAATGGATGACTGCCATCGTATTGGCAGATCATCATTGTTATCATGTCATATAGGAATGGTTACATGTTTTCCGTTAGATCCACTACATCTTGTTTACCTAGGTGTAATGAGAAGGCTCCTGAAGTTGTGGGTTAAAAGCCCACAGGGAACTAAGTATAAGATGTTCCCTGAGGCTATAGTCAAAGTAGATGAACAGTTGAAAGCTATTAATCGGTATTTACCAAGGGAATTTAGTCAGAGAGCGCGATCTCTTAGTGAGTGGGAATATTGGAAAGGGACTGAATTAAGACAATTCTTACTCTACACAGGGGTAGTTGTTCTTAAGTATGCTATTAAGCGTAAGTATTGGAAACAGTTCATGCTTCTCTCTACCGCAATTCGTTGTCTAGTAAGCCCGAAATCTTGCAAAGATTGGGTTCCATACGCAACAACTTTGCTTGAGCGGTTAATTGAAAAGCATGAAGAACTGTATGGTCTAGGGGAAATAGTGTACAATGTACATAGCATTGTTCACCTACCAGATGACGTTGCGCGACACGGTCCATTAGAAAGATTTTCTTCTTTCCCATTCGAGAGTTACTTAGGGATGATTAAGGATATGGTAAAAAAGAGGGATCAAGAGCTACAGCAAGTAGCAAGGCGTTTACAGGAACTTTTAAGATTCACACCATTCATACCAGGTCCATTTGAATGGACTTGTAAATTTGAACACTTGAGTGGACCACTGCCACCGGCAGGTGGTGGACCGTGCACGCAGTTCTCTTCTGTTAGTAAGGGGAGCCTTTACATCGGGACAACTCCTGCGAATGGGTCCATCTGCATCGATGGGAAACTACTGTGTATTAAGAATATTGTTCGCTATCCCTCAGGTGTAATAATCTTAGTTTACGTCCCTTATGAAGATATCGATGATTACTACACTTTGGACTCCTGCCCCTTGCTGTCGCATGTTGAGAAGTACACATCCTTCCCCGTGGATGACTACTACGTCCTCATGGAGATTAATCAACGTTGGGAAGTGGATGACTAGGTGACGTAAATGTTCTTCTCACTTGCCGGTAAGAATCTCCTGTTTTTCCATAACTATTTTAACGTTTTCTTTTGCTTTTCTTATGTACCCAAAAATTTAAATAAACGGTTTACCATACCTTCCAGTACAACTGGAATTGGCTTTTTACTTGGCCGGTTACTGTTTTTACAGTAATCCGCAGTTTAACAGGCGCTAACGGCGACCTTTCCTTTTTAGACTTGGAATGTCGGACGAGAACAACTCACGACGCCATTCGAGGCGGGAGAAGCGGACGCCACGTAAATATAAAGATTTCCTGCGCGGACATGTGCGCATATCATCGTCATCATCGACGGTAATAATTTAATTGACGAAAATGTTATGGATAATGGTTCAGGACTCAGACAGCTCCTCATCTGGCAGTCAAGTTACGCTGCCTACAAGCATGTCACCGACGGTCTTTCCGCCACATGGTAAGCACTTGCGTAACAACGACTCCTCTTTAAGACATAACTTATCAAAATTCACAACGTCGTCGTTCGGGTCCGAGATCTTCTGACTCTAAGGTCAATCGTCGACTGCGACATATTAACAATTTGCTAGTCAATGCACTGCATTATCAGACAAAGACCATGCAGCAGTTGCTTGCAAATCAAAAAACCATCATAGACCTACTGCAAAAAGCGCCAGCCGTGACTACGACAACAACATCGCCTCCTTCCATATTTTTCACGCGGGCAACAAACCTGCGGGAGTTTGATGGGCTAGTGTCACGGCTATCTGATCGTAGCTTCAAGAGTCAGTTGGTACGTCATAATGTTGTCATTAAATGCCTTCACAGATTAACCATTTGCTGCGTGTTGGCGGTAATACTATCGAAGATTTCGCGGACAGGGTCTTCAAGGCCCTGTTTGCTGATGGTATTACAGCCGAACTTACATACACCGGCGCTTATTTCGACAGCCCCAAGAGGGCTTTTGAAAAATCAGAACCGCACACCCTAGTAACAGGTAAGTATTACTTTATTCCGATTCAAGGCTTCCTAACGCAGAAGTGGCATCCGCCTGGTGCCTGTCTAACAATTGTGACAGGGGTAGAATAAAGAAAGCCTTCATTAAGGCATTTAAAAAGGCCTATAAAAAGCATAATAGGGGTAAATACTTGCTCCCAAAACGCTCCAGATTTTTTGGTGAGTTAATGAAACACTTTCACGTACTGTATTCATTCCAGCAATCATATATTTCACCTTATTGGTCAATGTTATTTTTTTAGATGATCAGGACCCGAACGACGACGATGGGCCCGATTTATCCGCAGGCGCTGCGTCATGTCTCCCCTATTTTGCAAAGAACCGTTATTAATGAATAACTATGACCAACCACTTTTTTTTGTACAATATCCTTTTCTATACGTTTTTTTACAAATAATACATCGTCCCTATAACAAATGTCTTCAAAAAAGTTATCTATTACCGCGTTTCGAAAAAAGGGGGAAAATAGGGAGTCTACATTGTGGACCAAATGTAGACGTCCCGTAGAATTCTACAATTTGTTCCACGTAGAATTCCCGTAGAATTCTACTTTGTGGACTTGTAGAATTCCCGTAGAATCCTACTTGCTATTAGGGAAGTTTAATGTATTGACACTTATCAGAAGTTCAAGGGCGGAAAAGTAACATAAGAGAGTCAACCATATGAATAGTTGTTACGCACTTTTTGCGGCCGTCGTTTTGGCCGTTACGGGTAGATACATGTTGTGTACAGGCGTAAGAGAGGTGACTGTAGACTAGTGAATCCTTCCTCTTATCCTCATTCTGGTAGCGTTTGGAACGCTTTATTGCGTAGTGATAGCCGGTCGTCTAAAATTGTTTAGCTCTTTCAATAACTTACGGATGTGAACTGCACGAAGATGGCTTTTAAATTTTCATACGAGTAAATGTCATTAAACTGAAAAGCATCAAGAAACTGTGAGCTGATGTCAAAATACTCATTTTCTGAGTCTAATCCACCAGTAAAAATATTTTTCCACTCGTCATTAGGGATATGAAGAGCAGAGTCCATTAATATTCGCTCTGTCCTCCAAAAAAATAAATGCCCTTTATGAATAAAATACACACACACTTCAAGCTACCCGCCGCACACCGAGTTGGTACGAGAAACTCAAGATACTCATCGATACATATTTCTCATATTGACAATGTTTCAAGACCCTTGGTTTCCTGTCACTTGCTATACTGTTTCATGTCAAAGGCTAAATTTTATTTTAATTTCTAGTTTTAAAATTTTATTTTCTTCTTTTCCCATCCCAACTTTTTGAAAGATGTTTTTGGGAGTTGGGGACCACTATCGTTACGTAATACTTATAAATGTACTCCGTCCCTGCGCCTGTGCACTTCGCGGAGCCTTGTCTACTCAAATTTCGTCAATTCAATAGTTTTATCTAACAATATACTTTTCTGTACACAATGATGCAGGACTTAGTCAACATGCATTTTAATAGAGTTACTAACTGAACAGTATACCTACATTGTGAGGCATTACGTTTTTCAAGCTCCGCAAATTTAAGGGTGTTCTTCTTGAATTTAAAAAATAACTAAGACCAAGGCTTCAATGTGCGAAAATATTATTAAATCTCGGGAAATAAAGCACATAGGCATGCCACGCGTTCTTGTTGTAAAGAAGAAGACGCGATCATTGGAATAGAAATTGTATTATTCTGAGCTTGCAGCTTCACAGAAGAGGTCATCGTTAAAGAAAATGAGAAAGCAGCAAGCATTGACATGTTTTTGTAGCCAATCTAAGGGTAAATGAGAGTGGGGTAATATTTGTCCATAATCACGCCGTCGCATCATACGGCTACTGCGCGGCTCTATTAGTGCACTCTTCCGCACGGGGGGGTTCAAAACGCAGTGCAGTGGTAGGTGAGCAGTCTGGAGTCGTTTATCAAGTGCCACGTCGCGAGTGTTCTTTATATTGTATACGGAAGACCGGGTGACGACATAGCTTGCGAAAAATGGAGCACAAACGGGCAATACAGGAAAGTGGCCTTTTGTCACAGATCGCCACCAACACTCTGGAAGAAGGCCACGAATTCGACTACACCGATACGCGTAAAATTCCAAGCGCTGCTTATAAGACTGGGTGAGAATTGCCGGACGCCTTGGTGTCAAACTCCAACTCCATTAACAGACATGTAAATGTACCGTCCACTGATTTGTTGCCCTTTGTGCTCGCGACCAACAAGCATTGCCCAGTTTCGGTCTAGGCACGCACGCTGCCACGTCAATGGCACAAGACACGGTGCCAAGGGCACACTTCATTACACCAAGGATGAGCTCAAAGACGTTACGATGCGACGGTGTGAGCATAGACCCATCTCAAATGTTACCCATCCCCACCCTTTATTTACTCCATGGTAGGCCACAAAAGCATGCCAATGCTTGCTGCTTTCTCATTTTCGTTGAAAATGACCTCTTGTGTGAAGCCGAAAGCTCAGAATAACATAAGTGCCGTTCCATTGATCGGAATTTTTTTCCTTATTTACAATGGGAAGTTTGTTAGCAGACTGGATGCATCACAAGTGAAGAACTGAGGATACGCGAGGCTAGTTTTTTTGAAGTACCCGGCTGAAGGTATTTAACGCTCCCTCACTTAGACGAGAGGCATAAGGCAGCTGTTCGCAAATTGGTATGGATATGCTCTGTTCCATTAATTTAAGGAATTTTTCAGCAAATAGATCCAGGAAATGTTAGAACTCGATCCAAATACTAACGTGTGCTCGGGCAAGAATGAGGATAGGATATCAGGTTACATAAATTTAGGAATAGAATTCCATGATAAAAATGACATTTTCTGAAGTTCGTGTATGTCTTTGGAATTAGATTACCGCCTTCAAAATCTATTTCTCACAAGCGACAGGGGAGAATTAACGAAAACGTACGAAAATATTTCCTCCAACCCACACATGTTTGCGTGGAGTCATTTAGGGTTAGCATGCCTGGAACTCTATTATTGTCCACCTATGAATGAGGTTCGTGATTTATTTCAACATGTTATGCCTGTTACGTGTGTGATTGAAGATTCGCCAATCAATATAAACCGATTGATCGCAAAATCGTGTTGAGCTATTAAAAAGCATCGTCAAGTTTTTGCCCAACAGTGCGGCACCTGGCGCCTTTCCTTTTCTTGGAATAAATGCTCCAGTATGATGGTTTACGACGATCAGCCTCAACTAAGCATAGATAGTCACAGCCTAAATGTGTCCAGAGATATTGAGGATGTCGACATATAATAACCCTAAACGTCTTATTCTGTCAGAGCATTTTGTCCTGATTGTCTCGAAAGTATGACGAATTACCTGATGTATTCTCTCAAAATCGATGAACTCAAGGCACTACTTTAAGGCAGAACACCTGATGTTTTTGCCGTACAGGAAATGTGGCTTGGAAATGAAATCGCGGATTTGGAGATATCAATAAAAGGAGACCAGCTTTTCCGAAAATATCGTCAGAAGCAAAATGCCTCCAAACATTTTGAGTGCAGCTGACGACTTGCTCCTAAGCCTGGTGAAGGAAGCAGCAACAAATTCAGAAAATCTCACAGTATAGGGGCACCAACGTCCTTTAGTTCTAAGTTAATGAAATTCACGCTTGACATCCTCTGGCAAAGAATGTGAAGTCACTTGCCAGATTTCGAGACAACCAGACAGCTACTTGCTTGGATTTATCGTTCATTGGTAAGTGCGTTCCAGTTTCCCGCTCGGTAAGAGTGAGCATGCGACGCTACTTTGGGATCACTCATTAACTTCTCAACGTCTGAGGAAAATTGAAGGCCAGACAAATATATGGAAGGCGGATATTAATTCGATAAAGAGGGCATTATCGTCCGTGAATTGACACTGTCTGCTGGTCTTATGGATGATAGTTGCGTGGAAGTCGTTGATATTCGCGAAAAGAAGGAGTACTGTGGCCGGTTGTTCGCCTTGGTATTCACTAGGGACACTGAGATTCTGTTTGGCAATGTTAACAGTGCTGTTGTAAACGCAGGTCAGGCGATTCAGTCTCTATTATTCCCAAAATCTGTAGTTCAAAGTAAGCTGCACAGCGTCAAAGGAGCAAATCCATCTGGTCCAGACAATAAACTATCCAAGTCCTTGAAAAATTTGGCAAGCGATCTCTAAGAACCCCTAGCATCTATCTTTCATTCTCCATTTGGATTGGAAAGACTGCCATCTGACCGCAAAACAGCAAATATTTACCCGATTTACAATGGCGGGGCCCGAACGGAAGTCAACAATTATCGGCCCGTCAGCCTTACTTGCATTTGCTGTAATGTGATGGCAACGATAATTAAGAAGGCGACAACGAAGTTCCTGGAGGAGAATAACATACTATCAGGGCTCTAACACGGCTTCAGACAGAACCACACTTATCTTTCTGGCTTATTGCTCCGGACTGAGCATTGGACTCCCGCACTGTTTGAAGACGGTAAGGTTGACGTCATCTATATGGATTTCAAGAAGGCATTTGACAGCGTCCCACATAAACGTCGAAAATTGCAATAAGTGGAAACCAGCTGGCATGGATCACAGATTTTTTTACAGAATGATCGCAAACAGTGTGCATCGGTGAATCGAATTTAACCCCTTCATCTGATCTAGGTGGTGTTCCCCAAGGCTCTGTCTTAGGGTCACTGCTCTTTCTAATCTATATCAACGACTGTGTCGCCAGCTTGGGTTGCGGCCTCATCGTGTTTGTTGACGATGTCAAACTCTGGAGAGACATCAGGTCTGACGCCGATACGAATACACTTCAAGAGGGTCTCAATCAACGTAGCATTGGTCTGCTCGTTAGCTTTGAAATTTAAATGCAAGTAAGTGTGTGGTTTTAAGTCACCGTAATAGAAGGAACAATTAGGAAGACGATTCCTTCTAATACCTCCTTGATGGGCACCCCCTTTCAAATGTTGGCGAACAGAAAGAACTCGGTGTTGAAATCAACTCTTCGCTTAAACCATCTTCACAGTGTCTAAAGGCAGCTGGACGCACGACACGGGTGCTGGTGGCGATAAGGTGGGGATCCGTCCAAATCGACAAGGAACTCTTGAGAAAAACGTATGGAGCGTTTGTTCGGTCCCACTTCGAGTATGCCTTCCAGTCTTAGCGTCTGTGGTTTAGGAAGGATTATCTGCACCTGGAAAGAGCGCAGGCGACCGCTACGAAGATAGTCAAGAATTTTGAAGACAATTTGACTGAACGTAATTTATTTCCTCTCAAATAAAGGCAGTTCTGCGGTGAATTCATCCACTCCTACCGAATTGTGAGAGACCCTTAATGCGCCCTTGAATTCGATTACTTCTTCGAATCGGCTTAGGCGGATCCTCTGCCGTACATCCCTCTAAACTGTAGATAAAGTCGGCCCATACGGATGCTTGACAGAACGAGGGTCATTGGAGTGTTGAACGGACTCAAGTCAGGTCAGGGAAATGAAGGTTGAACCTTTGAACTCCCTATTGGTACAGAACAGTAAGGCAGTGCATTGGTTCAGCAGAGCATTTTTATAGAATGGTTTTACTAGCAAATGGAACTGAGTAAAAAAGTACCGAAACTGAAAAAAATATTAGGCATTGTTAGGAGATTCTAGTTCAGCGGTTACAAAGATAAGAATATACACAATTGAAATAAAGCATTGTATCGGTATCAGCATATTAAGGGATGTGCAGGTAATATTCCTTTGAGTTCCCTATTTGTACATATGTGTAGTGGTGGCATAAAAATTGTATCTCAGACTGTTGACGAGGCCAGTTTTCCTGAGTCATGGGATGGAAAAATAAGAGCAGACAGTCAAGAAAACTCCTTAGGGATTTTTAGGTGAAAAACTGTCGCTCTTGTAAGGGGAATGTTTGCGATTCAGAAGAAAAAAGGCAAAAAAGTCCAATTTTGTTTGGGGGGATCCAACGGGGGGGTGCCTTGGCCAAGGTTCCCAGGATCATCACCGTGAGGAAGCTGCAACCTGATTCTTCCTTGCTGATTGATGAGTCCACCGATGGGACTAGAAATACAGAGGCATCCTTCCAGATGGTCGACATTCAGCTGCGGGTCGAACCAAGTGTGAGTGTTTATGCCGTCATGTCTGGCTGATGAGATCGCTTATGGGGTTATCACGGTACGCAGAGAGCCAAGTAGGGTATAACGCTGCGAGCTTTGGTGGGACAGCGTTAAAAAATTGCATTTTTATATCACTGAAATATTGATATTAGTGTAGGTAGTAGTAGGAATTACGATTTACCCGTAGTTGGCACGCTGCTTACGTGAATAGCTATAAAAACTAATACTACTAAAAAATTGAAAGTATTATTGTTATTATCAATTGTCAGCTGCGGTCAATTCGTGCTATAACGCGCAGTACAGTATCGATCCAGTCTTCGCTTCAAACCCTCTAGAAATTCCGACATAACGACGTCCGGAGGAAGAGTATTCCACGCTTCTAACACCCCTCTTGAGAAGAAGTGCTTCTGAGCGTCCAGCCTGGCCCCAGTCACTCGTAATTTAATAGGATGACCCCCTAAATTCGTAAATGTAGCTAATTTGAAGAACTCTTCTAATATAAGACAGCAGTTCCAAAGAGGTAATATGCGGGATGTTAGTATCAGGTCCCCCCGGAGCTGCCTGTAGCGCAATGGAAAGAGGTGGAGATTCGAGAGCCATGTTCATAAGACTGCGAGCCCTACCCCATTAAAAATTTGGTTGCGCGCCTTTGAACCTTTTCGAGGATGTTGTTGTCCTTCGCGGCCCAGGGTCTCCAAGCTTGGAAAGCGGATTCTAGTTGTGGTCGTACAAAGGATACGAAGACTTTTTTGAAGCACTATTCAATGAAGCCAGTAAGAGTTTGCTTGACGAGGTATAGGACCGACATCGCAGACTAGGCTACCTTTGCGCAATACAGGGAGGGTTTAAGCGAGGGAGTGATCCAGACTCCCAAGTCTTTCTGGGCGTTCAATTCTTTCAATGTTCTGTCGTTTAGTCGGTACACCCTGCCATTTGAAGAACCAGTTTTGCCGACTCGAATGGTGGTGCACTTTCTCTCATTGAACGGAATGAGCCAATCCTCCGACCATTTTGTAGTCTATTTAAAATTTTCTGCAAGTGCTCTTTGTCAGCCGCAGTTTGAACAACGCTCGAAAGTTTGATATTATCAGCGAACACGGCAATACCACAATCCAGTTCACGGACGTAATCGTTGATGTAGATAAAACACAAGATAGGGCCGAGAACGGAACCTTGGGAACAGCACTGTCAACCGCAACGTTAGCTGACTGTTTGTCGTTGCTGTGGACATTTTGCGGCAAGCATGATTATAGAGGCCAAAAACTCCCGTCAAATTCTAAAAAAATCTACTTTCAAATGCTCGGTAGGTTAACTTTAAATTTTTTCATCACATTCCACCTATAGGAGGACTAATTTCCATTTTATTTTTAATTCTGCCTGCGTAAGATCAAACATCCATCGACTACATTTCGTATTCTATGGAAAAGAGGTTAATGTTGGTTGAATTTAATTCTCGTAGTTTATATAAACAAGTATAATCTTATTTAATTGAAAAAGTTTTTGATGATTTCCGCAACAACTACGTATTAATTTACGTTCTTCAGGCAAGAAGTAAATGTATAACAACGTAATACTTTAAGTAGTTTGGCGGGGGAATAGATATAGCCTAGGCCTCACTAATCATTCTCGCCCATTTTGCGAGCAACCGATTAGGAAGCTTTCTATTGATATTGCAACGAGTTAAGTTTTCGGAAACATTTTCAAAATAAAATGTTTAATGAAGTAAATCTAAGAAATGGGCAAGTACAGTCCTGTGGTTAGGGTAGTAGGTTATTCAATAATAAGAATTCCAACTGTTCTCTGAACACATTCACAATATCCAACGTCACAATTTTGCCATGATGTGAGTTTCCCTGTCAAATCATTCGCCGCGTGAAGTAAACGTTCAAGGATCTAGGCAGATACATTCAAGATCCGCTTGGTACTGATAAGTGCGAGGTGATTAAGTTTGTCAATTCAAAAATCCATGGATTTTATGAAATGGCATATCATGTAGGGTGGTAAACCCAATGACCAGAGGGCCCGGGTTCGAATCTCGGGGGTTCCAACCCCTGAGATTGGGTATGACTGGCTGATGACGGCTAACAAGCCAGAAATGGCCATTCCAGTCTCCCTTGTTTTTGTCGGATCCACTCAATATATATATAAGCGAAGATGCTGACCCCAGGTATTGGAATGGAAGGATAAGGTAAGGCGATCTCTGGGGGAGAATGTTTATTCGTCTGAGCTTTCGCACTCATGCTCGAGCACATCATCGGAAATAGACATTTGGGTCAAGATCATGAGTTAAAATCGGGGCTTACTGCTAGCTGCTGGTTGGTCTACCGTCCCCTCGTCTTATTGGACCTCTTCTCGTGCACAGGTGCAACCGTGCGGCATCATATGGCTTGGGGAGGTCTATACTTCTGTTGATTGAGTTGCTGTCCGTATTCCAGGCCTCAATAACTTCCCTCGCCAGTTTGCTGTCGGCTCGGCCTATGACCTGGGCACCATCAAAGTCGAACCGATGCTCGTTTTCAAGACAGTGCATGGCGATGAGCGAGCGTCCCTCCGTTCTGTCTACGGCTAAAGAATGCTCATGCATGCGGGTTCTCAGTCGTTTGTCCGTCATGCCGCAGTAGTTGGCCCGACAGTCTAGACAGTTGACGCGGTAAACAATACCCGACGTATCTGACGGTGCTAATCGGCCTTTGGGTTGCATTAGTAAGCGACGGATGGTAGCTTCTGGCCGGTGACCCACGCCCACATTAAGCGGTCTGAGCACGCGCTCAATGGCCTCGGAGACGTTCTTCACGTAGGGTAGGCCACGAAAGGTTGCCGGCCTTTGTTTTTTCTCCTCCTCGTTCTTCGTGTGTCTTCGGTACAGGCATTTGTTTACGAAGCTACGCGGGTATCCGCATTAGAAGCGATGCTCGCAACGACACAAACCACAGAAGAAACAAAGAACTCCATCCACCAGCAAGCCACATCCCTCATCATAGCCCACAAGCCCCGCCGAACGATCCTTCCAGACGAGGTAAAGGCCATCAAAGAACTAAAGATGGACGAAGAAATTGTAATTGTCCCAGCCGACAAAGGACGAGCAACTGTCGTTTTGGACAAATCAGCGTACGTGGCAAAAGCACAGGAGCTACTAAACGACAGCCAGTCATACAGGGTGATTTTATCTGACCCAATGAAAACGCTAGTCGGCAAAATCAAAAAAAGCTTGAATGAACTGAGGAAGCAAAAGGCGATATCGGAAAAGGATTAGAGACTAATCAAACCACAGGATGCAGCCTTAGCGCGGTTCTATGGGTTACCCAAAATCCACAAGCCAAATGTTCCTCTACGACCCATCGTAGCTCTGAAAGGCACGCCTACCTATGGACTGGCGAAATGGCTTGCCAAACATTTGAAGAAACTGACAGCAGGCTCCGAGTACACAGCCGTTTCGTCAACACATTTCCTGAAAAACCTCCAAGGCGTCACAATAGCTCCCGACGAGATACTGGTGTCCTTTGACGTTGTCTCACTATTCACATCCATCCCTAAAGGACTGGCGATGAGAGTAGTCAGCGAGCTACTGGATAGAAGGTACAACGAAGAGGAAACGCCCTTCAAAAAGAAACACATCATGGAACTACTGGGGTACTGCCTAAGCACATACTTCACTTTCAACGACTGCGTTTATGAGCAAATCCAGGGAGCACCGATGGGATCACCCACCTCCGGCCACCTAGCGGAGGCGGTCTTGCAAGAACTGGAAACTCGGGTATTTCAGTCCTACAAGCCAAAATTCTGGATGCGCTACGTAGACGACACCTTTGGCATCCTACACCAAGACGCAAAAGATAACTTTAAAAGAGAACTGAACTCGATCTTTCCAGAGATTCAGTTCACGATGGAAGAAGAAGAGGACGCAAAGCTCCCATTTCTTTATGTCCAGATATCAAGACAGGCAGATGGAACGTTCCAGACTGGCGTTTTTCGTAAAGCGACAAACACGGAAAAGATTCTGCACTACAACAGCAATCATCCCAGCTTGCATAAACGCAGTTGCGTCCGGACGCTCTTTCGCAGCATCCAAACACACTGCAGTACGGAGAGCAAGATCCTAGAAGAGCGGGAAACCCTTCGGCACCTGTTTCGCACTAACGGATACCCGCGTAGCTTCGTAAACAAATGCCTGTACCGAAGACACACGAAGAACGAGGAGGAGCAAAAACAAAGGCCGGCAACCTTTCGTAGCCTACCCTACGTGAAGAACGTCTCCAAGGCCATTGAGAGCGTGTTCAGACTACTTAATGTGGGCGTGGGACACCGGCCAGAAGCTACTGTCCGTCGCTTACTAATGCAACCCAAAGGCCGATTAGCACCGGCAGATACGTCGGGTATTGTTTACCGCGTCAACTGTATAGACTGTCGGGCCAACTACTTCGGCATTACGGACAAACGACTGAGAACCCGCATGCATGAGCATTCTTTAGCCGTAGACAAAACGGAGGGACGCTCGCACATCGCCATGCACTGTCTTGAAAACGAGCATCGGTTCGACTTTGATGGTGCCCAGGTCATAGGCCGAGCCGACAGCAAACTGGCGAGGGAAGTTATTGAGGCCTGGAATACGGACAGCAACTCAATCAACAGAAGTATAGACCTCCCCAAGCCATATGATGCCGCACGGTTGCACCTGTGCACGAGAAGAGGTCCAATAAGACGAAGGGACGGTGGACCAACCAGCAGCTAGCAGTTAGCCCCGATTTTAACTCATGTTCTTGACCCAAATGTCTATTTCCGATGATGTGCTCGAGCAGGAGTGCGAAAGCTCAGACGAATAAACATTCTCCCCCAGAGATCGCCTTACCGTATCCTTCCATATATATGTATATATATATAGCAGTTCACAGCTCAATTGTCTATGGGAGAGCGTAAACCAATGAAGCTTGACCAGTCTTCCACTATAAGATCAAGTCCTAAGACCGTCCACCTTTTTCCGTCATTGCACCTGCTCTATAGGATCAAATTCTATCATTATCTGTGGCATCTATGCTGGTTTTCCATATTTAAAATGCAGTCCAAAGAAATGACCGAAGATTGGGTCAAGCAGTTTGAGATACGAGGCTATGAGGGAACGTCGTCCTCAGTGCATGTTGCACATCGGCCTTTGGACGAATTTTTAATCATGTTCAGCAAGCAGCAGTTTTAAGGCCGTCGAGGTACCCATATGGTTGTACATACAGTATTGGCGTTTGAGGAGACGTCTCCGGCCTAATGTTAAGCCAAAGACTTCACATAGTAGGACAATGAACGCTAGGGTCTGCTTGTTGTCCCTAGCAGCGAGTGTGTCAAAGTTTATTTGCAGATAGTAGGCCCCCTTTGCCAAGTTATTAGTCCTACAGATTTTGATTTCATCTGCAAATATTATGCTCTTGTAGTTAAAATTCTTATTCCCATCCTTTATAAAAAGGAGAAACCGTGGTTAAGCTACGTCTGAACCCTGCCAAAAAGGTTTTTTACCGGTACATATACGGAATATATAAAACCAACAATTACTCTTTGCAGCCTGCATGTCAGGGACCGCTTGATCAACGACCACGTTACCTCGGATACCAGTGTACAAATGTTATGCAAGCGCCACCGATGAAGTTGGCTAGCTAATGCTACACATAAGTAGAAATAATAATATTAACTAGATGGTGTCCATCCATGGCCATTGTTCGTAATTCCTACATGCAAAGGCTGTGTGTTATTACCGAAAATAATGTTATGCAAACATTTATGTTCCGCTGCTCCATAGTCATCATTGACTGTCTTTTTATCAATTATTAAATGACTTTTCACAAAATGCAGCTTTAAATAAATACAACAAAATTTTCCGAAGCCTGCCTGAATCTATGTTTTAAATATTCTGGTACGCTTTTATTTTATTGCGAATATCATTACTTCTCTGCACACCGGAACTTATTTTACTTAGAAAATAGGATACACAAAGACTAACGCCAACTTCAGTTAACGGAGCCTACTGAACTGTCCGTGGGCAGACCAGACCGTTTGAACGACGGAAGCTGCGCGCAGTACAATTTAGGCGGCAATAGCAACGATAATTATTTGCGGTCCGGCGGGCACGCAAAGAAGCAGGGGGTTATGACATACTTATATAGAAAAAATCCGGAACCTATACCGAATGAATTTTCAAAGACGTTCCTTACCAATCGGAGTGGATTTCCGATGGACGATCGGACGTGGACGAAAATGTTTCAATTTTGCTGTCATTTATACCCGGATTACGAAGAACAGATTCTTGCTCTCATGCAAAAGGATTCCAAAGATGTTGTGAGATTTCAAATTTTTATGGACTGAATCTTATATAAGACACTCATAAATCCGTTTTTCTGCTTTAGATATATCCGGTGCCTCCAACACGCTCGATAGCAAAGATGAATTCTGGGGAGAAACTGTGTGCTATCCAGTCCTATATGTCTTCACTGCAGTAAGATGAAGTTTAAAAGTAGGACTCTGTTAACAATTATAGTTTAAGCACATGCTCAGTTGTACTTTTTATTGAATATATTACGTAAAGCGCAGATGTTCATTCAATTCCTCATTATTATCTTAACAGCACTCTATGATATCAAACAGTGCTGTTAAGATAATAAAAATATTGTAAAATCTGATAAATCTGTCTAAATCTACCTTTTTCTGTCAGTCACAGTGTATTCTATATGTAAGTTTTATTTTCAAGTTGTATTGCTGCATTACTATCCGGATTTTGTCTCTTTGCAAGGTATAACTACACGGGAACTCAGTTTTTTACCATCCCAAAATTTCGGCCCATTATCAGGTAGTTGATTTTTCATTGACGTTGCTTTTTGTAGATTATTAGATACAGCCAGGCAAATTATCCGTGATTCTCTGCCAATAAAGTGCTTAGAGGGCGTTATACTCGCGGTGTGAGTCGTTATTGTAAGTATAATTTCGATAGATTCTTGACGCAGGGGCATACGGAACTAAAACGTTTCACAATCTCCTTCAAGTCAAAGTTTAACAACCACAAACACAGACATGTTGTGCTAGGAATCTACTGCCGTGGTTATTTCGGAGCCCTGGGAATGAGCCGCCGTGAAGACCTGATGTATAAGCCGCTCGAATTCCACGTGAGAATAAATTTGGTTTATTTAACCTTAAACTATGATGCTTGTGACCTATATTTGATTATTTTATATGTATTTTAAAATCCTTCTGCGAGGCTAAACTTCTAAGAAACTACTCTATGAATTACAGCACCTTTCGGACTTGGTTGACAACTACTTGAAGGCATATGTCGGCTACGAACACACTGTGCAAAAGTTGAGGATTGGAGGGCCTATTCCCCATGATCCACATATGCTTGAAACAATTATGTGGAGAGTAAGCCATTTTTAAGTAAGTTCTTAATATAGGGGCTGACGATTTCACCCGTACATGCGCCGGGGAAACGAATATCACTGCTTATTGATAACTACTCTAAGCAGGTGAGTCAAACTAAATAAAACTCATTTGCAATAGGTGACCTGGTCTGTATGGAATGACATCCCCTCGCTTTAATTTATTTTTAGTTAACATCTTCGTATACGAAATTCCCAATACAGCCTGTTTCCGTACAACTGCCGAAACTACAAACCAAAGAAAACAAACGAAGTGGCTCTACAATGGTTCACAGGAGCGAGTCAACATCAAGCACATCAACTCTCCCGGCAATCAAATCTGGCGACCAAAAAGACCCTAGAGACATAAGTACGGATAGTTTAATGAGAATATAATGATATTTATAAGAGCGTGCACGTAGGAACTCAGGGCAAGAGGATCAGTTGTATCCGAAAACGTAAAGTTCGGTAAGTGAGAATAAAAATGATCAGGTTGCTGCAGTACACTTTATCTTCCCACAAATATTGACACACTGATAAAATAGCTTTCGAATTAATTTCTGGATAATTTCTAGCTTATTTAGGTATATTTTCTTTTAAAGATAATCAGCACCTTAATTATGCACTAACTTTACACTGGACAAGACGGCACGAGTCTGTTAGTTCATAGGAGCTCTCCTTGTGCAGAAAAGTAAATGGGTATGGTAGTTTCCTACTGATTTCAATATCTTAACTGCTATTTTGTCTTATACCGACGCAACTAGTTTTCCACAGAAGACGGAAGACAATTTATCGAAGATAATTATGAGAAATTCATTTACTACAGTTGACATTGTGAAGTCTGTGAAATCTCATTAAGCCAATTAATAGAAAATGTTTGCTATGGGGGAAAATTGTACAAATATTTTTGAACATTTTCATGTTCCTCTTAACAGTTCATTAACATCGCGCACGCATCAAAGAGAGTTATCTGAGTTCATCCGGTAGATAATCTTGCCCGTTTCAACACGGATTCGATTTTTAAAAAAACATGCAACTAAAATATCGATACTATTTAATTACTGACCATACGAGTCAAAGAAGCGACTCCTTTGCTCTAAATTCTGATAATAAAAGTGCTCATCATGCTTATAATAATAGGGCGGAATTTATTCTCGTCGTATCTTTATATCACACGGTCTCCCTTTTTGTGCATTCAACTGGCGTCAGCACAGAAAATGTTTTCAAAGACCAACTTTTGCTTTTTCAATTTTATTATATGAAGCAGATATTATTTGGGCTCTACGTGGAATTATTCAAATTTCACGTAAACATTAGTATCTGTAAAAAAAGAATTACAGACGGTGTCTCGATAGTCACCACCCAGTTGAGGCTGCCAAGATATACCGAATTGAGAAGCTGTTGGGACAAGACTTTTTTCGCCTGAATTATCACTGCACACCGCAGACACCTATACTCCTTCACGGCACTCTTACAAAGAAACGTGTTCACTCTCTTTTTATGTACGATCATTTTGTCGAATCAATCAAAGTGTTTTCATCGTAGCATTTGTTACAAAACTGTAATTTTGAGCATTATGGCAGATCACTTTGTAAAACGCAATACTTGGCCTATTTTTCCACAGCTTTACGGACGGCCAGTAAACGGGAAAAGCTAACAGAGAGTAAGTGATGCTTTTTATAAAATAGTAAGCGACTATTTTAAAGGAATCTAAAGTCAAATTTAGTGTGGCAAAGCATTGAGAAGGACTTGAAATGAATACTTTATAAAATATGTTTTTAGTCAGACCTGATAATATAACGAGAAACTACAAAGTAGACGTTGAGGAATCTGCTTTGAAGCCTATACTATGGGAGGAGGAATATGGAAAATCACATATCAACCTTTTTTGCTGGTTATTATGTCATGAGTATTGTGCAGTCATTCTGGATCAAATGTTTATAGCCCATAAAATCTTTGACTAATAATTTATGCACAGAATCTTCAGTAATTGAGACTCAGTTAAACTTTTTACCTGCCTTATGCTTTTCCTTGACAGGCAATCATCTATGGGACTGCAAGGCATTCGAGGATGGACATCAGACCATTCTCTGACTTATACGCTTTGTTAAACGCATTTCTATCTTAGGAATTAAAAGAAAATAAGGTCCTACAGTCTTGTCATATCTTTTCTCTTCTCTCCCAACTGGATATCACAAGCGTGTCATAAAATTGGCAGACGCGCACAAGTTCAAACAAGGTTAACCGGGTATCAGGCTAGGGTACGTACTTCGTTTTCAAGAGAATTGTTTGCGTGCTCTGCCTCAAGAACCACAAATGAAACGCAGTCTCAAGTAAAAAAAAATTACGGCATCAGCAAAATGTCTGTGACCAATGCTATCAAACTTAAGTACGGCAATCCAACTTTTCGGCAAAAGATTGCAAGGATATTAAGGATAGGAAATACAAGCTCTAAAGTGAGAGCGAGACATAGATCGTCGGTGAAGGATGGACGTCGTTCTAGTCACACAATTTGCCACTGTTCGACTGACGTGATCGAGCCATTGCTCAGACGTTATTCGGGTAGGATATTCGCCATCTTTATTGGTTATTTGGCTAGGATTAGTTGCTGGTGAAATAGAATTTCCGTTGACACTGTCTATAACCCACACAAAATTAACGTAATAGGTAAAAACAGCTTCTTCGCAGTAAATTAAAAAGTAATTGTGAAGTAGCAGATGTAATCGCTGGGAGAAGAACATTATTAGTCTTACCTCTCGGATTCCGTCGACAGTTCATCATTAGAGGCAACAGCAGAAATGGGAAGTGCATACACAAAGTGAACATGCGGCAGTAGGATGAAGAAATGACGCCAATTCCCGAGTCGCAGCTCACTTGATGAAGCCCGGCTACATATCCAAAGTTCACGAGGCCTAACTTATCGTGAGAGGTGACAATCGTGTGAACAGCGGGTTGCTTGAATGCAGATATACAGACCCAGTCTATGAAAAAAATGCAATGCCCATACTCGGTACTGAGGCTCAGTTTGTCCAAATCGAGTCGCTACTCCTAGGAAACATAAAAGAAAGCGTCTTGGAGACGCCAGGGAGCCAAGCAATCACCATGCCCAAGTCCAGCACGTAGTGTGGACGTTCAGCAGTTAGCGACCCGCAGTCCGGCCATCAAGCGATTAGTGTAGAACTGGGCAACTATCCTCAATCAGGGAAAGTCAGTAATTATCATAGGCGTGCAGTAAAATAGCGACTTTATTCTATAAATATTGCAACTTCCAGTGTATGAACAACCCATTTCTTTTGCAGCGTCTGTTGGTGGCTCCACGACAGAATCCGAAATGTCAGCCCAATGATGATCTTGACCCAGTAATCCCATCTGATACTTATCAATTACTTACCGGGACTCGTATTTTCACTTGTATTGGTTACCACATAAGTCTAATGCACTAAGGTGGTACGGACAAAACATAACCATCCGACATAAGTTGGGAGCAAGTGGCTATGTGAGAAACAGTCTTCTCTGAATCACAAATCAAGGAATGAACGTCAGTGGCTAACGCCAGGTTGCTGAACTAAGAAGATGTCCACCCACCCTTTATCTATCGTAATCAACAAACCAATTTATCTTGACTGGCTGTAAGTAAAATTGTTCATTTATTTACGGGGCACCCGGTTCTACGTGCAAAACAAAGTAGTTTCCAATTCGAAAATATGTGCGGTTTGTGGGCAAGAATTGAAAGGAGGCAGGGGCAGTCTCCAGGAAATTCCTAGCTGGCGGGTTACTTGAGGCATACCCACCGTGATCGTTATGAAGAACGATTGTTCCGACTTCCTAAATCCACACACTGTGATAATTTCCGCTAATATATCGGAACAATAGTTAGCAGGAAACAGGGAGTGAAAACGGCCAGCTTCCGCAAGCAGGGGACGCCATCAAACAACAGTGGGAGCAAGTTAACCAAAAGACGACACATAACAGATGATAGATTATCGCCAATCCGCTGGGAGGAGTTCAATCGGCTAGATCCACTGGCAAGGAAGTTAAGCATTACCTTCCCAAAACTGCGTCATCACAAGATATAGGCAGTCGTCCCTGGTAGGCGCACATACCACGCAGTGACGAGACGGTGCCCATAACGATACAGAAAAATGGATCCAGAGGGGCGGACAGTCAAGTGCTAGAAGCAAACACTGACTAACATTCATTTGGCGCCCAACTACCTATTGCAGAGGAAGATTCGGACTGGCAGAAATGGACCGAAATAGCGGCAGGAGTCCAACAATGAATCAAAGGCCGTCGGGTAGAATTCTCTCAAGCGTACATATGCGCTTCAAAAGTAACTGAACACTGCACACTTGGGCTATTCATTCTGGTTGAAAGTAGAATTTTCAATTGGTGCAAGTTTCGTACATCGGCCGCAGTGGTCTCGCCACACCTTGCACACCGAGGTCACAATTTTAGACCACGTTCAGAAGGAAAAGTTTCTAACCTGCCGGAGTAGCAGCCGTTGCACAAAAGCAATTGCCGACTGCAAGTATATTCCCAACTGTGGAGGGTACACCACATGCGACCGCCACCCACGATTCATACACTTCCACGGAGGCAATAGAGTAACAATGTATTACCGACAAACACAGGGACATCCACAAAGGCATATTCTGTCTCATTAGGCATCGTCAGGTGGTGATCCCCAACTCCAGTGTAGCAGCGGAACTTGCCGCCACACTCGATTTTCGAACTCGCGTCTCTCCGGCCAGAGGCGAATGCTCTAACCATTGAGCCACGGGTCCGCGGTGTTGTCTGTTTGTGATCGGGATTATATAGTAGTGGGTAACTGTACACCGGTCTGTTTCAGGATGTACCTAGGGCAGACCCGCGGCTCAATGGTTAGAGCGTTCGCCTCTGGCTGGAGAGACGCCATTTCGAAACTCGGTTGTGGCGGCAATTTTCGCTGCTACACTGGAGTTGGGGTATCACCACCTGACGATGCCTAATGAGACAGAAGATGTCTTTGTGGATGTCCCCGTGTTTGTCGGTAATACATTGTATCTAAAACTTAGCGAATAACGCAACTATTTCGCCTTGAACACATATGCTTGTGGTACCAAGATCTCGCAAACAGGGTATCAACCAGGATGGGTACATTCTGAAACAGATCGGTGCACAGTTACCCACTGCAATATAGAGTCCTCATCAATGAGGAGCGCTAAAACGGCAATAAGTGGGGATACCGCATTAAGGTAAAATACGTGGTGAGCGGAAAAAGAACTGAGGCGTCAGTAATGACTCAAGCTAAAAGGATATGCGATTTAGCGAATGAATGAGGAGGATGATCCACAATCCAGTTACATCAAGTGATAGGACTGTCTTTAGACGTCGTACTTGCCTTTGACTTATACTAATAACCTAGCTTTACATCTTGCAGTAAAACGACCTGAGCAACAGGAGCCTATATTTATGAAGTTGATTCTACTTAAACCATTAAAACCTCTATATGTCCCTATGAATATAATGTTCTTTGGTAATTTTAGAGAAAATTACATATTCATTTACACTCGTTAACCAAGCATTACATGTATAACCATCGATTTCGTAAGAAAGTTGGGCTGGGGGAATAGATATTTAGGTGGCTCTACAAGACAGTCTTGCCGATACTTCCTTGATGGACAACCCCGTTCAAATGTTGAAGAACAGAAGGATCTCGGTGTTTGAAAGAAGTCCTTGTCCAAACCAGCATCGCAATGTTAATCGGCTGGGGCGGACCGGCTGCGTGAGCATTTCTTGATACTTCAGAGGAAGTTAGCCCACACGTACGTCCGACCGCAGATATAGTTCAGTACTACTTTCACTTCACTAAATCGCCAATTAATACCAGCATAGGAAGACAATAGCATGCGATTATGCTAAGTCTACCGCAAGTTAGGCGTTGTAGTAGGCCTGCGGACAGCCTATACGCGGCAAAAGTCACTGCGTAATTCATAAGGGTATGACGTAGCTTTGGGCTTCTTGTTAATAACGCTCTGCCTAAACCCATAAACTGTAAATCGCCTTCATCCTATAGATTGGAAATGCATACTGGATTCCGGCTTCCAACAGGCACCTATAAGCCATACCATAATATGATAGATCGATAGAGAACTTAATTTTGAAGATAATATTAGACTTGTCAGCGAAAAATGGATCCATTTACGGAGAGCAAAAATAAGGTAAATTAAGGGGTCCAAAAAGCTGAAGAGTGAGCGGTCAAAGATCACAAAATACTCAAAGTAAGAAATCGACACGGTTACCACATCAGTTATGGTGACAGGTCAGCCTTCAGCTTCTCAATTTCCGTTTCTTCACACGTGAGGAATCGTGCTAAGAATGGGAGCATCGAGTTCTGGTAGGCCAATGTACGGCGGGACATATGAAGGAAGCCTCGGCACATTTTACGAGAAGACCTCGCACCCATTAGTTCAGAGTGGAGAGGGTGAGCAACCTCACTAAGGATGCGATCAGCGAATTGCTTGATCGGTTGAAAGTAGCGCTGTACTATAATGTCAGCTAAAATAAGCATAGGAATAACCGGCAGCTGAAGAAATCATGCGGAGAATACGTTTAATAATAAGCAAGTCTTTCTTAAGTCATGTTGGAAAAGTAACTGGAGAGCAATACAGAATGAGAGGGAGTATACATGCATCTATAAAAAACCAGATGAGGGCTTGCGGGGTGCGATATGAACACAAACGGCGGATGTAATATAAAAATTTGCGGATTTTAATAAAAAAGGTCTTCAATATGAAGAATAAATGAGTAAATGTTACACCAAGGTATCGGAAGGAGGATACTTTGTTGGGTAGAAAGTCAATAGTTTCAGGATTGGGAGAGGGTCGCAGCCAAAAGATACACTGGACTGACTTCCGCTCATTAAGTAAAAGGGCATTGTTCGACGAC
Organism: Ligula intestinalis; assembly: GCA_036362985.1. Lineage (NCBI taxonomy): Eukaryota > Metazoa > Platyhelminthes > Cestoda > Diphyllobothriidea > Diphyllobothriidae > Ligula > Ligula intestinalis. The sequence goes on along the minus strand of JAYGXS010000004.1, from coordinate 63,180,528 downwards.
CATGCCTTGACATGGTCAAGTCCATCCTTCAGTATTTGGAGATGTGTCTCGCTTTTGGGAGGATGGCCGAAAACCATATCATCAGCATATTTGACAAACAAACATGCGTTTGGAGATCGTAGGTCATCATTATGGCGGGAAAAAAGATGATAGGATACTATAAACCCCTGCTGAACTCCACAAATGTTGGGAAGGACCATGGATTTTCGCTTCTCGCTCTGAACGAAGTTTGGCAGGAAGTAAAATAGTCCCAAAGCCAAGAGACGGCCCAGCCAGGAGAGCCGCATGCAGAGGTTTTATTAAGATAGCGCGGGATCGTGTTGAAGGCTGAGGAGTAGTCGAGAAAAGCACATGCGTATGCACGGCATCCCTTATCCAAGTCTCGAAGAGCAGAATGGACTTCCAGAGCAAGAGCATCTAGTGTACTACGCCTAGCCTTATACGCAAACTGCAAGGGATCAGAAAAATTGGATTAAAACGGCTTAATGATGTCCAGAGCAACTCTTTCTGTAAGTTTGAGGAGTTCAGAAGAGCAGGCAATTGGGCGAAAGGATTTGGGACCTGTAGAAGTGGTTTTTTTCGGGATAGGAGTGATTTTGACCGAACGCCAACCATCAAGAATCTTGGACTCCATGAAATATAAATCAATAAGATGTGCCAAGACAGGAGCTAATTGAAAAGAGCAAGATTTAAGGAGAAATGGGGAGACGCCATCTGGTCCGGCAGCTGTTGTAGCTTTAACCTTGTTTAGGTGTTTCAGCACTTTTGCCACAGACACTGGAGAAAAATCACTTGGTGGTAAGGAAATAGCATTCGTCGGGAGATAGGAGTCGGTGGGAGTGTGGATGAATTTTCAGTTTTAGCTGCCTAGGTCAGCATCAAAATGCACCAGTGTGTTGCGTTGACCGAGGAGGCGTTTAAGACTCTTCCATATTTCAGAGGAAGAGAGAGGAGACGAAGATGCAGAAGAAGTAAATAACTGACTAACAAAAAGGTCATTTAGCCTTGTGATCTCACGCTTTATGAGGACGTTAACGTCCTTCAGTCTTTCACGTAGACCTAGTTTGAAAAACAGCTCCATATTTCTTCCCGAAGTTTTTAAATGGGGAGAAGATATTCGGTCTGGCCTAAGCATGACCGTGTCAAAAGGACAACAGATATTAAAAATTCCGTTGAGAAATTTTGTAAGATATCTCGAACACGACTCGGGTTTAAGTTACTATGGTTAGTAGAAGTAGCACTTTAGCATAGGCAATTACCTACAGCAGCATTATCTTAGTCCTCATAGTCCAGCTTCTAGTTAAAACGGACACAGCCGGGGAAGATAGAGGTGAGTGGGCGAAAAACGTGGCAAGCCTTGATGTTCTCAGGGCCTCAAACCGGTATTTACTCGAAATAACATCAACGAAAATTTTCCATTCCTTGCTGAGAAGGTATGATCTCCAGCGTTAATTTTCAAATCAGCGTCATTTTTGCCAAATATTAGCGTCAGAAATAGTACCAGTACTACTAAGACTCGGCTACATTGATAGTCAATAGTATTAGAAATAGTAGTAACTGTATCATTCTCGGACTCAGTGGGTCTGTATTCAGACCTAATAAGGGTGAAGTAAGGGTAATAAATGCAGTAGTACCAGCGCAAAATGCTACTGTCACTTAAGACTAGGTTAGGCGGTGATTCAGCTTGCATTTGATAAAGCAGCCTACACCGGACCCTATTTAGTCTGAGACTCCGGGAGAAGGTGAAGAGTGCGGAGACGCTAATTACGTCCTCTATCATTTTAAACCTAACACCTGAGACTGACACCTTCTGTACCAATCTGTCTGTGCACTTCATCGAAATCGATGGTCGAACACTGATTACGTCCGACCGCACACCTCGCTAAGGGGGCTCGAAAAAGAAGACCTTCAAAACAGCACTACTGTAAATTTGTAAGTAGGCGGTTATAATACATAATCACCCATCATCGGTAGATTGTCTACTGACGTACCCCCTAAGGGCACAGAAATCCCTGCGGGCACAGGATCACGGTGGAGCTAGAACTAGAAGACTCAGACAAAACAAGCCTTGTATTTACAAAATATATTCTTCAAATGTCTGTTTAGCGGGGACGAAGGTGGGGGTGGGGGCTTTCTACTTTCCGCGCCTCGATGACTTTCCGACACCGCCACCACCCCTCCTGCCGCCGCCGCCACGGCCACCGACACCACCTTTTCTGCCGCCACGTGCACTACCACCGGCGCCGCCGCCACCACGCGCGCGACCGGCACCGCCCTTCTTCGCCTTGTTTGCCCTCGCAAAGCTGTTCTGTTTCTCACGCTTGCGCCGCTGTTTCAGAATCTGTTCTGGCTTCCGCATCTGTCCAAAGGTGCGACTGCCTTTGGCCTGACGAATGTTCTTGTTGGCTTCACGAGCTGCCTGCTCCTGCCTCTTGCTTGCGTTCCGTTCAACTGAAAGAGACAGAGAGAGGGAGATGAATGCTATATTTAGGATTGAAAATCCTTAACTTTCAGCAAAAAAAGGCTCCATTCACGTAGAGCAAAAGATAAGGTATATAAAAGGTCATGTAACATTCCAGAATTAAAGTTTTACACGATATCCACATCGGAGACAGGTCAGATTTGAACTTCTCAATTTCCGCTTCATCATACGTGATGTAGCGTCTTTCTACGATGTGATCGCGCCCGGCGGCCCCTGGAATCACCCTACGAGGGACCCTTCCTTGCATCTCACGTGGGACGAACACATACCGTATCCAATGTGGTACTCGCGAGGAGGTCGTGACCGTTGACCGGCTCAAGGCTGCTGTCTCAGACACTTCATCGGACGAGCTCTCTGTTTCCCCTCCTCCTCAACCCTCTATTCCACCGTCCCGCATTTTACCTCCTCCCTCCTGTCCGCAACCCCAACCTGCTCCTGCCTCCAACTCTGACACTTCTGCCACTGCTCCCACCAACTCCTCTTCCACATCCCCTGTATATATCACCCGGAGTGAACGACATGTTTATTTCCTGACCGTTTTGTCACCCATATTTTTAAGGCACCAATCTTGCCTTCGGTGTCGTTTCCGCCGCCTTCGGTCTTGCAAGGGGATACTGTTGGAGCCTGCCTCGCTGACTCACGCTGGCTTCGTTGCCAAAGCCGCGCAAGTTCGCTGTGTACGCGCGCCGGCTCAACGCCTACGCACTGTGTCTGCCAACAGCTACGAGAGGTCCCGCGATGTCCTTCGTTTCCTATGCTCCACCGATTGTCGCGGCTCAGTGCTTCAGCCAATAGATGCGCTTATCTCCACCTGGGTGAGTGCATCGCCCAGCTGTCTCGGGTGCACTGCACCGAACACAAATTGGCTTACCGACTTGGCGGGCACAACTCCGCCTGTGTACTCTCGATTTTTTCTGGCAGTAAAGTTTCTGTTCTCCTACGCCGTCTTGTTTGACTTTTGATTTGGGGGAACCTGTTTGTCGACATCACAACCTGCGACAGATACGTTTAAGAGTGACCGCAGCCCACACGGAAGCGTCGAAGAGGACGGCAACTGAAGACTTGGCTCGATACCGTCCACCAAGACATGGAAGCAGTTCTTGGACCTTCTATCTTCAGTCTCCATCGCTGGAGAAGAGACTGGGTTGAGCTCTCTAGATCCCCTGCCGCCAATCGCCACTCATGGAGAGGTATCGTCCGTGACATCATTGAGGCCGGCTAGATCAGGCATGATCACAGCCGTAACAAATACAAGTAAGTACAGTAGTCGCCGGTTATTAAGCCCACGCTTAATAAACCCGCCACTCATTAAGCCCGATTTGGTCTAGGCCCGAGGTGGGCTTAATAAACGGCGACTGCTGTATCCAAATATAACGACTATGTGTGTCTTGAGCCCAGCAGGCATCTAGGCCGAAGAACTCCGGCTGAACTGTTATAATAAAAACCAAACACCGATAAATGCGACTATACCTTCTCTCACAATTACCGGACCCAATGCCTGACTGATCACTGCCTGAGCAAACCTGCTATTCCCTGAATCTCAAGCGTTTCGAGATTTCAAATAATTGTCTTATTATGACAATGTGGCGCTCACCAATCTGGCTACGGAACACCGACATATATCCCCTTGTGCCCTGGAGCCTCCATCAGAGACCATGCAGGCAGTGGCATTGCGAATTGTGGAATCGACAAACACAAGAGGTTAACATAATCAAGGAAGAGTTTGGAAGTGGCGGTAAATCGACCTGCTTAAACATTTATAGTAGTTTTTTATATTTTAAAAGCAGATAAGGGAGCCAATAAGGGCAAAGGCAACCGCGGGTTAGATGTGCAGCGCAGGTCCGCGCAACTTACATCGAGAGACCGTACCGACCACCTTGAGGCCACCGCCATTGCCTTCGGCACGCTCTTTTCCAGTTCGCTGACCCTGCATGGCTGCCCTTTGGAAAGCCAGCCTGCCGCGTGGGCGATTTTTAGCCGAGCCCCCCTCTTCCTCGACGTCCATGAATTCCACGACGCTGCCGTACTTTGCGTTGAAGAGGCTTGCGAAAGGAGCTTTGGGATCCTTCGAGCGGACGTTACGAGCGGGAGCAGCAGCGCCACCAGACACGTTTTTGCGCGGCTCCTCCACTCTAGCAGTAGCGTTCTCACCTCCCTCTACTTGATTAGGTTCCAGGTAGACCTTGCTGCGCTTCAGCCAGGTTTCATACCTATTCGCAAGGCCGCGAGTGGAGGGGGAGGGAAAATACGAATCACAATAACTTCCATGGTCAGTAGCATAAATAAGAACAAGGAGCAAAGCGAAGCACCGGTCAGAAACAATTCGCAGCGAAAGGCCGTAGCTGATACCTTTGATAGCTAGCCTGCTGACGGGGTTCGATAAACACCAAATTACTGTAAATGGGGCCCAACGACCTTGTGGGTATAAGTGAATCGAAAGTTCCACCCCCAACCGACAGTAGCATTCAGTGGAAACGCCATCCACAATCTAGGTATACAGTTGACTCATTGATTAATCTTCCACATAAAGGTTTCCTGAAAGCTCAGCTTATTCAGCCACGTACACACGCGCGTGCGCACACACACCTGCGTATGCAAGAGCGCGTCCAAATAAGCGCACCTGCCTAATGGCTACTTGAATCGGCCGATACAGCAAAGACCTCAACAGGCGACAGGGAAAATTGCACCAGCAGCTGGGAGTTCTGTACACAATAAATCACGCCCTCTGGTGACTCTCGCCTTTTAAATTCCAAGCTGGGATTCGGCCTGATGATTACAGTGATCCGGGTACACCCACTGCTTCGACAGCTACAAGCCTTACTAAAGTCTATAGTAAGGCGGACTTGCGCTCTGTTCCGGTCTCTTTCTCTCTTTCTTCATTTGACTGGTTGCCATGGCAACACAGAAGCCAGACGACCGATAGCCGACTCGGCTGCTGTGGCTGGAAAAGTTAAAATAAACCGTCTACACGTGCCACAAATCACCCGGTCTCTGACAACTCAACAGGCGCCTCGGATCTTACATAAAAGCTACATTTAAAAAGGGATCATAAGAGCCAGACTATGAAGACATGGTGTTGCTGTGAGGACGTGGGGAATGTTGCCAGTCCAGTTCAATTAGGGTAAGTTGCGGGAAATTTATGCGTGCATCTTTAACTTCTGGCACGCGGTCCGGAGCAGTGGGCAGTCGTCCACCTTTTAATCCAGAGTAAGGATTTATTATAGGACCGCCGCATGGCAAAAGTCCCCCAGCCCAATTATCTTATGAAATTCGTGTTTAAAGGTTTAATGTGTGGGCAAAAGTAGCTTGTGTAGCCCCATCCAGGTTTTTAAAACCCCAGCCTACTGTCTTACGGGATTGGTGAGATTTGGGGGTTTATGGGTGGGAAATAAGGATGGATAGTGAATAACGCATAGAGAAATAAGTCTAAAAATTTTCTAAATTTAATTAAATGTGTTAATTGCGGGCGCTATATAGCGCCAGCATAGAGCGCGTCAAACAAAAAAATGGCATATTTTTAGCGGGATGCCCTATATCCAGCAAACTGACGGTACTGAACTGTAAACGCAATCCAAACACCGAAATGTAAACAAGCGGAATATTAGTAAAACAAAAGTTCATAAATATTATGACAAGGTTAAAATAAGAATTTTTAAAGGAATATTTCACAGAAAACAAACATAACAGCGTTTGGCGCAACGTAAGCCCTTCTAAACAAAAACAGGGCAGCGAATGCAACACGCAAAAATATTTACAAAACCCAAAATTCTTACTCCGAAAACTAATGCTAAAACCAATCCATATCACAAACCCTAGCCCTAAAGCCAAACGCTACACCCTAACCCTAAACACTAACCCAAACCCTAAACTTAAATTTTAACCATAAGGCGAACCCTTCCCCTTGTCCTAGCCCTAACCCTTACCCTAGCAGTGCAGTAAAAGCGTCCTTAATAAAATTAGTGATAAATAAATAATGCAAACCAAACTTTCACATCTAAGGTATGTTTTTAAATAGCAAGTGGAGCAGTTGCTTCTTTATAAGCGAGATAAGTGGGATAAGTGTAATAGCAAGGCTGGATAGACGATTAACGGGAACGGTCGATTTAAATGAGAAGACGTAAATACGCCTACTGAAACGAATATAGTAGTTATTTTTAGTGTGCCTTTTTAAAATGGGGCTACTGAAGCTACGGTTACCAATGTGTGATCAGTACGCAAAAAGAAAGTGAATGACACATGTAGTTGTTTTACTGAACTAAAAATGTCGGTGGAAAAGTTTTCGAAAATGACAAAAATACTGAGAAAAGGCCTAAACACTACTAAAACTACGAGATCAACTGCATTGGTTAGTATAATCAATGAGAATTATCTAAAACAATCGTGTGTTTACCAGTTCAACCTCTGAAATAATTAAGACGGAAAATAAACCTACTGAAAATATGCAAGTAGGCTTTTTAAAATTATTAATAACTACACGCAGGCGGCCCTAGGATTAATCCCAACCAAATCCAGAAACTACAACTACCCACCCCCTTCATCTAGTCACCGAACGAAACTGTTGTCGCGGTTCAGATAGCAGAAGAAATTATTTCCTGATCCAAACTACATAATCTAACAATGACAACAGCGACGCCGGTATCAGGCAGACGCCCGCAGAAAAAAAAGACGGCAAAGGTGGATAGAGCTAAAGGAAAGCAGACTTACTTGTCAGTTTTATAGGAGGCAGGTATGTAAACGCCACTTTCAGTCTTGATTCGCGCCACATTTGCCTTGCCTGCGGCAACGTCCGAATTAACGAAACGTTTACGCTTGCGGTCCCATACCTGCAGGCTCTTCTTATAGCCCGCCGGTCGCCTGAAAAGAACACATGGAAATATAAGCAGGACGAAAACTCGGAGAGAGAGAGAGAGCAATCCTCTGGAGGCATTGCGCATTCTAGCAAGGCGTTTTAATAACAGACTTGTAGGCTCAAGTGATAGGGCCAATGTAGTCGGATGGCACAGTGGAAGGTAGTTGTTTCAGTAATTGAGGAATATAGACAGAAGCATTTGAGAACACTCTTTGCAACGTAGAAAATTGAGTACAGTGTACAGAGAAACAATTTATGTTGGGACGACAAAATCCCAACATCCCTTGGGAGAGGAAAGGGTATCCCATTGTTTGACCACTATGACAAAGAAGGATAACTTGCCCACATCTAGCCTAGCTCCTGAAAGCGCAGCTTAAATGAGTGACCGCGGAAAACGGTCGTTGTAGCAAATTAAAAGTTCCCCAAACGCCAGGTTACAATCCAATCCCTGCACAATGCGGAACGCCTGTAAGAAATCCCCAACTGACATTAAAACTGAAGAACAGAGCGCTTGGTGAGGGCTATAGCAGCAATTTGTGTCTACAATATTCTGGGTAACGCGATAGTGCTCATCATCAACCTGACCTAAGTGCAGGGCAGAATACGGCCTTCCATTTTTCCTTCGATTTTACGGCTTGCCGGCAGACGAGTTAACACTAGCGATCCGGACGAGCATGATCAACAGTAGATGGGACTCCAAAATTGTTACCATGACCATCACCACACTCTTTCCATTTGTCGAGAGTGAATACAGTACACTAAATTGTTGAAAGAAAGGTGTTGTGCTCATGAACATACAGTATATCGAGTGCTACAAGCAAAATACGGCAATTTGCGAAAGATAGGTAATCACTCGCAAAAAACATTTAGTGGGATTTAAATACCGATTAACGTGCAACCATATCACAAGCCTTTTCAGTCACGTCTAGATGCCGGCTTATCAATGAGCTTCTTTTTAACCCGTTACAAGAAATAGATTCTGTAAAAAGAATAGCTACTTAATTAGTATGCATTTTTATAATTGATTTTGACAGCCTTTTTAAATTAAAATATATTTTAGAGAAACCATGCACGAAAATGTTCTTTCTTGTACCCATTTGGTAGGAAATTACGCCTTCTTTAAATTGCATATTTAAAGAAGGAATCTTTTTCGGTTTTAAGAAAGTTTTTCAGTTACCGAATAATTTTGAAACCTATCGAGTGCTACACTTGAATTCAAGGTTTCCAAACTGCATGAAGTGTACATCCTGTTCAAGGAAAAGTGCGCTTTTGCCTACGGTTTGAGGAAGAGATCACATAGTTCTCATAAAATTTTTCAATAGATGTGGATCATGCTATAAACATTATAGGTAGCATTAATAAATTGACCGATACGATGCCTTACGAATGAACACCTCACAGTCGTAAAAACCTCATGATTACAATTTGTTCTGTAACTGAAGGATACCCTTTCTTTAAGTATAAAATTTAAAGAAGGCATAATCTGCTACCGAACGAGTACAAGGAAGATTTTTTTCGTGTATGTTTTCCATAAAATGCATTTGAATTTAAAAAGGCAGTCAAATTAATGAGGTACAAGCAGACTTCTTAAGTAGCCACACTTTTTTACAGAATATGCATCTGGAAAGCGGTCAAAAAGATCGTCGATAAAAAGCCAGCATCCCGAGGTGACTGAAAAGACTAGAGATCAGGCTGCACGGTAATCATTATTGCATTCCTACTTAATGTTGGTTCGCGAGAGAGAACCAGCCTTTCGCAAATTGCGGCATTTTGCTTACAGCACTCACCATACTATGGAGTCTTTTTCTTGTCTTGTTACGGCTGTGATCATGCCTGATCTAGCCGGCCTCAATGATGTCACGAAGGGTAACTCTCCATGCGTGACGATTAGCGGGAGCGCATATGGATAGCTCCACCCATCCTCCAGCGACGGAGACCAGAGAGAAAGTTCAAGAACTGCTTCCATGTCTTGACGGACGGTGTCGAGCCAGGTCTTAATTTGCCCTTCTCTCCGACGTTTCCAGGTGGGCTGCGGCGCCGGGTCGAGGGCAGCATAGGTAAGCTCGTGGGGCGGACGACGGAGAACGTGTCCAAACCACCTCAGCCGTCTTTCTTGATTGGCCTGAGATATCCTCGTGATACTATCACAGCGGGTGCTGACTGTCTCATTCGAGATGAAGTCGCCATACTTAACTCGCAGGATCGTCCTCAGGCACCGCTGGTCAAAGACCTCCAGTCTTCGCTCATCTTCAGCGCGCGCAGCCCAGCATTCACATCCATAGAGGACTGGCCGGATGGATGCACGGTATACACGAATCTTCGTGGCGATGAAAATGTCACGTTGGATCCATAGGCGCTTTCGAAGGGTTGAGAAAACCTAGCGAGCAGCATCGATACGGGAGACAATGTCGTCCATGCTCTGCCCATTCGGTAGCAGCCTCGCTCCGAGGTATTTAAAGCTGTCTACTCCTTCAAGTTGATGGCCATCAATCCCCAGGGGTGTCTTCTCCTGGTCAGCGATGCAGCTCGAGAATAACTTCGTCTTACCGGAATTTATCGACATGCCAACGGACACAGCGATCTCATTTAACCAAAGCTGGAGGCTAACAGTACAATATCATCGGCATAGTCAAGATCAGTTAGCCGGCGTCCATGTACAAGCTGAACACCGTCCTCTTCATGTAGGGCCTTGCCGAGAATCCAGTCAATGACGAAGTTAAACCGAATGGGCGAAAGGACGCGGCCCTGCCGGACACCAGACCGGATATTGAACGATTGAGAGAGATTGTTGTGGACCAGAACTCGTGCGGTGGTTGACCGATAATAGGCCTTAATTATGGCAATGAATTTGGTTGGCACTCCATCCAGTTCCATTATTCGCCAAAGGGACACACTATAGAATGCTGCATATACACGTATCACCGATCAGTATTTTCACAACGTCTACACTTGTCACTAATAGGGTAGAGCCAACTCAAATAGAAATCCGGACGACCATGGATGCATGTTCAAAAAGACTGTTACCATGACCTTCACCGTCCCCCTTTCATTTGTCGAGAGTGAATACAGTAAACGAAGTTGCAAAATTACAAAGTAATAAAGAAAACAATGGATGAGCAGGAGAAGGAGGAACAAGAAAAAAGGCAGTACCCATGGGATATCCCTACTTCGTCACCCTGAACGTCGAAACTGGCGGCCTCTGCGGAGAGCACAAAATTACCACCGACAGCATCCTGCGTCCGTGTGCTTAGGCCACGTTCACTGGCCTCATCCTCGCGCACCGATGGAACGAAAAAGGTAGTGTCCTTAGCGGGCGCTATGACCTACAGACGGATACAGAGAAAGGAGGAGGAGGAGAAAGAGACAATAGCAATAAGTATAAGGTGTTTAATTAATTCAGTAGTGAAAGAGCTTAAAAGCCTCTCAGGAAATAGAGCTTGCAATAGTAAACTTGGGTTTGGCCTCCAGTAACGGTTAGCATTAAGACAAATCACTACCTCCGTATGAGTTGGAAATCGGGCAACCCAAGAAATATTTTATTTGAAAAAAAGATGGTTATTGGGATAAAAGGGTAAATTTAGTCAGTAAATATTCAAGACTGGTTCCTCCAGCTCGTCTTCAGACTAGCCAGAATGTGTAACGAGCAACTTAAATTTCAAACGTGCAGAAAAAAATAGTCATATAGTGTGAGAGAGCTGATCGGTAGCTGTGGCTTCTGTCAGTCTGTATTATGCGGCCCTCGCCTCTTCCATCGTTCTTTTTGGAGATTTTATAAAATTCATCTAACCCTATGTGTCGGTTGATGCATGAACTGTCGAAGTGCATGGTCTCAAGAAATTATAGGCCTTTTTTGGAGGGGGCAAACGCTGACGGTGTGTTTTATTCCAGAAGAAGCTGTGTCCTGTATCAAGGTTATGCATAGCCAATTCGGATAAATAATCATGTCTTTTCATTGCCAAGTGGTGCTCGTGAATGCGTGTAGAGACGGACTTTCCTATTTGGCCACAGTATGCGGTATCAGATGCTTCGCATAGGATCTTGTAAACGACTTCTTTTTTATCGAAATAGTTAATTCTATGAAGAAGTGGATCCGACAAAGCAAAGGGAGACCGGAATGGCCATTTCTGGCTTACAAGCCGTCATCAGCCAGTCATACCCAATCTCGAGGGTTGGCACCCCCGAGATTTGAACCCGGAACCTTCGGTCATTGCGTAAGAGAGGCTGCCTCTAGTCCACGGGTCCCCTGCTTTGTCAGTTGTGATCGGGAATATGATGAATGAATGCAGGTGTTTCACCGATCTACTCAAGGAAAAATTAAGTTCCGCTTTGTTGTTAATTCTATTCTTAGGTTATACAAGCTGGACACGTAAAGTAATCGATGGTTTGTGCAACACTTTTATTCTGTGCAGTAAGAGAACATGTAGAAATGGCAGTTTATTGTTAATCTCCTTGGCCGTGAATTGAATTCCCAGAATGGTTGAGTTAATGATGTTGTGTTCACTGCATTTGGTAAGTCGATTAATTTTAAAATAAAGTCAATCTCACAGTTAAAAGACCCCTTGAAATTTGGCAAAAAATTTGACAGTTGTGCACAGATTGGTCTGGCGACCGTCAAGACATGGATTAAGGATAGAGGAAGTTTGGTCCTCAAACCCACTAACAATGACAGCATTCTAACAGGGAACGGAGGAAGCTGATGTGTCCAACAGAACTGCCCGCGATCCTCGCGACAGCCCCTGTTGTCGGCAGTTATCACGAGGTGGCAATAATCGAAGTCCCCTCCTGATACCAGACTCTATCAGTAGAGGAAAAATACTACTGTACTGCACGAACCACGTCTGTAACGCCTGAAAACAGCGCCCGGGTACTGGGTCCTACCCGGAGAATGCATACCGACGCATATTCCGTCTCTTTCTTTTAGGCTTACAACCATCCAACTTCTGCTAGCATCGTCGAACAGTCTGGAGAGCATGAAGCAGTTTTCTGGTTAATTTTCATAGACTCCGACGATCGTAACGACAGCTCAGTTGAAAAGCCCCCCCCCCAAAGACCAACAAATGAAGCCAGCAGCTCAGTTTTGCTTTTGTCTGCCATTCGCCGACAAACGTCTTCGAGCCAATATGTTGTTTGGAATTGTATGGGGACAAGTATAGGTGTCGAGGTGATACGGGTGTTCCGCTGTGTGGTAATATGAAAAACAATTAAGCAAAATCACGAAATTTCCACGAATGGATACGAAGGTTCGCGTTTCGGGAGATAGACAGCGAGCATCGGAATAGAGAGAGGGCTTCCAACCAACCAAGCAATCAAACAAGCGATAACAGTGAAATGTGGACTGCACTGCGGTGGTGATCTTAACTTGCGTAAGCTGGTGCATTAGTGACGCAAAAGGAGTAGGAAAGATAAATTAACCAGCCTGTCGTCAGAGCCTTGACTGAGATGAGGAAACAGACAGAGTCTTCAACTGGTCCGATAAATGCAAAATTTGGCGGCGCTTTCGTCCAGCAAGCATTCTCGACCTGCATTTGACCAGGGAAGGTTTGATGTTACTCCGAGGAGGGAGATGTTGACCCTGTGCCTAATAACTGTCCAGCAACAACAGCCCTACAGGCGAGTTAGCACATTAGTCTAGTCGACAATTTAGTCGGTAGACGAGCGTATGCATTGAACTACGAATCGGAATTGGCACACTGAAAACTCACCTCTTCCGCCACCTCCTCGCTGTAATCTGCAGTCTGTTTGGCGCGTTTGGATTGCTTTTCCTGAGCTCGCGAGATGATTGGGTCGTGCAGTTTGCGCTTTCGCATAATCATCTTGAAGGCCTCGGGATTAGCGTGCTTGCCGAGGGCCTCAAAAATAGTCTATAAGAAGGCGAAACAAGGACGAAGGTTAAACGCGACGAGGTTGAGAGAAGGAGTGGAAGTTTTTGCGAGTTTAAAACTACAGGTTACCTGCCAGTAAAATGAACGAAAAAGGACTGACTATTGATAAAGGCTGGTACTGAAAAAATCGTATCAGAGTAACGACAAAGGTGTGCATATATGCACCCTTGATTTGAAAAGCGTTTACATTTTCAGGGTCGACAGTGTGGGCGAATGAGACCGGCAAGTTCGCCAAGCAGATTACTGGAGGTAGCGGTCTTCAAATTTTGGATATAGTCCATTGTGAAATGAATCCGACAGAGCGAAGGGAGACCAGAATGGTAATTTCTGGCTTTTTAACCATTATCAGTCAGTCATACCCAATCTCAAGGTTTGCAGTCCCCGAGATTCGAACCCGGGAGCTTTGGTCATCGAGTTCCCTATTCTAACATGGTACCACCGGCTCGTTGCTTTGTCGGTTGAGATCGGGAATATGATGAATATATGTGCTTCACCGGTCTCGTAGAGGAACAATTAAGTTCCGCTTCACCCACCAGCTCACAATTAAAGTCCACACAGACAGTCACCTAGTAAAATAATGAGATATGATGAAGTGGCCTGCGTTTGCAAGCTCAGGTACTACTACTTAACCGTTCTTTACCATTGTGAAATATACTGTGTGCATTTAAAAGGCACAGGGTCCGAAAGAAAGCTTGTTTCAAACAGAAACCAAGTAGATTGATTGGTTATGGAATATGTGAAGCAAGACAGAATAGCAAAATTTATTCGCGCGAATAAATTTCGAGAGCGCTTTTCAGCTGCTTTTGCTCCGTGCATGAACAACGAAGTATTAAAAGAACACATCAATTTGAATTTACACAAAATCGATAAAAGCAAGGTCGTATCAACGTGGCAAGTGACCAAAAGTTATGTCAACTGTTAAACTTGGGACCAAAGAAATGGGGGGGGGAAATTTAACCAAATAAAGGTGTGGTATGTATTTACCACGGCAGTTGAAGATTGACTACATGGTCTAGTTGCTTACATAGGTCGGGTTTCTCCCGCCGTATGTAGGATGCTTCCATGTAGCGTAAGGTCCGGTTTGTTCGTGCTCGAACAAGAACGCGGAAAGATGTGTTAGTGTCAACCGAATGACCACTGTCTAGTAGGTGTTTTGTAATAGATGAACGTGGTACTTTGTTCTCCTGTTTTAAAAGCCAAGGCAAATGCTTAGCAGCCCTGGTTGCCAATTGCCTTTGCGTACGGCCAATGTACTTGCATCCGCAAGTGCAGGTAAATTCGTATACACAGTTTGAGGTGGCGTGCAAAGGCAAGGCATCCTTTGGCCGGTTAATTGGGAGCCTTTTTGTTGAAGTGAGGAAAACAAGTTCGGCTGCATAGTAAGTTCTTTGAATAGAACACCGTAGTCTTCGCTTGATTGAATTCACGATGTTGTCTCCTTTAAATGGAAAGGATATAAAAACGGGCTTTCTCGGAACCGACTGGTCCGTAGATTTTGGCCGTAAAGGGCAACTGTATTTTTGGATGAAACGCAAGGGGTAGCCACGCTTGAGTAAGGCCTCTTTTATGTAGGCAAACTCTGTTAGTAGGGTCTCGCTGGAGCAGATATTCCTGGCTCTCTGGAATATGTATTTGAGGGGTCCCTTCTGGATGTACCCTAATTTGAACACTTAATCTAAATTAAGGAAACCTCGTAGGGGGCGGCCGAAGGGGTGAAAGGATGGAATACTGTGGCAATAGTATTTACTTTCAGGCTGCGTTATATCGCCTTTAAAAACTATAAAACAGAATGCTTAACTTTGCTCTGAACGAACTGTGTTACGTTGGGTCGGCCTGACAGTGAAAATCTCCAAGTAGGGGCACTCATAGACAAAACGAGGGTGATTTAAATTGCCCGCTCTCGTTAATTTATATGCAAAGACCCCAGAGCGAAGCCGCAAGGCAAAAACAAAGTCATTCTTGGTTTCCCGGTGGTAAAAATATACTAATGAGCGTGGTAGATTTGTGGCGGACGACCGAAATGCCTTTTCCCTTTCGTTCTCCAAGGCCCACTGCCCTAAAGTTATGCTTCGTCACAAACAACTGTTCCAATGCTTTCTTTCACTGGTGTTTCTAGCCCTCAAAGCTTGACCTCGCAGCTGCTTCTGGCTAACCAATAACAGCTGCGTCAGCGTACCCTGTCGTTCGGCGTTCCGACGGCTTCCCACAGTTGACCTCAGCTTATTTAATCACGTACACTAGTGCACACACACCCATGTATACATGTGCGTCCAAATAAGAACGCCTGCCTAAGGGCCACTTGAATAAGCCACCCCTCGGCCGATGCAGCAAAGACCTCTACAGGCGACACCCCCTCGAGCAAATTGCAACACATCAATTGCAAACCACTTGAACCTGTTCCGCAATCCTACTTGAGTAGCTGCCACCACTGTTTTATTCTCTCTCAGGTCTGGCTGGACGCAATCAACACTAGCCCTGGCTTTGCCACTGGTCGCTGCCGCCTGACAGTTCTGTTCACAATAAAACCCGCTCACAGGTGACTTCTGCCTTTTACTTCCCACCTGGGATTCAACGTGATTATTTTAGCACAGGCTGTCTAGGCCTGAGGTTGGAGGATGATGAGCCGACGACCGTCAGTAATAGCTATTCAAAGGTCCCAGCCCGCATTGGTAAAACTTCCCGACTAATTGGCATTCACCATGCGAGAGTCCGTAAGGACTTTGGCACGGGTAAGACGCGTGTTTTATACTGCAATCAGAGTAAATGGATCAGCTGGTGGGCAGAAATACTCGGTAACCAATGGGCTGGTGTTCCCCGAAAGCGGAAACAATGCCAAATTGATACAAACTGCAGGCATCTATTTTACCCGAGGTATCTGAAACTTAACGTGCACCATAGTAAAATCTATTAAAAGTTTCCAGCGCAATGACAGTAAAAGGTCCCAGTCTTATGAATAAAACTGTCACCAGAATTTAGTTGCCGTAGCATAGGTGTTTTTCCTGTCTTCCGGGGTTTTGGCGGCGTCCAAGATGTGCTTTACGAATCAATCTTACTACTATATGTGCCCTTGGTTGACTTAATTAGTCTTAGAAACGGGTTATGCAACCGTTTTCTGCTAACGTCTCTGATGCTGAATCCCCAAATGGATGTTGAAACGTCAGGCGAATAAAAGCATTGTCCAAGCGATCGAGTCGTCTTCTTCTTACTCTGTTTAGTGGGGCTCCCTAAAAATAAACTCCCCCCCCCGGCCCAAGTGTCTTACGGAATTTGTGGTTAGAGGTTAAGTAGTAGACTAATTGGTGCAAATGCGTGTCAAATTAAGTGGAAAGTAAATTAAAGCCATTTATAATAGTTTTAGTGAGCTAAATATAATCGAATTGACCAACATGAACTCCTGTTGCTCCGGTTACTGGTGCCTATTGGCCAATAAGAATGGTAGACGATTGCTATTGGCAGAAATTCAACCTTAGGCTGGTGCGCTTTATTTTAGGCGGCCCCACAAGACAGCCCTACCCCAATCTGTATGCACAAACATGCCCGCTATTTCGCGCTGGAGGAATGAAATAGAGACTTGGTCGAAAAACAAGAACTTTTCAAAACTAAGCGTAGAATTCTGGAAGAAACTCACCGGGAGCCTTCGGCTGCGCAGCATCTGGAGAATGGACTCCTTTTGTGTATCTACATGGGCCGCTTCGCCGGCTGAAGAAAATAAAACCAGTACTTAGCTATCCATATCTGAAATAACAGAACTTAGAATGTTGTGGACTTCACAGAAGAGGTAAGTGGGAAAACAGGGTCAGATACTCATAAAAAACGCCTGATAACTGCGAGCATTCATGGACATAAACCCAAAGAAGCACTAAACCTTCGTGTCGGAGCCTACTACAGGTAAATATATAGAAACGTTTGTTGGGTTACTTCCTAAAAAATGCTATATTATGTTTGTTTTTTAATAACTACAAAAAAGAGCATTAATTGGATGCTTTTTGGCCGTCAGATTATGTACACAAAACGTAAATATATTTGAAGCGAGTTCCGATAGAGATAAAGGGAAGTGAGATGTCGATTTCCAGTGTCAGCCAGAAATACCCGACCCCAAAGTTCGGGTCCTTGAGATTAGTCGCTGACAGGACAACGAGACCATGACTCAGTGACAGAAGATTGCATTTAATGAGAAAAGGTTCCGGGTTTGAACCTCAGTTTCCCCAGGCTTTGGGCCGGCTATGGCTGGCTGATGACGGCCAATAACCTAGAAATGTTTAATCACAGTCTCCCTGGCCTTAAGCATATACCTATGGACGCTATGCGATTCACCGCGCGAGTTTCACACTGAGTTCGAGGCCATCATGGGACGAGCGGGCACCATAACCCGAGCGGTCAGAGAAAGACACTCAGTTAGCTAGAGCTAGCCTTATCTGCCATGATTTTTGTTAATGCAGAGGTCCCTGAAGTCCGGTGGCTTGAAAGAATATCACTAGAAAAAATCTATTTTCGGATAACAACTAACAAATAACATAGACTTTGTTGTATTATAGAAGGTCCAGAGGCAAACGAAAAAATGACCAAAGGGTTGGGAATACTGTCCTGTGAGAACATAGTGTTGACCCTCGACCGATTCCCCCCCCCCCCCCCCCCAGGCGACTACGAGGGGACTTCACATTGGCTTTCCGTGTTATGGATGACCTGGATTTTTGACTTGTCGCCAAGGATTTTTTCACACAGAAAAACACACCCACTTTGCCCCCAAAAATACTTCCAGGCAAAGCAAGGATCGATGTGCGCAAGTTTTTCTTCAGAGTGGTTGCAGTGTGGATCAGAGTACCCGAAGATGCTGTTCTCTCCACCTGTGTGAGTACATGTAAGAGCAAACTGAGCATGCATTAAACTTCTTATTTACCACCAGGTGCAATCATACTACTCATAATAAGTGAGAAGTTGTGTATTTCTACTGGTTTGGAGTTGCCGACGGCTGTTCGCCCCTGGCCTGTAATTATGAAAACGATCTCTGTTTAATTCTTATTCTGTATTAATTTATTTATTAGCCACTTTGTTACCAATTGGGAGCTCTAAGACGGTCGCCTACCATTCCTTTAATAAAATTGAATTGAACTGAACGTATTTAGAAAAAGAACGATAAACAATGCCCAAACCGGCCAACGAGAGGTCGCCAACCTATTAGTAACATATGTGCCTTGTTTTGGAGGGGTAAGTACCTGCCTAAATGTCACTACCAAAGTCCAGGCACAAGTAATAAAAGCATGCAACACGGAGTAACAAGACTACTATAATCATGACCCTAAAACAGAAGCGGGCTCATTGTGGATAAGCTTACTGTCTGCTCCAACCGCTACCACTCCGAAGAGTTCACTTAAAGGAGAGTGATGCAAGAACCTGGGGCCGTTCTATAATTGCTATTTCGAGGTTGCGCCAAGCTTTAAACCAATTTCCCTCAAAAGCTGCCGTTAAAAGGAGAATATCCAGCAATAGAGCGAAGAAAAACCAGGAGGGCAATACACCCATCGAAATGTCTACTTTCAGGGGCGGGCGGACACAACTAACTCACAGAAAATAGGATGTACTGGCAGCGACACGATCTCTGATCGGATCTCCTTCGCGCGCCGAACGGATTCCGCACTGGCCCGGGGACGAGTTTCAATGTACTTGTTCAGCGCACGCTTGCAAACTGGAGCTGCGGATGCCTATGAGTGGAGGGATGGGGACGAAAGTAAGCAGGCAGTAAAGACAACAGCTCAAAATAATACCAAATAGCAGCCTCCCAACGCCTATGATGCTAATGAGACAGGAGCCATCGATCACGATGGCCAAAAGTCTGTAAATGGGGTCGATCATGTTCCAGGGTTTGCTCATATGCTGCTGACTTTCGTGTGCGTACATATAGGTGTTTCTCCAAGAACCTACCTAATTCTACACAGATGGGTAGCAGTTCCTTGAAAATATACATTAATTCAACAGCTGGCGGATCACACTCACTACTGCCATCCATGTGCCACAGACCGTTAACTGGCAGGACATGTGGTAATAATAAAAAATCGCAGCATTAAAGAAAGTGAGGCTTCGAAAGGATTCAGAAATATTCTTTAAAAAAACCTATTAAGTCGCCTGTTGCACTGTCGAAGAACGGAATTGCGCATTAAAATGGTAGAGGTAAATTCAATGACCAACGGTCCAGGTTTCGAATCTGGGGGGTTCCGATCCTATGGGTTGGGTATGACCGCCTGATGACGGCTAGAAAGCCAGATATGGTCATTCCGGTCTCCCTTTGCCTTGTCGGATCCACTTCATCCTATTTCACTGGTCGCTATGCGGCCACCTGCGCGGGCTCTAATAGGAGCTCCTGGACTAAAACGGAACGTAACTGTTCCATTACCAGATCGACAATGCCCACATATTTATCATTAAAAATCGTTTCAGGGACGGAGGATTCAAATTAGGTTTTCCGGTATGCAGTTAGTTCTGCGACAGAACTCACACCATAGTCAGTAAAATTTTCTACAACCAAATTTTCAACTAGTACAAGTCATCATGCAGGTGTCAGTGTGGCATTTATGTAAGAGTTCGTGGTATCTGGTAGCCGAACAGTTGTAACGTAACAGTAGTTTGTCCATCGAAAACGACAACGAACACACCTAACCGGGCGGAGAACAGAGGTGACTTTGTAGCACCTGCTTCAATACCGTCCTTCTCTGGCGACCCGATGCCCGCGGCAGGCCGATTAACTGACAGTCACCACCGGCGCCAAAGCGCACCGGCCCACCCACAGGCTTGAGCTGAACTGCGCCATGGTCGCGCGTGCACTTCGGACTAGCTGCGTTGGCCAGCCTACCTGGCCCACGAGTGACCTTGTCATCAGACCCCCTAAACCACGGCCTTTGACGCAACCAATCACGCTTCCCATAGCCAGATAGTCTACACTGCTACCCGAGCCGATCCAAGCGCGTAAACAACACACCTCTGCTAGCATACCGTCGAACGGTTGAAATGCCCAGAAACCGCTGCTCCCACGCTCCCAGACGGACGCATTTAATACACAGAAGACCAACAGTCGATTTACGTCAACTGGCATTGTGTGTACCAATGAATCACTCCTAACATCTGACTACCTTTTTCCATCAGACGGAATATTCTTGGTGTTGTGGTTATAGTAGATCACCTATCCTAGACGTCAATTGAGTTGAACTCTCGCTATAATCTAGCGCAAGTCACCGGCCCTGAAACACGCTGCTGTGAAGCACACGGCACACCTCATCAAAACTACGGCCGAACTTTTGTAGCGGTCTAAGTAGTTGCAGCCTCATGTGGCTGGCTGGCTAGTAGCCCTTGTTGGATCAGGAGCCCCGCCGGGTGGACTGCAATCCCGGCGGCGAGGAGAAGCCGGAGCAGCATGGTCGGGAGGGGCTCCTCCGTCATCAAAAACACAGATGGAGAGGAGGGGATATAGATCCACCGTAGGGAGGGTTGGTGTAGCAGACCTTGGCCGCCGTGAGGGCGGGTGGAAAGGCGGTAGAAGACGCGTCTGCTGTTGTGGCAGTGGCGAAGCCAGGGCTGGTCCTGACTGCGTCCTGTCAGGCCTGAGAGAGTTGACTGTCTGTTATGTAGGGGAAGGACAGTTGCTTGACTAGGATTTTGAAGCGAGTTCGAGTGGTTTGCTATTGGTGTGCTGCAAATAGCCTGAGCGGATGTTGTCTGCAAAGGCTCCCTGCTGCGTTGGCCAAAGAGTTGGTGTGTGAAGTAGGTCTTTGGGAGCCGCGAGTACTCGGGCACGCGTGGGCGTGCGTGTGTGCGCACGTATGTCTGCGAGTGGAAGTCGGTCAAGTGGTGGTCTTCAGGTCACCAAGTGGAACAGGCGTTTACGAAGGCACATGAAGTTGGGGCAGCGGGCTTCGGTGAATGAAGGGGGCAGGAAGAATTATGGCTCTCCGCCACCCTATCAACGTCGTGCGTGTGCATAACCCCTAAAGGGGCCGCGTGATAAATGCGTTGGATTAACACGGGACCCAGATTTTGGTACGGCAGGCGTTATTCGGGCTGCGCATCGAAACCAAATGCTGAACACGGGGAGCGTGGTGACACACGTAGGGGCGGCCTCGGCCGCGCCAGCCGCCTGCGCTTGATCCCACCTCTGGTCTTCTTGTCTCTATCTTGACACCAGGTTGAGGTGGGTGAGGGAGTGCGGTAGATGCTGAGCAAGTCTATGATTACAAGATACTAATCCCCCCACTGTTAGGAGCATACGGTGGAAATCCTCGAAATCAGTGGCCTAACTGTCGTGTGCATCTGGTAGTCCTCAAACTAATCTGATCCTCAAGTGTGTGAGTGTGAGAGCGAGGGACCGTAGTAGTCTTTCCCCACTCAGTTTAGCCCAGTGACAATGCTGGGTCAAACTACCTGGGTTTAGTGGCAGATCCAGCACAGTATCCCGTCTGCGCTTCCCACAACACAGCCGGACTTGCTCTAATTGCCAGGCCAGACTTCAGGCACAAATTCCTCAATTTCGGAACCATACAGCGTCTACCTCGTCTGGTCTCATCAACCATTCAAAGTATTTAGCGGCAAAGGAATACAGCTTGCGATACAGAGCCCTAACGACCGTGAATAAACGCCAAACGATACAGATAACCTCATAAAACTGCAGACCACAGCACTGTGTAGCAAGTAGCGCAGAAAAAAGCACCGTGGTGCGTCTCAGCAGGAGAGGTGGGGATCACCCTACCAGCGTGGCATTTTCATTGATACGTTTGGCTATACTCTCTTGGCAAATACGAAGTGCGTCTCGCGGGAAGGTGCCAAGCAGTTCGTTGGCCCAGGTGGCGGGGCCTTCGGGCTGATTTTGTTGTTGCTCTTCAACCGCCGGCAAATGGGTTTGAACTCGCCGGCCCAGAAAAACGGACAGATCCACCAGATACGGCAGCTCGTCGGAGTCGACGAAGGAGATGGCCATACCGGCACGACCAGCACGCGCCACCCGACCTGACGATAAGAGGAAAAATAAACAACCTCGGAATTACCAAACTAACAGCAATAAGTGTCAAGAAGCAGGGAAATAACACTAAAGGCATTGTGACATTCGTCACGTCGGATTTATTTGCTGTTAACTGCGTATTAGGACTGGACCCTTTTCTTTCCAGTCGAATGCACGCTGGTGTTAAAACTAGTCCCCCGACCAAGTACCACTTAAGTGGTACTTGAATACTGTCCCCAACCCCCGTTCGGCCTTTCGCCCTGGTGCGCGGTGGACGCACCGCCGCTGCTCTCACTCATGGGTCTCACGGTTGAGCTCCACGCCAGGCCGAGTCAACCCTCTGTAATCTCTTCTCCTATTTTTTTGTACAAAAATAAAATCTCCTTCTACCTTGGCTTCTACGATTTCTCTTAATTGTTATGACCCGCCTGGTACTGCTTACTTAGTTGAACGCCGGGCCAAGGAACCCATAAGAGTGAGACAGAGAGAAGTCGGGTTGGCCGGAGAAAGTAGAAGTTTACTGCGACAAGCACGATTCAGCAAGTCAGAGCAGTGTGTACAGTCTAATAACCTTTTCCCACAATGCTTCCGCCACCACCACTGCATCAAGAGACAACTGTTTCAAGAACTATTGCTACTGCCCCCTTCCCCTCGGGTTCGCTGACCGCAAACGCTTGCAATTCACTCCCCTTTCCGCATAGAATTGCCTATGTTCACGTCCGCTCCACGGTCTCTGTTCCCTGCACCGTATTTTTATTCGCTCCCTCGTACCTTCGGACTGGTGTGCTTATGCCTTGATAAACTAGCAGCAACGCCTCTGCGTCATTCACAAGACTGCTGATCTAAGCATCTCGAATGTACGTCCAGCCCCTCTTTAAATTGAATTGAACCCGCACGGTTTGAATTTTCGAGCAAAACCAAGGCGATTATATTTCAAGTTTTATACAGAAAGATACCGTCTTTGGACAAAAATTGAATCAAAAAACCTATTATTCTAAACAATCTTCCGTCCAATTTCCTTTGATACCCCCACTGCTCGACGAGGAACTCTTCTCCAAATCGGGCATCTCACTGGAAATATTGGCTCGGCCTGCATAGTCTAATTGTCCCAATCAGTCTTGTCAGGGTTCTGAGGAGTATCCACGGACAGGCTGAGTCGTTATATTTATATACTGCTGTGTATAATTACTAGAAGACTATAATTATCTAAGTAAAGGCCACCTTATCATTTTATATCTTGCTTTTTTCAGCCCAAATTAGTACCAGTTAGCAACTATTAGACTACACTATCTCGGTGTATAATCGCTAGAAAACTTTGTTCATATAATTAAGGACACCCTATCGTTTGTAGTTTCCTTACGCCAATATACTCCCTGGTAGTAGCTATTAGACTACACTTTCTCGGTTGCTGATACGTCTAGTCTGACCGACGCCGCAATAGTTTATAAGTATAACGTTTGAGCTAAAGTTTTAGCATGCAGAACTTAGAAGTCCACGACCAAACTGTGGATGGAGAAAAAGCCCTTTCGGAAGCCGGCGTCGATCCCCCGACCTTCGATTTAGGAGGCGAACGTCTTAGCCGCTCGGCCACTACGACCCAGCTTTGCGACTCACAGAAAGTTAAGTGCATTGACAGGGTTGACGCGATAAATTTTGCCAACGAACTCCACGACCAAACTGTCCCAGCCACTGCAACCCAGCTACGCGGCTCACAGAAAGTTATGTGCATTGACAGGGTTGACACGATAAAATCCGCCAACGACCCAACTGTCCTAGGTGAAGAAAAAGTTTTTTCCGGAGTCGGCATTGATCCCTCGACCTGCGATTTAGGAGGTGAACGTCTAGACCGCTCGGCCACTGCAAGTCACAGAAAGATAAGTGTATTGACAGGGTTAACACGATAAATTCTGCCAACGAACTCCACGACCCAACTGCCCCGTATGACAAACAGTGCGACATAAGAGACAAGGGTATAAACCCTACGGTCACTATGACCACCTCGCACAATTCACAGAAGGGTGAGAACAGTGACACGGATGACACGCATTGCCCGACGGCAAGCGAACATTGCAAACATTGCCCGAAAATATCAAAATTGGAGTCACGTATAGATTTACTAGGGGATGTTATCACATGGTTTCTCAAGCATGGCGCATTAAAGCCGCTAGATGAAACCAGTGGAAATCAGCAGCTAGAATCCGTCTTGACGGAAGTCGCTACCAGGCACCAGGCAATCGGTCCAAGCGCGATTAAAACTGAAGAGAAGCAAACACAAACAAGCCCTAATATACCGTCCCAAGAAAGTTCAGGTTCTGGGATCATCAAAACGGCCAGGAGAAGAGGGAAGCGTCTACCTGACCAACCAGTCTCACCCTCTTTACAGGTCAAAACTAGTGAAATTGCACGAAAGGGGATCAGAGAAGAGCTGGGAGAAGAAAAAGAGACAGTATTTGCACCGAGAAAACTGCAGTCCGATGCACACAAAGCGATGAAAGCGAAGGAAGCCGCCGAAAAACAAACGAGGGAGCCCATACTTACAGTGCACGCCCCCACAGTTGATCAATCAGCCACCGCTGAGACGAGTTTAAACAATCTCGCCGTAAACAACAAAAACACGATTGGTTCGCCACGTAAAGTACAGGCTGCCGTCAGCAAAGACACGAAGGAAAACACGAAAGCGTTGCACCAAGAAGTGACCGACGGCGTAGAGGGGACGCAGAAAGTCACCGATAGGGGCAAAAGTTTCGTAATACCAGGTCTACCGGAATCCACTGCCAGTACTGCTATTAACCAGAAAGTGGGTGACAGTGTCGCAGGCCCGAGCCTGAAGCCCACAGTAGAAAACGAGGGCAGCACATCAACCATACAGTCCAGTCGCACACAAGATGGTCACAATAGCAGCACAAGAGCTGTTAACGAGCAAGCAAGCGACAGTGTCGTAGGCACGAAAAATGGCACTAAGAGAGAAGCCAGCATCATCATACAGGGATTAACGGAATCAACCGCAGCCACTCCCATGGACCGGCATTCCGCAGATGTCCAGCTCTTCCATGCCCTTATGAACAAAATGCTGGGACCCAATGTACCATTAGTGCGAAAAGGCCTTTCGCCTTGGCAAACGGCCTGAGAGCCCAACTGGAACGGCACGTCCCAGACCTCTGAAAGTGGTCATGACAAGAAGCCAAGACGCCAAGCTCATTCTATCTAGGCGTTTTAAAATAAAAGACTCTGACCCGGGAGTTTTTTTTTCAACAGGAGTTCTCAGCTGCAGAACGGAACAAACGTCGTCAACTTGTTTCCGAAAAGAGGGAGCGGGCCAGCAAGGGCGAACAAAACTTGGTTATTTACAACAACCAAGTGATTCAACGTCCATTGTTCTCACCTTGGATAGGTCCGTTCCGGATAACCACACAGTCGGCTCAGTAGAGGGAGGATTGAGCCCAATCGAAAAACATACAGAGGCAGAACGAAGGGGAAAACATTTGGTTATTTACAACAACCAAGTGGTCCAGCGTCCACTGTTATCCCCCAGGAAAGGTCCTCCCCGGATGACCGCACAGTCGATCCGGAAAGGGGCGGGGAGAGCCTGACTGTAACAAATTCTCGAGCAAACAGAAAGTTAACTTTCATGTACACAAATGCACAGAGTATGCTTTCAAAGCTTGACGAGCTGAAGATTCATGCCTTTGAGTTATCACCAGATATAGTTTCAATAACGGAAACTTGGCTGTCTGAACAGGTAGCCGACGGCGAGGTATCCATGCCTGGCTATCGACTGTTCAGAAAAGACAGAGAAGGTCGTCAGGGCGGTGGCGTAGCAACAAACGTGAAAAATGGACTCACAGTTTTAGACAAAACGGATAAACTAGCGTGTACTTTCGAGGCCATCTGGCTGTCCATTAAAGTACCCGGTGCACCCAACCTCGATGTACTGACACTCTACCGACCACCGAGAAGAGAGCCAGTAGTGGATGCCTCCTTGCTAGAGGAGCTGGAAAAGATAACTGCACGATCGGACATCCTGATTGTGGGGGACTTTAACGCGCCTCACATCGACTGGGGTGCGGCCTGCGCACATAGCTCCGATCTAACCTTCGACAGCTGCCTTCTGAGCATGACTCTGAAGTTATTTCTCACGCAACACGTCACTTTTCCGACAAGGATGCGCGATGGCCAACAGTCCAACTGTCTGGACCTCGTTCTCACGAAATCGCAGGACAGCATCGACGAAGTGTCATGTCTCCCACCACTAGGTAAAAGCGACCATGTTGTACTGCTATGGGAGTACTCGTTATTCTCAATACCGGAGAGACCCTCAACAGCCAGACGAAATATTTGGCGAGGCGATTTCGATCGAATGAAGACCGAACTCACGCGCGCCGATTGGGAAACTCTATTTTCTGGAAACATAACTGCGGACTGGGGAGCGTTCCGGACCACACTGCACAGACTCATCGACAACCACTGTCCGATTTCGCGGAAAAAGGTGAACACTAGACCGCAATGGCTTACGCAGGCCTTAAAAATAGAAGTGAACAAAAAGCGGAAGCTGTGGAAAAAATGCTAGCAGACAGGACTCCTGCATCTGTCAGTGCCTACAAAACTCAGAGAAACCGGGTCAAGGGTCTTATTCTCAAAACAAGACGGGCTTTCGAAGCAGACTTGCTAAACCGGACCACAGTGAACCCCAAACTGTTTTACAGTTATCTCAGGCAGAGTACCAAAAACAAGGATCCGATACCCCTGCTAAGGACCGCTGAGGGAAGAGACTTGATAGATGATGAAGCGAAGGCTGATCATCTGTCGAAATTTTTCCAATCAGTCTTCACAAAGGAAACGGCATACGATCACCCCACCGACGACACCGAAGCGGATACAGTAGTTGAGACTGTCCAATTCCCCGAGGCTGCTGTTCTTAAGGAACTCTTAAGCTTAAAAGAATCTAAGTCACCAGGTCCCGACAACGTAACAGCCAAGATTTTGAAGGAGCTCGCCAATGAGTTGGCCAAACCACTCTCTATGCTCTTCCAAACCTCCTTCGAAACAGGATGCGTACCAGTAGATTGGAAATCCGCGAGGATTACACCGCTATACAAGGGGGGAAGCCGGGTCTCAGCGAATAACTACCGACCAGTCAGCCTTACTGCAATCTGTTGCAAAATCATGGAAAAAATTATCAAGCAACAACTTATACAGTTCCTGGAACAAAACCATCTGCTATCGGATGCTCAGCATGGTTTTCGTAGAGGTAGGTCCTGCGTTACAAACTTGCTCTACTGTTTAGAACGGTGGACTGAGGCAGTCGATAGTGGAAACTCAGTGCATGCTGTCTATATTGACTTCAAAAAGGCTTTCGATAGCGTGCCACACCACCGCCTCCTTTATAAAGTCAGCCGCATAGGAGTAAGGGGTAGGCTCCTTACGTGGATAAAAAGCTTCCTAATCGGTCGCTCGCAAACTGTCCACATCAGCGACAAACAGTCAGCCAAGGTTGAGGTTGAGAGTGGTGTTCCCCAAGGCTCCGTTCTCGGCCCTATTTTGTTTGTTATCTACATCAACGACTGTGTCCGCGAACTGGATTGCGGCATCGCCATGTTTGCCGATGATATAAAACTTTGGAGCGAAATTCGAGCTGTGGCTGACGAAGTGCACTTACAGGAAAATTTAAATAGACTTCAAAAATGGTCGGCGGACTGGCTCTTACCGTTCAATGAGAGCAAGTGCACCACCATTCGAGTTGGCAAATCCGGTTCTTCAAACGGCACGGCTTACCGACTGAATGACAAACCATTGAAGGAAGTGAACGCCCAGAAAGACTTGGGAGTCTGGATCACACCCTCGCTTAAACCATCCCTGCATTGCACAAAGGTAGCCAAGTCCGCGATGTCGATCCTATACCTCGTCAAACGAGCTTTTTCTACCTTCAATGAAGAGTGCTTCACAAAAGTCTTCGGAACCTTCGTACGACCGCACCTAGAATCCGCTATCCAAGCTTGGAGACCCTGGGCCAGGAAAGACATCAACATCCTGGAAAAGGTACAACGGCGCGCAACCAAACTTGTTATGGGGCAGGGCTCGCAGCCTTATGAAACACGGCTGTCGAATCTCAACCTCTTCCCTTTGCGCTACAGGCAGCTTCGGGGGGACCTGATACTAGCATTCCGCGTATTACGTCTTCAAGACTGCTGTCTTATATCAGGGGATTTTTTCGAATTAGCAACGACCACGAATCTGAGGGGTCATCCCCTCAAATTAAAGGTGACAGGGGCTAGGCTGGACGCTCGGAAACACTTCTTTTTAAAAAGGGTGGTCGGAGCGTGGAATGCGCTCCCTCAGGACGTTGTTATGTCGGAATCGCTAGAGGGTTTTAAGCAAAAACTGGATCGATATAGCAGTGCACGATGGATCGGAACTGACAATTTGCAATAACAATAATGCTACTTCCAATTTTTCAGTAGTATTAATTTTTATATCCATTCACGTTTGCTATTTATAACGCCCTCCCACGCATAGCCTCATGCGAAGGTCTCCGCGGTCTACTCTACTTGGCTATCTGCGTACCGTGATTACCCGCTGGCGATCTTATCAGCCAGACCTGCCGGTCTAAACAGTCACCCTTGGTTCGACCCAAAGCGGACTCTCGACGATCTGGACGGATGCCTCTGTTTTTCCAGTTCCGTGGCGGACTCTGCAATCAGCAAGGAAGAATCAGGACGTGGCTTCCACACGGTGATGATCCTGGGAACCTTTGCAATGCCCCCCGCCCAGTGGGAACCCCCTTTTTTCTCCTAAATCCCACGAATTACCCCCACAAGGGCGACAGTTTTTCTCCTAAAAATCCCTGAGGAGTTTTTTAACTGTCTGCTCCTGTTTTCATCCTATGACTCAGGACAACTGGCCTCGCCAACAGTCTAAGTAACAAATTTTTTGCTACCACTGCACATATGTACAAATAGGGCACTCAAAGGAATTTTTCCTACATATCCTCAATATACTGATACTGATACTTCGCATTTTTCTACCTATCGTGCACTGTTAATCCTACTGTTTATTTCTGCAGAACCACACACCGAGTTATCCTGACTGTCTCCTGAAATATAAAGAATATTCGACTGACTGACTGACTGTCATTTGACATGACTTCTGACCTCGGGTGCGTCTACCCAATTGACAAAACGTAGGACTGCAAAACGAAAAGGCCAACAGTCTTTACCGTCATTCAAGTTATCTGACTGTCCTTCGGCATAACTTCTGACCGACTTACCGACACGATGAATGAAAAGCTTCGGTTGGCCGGGGAAGTGGAAGTTTATGACATTGTCCAGAAAGGGGATGTCAATGCCTCTGGCAGCAACGTCAGTCACCAGCAGACAGCGAACCCGCCGCGCTTTGAATTTCTGAACAGCCATTGTACGGGCTACGGGATCCAGGCCAGAATGCACAACTGCACAGCTGATGTTGAATTCAGTGAGCAGCTAAAGTGGCAAGAATAAGCAGTGAAATGGGAGGTGTGTGTGGCGGGATGTATGTCCATGAACGAGCGATGAATTCTATGGCCCACTCGGACACAGGCTCATCTGCAAAAGGGATAGCACTCGTAGTATAGGCACGTACCTATAGCAGCAGTATCTTAGTATCTAAGATGACACAGCCTGATGGATAGAGTTGAGAGGGCGGAAACTAAGTCAAACGCTTTTCTGCTTAGGGTCAATGCATATGCTTACACGAAATAGTCTTAACCGAGTTGCACTCCATGCTCTGACAAAGGGGGCATGCGCCCAAGAACTTACTCAAACCAGCGTCACTACTGACAAAATTGAGCGTCAGAGATAGTACTGATTCTGAGACTCGGCTAAATCGTAGCCAGTTGCTATAGACACAGTAGTAGCCGTAGCAGTCTCGGCCTGTCTGGGTAGGGTAGGTAGTACAGTAGTACCAGCGCAAAAGGCTACTGTCACTTAAGACTAGGTGAGGCGGTGTATTGGCTTGTATTTGATACAGCAGCCCACGCCGGACCCTGTTTAGTCTTCGAGACTCCGGGAGAAGTTGAAGAGTGCGGAGCCGCTAACTACGTCCTCTATCACTTAAAACTAACCCCTGAGACCGTCACATTCTGTACCAACCTGTTCGTTCAGTTGATGGACTTCATCGAAATCGATGGTCGAACACACACACACACACACACACACACGTCCAGTCTCAGGCGGTAGCGGTGGTTCTCCTTATTCCGGGGGTTAAGGGGGCCAGGTCCAGTGCTGCGGCGTGCTCAGACGGGTTTACAGGCCCCGTCACAGTCACTGCGCCTGCCCCACGTCAAACAACTGACCAGCGACGACTTAGCACAGTTTTACCCACTGTAAATAATCTGGCGCGCTTGAAGCTACCATGGTGCGCTAAAAGCCTTGGCTTGGAAGGTTGACAATTGAGGGAAAACTCGAACTGCGCGGTCAGTCCAGTAAGTGTCCTGATGTATGGGGTGGCTGACTGGCGGACTGAGAGTGGAGCTGCAACAGCTAATTTTCACTGTGGCCCTGATAAAATTAATTTGGTGCATGTGATGGAGACTAGGCAGTCAGTATATTTGGAGTAAATCACCGAAGTCCTTAAAAACTCCATTGAAACGGTGCAGGAATGCATAAAGTATCGTGAAATATGCAAAAATTGTTACAGAATACTTTGGTTGTGCAAAAGTGCATGGTTGATAAGATGAGGTATTGACAAAAAGTTCACTGTATAGCCAGTATGAAGTATTCTAACGAAAATAAAAATTCTATTGAAATCAAGCGAGTAGTATGTTTGTCTGAAGTTATTTATGCTGCACGCTTGTGCATCGTAAACGGGCTGCATGCTAAAGGCGATGAACCAACACGGACGGGGACTAGATCAGGACACGGTAGGCGTTGTCCGAGTGGCGATCCGATGAAAAATGCCGAACAGGGGAGAGGAGGGGGCATGGTCGCGCGCATGGGTGCAGGCTGACAGCTCGGGTCTTCTTGACTTTCCATCTTCACATCAAGCAAAGGTAGGTGAAGGAGGAGAGAATGCGGTAAATGCAGCGCAAGCCAGCGTCCTCACACAATCATCGTGTAGAGCACATTATGGACCTAGTCGAAATGCCATGTGGCATAGGTAGACTAACTGTTAAGTTTAGTCAATCACTGCAGGCACGTATGCCTCCGACCACCTTTCAATCAGAATTGACTGAGTGAGGAGGGAGAGCTGACGTCTGGAGTCTTCTGGACTTTCTGTATTCACACCAGGCAAAGGTAGGTGAAGGAGGAGAAAATGCGGTAGATACAATGCAAGTCTACTAGCAATTAAAATTAATACACGGAGCACATTATGTACCATTACGTTCATGTACGATCGAAATGTCATGTGTCACAGGTGGACTGACTGTTTAGTCAATCGCTACACGCACGTACGCCTCTGACCACCTTTCAATCAGAATTGAGTGAGTGAGGAGGAGGAGGAGGGAGAGCGCAGTTCACTTCACGGGGCATGCAGAGAACGCCATCACTTTAGACAATCAAACTGTGGCATTGCGGTAGACAAAAAGATCTGGAGAGCAGTAGAACAAGAGATTCGGTCCAGAACCGTCATGTCTATAAGCACAATCATCATCATTGTCGGCATCAGAATCATCAGCCTCAGGTCCGAAAGAAGTATGATTTAGGTCACTGTAAAGTAGGCAGTTTTTTCTATGTCATGATTTAGTACGGGTTACACACAGTGTGCTTCAATTTTACATACACACAGCGCCTCCTGAATACTTTTAACTCACAACATCAACGGATCAAGTAAACCACTAAAGGAACGGGAAGAGGGTCTGTAAATGAGAGATCGAATGAGATGGAGAAGGGAGACAAACGCCGGCCAACCAGCCGTTCTCCATAGGGAATAGCCACTCGAAAAAAGGCAAGGCACAAATATACAACAGATAAATGATAGATTAACGTACTGCTTCAAGGAAGTCAACATGATGTTTGGTAGCCAGAAAAATGACAACTCGTTCCTTCTGTGGAATGACCGTATTCAACATGTGCATCAGCAAGGCTTCCTTCTCGTAAGACAGACAGGAGATGAAGACCATCTGTGTGTGTGACAAAAGCCAAAGCAAGTGAGCAATAAGACTATTAGTGGTCAAAGAGGCTCTGGGAGGAGGCAGTGGAGGTTACCTGCAGCTGACTGCTCAGCTTTGCATCCACATCGAGACGTATGAGGGCAGGATCGGAGAGGCCTGCCCTAGCAAACTCCAACAGGGCTCCAGGCAGTGTGGCAGAGAAGATGAGCGTCTGACGTTTGGATGGAAGCCGATGCAGAATCTCAGTGAGTTGATCCGCAAAACCCATTTCGAACAGCCTGCGCGGGAAGAATCGTGATAAGCAAATGTGTGGCACGACAGGAAACTACTGGGCGGCGGCGACGTACCTATCCCCCTCATCGAAGACCACGTAGTCAATGGACTTCAGCTGGATATTCATCTCCATGACTATGTGTAGGAGCCGACCGGGAGTAGCAATTATGCTTTAAGGACAAGACTTAAATTCAGAAATAAATAGATCACCCACATGTCAGGATTTTGATGGATAGCCATGAACTGGTCGTCCATTCTAGACAGACGAAAAATAGTTAAACAATCGAAGAAAAAGCGCTAACCACGTACTTGTCACCTCCAACTATTACGGCAGCAACAAGGTTTGTGAACTTGCCAAGCTGTAAAATGCAAGGAGTAAAATCTTAATGATCGTAAAGAGCACTTACCTCTCTGGTAAAGGCCAGTGTCTGCATAGCCAACTCGCGCGTAGGACTGAGGAGCAGAGCTCTAGCACCAGTATCCTGGTGGAGCATGAGTCGCTCAAGTATGGGAATCAAAAAGGCGGCCGTTTTCCCACTGCCTGTTCTCGACATGGCCACCAGATCACGGCCAGACAGAATGACTGGAATCACCTTAAGTCTGTGTGAACAAAACAGTAGAAAGCGGACTCACCTTCCGCTGGATTGGTGTTGGCATCTTGTAGCCCTTGCGGGCAATACCCTTGAAGAGCGGATTACTCAGACCCATGGCCTGAAAGCCCCCGGCCTTTCGCTTCTTACGGTTAGCATTTTTGACAAGTGCTCGCGCCTCAGCAACGCCTATGTCACCGTCGCTCTCTCCGGAAGACATGGCTACGAGGGAAGACAAATAGAGTTTTTGCACAAAATTACATGCAAGACAGGACGTTTAAGTCGGTTTTATGAATTGTGACGTAGACAAGTCTGAGTATGTCAGTCATAAGCGCCCCGTCTCATGAATATCCTAAGAAATGCCCTGAAGCACTAGTTTCTTAAGGTTCCCTGAGACAACAGTGAGAGTGGCTTTATCAAAAATAATGAAAGTATTAAGATTCGGGTGTGACGGCTCTAAGTATGGTCATACTGGTTTCTCAACTTGCGGGAGTATCAGCTGGGAATCGCAGCAAGCGTCTTTTTTTAAAGTAAGCAAAACATTTCGAAAGTTAATACGTCCAAGTCGTTTCCCTATACTAATGTCAAAAATTCTGCCAACACAACAAACTCAGATCTACCAGTGGAATGATTAAATTATACGAGGAAAGTCAGTGGCGTAAAGATGGCAAAGGCGGCTGAAGCGCACTGATCTGTCAAAAAACAGAAGCGCTTGGAAAGAAAAAGGAAGATTTTGAAAGACCTCAAAACGTAAGGCTAATGAAGTTTCAGGGCTTACTTGGGGAAATAAGTTTGTTTAATTAAGGAACTTTTCAGGAAGAATTTAATGTCCACGTTGTCCAGGACTCAAGCAGTAACACATAGTCTGAAGCCGGGAACCCAAATCTCGAATGCCTTCCAGTCTGTTGGGTAGCATGAGCAGCACGGCGTCGAAGGTATGTGTATGTCGCTCACGGGCACACCCGGTACGGAATGAGCATAAACGTGGCCAAAAATGGTTATGCAGTGGACATTTTCAAATTCAAAATGTAAAACATCAATGATCTCGGTCAATGATCAGCACCGGATCACTGTGGACTAGGTTCCCTGACCGCTGAGCAATACATCGACAAACATCAAATGTTCAAAGCAGTTCAAGCTTTATGTAGGCAACAATTTGCAGCCTGAAGCGGTAATGGCATCTTACTTAAAACCGAGCTGAAGTTAGATAAGTTGATGAGGCCGCTTGAGCTACTTAACTGAATAGAAACCTTGAGACTATGCCAGTACCAAGCACGGAAAGTTTGCTATTACACCTCAGCTGAATTCGGTGAGGATGGCTAAGTTAAAAGACGCACGCACGCACAAATATTGCATTGAAATTTTCTTAAAGGTACATCAAAACGAGAGTATCTGCTAAAGAATTACCCATGAAATGATCAAATTTACGAAGATAGCCATCATCTTGTAAGTGTCCTCAGGTACCCTGGTCAGGACATTGGGTAACTGATCATAAGCCACGCCGAGCTACTAAGTTCGGATAAACGATGTCTATAAATCAGTCAACCTGTCCACCGAATTAGAAAAAAGCCTTTGAATATGCCTCTGACCGGAAGAAAACGGTTCACAATATTTTGGGGCCAACATATAGCCGAGCGAACAAAGGACTACATAGCTGCCAGGATCTATGTTGCTTGCACGCTTTTCGCAAGCATAAAAGACGTCTGTAGTCTCGGCCTTGACATCGCTATCAGCATAAAAGCCCATAGTCACTGAGCGTCAATCCTGTCAGTCCAGTGCTACCATTATAAACGCTGCAATATACGTTTGTAGGACACGTAGATTCCTCAAGCATTCGACTACAATCCTTTGGGTGCAGTACGCGGACGTCTGCAATGATAGTCCACAATCGAGCTCAAGGCATGTTAAGAGCAATTCACGCAGTAAAAAATATGCAGTGCTGTCGTCTTGAATCATAAGCCACGAACTAACTGGAGGTGACGAGGCAACAGATCCGAAAGTAGTTCAGCACTATCCACCAAAATCGTGTAGGTAGTCTTTGGACAGTTCATATTCAGTATTCATCGCTGTAGAAGAATGAGTCCAAGTCCTCGGATCTGCTGATCGTTGCGCACTAAGAGAAGTCATCTGTAACATTATCGAGACTAGCATAACTA
The DNA here is from genome assembly GCA_036362985.1 of Ligula intestinalis. Lineage (NCBI taxonomy): Eukaryota > Metazoa > Platyhelminthes > Cestoda > Diphyllobothriidea > Diphyllobothriidae > Ligula > Ligula intestinalis. Next base: position 63,145,232 of record JAYGXS010000004.1, on the reverse strand, counting down.
CGCAATATCATAGCATCAAATTTGCGATCAGCAAACCCATGGAGAAGTACGAAACAAAAACTGTCAGATAGTTAAAATGCATATGGTTGCTACCCGTAGATATAGTGCTTTGACCAGAAAAGCATCTATCCTGTAGGCGAAGTGAAATAATCATCGCAAAATCTATTCAAAACGTGCCGGTGACGTAAAAGTGCAATTTGCTTTGACCAAGACTATCCACTTTCCGGGAAGTTAAATGGCTAGCATGGTCCTGCCCAACTGAGTCGAAAGCAGAAACATAACACGATAGGCGGACAGCTACAAATTATGGAAAATAATTGGTTTCTCGGATGCTTCGCAGGGCAAATGCTTCTGCTATACAGTCCCACCAAGGCGAACGGTGCCACACTATAGAGCATCCACTAGTAGATCCGGTTGTACCAAATAAATACCAAGGCAAGCTGGGATAGTGACAGTCGTGCTTCTAGTTCCTGTTGTGGTATGTGCGAACGGGCAGCGGGCGCGTAAGAATGGACACAAAGCTCCATTAAGTCTGTATTTTAAAAAAATACGGTCTCAATTAGATTCGAAACAAAGACAATACCAGCAAACTGGAACTATAATGTTCCAACCAGCAGCCGCATTCCGTAGCCTGATTCGCTAAGCCAGCAGTTCACGATTAAGTTAATGATTCGTGTCGATGCTTGTGTGACTGCTCATGCAGGTTCACTTACACTAAACATTGTCGGTAGAAGGAGGGGTTCAGAACCAACTCTGACGCGCGCGCACACACGCAGGCATCGTGTGCACGTGTAAGTGTACATGCAAGGCCTTTCTCGAGGCATCCAAAGCATTTTTGGCTACAGGCACTAGCTCAGAAATTTGAAGCATGATGTCCCCTGAGAGAACTTGCATTGATTACCATCTTCATAGGCACTATCGTTAAACTACGAATTAATTTAATCGCAATTTACAGCGATTATAATAATAAACAGCGTTTGTGGGCTAGTAGAAAATGAAATTACAGCAAACATGTAAATCTTTCAAAAAATTGGAGTAGGAAAGGAATTTTAAGCAACTATGAAACATGAATGAACAACCACATGAACCAGCGCGTGGTCATGCACCTTCTTTTTATTGGCTAATGAATTTCACTCATAAACTCACCAGTCAAGTGGATAATTAAAAGACGAAATGTTTAGTTGAGTAAATACTAAAGTCTTCTGCGAATTCCAAGCTACTTGAACCAAACTGCATGCCGTTAACTTAAGAGGGGCTTAGATCTTCTCAATTTTTATTAGCGGGGCATACAGGATCTTCTAAACAAGTGTTTAAATGTGACGCCAACGACTTAAGGTCCATTAGTCCCATCAGTCAACAAAGGTAAAGGTTTCTTTCCCCTAGCTTGATATATTTCTGAAAATTAATAGAAATCGTAGAGGCGAAAGTCGAATTTTCTCAACAAAATGTGTTGGAAGAGTAGGTGCTGGCTTAATTGACTCGAAGTGAAGATTTATGTGTTTGTACAATTTCATTTTCATTATATTTGTTCATCCGAATTTATGTGTACGCTTATTTGAACGCACTTACAAAAAACATTACAGCCAACTTCGACTTGTGGTGACTTCTTTTTCGCTTCATATGTTACGTGCTGGCAATATCTCATTAATTGAGCTCATCTGCCTCAATAAGTTTAAACAATAGTTTGCTGCCAACACGCATTTTTCATTGCATTTCTGGCGGGAATAACTGCAGATCCTTCTCCAAATACATAAAACATTCTATCTTGTTAACTGAAAAGCACTCCTGATCAACTCATCTAGTGATTTTTTACGATAATTTTGAATTTCAGGGTTGGCGTATGGTGTGTGGTGTGGACCACCTCACTTCGGTATTCTGCACTAGATGTGTGTGTTCGACCATCGGTTTCGATGAAGTCCACCAACTGAACCAACAGGTTGGTTCAGAAGGTGACGGTCTCAGGGGTTGGTTTTAGGTGATAGAGAACGTAGTTAGTGGCTCCGCACTCTCCAACTTTTCCCGGAGTCTCGAATACTAAACAAGGTCCGGCGTGGGCTGCTGTATCAAATGCAAGCCAATACACCGCCTCACCTAGTCTTAAGTGACAGTAGCCTTTTGCGCTGGTACTACTGTACTATTTACCCTCACTCACCTATAGTAGGTATGAAGCAAGGCCCAAGGAGGCCGAGACTAAAACAGCTACTACTGTGTCTAATTACAACTGGCTACGATATAGTTGAGTCTCACAATCCGTTCTATCTCGGGCGCTTAAATTAGTCAGAAAAGACGGTGGATTTAATTTAAAACTGGGGGGTTCATTCTTCTTGCCTCAACAAGGAGTGTGAATCTGGGGTTAAACTATTTCGAGTAAGTACATGCTTTGGGCCCTGAGCAGAAGACCGTTTGTCTTGATTTCCGCCTTAGGTAATAAGATACAACTGCTTTAGGTACGCGTCTATACTGCGAGTGCTTGTTTCTATTAATCAGGTATGGTAAGACCAGTAGATGGTATACTATAAGTATTTATTGTGTGTGCACTCGCAATCTGTGTGAGGAGGAAAAATTGATTAGCATTTTGATAATAATAGGGCGTTTGTAAAGTAATGATCCAGTCCTACCATGCATTTAGGTCATGCCGTTTACCATCTGTAGCCCAACTACATATCTAGCACAGTATTCTTTTAAAGCTTGAACTTTGCGGAACCTCTGCTCATATCCCATTGATCCCAGCAAATTTTGCGAATGGGGGTTTAAGGTATTCCGAGTAAATACCCAACTTCAGTAACTGTCAAACCAGAGTCCTGGAGACGAAGGCTGGTACTGCTAGTGATATTTCTCATACTAATAACTAGGGGTGCAGATGATTGAAAGCATTTCTGGTACTATTTTGTTATGTATTATTTTTGACAATGACGCTTATTAAAGTCGCCACTGGGCCCAGATTCCCACAATCTCAACAAGAAGTGTAGCAGTACTGGTGCTAGGAATGACGCTGCCATTTTTCGGAGCTCAGAGCATTTTCTTTCTAAATAAGTGCACTACAAGCACGGTAGTAGAGGACAGCAGTGTTGCTGTGACTGCAATAGGCTGGATGCATAGACTAGGGATTGAGGACAAGACTACACTACCACAGCTAAGCAAATCTAAACTAAGAGACCCAACTGCCTAATCGAAGAGATACAATTGTGTCTAAACTGAATAATGAGGTAATAGCCAGTAAGACTTTAAGGTTAGCTAGATTTGAATTTGGTGTAACTAATACAGTAATTTAACTGCTGCTGCCACATTTTTACTAAATTTGGACCAGAATACTGCTGCTAGAGGTAATATGCCACTGCTAATAGTGTTAATTCTAGAACGGTACTAGTGTTGCTGAGATTGCAATAGGCTAAAAGGTTAGATTAGGCTTTGAGGACTAGACTGCACTTGCAAAGCTTAGGAAATCTAGCCGAAAGGCTTGACTGCGTAAGCTAACAGGTAAATTTGTGTAAAAACTGCATAATAAAGTTACAACCAGCTAGATTACAATTATGTGTAGTTAATGAAGCAAATTTGCTGCTGTGGTTAGGACAACTAGACTATATCGAAAGAATTAAAAATAGCAATAGTGATTTTGTAAGATACCCCTGTTTTTCTGCGGCCCATGAGTCCTATTTGCGGGTTGGCAGATCAAGCACCTCAACTATAAGCCTGCGCCTGCATCTTGTTCGAAAACATATAGCCACAGGGTGTAGCTTTCGATAGACAACGCAAAGCCACAGGTATTGTCTTTCTGCATCATTAGCTAAGTGGTTACCATGCCTTTATCTTGCAAGGTACTGCTTTTTACCGTCTTCAGGCTAAATTTATAATTGCTACCGTATCCAGCTATAGTTTGAAGGTTACAGAACGTCTCCAGTCTAACTAAGGACATGACATGTTCCAGAATTAGCTAAACACAGTAGCATGGTTTTTTCTATACTGTAACAATATCTGAGTGGTTAGACATGCACTTTTTATTTACAATATGCATAACTGATAGGAATATGCACTTACAAGCTTCCTTGTCCTTCACAGAAGTGATCGGAAGAGCATGCTGGCTATGCTGGGTTGCTTTTTGTCGCTGTAAAGATGACACAGACTAACAGATGCAGACAGATGCCCACTAGTGATGTAGTTGTTGGAGGTCACTTGATAAAGGTTTGTGTAGGTCGAGCGCCCAGACTGGCTTTTAAGCAACCAAAAACTCCCGGCTTTGCACGCGACAGTTTTGGCTCCAAACAGGTTTGTGCAATGGCTTGAGCACAAGCAAGGTGTTAACTGATAGTCAACTTTCAGCAGCCGCAACCGCATTCTTGCTCATCCCTCATCCATCTGTGTCCGATGTCTGTTTCTCACACCCCAGGTCCGGGAAGCACCCCACCTATATGTCCGTTCATCAATTGTTGTTTAAAGGAACTGTAGGCCTTTCCGCGCCAGCTGTACTTAGCTTGTATGCGCGAATAATCTCTCCTCGTACCAAACCCTGTTAACCACAAAACCAGATATATGTGTGTCGGCGAACGTTTGTTCGCTGTCAGTTGATGATAGCGATCTACAGAATTAGCACCATCGTTCTCATCATGGAGCGTATTACAGGATTCAGAGTCCGCAAACGTGACCAGAGTGGAAGAGAGAGGCCACCGATTCCGCACCATAAAATTATTAAAGATGTCACGAGTGTAGAAAACTAGTAATACCTATCTTTAACAAAGGATATATTTATTGATTATTGATACTACTGAAACGCTTATTCTAGATCACTATGGTGTTTACTGAAATTAAGGGCAATATCAAACTCTTTGTGCCAGAGGAAGATATAAAAAGTCATTTCTGAGAATAAGTCTGGTAGTTCAGCGTGCTTTCGAGACATTCAGGGCACAGTACCGTGACAGATTAAAACTATTACAATAGAATATGTCCAGATCGTCAATAACACCCGGCGGATGTAATTTGTCACCTTCTATGCTTATTTAAGGCTGATGATCGTCACCGACAACCACAACGGGACACTTTTGCCAAGAAAGATGGAGGCGCCATGCGCAGCACCACTGGGCAAAGGCCTGAAGGTCCTTTTTATGAGCTCCAGCATGATGTTGCGATCTGTCGGTTTACATGGATCGACAAATTTTAAGTCAGCAGCGAAGGTCAAGAGCTTAACATAAGCAACCATCAGCATCATCGTTGACAAAGGTGCAATATAAGAGTAAGCGAAGCACGCTTCCTGAATAACTGCGTTTCTAACATGTATTAGGCAAATAAAGCATAAGAAATTTTAACTCCTTCGGTGGGAGCATCCCAAATGGGCAGACATAGAATTCAGAAGCTAGTTCCGTTTGCCCAAGTTAGTCGAATGGCATATACGGGCCATGGTTGGATAAAGGCAGAATGCGTAATTCCTTCCATAAATTAGGACAGATTTCACTTTAAAAAGCAATGTTATATTTCTTACCCAGGAGGGATGGAAAAATATCATTTGCATCTGCACTTCGAATGATAACCATGGTGCCGTCTTGTCCAGGACCATGAGATTTACGAAGCTGTTGAATGACCACAATCTAAGGTATAAGTTATGGTTTTTAAGACTGCACTGATCCATTTTCGGATGGTTGGAATTGAGCCGACCAAATCTTCCATAAACGCTTGGTATAAGTAAGCATTGAAGTTATTAGCCATTCATAGGTCAGTGCTAGTCTTGTCACCAGCATAGAAGCATATGAGGCCAGAAGCTATGCCAAAGAGACAGTTGGAATAATTCGGATCTGGTGGTTATACAGAAATAAACGGTGAGACTCACAGTGCACGATAGGTAAATAGATGCAATGTAGCCATCAAAAAGAGGGTGAGCATACAATCGAGGTTCTTAGGAGAGCAGTTGTGTGAATACCGCAGATGGGTAGCTGCAGCTTTATAAGGGAATAAGGACGCGGGTTGGGAAAAAAGACGATGGGCAGTGGTGAATAAGCATACGGTAACAATGAACGCGGGGTGTCATGGAATGGGAAGGCAGCTAACGAGGCCAAGGAGCAGGGAGCAGGCTTAGTTTGACGAATAAGCTGGCTTAAGGATACATGTTTCAGCCTAGTCCTAACATGCAGATAAAAGAAAATAAACCCGGATATGACATTGACATGATCGATGTCACACGAGGTTCTACTGTCGACTTGTCATTTGTGTAGGCGAAGCCTATAATGGAGAGTCCGGAGGCGTCTATGCAGGGTGTTGCCCATGTCTTTGTTACTACAACAATGGCTCGGCGGTAAAAGAAATTAAGAGTCAGTAGGCAGGGCATCTTATTAAGTAGAGACCTGACACTTTGAAGGGAAAGTGTAAAGGGTACACGTGTTTGATTTGGGAGACTGGGCAGCTAGGCTGTTAGATTGACTACCTTCGGCCAAAGAAATGCTCTTCTGACTTGAATTATTTTTTCGTCCTCTATGTTTAGATGTGTCGCTCTATTTATCCTTCATTTTCCAGTTCTGTTATTAGCTGTCTGAATTCTTTCTTTCATTTCTTATTCCAGAAACAATCTTCGAATGCAGACTCCATAAGAATGAGTTTCTATGCAACAGAACCTGCACCTGCACCTCCTTTTCCAAAATGAGTTTAAGAGGTCTTGGGCGAGGATTTTTAATGGGTGCTGTCTGGACCATCCCTATTTAAAATGCCTTGACAGTGCAAATGTCTCGCCGTACATTAGCACTGTTAAAGTAACCAACTAAAGGTGATCTGACAGCAGCTCTGGAGTTGTTGATGCTGACGCTGGGACCAAAGATTCAGCTGCATCCTGCTATCGTCTTAACCGGTTGCCTGGTATGTTCTGACACCATTCGACTGAGCGAGATTTTGTATCCAGCTCACTTGTTCGGAGATTTAAGATGAGCTGGCTAAAGGGCTGGCTATTGGGCTGACTAAACCCAAATTTAGGGGCGGTTTCGTCTTCTTAGAACTTTTTCTCTTTGGCCTTTCAGACTTAACAATCTCTTCCACATCACTTGTTGGTGCAGCGTCCAGCAGTGATGCGGCGGTTGCTTGCATAGCCAGATCAGTAATGATGCTGCCTTAGCTGATTAAGAGTGCTGTAGAGCGAAAACGCCTTTGAACTCGCTTTTAAATGAAAGAAACATCTGCTGGTTCACTGGGTTCCGCAGACACGGTATAATAATAATATGTTTATTATGCCAGTTTACAGGCAATTGTAAAGAGTTGGTAATGCACCTCTTGGGCGCCTTCCAACACCTCGAAGACCGGAAAAAACCTAAAACAAACTCCCTATGTTGCAGCCAGTATTGGTTTTGTTTCAGGTTTTTGGTTTTGTCAACAATGGGCGAGATAGGGAGTTTGTTTCAAGTGAAAAAAACCTGCCTTCAAAGGTATGATACAAACGGAATAAATGTACAGTTGTAAGCTGAGTTGACTCATCAGCAGGAGAAATGTTTCATACCGTTTAAAAACATTAGTTCCAGACGGAGAGGGTTGGCACAAGAAGACAGTGTTCTCAGTCTTCCTTCAATGGTTGTCGGCAAAAGTTGCGCGCTATCGGCTGAAGGGTTAGCAGACTGCGGGCTTCTGCTTCAGCAGCGTTATCTTCAGCATGAAACCTGGCGGGTTTCAAAGTCCACGAACGCCATCAGAGTGAAAGAGAGATTCCACCGAGTCAGCACCCAAAATTCCTGAAAGTTGTCCTAAAATGTAGAAAACTAGTTATAGCTCTCTGAAACATAGGGTAGTTTTGCTGGGTTTTAATACTTTTGGGCAGCTTATTCCAGATTGATATGGCATTTACTGAAAAGAATTGCCGGTACTTAACTGTGCGTGCCATAGGAAGAAATAAAAATACGTCTCGATGACTGGCGCGTCGAGAGTGCTCAAGCTGCCTTATTGTACTATGAGGATTTAAGGTTTGACCATTCAAAAGTGTAAACAGTAAAATTAGACCCTTCTGCAATCGACGAAGCCATAGGGGACCGTTTACTTTACTGTGAGGTATGCATGAGGCGACTATATTTGCATAGGAACTTTCATTTTCCGCAGGTTTTGGAGGTACAGGTGCTTTTTTATTGGGCGAATATAACTTTATTTTAAATAATGTATTTCTTGTTTTAAATTGGCTACGGTCTGGCCTATTCTTCAGAATGTCTTAAGTAAGAATAAACACCTTATACGGGTTTCGTTCTCATGGAAACATTCGTTAAGCTTACTAGACATCGTGCCCGTTTGGCAGGGGATGAACAACTTAAAATAGCTGCAACTATTTTCTCGTTGGAGACGATTTTTTTGGTTCAGTCCTGTGTCAGTGTAACCGGGCGGTGAGCGTCGTTGATAGGCTACTCCACCCGATTTACACGCGCAAGGTCTAAAATGGCCTCCGACCTATTTTTAGTGGCAAAAAAATTTGGGCACCTGCATTTTACTATTTATTAAGATTATAATTGAATGCGTTTGATGTAAAAATAATTTTAAATTGACGGGAAGTCAGTTAAAACATTCAAGGATATAATGACCCATCTTTTGTTTTGTGGCCCTTTCACGGATGAGAGCACTTTCGGGAGTTGAAGTCTTAGATCATTTCGGCTGTAAGAATGCTGAAGTTTTTTTAAGGTCATAAAGTTACTTTTTGTAGGTAGAAGGAAGAAGGTAATCGTTGATAATGTGATAAGATTATGTTTTTTACGAGGCAATATCACATGTAGTTAAATTTGCAGATACCAAGCTACCGTCAACAACACGTCTCACACTTCTTAAGAAATGAAAAAAATTTAAAATTTCACGCTAGTTAGCGAATATTTATACATTTGAGCCTGCATTGCTATTCCTACTTACTAAACCCCTTACCTGTTTTATGGAATCAGCTGTAGTTAACTTAAGTTCATAGCACTTATTCAAATTGCAAAGGTCACTGGATGTAAATGTGACAAGTCAAGAAGCGCGGCAGTCAGTAGAATTTTTAGCGGTAACTTGTATATATTTTCGTAATGTCTAGTGCTTTGCATATTCATCTTCTTTTAAATTTTGTTTATGAAAGGCATATTTGCGTTATTTTTCAAGGTACGGAAGTTTTAATCATAATTATCTATTTGGACCTATACTTTCGTCCGTGAAACTCTAATTTGAGGCAACATTGAGAGGCAAAAATTAAGGAATTTTCTATAAATTTAGGCATTAGTCTTTAGCATCGCAAGCATAAAGCGTATAAAGCTAAATTTGTCATATGAATCTGGGAATCGATCGAGCCTGGGACTTGAGTCCCAGACGGACGCTTTTGCAATAATGTCCATCACCAAAAATGCGAGTCATTTAATGTAGCTCATAAACACTAGATTCGAACTTTATATCACGACGAACTTATTCGTTTAATACGTAAAATCTTTCTTAGCGTAATATTGTGCGTTTAACAGTAAAGTAATAGGAGGGCATTTACATTGCACGGGGTGCTATTGGTGGTCACACCTTGTATAATCATAATCGAGAGACATCGCGACGAATCACATATCGGTGGGCTATATAAACTATAATTACCTTCAATTCCATAGTGCACTGGGTAATTTTACTCCTTGGCATCTGAAATATTCAATCAGACCTGTAGGTATGCGGATAAATTTTCAACTGATCTGAAATAAAAATGCTAGCTTTGAATAGTATCATTGAAGGAAAAGCATATCGTGAAATTGACTGAAATGCACCTTAAATACTACGGATATATTTATGCTATTTTGGGTCTCAGAAAGAATAAAGATTGACTAAAACAATTTTACTATACAAACCTGCTTGTACCTTTCCCTGTATGACTGTAAAGCCAAAAAACAGCGCATGTTGCCTCCGTTATTACGCCTGTGGTCGAGAATTCGACGCAAGTATTCTTATGAGGACGTAGTATAAGCGACATGGTGTAAAATAATGGACCAGAAAACACGTATTCGCAGTAGGTGGAGACAAAATGATCCAAAAACTAGTTAATATCAATCACATATAATGCACAAATACCGAATGCACAACTTATTGAAAAAAAACTGGGTGGACAAGACTTTCGATGGCCTACCTTGTTTTGGGAACATGGTTGATGACTCAAGCGAACACAAGTTTAAGGAATGATCCACATGAACTGCAGACGGGGCTTAACGGGTTTAAGTGATGCAGTGTTCTCACCTCTTGTCAAAAATATTTCATTCATTTAAGGTTCACTAAAATTTCCATACGTCGCCTTTTTAGATGAGCACACAAAGCTTTTAGATTACGAATTATTCCTGCCTCATTTATTGGAAGTTAATCGGGGTTATTGTTATCGACATTATTGCATGTGCTGCGGGTAGTTGAGATACGTGAATGGAAAAATGAAGGTAAATTGATTACAGATATGCAGCGATATTTTTTCGTCAAAAGAAAAATTACGTTTAGAGGCTAAATGTTTCCAGATAACTGGCAGACTACCTTGGATTGTAAAAAGACCATGCCTGGTTCGATTGAATCTAAGACAGCCTTCATGTCTACTCAACGTTGCACCCAGTTCGGCATAGACGGTTCGCACGCCTCCATTGTCAGCGAGGACTGAGTTATACTGTTTTGCGCTTATGTACTGGGCTACAATTCGTCTTCTTAAATGAAACATTAAGCTGGAAATTGGCGTTATAAAATTTCACATTTTTTACTGAGAATAAAATTTTTTAGCGGTGAGATTTTAATTTCATTCCATTATTTTGATTAAATACTTTCCACTTATTTTGTAAGTTACTGAATGCAGTAAAAATATTAATGTTCACTAACATCTAATAAAATACTCAAATTTTTTAGTTTTCACATGTCTGGCTACCTGGAGGATGCTACAAGCTCTGCAATAGACCCAACAATTGCCAACGCCTAAGTAGAAACAGAAAAATACGATTTTTTATTGAAGGTGTAAAGCTGGGTGTTGGCATTTAAAAACTGCACAGACTTAATTGGTGTGTAAAAAGCACGTTTCCTTAAACGAGTAGTAAAACTTTACCGTTTATGCAAGCAAAACGTGAGGTAATGAGGTAGTTTATTATAAAACCGACAAAGGCCTCCAAATATATCACACTTGGATAAACATTTTTAAGCTGGGCGTTCCGATAGTACCAATTTTCCGCCGCCAACTTTGAGGAAACGTTAACCATGCAATTTTATAGCAAAAAGCACAGGATAGCACTTCAAAGCAACTTTTAATCCAATAAAGTTTTCTTTGGAACCGAAAAAGTTTGTAGTGTTTAAATGGACCACAGAATTTACATCACCAGCTTGTGGCATGCAAGTCCAGTTTATTTCTAAAGTAAAAAAGCATTCAAAGACCTTTACCCTTATAGTATGAAAAAGTGTTTGAAAACAGCCAAAAGAAAATTGTTTCCCCATATTTACCCACGGAGCACTCTGTGTAAAGTTAGCTAATTCTGGTAGCAGAAAATGAATCACGATTGCCATCAAAGGCTTCACCTTGCGGCAAAATCTCTGCCAAATTATGTATTCCTCGTATGAGACGCCGTCATAACAGACTGTCAGGTACAGAGACAAATCTTATGTCACTTGACTAAAATGTCAAAATTCGCTTTGATTTGTAAAATGTAACATCTTGGAGCATAACTCATAGTTCAAATACATAAGAATGCAGACTTTTATTTTTGCGTCCTTTCGAAAGTACCTAACTGAAAAAAAGTATTAATTCAGAAGTGCGCATTCTTACTGTAGTTTTTCGGTGCCATAATAAACCCAAATATATTTTATAGAAAACTTAAGCGAATATGTTTTCCCTGCACTTATTTGAAAGCACATCACGTTTTCATCAAACTATGTGTCCATGTAGACGAGCTTTTGATCTTAGAAAGGGTTCGAATGGGTAAATGTGTTAAAACTCTACAATGTCTATACAAATTGTATCGTAACTTTTCGTTTATTTATGGTCCTTTATCAGTCTATGATACAGTCCACGTCTATTTCAACATTTTATGAACACTCTATTCTATCTTTATAATGACCAACGGGAATTTATTATAGTCGTTGTTATAAAATTACTGCAAAATGTTTCTTACCGTTTAATGTTTATGGCCGTGCAATTTTCATTCAAATTGCATCGTACCCTTTTCTTTATTAACGTCTCTAATAAAATAGCAAATATAATGTCTAGCTCTATTGCATATTATGTTATCTTTTTAATGACATACACTAATGATAAATGTTACATTACTGGAAGGCATATAATTTACATACGGAAAAGTCTTAACGCAAGTAAAATAGTAGATCCAGGTCAGAATAATTCATGAATTTTAAACGCCTTTTTTAAACCTAAACCTATGGTTTCTGCTACATTAACAATTTGACAAAGACGTCCAGTGTTATCACAAAATAATCTTTTTGCTGATGTTTCCTAAAAAACATGTACGAATTTATAAGAGACTGGGGAAACTAAAAAAAATGCATAGTTCTTAAGTTTTCATTTCATCAAAAGGCCGCAAAAGCCGCCCTTAATATCTCGCGATTATGTATTACGGTATTATTTCTAACAATTCCACTACAATAATCACTGCCAGTCTAAAACGCATTTTAAAATTCTCCTTAAAATTGCATGAGATTGATTGCTGATTGTAGATACCTCTTATTAATCTGGAAAACAAATGGCGTGTGGACTATTCATTTATTCTGACGACGAACAAGTGAAAGCTGTTCGAAAATTCACGAGTACAGCTCAATTTTCCGAAGATCTTCTCGGAATGCAACTCACTTCACCTAGCCACATTCCGGTCTATTAGCATTTAACTCTTAAAAGCACATACACTTTAGGCAAGATGATTTCTTATAGATCTAAATTTCACATTAAATAGACATCTATGCGACCGAACTAAGAATCCACCATTTTGATTCGAAGACTGTTAGCTTAAGGGGTTACCTTCGTTCCCATGTAGCCAATAAATATGTAAATTTAGCCTAGCAAACTACAAAATTTAGGGAAGCATGAGATAGATAAAAACTTGTTTGTTTTAAGTTCATCTGTGCTATTAATCATAATATATGTCCAGCCAAAAAGTTGCCATTTGTAACCCATAAATTCAAAGATCCACGAGCCATCCACTCTCAGCACGAACGCCGACATTTAAAATAAAAGGAAATCAGGTACGTCAGTATTTGCTGCAACTTCTTGCATCTCTGCTACTGCCCAATTACTCACACTGACAAAGAAGCAATCTCATTAAAGAATGCCAGCGCAATTGTTTTGTGTTGACTTTTACAACTTCCTAATCGGCTGTAGCAGTCGAAGCTTTTATGACCAAAATTAAATACGATTGATGAACTTGGACATCTCCTCCTTTTATCAACACCACAAAAAGATTGCCTATCAAGATAGAGCATTTTTACAGCTTTCGTTTAGGTAAACAATAGTACGTGGAAAAATAGATTCATCAAGTGAAAGGGAAAACAAAATTTATTCTCAGGTAATCACTTCTGATTTGAGGGTGCCAGCTTTGAATTGTATAAACAGTTTTAAGCATGGCCTAGTTTGCAGAACTTTCTATACTGGCCCAACGCGTGCAGAACGTGCGAATTCTTAGTAAATGAGTGAGTCTGTGTTGAAGGCGTAAAGTTGGGAACATTTAAAAAAACTTTGCCCTCAATGTTGCTAATTTCCGGCCGACTTCTCTGCAAAAAAAATTCCCACAAGGGAGAGGTCTGCTTTTGTCTCTTTTTTAATTTCTTGGAAAGACTTTATAAGTCAAGGGTTCTTCACGAAATGGTTTTCCAAATCAGAGGGAAATGTGCACAAACGGAACTGACAAGTGGAGGAATTCAGCCGCGATCGGATAGTGAGAAGCGGAACAATGAATGCAAACTGAAAAAGCGGCTTTGCATGTCCAGCCCCTGAAAGCTGCAAGATCATAAAAAGACCTGACCCTAAGTATAGGAGTTTTTACCCACTCTTATCGCTCAGAGGCTTCACTGTGAAGTCCCTAGGCTGAAATTTAATGCAACCTGGTGAGTACAGATTCCAATGGTCGTTCCCTCGTAAATGTTTAGGTGGACGTACATGGTTGTCCTCAAGGCTCAATTGGCAAGTGTTGGATGCTTGTTACGTAGGGCCTCAGTTCCACTCTAGCTGGGGCAATTTACTCCATAAACGTTGTCTACAAGCAGCCCTCCTTTTCCCTTGATGTACACATTTATGCAATTTATCTCCAAAGTGGAGGGGGGATAATTTTGAGGTTTCATTTTTCCGGCTGCGTTTCTTGTCCTGTCTGCCAGTGCGCCAAAACTATACAACCTTACATGTCATGACACACTTTGTGTGACATATTTTATGTGGCCTTAGTAAATCGAAACCGCTGCCACAAAAGGGCTTATGTAGTACAGGAGAGATGCAATTGTACAAGATTATGACAATCCTTGACGGTAGGTGGCATTTCCTGTAGCATTTCTTAATGGGCTCCTATAAAATGTCTCTTACCTTTATTCTACTACTCTAAGCCGTCATAGTTCTACCAAAATTGTTTAAATTAAATCAGTTTGCGATAGCCAAAGCCTTTTGCAAACTCTGGAAGCAATAGCGATGCTTGGAAGTTTCGCCTGCTCAAAATAATGAGCCCTCTAAATGTCATCATTATGGGGCGGCGATGCAGTCCCTAATGTACTCGAACAATTATAATATTTAATAAATGTTGGCAAATCTACGAAGAGTCCACGTACGATTGCTACATAGAGCCTTTCATGCGAAATTTTATTTTTTATCTTGAACTACCCAACAGGGTAGTCTGGATTGATTGCCATAGTCAGAAGAAACACAAGCTGCCCTTGCGGACTTCTTGTATATTTTTATGAATAAACGAAGCGAATGCTTAACACCGCGCCTCACAAAGTGGGAAACTTTAAGCAATTGAACAGTGTAAGACACCTTTGAGCACTCGAATAGCACAGCTTATTTGCCAAAAGGCTTTGATTGCACAATGAGACACGAAGCTGCACGGCTTATCGCTCGATGTTTTCAAAATTTCTCATGAGCTATTCGGTGAACATAACGGTAAATAAATTTAGTTTTAATACAACGAAAGGTATTGATGAACGAACACACAGAAAACACTCTTCGTACTGATGTTAATAAAGTTTACCAGCGGTTGTAAGCCAAAATATTGATTATGCTGAGAACAATCAAGTTTTTTCTCAAAATAGCAGCTTTGTATTTACACTTTGACTCAGAATTCGTGCAAAATGCCACCATTTGTGAAATATTTATACTCACTCGCTAATCTGCATTGAGTAAGGTTGCAATACTTATCATCGTATAGCCTATTATCTAGTAATTTCAGTCACAATAGGACACCAGCTTTTGAACGAGCTTCTTTCTATCCACTACCAAAAAGTATATGCTGTTAAAAATGGCCACTTAAGTGGTATGCATTTCATAATTTATGTTGAATGCCCTTATAAATTCAAATTTATTTTATAGAAATCATGCACGAAAAAGTTTGGTAGAAAATTATGCCTTTTTAAATGTTATAATTCAAGAAAGGACATCCTTCGGTTTAAGGAAACTTTAGAATTATGAGATTTTTTTACGATTATGAAGTGTTCATTCATAATACATCGAAACTTCCATTTATTAATGCCACGTCCATTGCAACCTTTCATGAGAATCATTGGACTTCTTCCTCTTACCCTAGGCAAAACAGGATGAAGGCAGCGCGCAGCTTGTAAACCTTTAATTCAGGTGTTTTAGTCGGTAGGTTACAAAATTATTCGTCAATGAAGGAATTTTTAAGAAACCAAAAGATACCTTCTCTTTAAGTCTTGCATTAAAAGAAGGCTTAATATACTACCAAACGAGTTCAAGAAATATTTTCACCTATATGTTTTCTATAAAATACGTTTGAATTTTTCAAGACAGTCAAAATCAAAGAGAAGAATTCATCCCACATAAGCTGCCATTTTTGTAGTAAATACTTCTTGTTAGTGGTTAGAAAGAAGCTCGTTAAAAGCCGGTTTTCATATGGTGAATGAAATGACTAGAGAAAAGGCTATACGATAATTGGGATAACAACCTTACTTATGCCGATTAGCGAGTGAGTAAAAAGCTTTCCCAAATATCGGTATGTTGCACGAATTTGGAGCCGTCCTGTATGTCCGATGAGCCAACATTGAGTATTGTTTTCTTCCATACCGTCGTGTCTGTCCTGTCAAGTCATGTCTCTCAAGTCTTACCGTAATTGCATCACGTGGTCTAAATAAAAGCGCCGGTCGCTTGTCGTAAATTAACAGAGCACGCGTCCGTATTTTAATCTGGCCACAGCATCGGAAGAGGGATGTTTATTTTTGAGGTTGGGTTTAAGAAGGCTAATGCTAGAGCTATGATTAAGACTAGGGTTAAAGTTTGAAGATAATATTGTTTTTTCCTGGTATTTGCCTTATCACCACAGGTGGTGCTATGAGCACGTAGGTACATGTTTAGCCTACCTACCGTTAGAATGACAATTTAAGAAAAAGCACT
This sequence comes from Ligula intestinalis, assembly GCA_036362985.1. Classification (NCBI taxonomy): domain Eukaryota; kingdom Metazoa; phylum Platyhelminthes; class Cestoda; order Diphyllobothriidea; family Diphyllobothriidae; genus Ligula; species Ligula intestinalis. The sequence goes on along the minus strand of JAYGXS010000004.1, from coordinate 63,128,737 downwards.
TCATTATTTTAGCGAAATTATGTTACTGGTACTTTATAGGCCTTGCGCAGCCATAACAACCTCTTTAAAGCTCGAATTATTCCCAATTAATTATCTTTGCCAATCGAGTATAATTGGCGAATTTCAAATTGTTCTACGTCCACGAAAACCTCTTCTCAATAGCACTTTCGGACGTGGTTTTCAAGTGAGATAGATGCCTATTTTGTACGGTAAAATAGTCTGCCCAATTAAATTGAGCATTCTTAAGATTTCTATTGGCCGCTCTTGCCAACTGAACGACATTTTGACCAAATGTTTGCCGGTCCGTCTCCGTAGGATATTCTGCGGAAATGTTTACATTTAAAAATGACCATGTCACTCAGTTGTGTAAATTACTTGCGTAACAGTACCGTTAAGTAATGCATCAAAATTGCAGTGCAACAGCTAGGAAGTATGTTTTTAAAGCAAGCATAGACAGCAGGACTTATTAAATTCAACACATTTTTGCGATGGCTTTTAAACTCTATCTTGTCGTTGCGTGAGTCAGATAACGGATAGAGGAATACGGCAAATTAAATTTCACAGAATGGCAGTGTATTATATCACGCATTATAGTTCAGTGTAAAAGATGCTCAACTGAATAGCAGCCTATAGAGAGAAAATGGAGGCGAGAAGGAGTTGGCGCAAACCAAGTCGTGATTAAAACTAGCTGCCCAATTACCAAGGTAGGTTGCGATTGACGACGTGGTCTAGCTGCTTGCACAGGTCGGGTTTCTCCAACCGTATGTAGACCACTTCCAAGTACCCCAGGGTCCGACTTGTTTATACTCGAAAAAGTATTCGGAAAGCAGTTTTGAGGTCGACTGAAGGACCACGGTCTAGCAGGTGTTTAGTAATCGAGGACCATCGTACTCTGTCTTCTTGTTTTAAAAGCCAATTCAGTAGCCGTGGATAGCAGCTGCTTGTACCTTTGCCGTCGCAAAATTTGTTGAGTTAAATAAATCCTGCTCTCTACGCTTATTTACAATTCGTACGGAGTAACAATTGCCTCAAATTATATTTTTATCGTGCAGCTATGAGTTAGGATTTCTGTACATGGCCAGTACTTTGAAGTATTACCGAAACAGACCTGGTGAACTGCAACAGACTTTCGTAGCTAAATTTGTTGTTGTTTTCAAACAACCATCCGCTGGCTGTAGATTGGGAAAACCCAGCTCTTGCGTTTCGATTGGAACGCCGGAATGACCCACCTATCCTCTTACGTGAGCACATAACCTGTTTCTAACATAGGTATCTGCAGACTGAAATGAAAAGCAGCACTCAGGTCAGTTAATTGGCCTCCTCTAATCAGAAGAACAATCGCTTTTACAACTGCATCACATAGCCCATCAGAAGTTTTATGCAGAATTATTGAGGACGCCTTCTCTGACGCAAAGGCACTAAACTGAAGTAATATGAGCTAAAGTAGGCTGTCATAGGGTATCTCCGGAAAGATAAGCCGTACACACATAGATTTTTATAAACATATATAAAAGCTTTAATCGTTGAAATGCTGACTGCTCGGAAGGCTTGTACGGCCGCGCTGTTGGGCAAGCCGTTCCTGCCGTTGGCGTCATATCCTCTTATCTGACCGTTGTTAGGGTAGCAGCTGCAACAAAAGAAGAGCCAAACTGTCTCTAGCATCTAGTTATACAGGCATAAGTACTTTACAGGAAAGTCTGTATTATCATTGCAGCCAAAAGTACGGCTGGGAGACTATCAGAGCATTCGAGGTCTATAGGGAGAAAGCATGCTCTTAAATCTAGACCAAATTTAATAGCCCTAGCCTAGAAGTAAGTACAGCCCCGGGAACAGGACACATCGACCGATATTTTAACATTTACGTTTAAAGTCCAGCCGAGGGCATGAATCACAAAGTTATGGTTTGAACAAGCAAGCGAGCCAATGATTAAGGATAACGCAATGCACCTCTAATAGCAACATCTGAACTGCGGTTATAATTGCAATAATTTTTATGGCACTCTAAACCAGGATAGGTGTGTAAAATTGAAATCTGCACGACGGAAGGTAGGAGAAGCTAGTGTTTGGCCGTGCTTTGGGCGTTTTTAGTAGTAAACTTAAACTAAAAGGAGGGGCACACTTTCAGTTCCATCTTCCATTTTCATGCAAAAAATAGGGTAACAACGTAACACAATAAAGTGCATTAAAAAATAATGAATTCAACACTTTGAATCCTTCAAGGGAACGCTTGAGGGTCGCTGGTGCCACAATACGATTTACCAGACAGGCATCTGAGGTAGCTGTACCAGCAAGGAAGTATGTTTTATGACTGTTTACTCTTAGACCCAGTGAAGCGCCAAAATGGGAAATTCTCACTGTACTCTGACGTCAATTGAACTCCCAAGACAAAAATAAACCATCGCTGAGTGGATGACAGTTTTATTAATATGCCACACTGCTAAATCTACAAATTACAACTGAGACAATATGATTAATTTTTCGAGATTTAACAAAAGTACTCTCAAGTCGTACCTAGCGATAGCATCCCTATTCAAGACATGGATTAAAGAAGGCTGCGTGTTAATAATATTTTGGAACCTATGTGTAGAAAACGTCATGATACCGAGACCATCGTTGCTTGAAAGAAATTTACCTTCCGCTGCTTTTGAAAAAAAGTAACATGACACCTGTTCACCCATTATAAATAAACAGCTGTTATTGCAGTTACTTAGGATATAGGTTAGGAAACGTTATTTTCTTGCTGAGCTATGGTATGTTGCTTTTATCAGAAACCCATATTATATTAAAAATCATCCACTTAGGGCTTAGTATAGCCAGTAGATGGAACACTTAAAAAGCAAATATTGACGAACCATTTCAATTGAAAAATGTCGGTACTTTGTCGTTTTCCCTTGAGTATTTGTTTTCAAACAATTCTTGCAACCATGGACGAAGTTAAGTGGTTAATGATAGGCGGATGTTTACAATTACTAACCACAAAGTCAAGCCCTTCCAGAATCCAAAGGTTATTCGTTTCTTTGAACAAGGTTCAGTAGATGATCACGAAAACATTTCTCATGCTGTTTAGATCTGGGCTGTTTTTGGATTAAATGTGTGCTGGCAAGAGAGATTTAATATTGTCCAAAAAGATCACATTTTGGTTGCAAACGTTTGAACAGTCGGAATTCCCTAGAGTGAGATAAAGAAACGTTATCATTGCAGGCCTAGTCGCATTGCTTAAAACCAGCACAAATGAGTTGTGCTTCTCTGAGCATAAAGTTAAATATGTTTAATAGCCGTTGCTGCTGCGTTTTATAGCTCAACATACTGCCAATTGATAACATAGGAGTGTTTAAACAGTGTCATTTCCCCTTTCTTTAACTGATTTGAATTTATCCTACCTAAACCTAGTTAATTTTCGTGGCCAAAATATCAGATTAACTAAGGAAGTTAAAGTGAAGTTTCTCATATTTGTCATCTTATTTGCAGATATAAGTGCCTTTGTGCTTGGAGACTTGACCTACAGCAACCAGTTTCAACAACTTTAACTTAACATTATACCTTTGCATCACAGAATGTTGTCGAAACTATTTCGCCCTCAGAACATGGTCGTTTACGCAAATCTTTTTAGAGCAAACGGGAAGAATTCGTGCACTCCACGTTAACCAATCTCATTTTCATCATATATTTTCATGAGTTTTGGATATAGATTCGTCCTGCCTTGCTGGATTATTTTTTATGGTAATTATTCTGTTAAAAAACGTTTGCTTAAAAGTGCTCGAATGCTTATCACTCTTGAAGTAGGTCTTGTAGTACTTCTAAGTCTCTTAGATGTAGTTGTATAATTCACGAGATGCAAGCTACCGCTAAGTGCTATCTCGTTCACATAAAAATAAGTGGTTTATATTTTGACATTTAAAATGCAGCGAAGCGGCATTTGGACAGGAGTTTCATCATTCAAAAGTGCAAGAGCTAAGAAGTAATCCGTATGTGAGCAGATGCTTAAGTCTGCTTTAGTCTGTCCTATGAATGTGCGGCCTCATTCAAGGTTCAGCAAAAGCTTCTACTTTTCTCGCTATTTTTAATGATAAACAAAAAATAAAAAATGGTTTATTCAATGTTCATTAAAACTATGAGGTCCTAACCAACCAGACGCAAAAAAGCTCAGACAACTCACAGAATATAAAAAAATGATAGGACATTCAGGTTTTGTGACAAAGAAAGAGTTTGCTACCTTAAAGTTAAAATATGAATCGCATCGAAAGCTGCAAATCCTTTGAAACTAGTAGGCGTAGGAAAAAATAATTTTTGGGATAACTTTTATAGAACCCTGCTATCTTATATTCATTGCAGAAACGTATTCACCAAGTAATATTACGCTCCGGATAATAAAAGAAAAATTTTTACTTGAAAATGCTCAGCACTGATATAAGCGAGAGTGAACAAATAAATTATTACTATGTTATTGCATAGGAAAAAATTGAAAATAATTTTAACCGCATGAGGTTACTGCGTCCGCCTATTCATCAGGTACACCTCGGTCTCACTGAAGCTAGTTAGGCTGCCTCTGTGTTATTTTACTTCTCTTCTTTCGGTCGATACCTTTAGCTTCGCGTGTGAGTTAATCGCATTTTATACTGAATGTTTAATGGCCTCCAACTTGCAAAGTAGATTTTATGCCATTTAGCCATTATTGAGTTCTATAAAATTTTCCAGTCACTAAGCCAAACACAGCATAGTAGTCATTTACCAGCGCTATTTTATTTGCATGAGAATCTACTTGATTACTGTGATTTTCCTGCAGTTAAAAAAATATAACCATGATTTCCTGCCTTCTAAAGGGCAAACGAAGATCTAAAGTAAATTATTTTTTTCGTTTTCGAGAGCATTCTGGTGCTGAAGGAAACTATTCGGTCATAAAAGATACCTCCATGGTAAACCGTTTTACTAAGGTTAAATTAAGGAAGCTGTTGAAAGAGTAGTACAGTATATAGAAAGGGCATCCCGCCCACTTGGCTTAATCTTTATTATTCTTTTGTATAAAAATCGCTGCCACCGGTAAATTGCAAAATAAATAACCACTACCGAGGCATACTGCAGTTTTTTAGCCGCTATACACTGGAACATTATGTTAAGCTCAATATGGAAGCATACTAGGTTTCAGGCTTCTTAAGAAAATCTGATTAGATATGTTTCGAGATCTGAGTGCAACTGATGAATAATCCTTTCAACGGCAGTTGCCAAAGTCATTTACACAGGTAGCCTACTGCTCAGAGTAAATTTACCGCATGTTTTTCATGGCATCGCGTTTATCGACTCAACTTCTCAAGCACAACCGTAACTAAAACAAAGGCAAGCCTTTGATTTATTTACCAAGTTCCACTTAACTGTGAAGTCAATTTGTCGTCTGCTATGAAAAGTTTAAAAAAATCAGAGGATGATATTTACAAGCCCAGTTGTAAAGATAGTCCGAAAGTTATATTTTTCCACTTGGCTTGCGTGAGCGCTAATGAACATTCACAAATGCTTGTTCAAGCCTAGCATTATGGTTCTTCTGAAGAAACCAATGTTAGCCGTAATAAAGGCCACAGGCAGCTATAGAAAATGTGTCAAACCATTTGTTTCGCCCTAGGTCATTAGGAAATTGCAATTAAAGCCAAAGCCCTTTACTCTTTGGTTAAAATAAAAGGATCATGAACGTATAATTCCTGGAAATTTTACCTTCTACTTCTAAGCAAGTGCCCCATACGATATTCGACAACACAATCATACATCGTTCCAGAGATTCTTCCGGACACTTAAACAGCCTTATCTCCCAACACTGTTCTGATAATTAAGAAAAATTGCAAAAACATACTGGAATGACCCAATGCACTATGTTTACTATCTGCGTTGATTAAACTTACAAAACTTTGAGTGCAAATTTAAAATGTAAAGCCCGGTCCTGACCCGTTGGCTACAGACATGACAGTAATTATACATGTCTGCCAGTCTTTGCTGTCTTACAAATTGTTTGAAATTAATTTGTGCTGAAGACTTTCTGCAACGACTCTGCTTTGCTCTCTGCTCATAGCTTCTAATTTTACTGTGAAAACTGGGAGTTCCGATAATTTGTATCCCTAGATAACCTGATAGGAACTTGGAATAAAGTTCAAAATCGGGCTCGGCTTCGTTTCCAAAAGTGTTCTTCTGGTTCAAAATTTCGACATGAAATATGTAACCTTGACAGCCCGCTGCACTGAACCATACAACGTTTCATTGGATCGTGCTATGAAAAAGTGTATACTAGAGTCAAACATGGCAGAGATTGTAGTATTATAAGTATTACCCTTAATGAGAAATGGAAGCCACTTTTTCGATCCAGCGAATACGCAAAATGGCAGGACGTACACAAATATTATCTGATTTTGTTTCCTTCAAGCCGTTCGTCTGCGGCACTAGAAGCTTTAACGATAAAGCGGCAGAAAGTCAAGGAGGCGTTCTATAACTCAGTTGTACAAAAGCCAGTAATAAATGCATAAAAAACAAGAAGGGGCAAACGATATTTACAGCCCTATTTGAATCTATTCGTCCTATTTCATGATATGTTCACAGGAAATTAGCGGCTGGACCAAGGGAAACCACAACATGGTTAATGGGAACGTTCCTCCGAAAGGCGTGCCATTGGTCTATTAAAACGGGTCACGCTGCGACAGCCCAGTGGCCGCTTGTGGCTGTACCGTTTTCAACAAGCGTCTCCTCCTCCTCAAACGACGGAACATTGTAATTTCGTACAGTGTGAACTGTGCCGATCGAACTCTCGCAGGCCGCAGCGTAACGGTAGCTGCAAGCAGTAGATGTAGGTGGCCGAAACAGTTTCAAAGTGTATCAGTGCGGAAGAGAGACAAGCCTATTTCGGACGACGTTCCATCTCTAAAAAGAATTTAATATTATGAACAAGCGAATCAGCATCCCAAGAAGTATACTTCGATGGAAGAAGTACTTTGAGAATCTGAAGTTTATTGTGTGAATTTTTGACACTCCCTCGTGGTCAGACGGATGGGAATTGTACGAAACAGTTAATCCAAAATGATGACTTACATAGCCTTAGGGAAGCATGGAAGAGACGGAAGCTTATCCGGATTAGAGGAAGCAAAAACCAGCCACCACCGACCGCACTGTTAAACGTGGTCAACAATTAATTTCCGACCGACCACATAAGTACTTGCGGATGACAACTATTTTCCCTCTGACCGCATAATCACATACGGGTGACGATTATCAATCAACCCCGACCCAATATATATATAAGCTTCTGTTAACAATCAGTTTGCATTGACTGTTTCGTACAATCCTCATCAGTCTAACGACAACCTGGTGAGCCACTGTCAAAAATTCATACAATAAACCACCGTTACCCAAAGTACTTCTTCTATCGAATTAAATATTGTCTTTGCTAATGATATAAATTACATGAGATTCTGTGTGAGTTTTAAAGTCCAACAAACACTAGATGATGAAACGGTATCTACTTTTATCATACAACTTACTTTTGGTATCCCTTACGATGTGAAGTACTTCATAAAATCATATTTTAAGCAGCCTAGTTGCGTCAACTACGCACATCTCAGGGCGTAAGTAAATTCACCAGATACAGCGCGACTTCTGCATTCGGGCAATCCACAAAAACCTAATCACGCCGAGGAAGAATTTCAATTCCCTGAATTGGTTTTAATCAGTACTCATGGTTTACTGCTGAGTGGTTTGTTTTCCTTTTTAAAATCGCCCGGATCTCTTCCGAGGGTGGAGGCGGCAAGAGAGAGGGGGGGAGAGGGAGATTCTAGAGTGATTGAAGCATAAGTATGTGTTTGAGTGATGGAGTTAGTGGTCATGGAGGTCTTAATTAATTCGGACCATCTGGCAGCAGTGTCCGTCGAAAATTACAAAAAAACTCCTCTTGCCCTATTCACCTGTGTGCTGTTTCAATTAAACAAATTAGTTTGCCAGTTAATACTTTTAAACCTCTCTCCATCTCACGCCACTCCCACTTCAGGTATTTAGCCTTAATTCAACGCGGAGGTTCCTTATGAAACACTACAAAATGAAGTTAGTACGTTAGGCATTGAGCAACACGATCCTCCCACATCTATCCTTGCCTGTGTACTGACAACTGTTAGTGAAACCCCTGAAGGACTGGATATTCCTTCTCACCAAGCAAAAGAGGGGCTTTTGAACTCGGTGAGTCTGAGGAAGCCATCTACAGGCAAGGATAATTAAAGTGTATAGTAGCTGTATTTGCCTAAAATTGAAGTTTGAAAGTAGACGTGCAGATTAGCAGAAGGCCACAAAACAGAACCTCAAATACAAGGAAACTATCCTTTTTCTGCATCAGATCAGTTAACTTACATTTTTTCTTCAAGTGAAGGGGCGTCAGATATCAGAGTTTTAGTCCCGCAGGCAAAGGTGTCGAAAAGCTGCTCGGTGTCTAGATATTTACCGATTAATACTCCAGAAGATTTAGTCGTCCAACCTTTCTCGATATATTTTTATCTCAAAACATTTCAATTTAGTCGAAGTGAAATAGTGGTCTGCTTTGTTGAATAACGCTTTTTTTCTCCTAAGTTTTCAAGCATGAAATTTGAAGAAAAAAGGTCAAAATGTGTTAATATTTTAGATATAAAAGAAACTGTTTTATTCATCGAAGTTTGCACCCCTACTGCCAAAGCACAATTTCCATGTCAATAGTAACTTGTTCAGCGCGGTGGTGAAAACGCTTGGTAATCAAGAATCACTTACATTTGGGAAGGCATGTTTTACAACCCCGTCGTGTTTTAATTGCATTCCCGTGAAAAGTTTATCGAAATTCAAAATTTGCAGTCAATGAGAAAATACTTGGTGAGTATGCTGGATGATTGAGCCTTTCCAACTCAATTTACAGTTTTTTGGCCTGGCGTTGTTATGCAATAGAATAGGCGCCGACTGCTTACCCAAACTAGGCTGTTTTTCCGCAAGTTCTTTGATCTAGTCCTGCGGATTGCAATATACTTCTGCCGTGATCAATTAGCCAAGTTACATGAAATCATAATAGATCACACTGGCACCACAGGCAGGGCCGAAGGCTCACCAGCTTTTTCAAATAAATATTGCGCTTTATGTTTTGGTAACTTGTCCCTGTCCAACAACCATGGTTACGCTTTTCCTTTTAGATCCAATTTTTAGCTATCTATGATGTTGTATTTCCAAGTAAGAATTAATATTTCATAATTCTGTGAATTTCTGACTTTTCTATTTTCAAAAAAGAATGATAAAAAGGGATATTTTTAGTCTTTTTCAAGCGCAAAATGATTACAAAAAGGTGTGCAGTAACTCTGTATTCAAAAAAGAAAAATGTCAAACTATAATGGGATCGTGAAATAAAAATTTGTCAAGATTGTCTTTATAATTCGCTAGAAATTTAACACCTGACTACCGCATACAAAGTTTGTTTGAGTGACTTGTAGCTATATAACTTCTTACAAAATTGAATGTAGAAGCAGAATGACATCCAGATGTATCTTTCCAGACATTCACGTAGGCGAGAAATGTCGTGCTTGTGTAGCATGCTTAGGAATTTAATTTGTCCTCAAAACATCCGCAGAAGGCTATATTTTCGTAAGAATAAAGCATAATATTATGCGTACCTTTGCTTCAAGTAAATATTAATTGACCGAATGAGACAGCCACGAGTCAGATTTTCTACTAAACATTGTGACTCTTTATTGCCTCGGGATCGAGTAGAAGATCACAAAGCACGTATATTTCCTGAAAACTACACAATGAAGCACCATACCTGTGTTATAAATTCCGTTCATTTACGCATAACGCTACTTTCATTTGCCTCTCTAAATGCAACGATAGTTCATTTTCGGAATTTGTCTTATGTTTCTTAAGCGGCGTTTTATTCAGGCATTAAAAAGTCTCTATCGAAAGAAAACGCGATACTTAAGGTGGACAGCCACTTAATGAAAACCATAAGATATTCACGTCAAGCGCAGAAGTCATTTTAGAAAGAGGTGTCATTTTAACACTTGGGTAGCGCATAAACGAGATTTCTGACAGAAACATATCAAAACTATCTGGGAAAAATGGCCTCCGAGAAAACCTGAATCAAACTAGATAAACGATGTCTTGAGGAGCGACCTAGGGGGGAGGGAGGGTTTGCGTGCTGAAATCGAAGTGCTTTCAGGAATACTCCATATAGGATATCATAGAGGCTTTATGAGCGCTGAACCATTGTAAATTATCTGATGAAATAGGGTGTAAGCAGAGCTTAAGTACCACGAAAGCAGTATATTTTTACAGCTTAAAAGGATGAGTACATCAACCACCAGGGAGCCGAGATTAGGTGGGGTGGTAGAGAGCATAACTGTGACAGGCATGTGCATTATCTGCCACTTAGGGCGGGTGGTTGACACCTCGCGTGTACGCCGTGGCGCGCGACAAAGAGTGAACAAAGAACCAATCATAGATTTTGGCACTCGAAGGAAATCTCGGCGTGCCGACTGCTTGGCCAGCTAGCTAGCTGGCTTGCTTGCACGCTTTCCTGCCTACCGAATTCCAGCGCAGATTCAGGCTCAGGATTTTGCCCTCCGGAAATGCAGCTTTTCGGTTAAATTTAGATTTTAAAATAACTTCACAAAAATCCTAAGCTCCGCAGTCGCGGCTGCAGTTTTCCTGTGCTAGAAGTTGGACCCGCTCTCACACTTATATAAAACTCAGGCAGATCCCATGGGAAAGCCTACGTTGGAGGGTTTGTTTTCCTTTCGCTAGCCGTCTTGCCTGCATGAAACCATTCCTCCCAGACGTGCTGAGAGTACTTCTGAGGGCATTTTTAAGAACTTCGAATGTAAAAGTCTCTTATTTTCTTTCACGCGTTGCAGGTGGTTTTGTGTATTGCTTTCAGGTGGTTATAAGACACCGAACACGCATATAGTAAGAAAAAAATATTCTTAGAAACTGTCCATTTTATTTTTTTCACCCCAAACCCCTATAACCAGCGTTTTGTGGGGCACTACATACTACCCATGTCTATTTGTGCATTAGTTACATAAAAAGCTTTCTTTTTGATATTTTTTCGCGGTTATTTTGCTATTTTGCCGTTGTTTTTAAGCATTACCTTGGGCATTGCGCCTCGTAATATTAAAAAAATATATACGTGTAGATTTTAAATGAGACAATAATTTGAATATACTACTAAAAGTGTACTCACTTCGGTTTTCTTATTATGGCTTTATTTTGGCCGCCCACATTAGAGAATATAGAAGGCAGTCTCTTAAAGGCTGATTTCCAAGTTGTTAAAAAATGGCAACAGGAAGGGTTTAGCGCCAACGGTGAAATACTAGGATTTGGTTGATGGCTAGATAGTTTTTACAGGTAATGGAATTTTCCGCAAATCTAAGTTTATTACCGTATCTTCTTGAAAAATACCGGATCATCTGGCAGCGATAGAGGAACTGGTCGATGAAAATACAGTAGTAAAAAGCCATCTGCGTTTTGAGTAATATTGCTCTGAATTATTTTCACTATCATGAACCTGATAAAGCATTTTGAAGTGGCCAAATTCCAGTCCTGATTTGTCAGTGCCGCATGCGTTAAAATATAGTATTCAACCAAAGATTATCCCAACATTTTAGGCCAAAGTCAGTAAATAAAAAATGAACCAATGAAGAACGCAATTTCAGGACAAGACCCGCAGGATTGAAAACTGGATTTTAAAACGGCAAAGTTATATTTATGTAAGAAATGTAAAACGTGGATAATAGTTTTACTTAATAGTAGTTACTTATTCCCTTACTAATGCAATGGGAAAGCATTTCGAGCAGAAAAAGTACAAACCACGCCCGAAGACTATTTATGCAGCCTTATGCTAGTTTGGTTACGAATTCTAGGCAAAATGTGTGCAAAGTGATTCACGTACAAAAAGGAGGCTACTGAATGTGAATCTGTGGTTTTATAAAATCTGCCTGAAATATTTTGCATGACCTGTAGCTTAAAAAACTTAAGGCCGTATTTAAATGGAACATTAAACTTAAAGTTAGGATATAATGGTAGTTTTAAAAGTAAATTTCAATAGCTGAAAGGTTAAAGTTAGTCCTAAAATGTGTTTTGTTTCCGAAAATTTGCATTAATAAAGTTTTAAAATTAATCATACTGCAGCAAAATCCCGAAATAAGTCAGTCACGTCCAGATGCCATCTTTTCGGTGACCTTCTTTTGGACTAACCGAGAACACCGCATGCTATAAAAGGACTACGCAAGTAGTATTATATTTTACTTGGAATTTCGATGCCTTCGTACATTTAATGATTTCCATAGGAAGTGTGCATAACATGTGCGTTATTTTACTAAGCGTGTAGAATAGTTACTCCACTTGAAATATTTTATTTCAAGAAAAGGCATCTTTTGGAGTTGATTTGTCCCGAATACCGTCAAACTTAGCCTACTTAGCTGCATCCTGCGTTTCCACCTAAATTGCTGCATGCATTACGTCTAAGGACAATCGCAGGTTTCTCTGGATTACAAGGCAGACGTCACTTAGGGCTCATACGAGTTTTACTGCCTATGGAGTATATTGTATACTTTTTAAGCAGATTTCATGGTCCCAAGACATTTAATAATTAGGTTTTGTATTCTGGAGCTTATCCCTATTTTACATAACGTTCGAAGAGGAAGTATAAAATGAGCACATGAAACAATTGTTAGGTGCTCAATTTCTATAAAATATATTTGAATATGCAGAGGTATGGAAATTCAAGGAGAAATCCAAGCTACTTAACAAGTCATTTGTTTGCGGTTAGGTGTGTCTAGGTGGCCGAAAAGAACTTAGTTCGAAAGCCAGCATCCTGTCATTACCAAAGTGTTTTGGGATAATATCATACGATAATTCATATAATAATTTAATCTCATTTTAATAAATTTTCCTAATCCAAAACATATGTAAGAAGGTTGGTTGACATTTCTTAAGAGTGCAAGCCTACTGCACGTGCACCATCTGGATAATAAAAAATATATATCGGGTGTGATTTTCAAAAATAGGGCAGAATTAATTAATATACTGCATGGCCATCTGTATGACTGATGATCAGTTAAAGTAGCTGACGCTAATCGTACAGTAAAGCTGGGCGAGCAAATTTACCCAGATGTGATTAAACTCACGTTGAACCTCGTAGCTCAATGGCAGACCGATGGCCGCCCAAAAGCCTTCCCTGCCGCGTGGACTTGACTCCCATCCACACCACGATTTTTTCACATTTGGGTCAGCCGAAATATACCCATTATGTAGATACTATCGTTCAGATTACTTTTCAACTGTTGGAACGACTGGTTTCTAGCTGGCTAAATGGTTAGTTTTATTTGCTATCGGTACATGCAAAAGGAATATGTTCTACCTTAATTCCGTTCGCGTAATACAGATTTGGGGTGATACTATGGTGATGGGATTATAAACTATCCCTACCGAGGAATGTTCGGTGACGTGGCGGGGGCGTAGGGGGGGCGGGGGTGCCGATGGTAGAGTGAGTTACAATATGTCGCATCGGCAGGCGTTTGGCGCGTCATCTTGCACCGCCCAGCTACTCGGCCTAGGCGCACGCATAAGTGCGCGCCCGAGCGCATGCCTGTACATAGCATCGACTTAGCAGCATCTGCTGCTGCTGCTGCTGCTGCATGTGGACGCGTGCCGCGACAGCCGTCTTCATCATGAAAGTTCAGTACACACAATGAATTATGAAAGTATTGTGTGTGTCTGCGCCACCTGCCCGTGTTTGCCCGCCGTCCCGCCCCCCGCCCTCCGCCCCCAACACCCTGTCGGTCTGCCAAGCAGGTAGCAGCGGCAGCAGGTAGGCCCCTCGCGGCAAACGAACAAATCTCGGCCTCCCGGGGGCATGCATGCACGCACGCACGCCCGCACGCACGCCCGCCCGCACGCCCGCACGGCTGCTGCATTCATTCACACATACACACAAACACACACACATACCCCGTCTACCTGCCTCCCCTCCCCTCCCCCCGTTCTCCGCCTCCCTGCTGCGCACACCGGCCCATGTCGGCCCGGCGACGGCTGTCTCACCTGTTTGCAGGCGGGCCGGCGTAGTTAGGGGTCGTAGTGGGGGGCAGAATAAGTGTGGAAAGACGGCACAACCCTCCAGGCTAATTCGATGACACTTTGGAGGCCAGCAACACCTCCCCTGGTGTCTGTAAGATTTCTTCATAATCAGCCCCCCCCCTGTTTAGGCTGAGTAGAGGAGAATTTCAGATTTTTACGAGCAAGCAGAATTCATTTTTTTCCCCAACTATAGTAAATTGACAGCTATTACAGCCTGCAGTACTTGAAGTGCGGCCAAAATGGCTGCCCTGATCATGGGTGTCCTCCCCTAGAGTGACAGTTTTTATTAGGTCTCATATTTTTGGGATGAGCATCTCTGCGTCTCCTTCTCCGCTGATTAGATGGGCGTTATCGGCTATCCTATTCGGTTCGGAATATTTAAATACTAACTACTATTTCCAAACGGTGATGAGTGTTACAGTTAAACATAATTAAGCAAAAAGGTATTTCAGAATTTTGGTCCAGTTTTCATGATTAAAGTTGGAGAGCGCTTTTGTCCGCGGTTGACACTCATTATTTTAAAATTCCGAACCGACAAAATTAGTTTATGTAGTGCACCTGATTAATCCCTAGTCCCAGCATTTTGTCCGAGGAAAACGGTGGGTATAGAGTGTTTTATGGGTTGCGCAGTGGAATAAACTTGAATAACTGCTATATGCATTATTATTTTATCGTATTTAGAAATGTTGTTAACTTAACTCTGTAGATTTTCCTAGTATGTATTATCGTTTCACGTATTGGAGAAAAGTCTGATTATCAAAATGCAGGTTTCTTGAAACTCCTGAAAAATAGAGATGTTGGTTAGGAAGTCGCCTACTTTTAGTTAGCTGAAATCAAACTTACCGTTCTGGTGTTAGATTAGTATAGTTCGAGGAGCGAGGCGTCGCCCAAACCTTCAATTTACACACAGAACAACTTATTCCCACCAACAGCGGGAAAAAAATTCGAATACATTTTCTCACGTTATACTTACCTCGAAAAATTTCCTTCCTTCCTTCCTGCCAACCCTATTCCCCTTACCCCAAAATCCTATAACCACCGTTTCTGTGGGATAAAATTCTGAGACTAAGGGTAAATGAGGTGCACCACATCAGCAAATTTTGCCGGTTCAGAATATTAAAATAAATAGTATTATTTCCATTACAACTGTCTAACTTTAGTCATGAAATCCGAGTCAAAGTTCGGAAATGCCTTTATGCTTAGTTATGTGTTCAACTGTAACACTCAGCACCGTTTGACAAAATACATTAATATTTTGGAGAATGTGGTATGTATTCCTTGGAATGCAAGTGTTCCTGGCCACCTGTTTTCGGCAAAAAATATCGGTATGAATGTTATACATTTCTTCTATTCTTTTTGATGCCCTTTGTAAGGTTAAACACATTTGAAAATACTCTAGCAAAAATGTATTTTCATTAGCGGATTTGCTGGACAAGCACAATTTCTCTTAATATTAATATATATTTGAAGAAGGGCCGATTGCCCATTTCGAAAAAAATGTTTATAGGGTCATAGGGTTTCTGAGGGCGTATAATGTCTCTTCAAATCGAGTCCTAGCTGCTTGCTAATCTATGCTCTTCGTGAAATTTATGAATGAAAAACACACAATACAAATTATTTTGCGCCATTTAGCATACAATTTTATGCAGCACGTTTGCACCTTGCAGACTGAACGCCCCAAACATTTAAAAGAAACGCCAAATCTTGCAAAGCATCTGTCGGGAATTAGCAAACTTTTAAAAGCCAAGTAAGGCTTTAATTTGGGAGGAGCATTTGCAGAAGAAATCGCACACCATATGAGCAGAAGCAACACGCCACCATCCAGAGGTGTCTAAATTGTCTCGGTATAAGGCCTCATAATAATATTATAATCACACTTAATAAGTAGATCGTAATCGACAAAAAGACGTTTCAGAATTACAGTTAAATGTGATAAGATCAGGCGTTGGCTGCACCACAAGTACCCCGACGATTAATCTCGTTCAGACGTTAAAATTTCTTGAATGGACGTGCACGTTCGTGTCCCAAATATTTACACGCATAAGGAAAAAGACCTGTCGACCTGCTAATATATCTTTCGCCAAGACCATTCAGAATGCATGTATAGGTCACAATGTTTTGTGCGTTTAATCCTAGAGGCTACGACACCCACAATCTTTCTCTCCGTAATCCGTTTTCCTCACCAAAATCTCCTGGTTAATTTTTTTAACCGTCTCTTTTGTCCAGGTCTCCCTTTGTTTACCGACTTCCGTACAGATTGCTCCTCTTGGCTGTTGCTCCTGCTGCTACATACCATAGCTGACTAAGTTTCCAGTGGTTAGGCGTTTCGCGTGTAGTTGAAACAATTAATGCGGCAGATGGTCAAGGGCCACAAATTGAAATTTTGGTGCAAAGTGATTCTCTCCCCTGCCTCCCCAGAAAGCAACATCAGGCATAACTGGAGCAGAGCTTTTGGCGGCCCTACCGACGTCATAACTGAGCCTTATATCGATCTGTATTTTGCGGTGAAGGGTGGGTTTATTTTTTTATGTTTACAGTTCTCGAGCAAGGTCTTTTCTGTTAATAAGCTCTCAGCGGTTACCGAAATAGGTTTTACGGACTACGATGCATTGAAATATAAATCTGATCGTTCTACGCAGAAGTCAATTTTGCAAGAGTTTCCTTGGTAGTGGCGGAACAAAACTCCACATTTCCAGGTTTGTCGACAGCGATTCGAGCTCGATGCGAGCTCGACGCGAGCTCGATTCGAGCACGATTAGGGTTAGGGTAAGGGTTAGGGGTTAGGATAAGAGTCATGGTTAGGTTCAGAGGTTAGGGTTTGGTTAAGCGTTATGGTAAAGGTTAGGGTTAGGTTAAGGGTTACGGTAAAGGTTTGGGTTAGGGTTAGGATAAGGGTGAGTGTAAGGGGTTAAGGTTAGGATAAAGGTTAGTGTTACGTTCAGAGTGGGATAGTGATATCTTATGTAAAAAGCCCGAAGTTTCTGCTAACTATTGCAAAAAGTCTTCAAAAATTCCATTATTACTGGGTTTTGGGCAAAGTAAAGTTTTCGAAATAAAACTTCACATTTGTAGGTTTGTCGACAGCGATTCGTGCTCGATTCGAGCTGCATTCGAACTTGATTTGTTTTTGCGCCTTTTTTCGATTTACGCGCCCAACGCAGTCAGCCCATAGCCACCGTATTAAATTATTTCAACAAACTTTTACGACTTTTTTTACTTATTTTCACAAAATCCTTTTTTGGCAAATTAGTTCTACCAAAACAAAAAAACCTTTTCTCACGGTTACCGTTTAAAAACAACCTACGGCTTGTTGTATCCAAGACCACTACCAAGGAAACTCCTGCCGTCAATTCTAAACACATGCAAAATGCTCGGCACTATAGCAGGCACGAAAAATTGCAGTTAAAACGCAAGAAAGTATACAGTTTAATGACACCGAAAAGTTTTATGCACTATATGATAGAATGTAGAGACATAAGTGTGATGTATCAATAAAATCATAGTGCGGAAAAAGACAGTTATTTATTTTTCCATTTAAAAAATTAAATTAGAAGCTGATTTCATATAAAAAGCCCGCATCCTCTATAGTTGGTTATATGCTTCATGGAATTTGAAATCAAAATTGACCTTGCGATTTGCAATTCTTCAGCGGAGCAAATTTTCTCTAAGGTGATTAAAATAATTCCGTAGTTGTCTGTTATATGAGCTCTATGAAATGATACTAATTAAGACTACCATGAAATCCTTCTACAAAGGTTGTACGGAAATATCAGATTTTGCGTTTTACTCTTTCGAACCTCCAACCTTCGACTAAATTGACTTCCAAAAAAGTAATATTTCAAAGACCCTCGTGACTGGTTTGTTGGTATAAGGTCAGCGTCTATTGTGAATGTCCAGCAGTAATTGTAGACGCCTCTATTAGGCCTGAAATTTAAAGAATGTACAATGTCTACTGAACATGACGTTGCAGTATTAAAAGACATAGCATACAATGCAAAAAAAGGAAACAATGTGCTGTTCGTATTGCCTTTAAAAACTTGACATCTTGGGTGAAAAGAACAAGGTAGTTTATGTAACTTGGCAAATTATTAACATAATGTTTTTTTTAACATTTGGTAATGACAGACCGTTTTGAAGCAGAAATTAATGACTTGTGGAGTGATGCAAAAGCACGATAAATAACCATGAAGATTTAAACGTTGCAGCTGATATAATGTGACTTAAAACGAAGTGTCATAACTAAAATAAAAATAAAAGTACTCCGAACGTTAGTTACAGTAGCTTGGCGGTCACTGCTACAGAAAGTGTCGTTACTCTTATGACTGCATGATAAGGTTTCCTTTTTTCTTGCAGTCCGAGAAACGTGAACCCTTATCGTTTTATCTTTTCAAATAACTTAAAAAAGGAGAACGGTGAAGCATATACAATTTATGGCCTCAATTGTTTGTCATTATATGCTTACCCTGCAGTTCAGTATCACTAATTTTATAACCATATCCATACATTTATTAGTAAGTCTTCGTGTACAAGGGGACAGATTATTAAGAGGGGCATTAAGAAAACTAATCGTTGCAACGCCACTCTATTTAGCCTATCATGAAAAAACATTCAAATATTCAGACAATATTTTCTTTTCACTATAATAAAATAATTCCAAGATCATCTAAGTGTCGGAAGGAGTGCACTGCTTTTGCCGTTTGCTTTGATATATTTACTACAGAGAGAGCCGATGTGCAATCTTTTATTAGAATTTTTATAAAGAAATGAACAAGTTTATGGAGAAGAAAAAGTTGGCAGCGACAAAGGGGAATAAAATCACCATCTTTGGCTTTTCGCCCTAGTACGGTCTGCGACTCCGGTTTGGTGGACTCCAGATCGCAAATGAATTAAAAGTAGACTTTCCGGTTTCCCTAAGTCTTTGCTATTAATATTTATCGACCGAAGCCTGACCGATCACTCAAGTGTGAGCCAACCTGCAGTTGCATGAAAAATTGGGATGATTGCTGTCCGCTCCGCGATCTGATGATACATGTATGCAGACGTAGTTAGCTCATATGGCTCGTTAATTATAACTATGCATCGCAGCTAATTAATGAAATGAGGGTAAATAGTCCTTAAGCAGAAAAAGAAGGGAAAGAATAGTGAACATGGGTGCAGCGGAAGGAAGTCATAAACCGAGCAATTGGGCCTGCCTGAAAATTAGGATTGCTGACGAAACAACTCCATGCTACCTGACAAATATTAACCTAGTACGTAAAAAATGTTTTCTAAAGACTGTTTTACAAAGTCAAAAAGGGTTTCCTTGATTATTTTGAACGACTTTTACCGATCGGACGCAGAATTTGTCGTCGACAATGGCATACTTGATAGCTAAACGATCTTCTACCATCAAATCTTATTGCCATATGACGGAGACTTCCGGACCACCGTTAATCTTAATGGAGTAAAATATCAATGAACAACAAAGGATCTCACTTCTGCCAATAAAATCCTTAGTCAAAGTACTTGTTGTAATGAAGGAAGTTGATCCTATGAGCATCAGGTTTTTGGACACTCCATGTCCTAGCTTACAGTTTTCGATGATCAGATCCCAGTATTATAAAAAATTTTCCTAGGGGCGGTCCATGCAGTCTGGCTTGAGCGTTCAACTTTGTCAAAATGCGCTTCATTTGAATATGATATCAACCACATTGTCGAAGCCAGCAGAACTTTTATTCGTGCAATAACCGAAAAATGCGCAAAGATGTAAGAAGTCACAGAGAGGCATTTTTTAAAATCTTTTTTTCCATATATATATAAATTGTTTGTAGAATGGACATTTCCATGGTTATTCCGCGGCAGTTGATTGTCTTCGACGAAAATGTTCATCGAACTCTATGGTCTGACCCTTAAAAGTCATGTCCCATCCACCTACTTCCATGTCTTGCACCTAATATTTTCAGCGCTTATTTCCTTGATTAGTATCTGGAGGTCATATACTAGAAACCGCATAGAGAACGTTGGGGGCCTACTGAAGAGCCGAACCCCTCGTTGCTGTATCATGCAGTAGCAGAAACATCGACAAAACACGTGTCTGGGCTTTTAGCTAGTATCTATGCGCAAGTATGGTATAACATCATTGTCATATAGAATTCACGCAACTTGTAGTGCTACTCGTTTGTGGAATGGACATTTATGTGGTTATTCCGCGGCAGTTGATTGCCTTCGACAAGCATGTTCATCGAACTCTAGGGTCTGACCCTTAAAAGT
>JAYGXS010000004.1:63048187-63107988 GCA_036362985.1 Ligula intestinalis | reverse complement strand
TGCAAATGTAACCATGTTTAGCAGGAAAAGTTAGCTTGGTAAAAATACGTTTCAGTAATTCATCTTGGAGCCCGTACAATTGCACTGATGAATAATCTTTATGAGTTGACCTAATTGTGAAAAAACTCGAGGCCTTTGGCGTTCACCCCAAGTGCGATTAAATTCATGGCGCGAGGCGGGGCGTTTGTAGTTTAGCGGTTCGAACATTGGCCTCCGGCAAAGGCCTTCTCTGATGCGCGGGTTGAAATCCCGCCAAAAGCCCCGAGTTTTTCCACAATTGGGTCAACTCAAATTAAGCAAATCTGCCAAACCTCATATTAATCAATATGAATTGAACAAGACTTGTACATGTCTGATAATTTAAATGCATCGTTCTCGGAATGCTTGCTTCACAAGGTCATCATGAGAAAATCACTGTCACATGCATGGAATGATCAACTGTCACAAGGAGGTGGGAGCGATGCGCAATAACCACCTGGCGCCAGCATCGGCCACGGAAGAGAGTGACTGTGTTAGTCTTCCGAAAACACAGTACTGGATTCCCTAGCCACTGCCTCGGCTGTTGCCCGGACCCGTTGGCGTAGGCTAGTGTCCGTTAGACAACCTAACATGTTTCATTGGGATAAACTGTGTCGTTTATTCGACTACGTGTGCCGACCATGATGATTAATTTATTTCTGCTCATTTATAGCGAGGGATATTTTAATAGAATACTAGCCTTTTACTTTCTCAAATTCAAACACTGCCCCACAACGGTTGTTGCGTATCACGTCTTGCAAGCAGTTAAGTAGAAATTGTGTAGAATTTCATTAATTGACCAGCAACGTGTCGAAGCTGCACAAAACACACACAGGCATTTTCGGCATTAATAGCTTTCAATACTGTTACTCCTTTGCCGTTTTTTATGCAAAGCTCACAATTTTCCTACAGCTACTTAAACTGGTCTGGGCCACTTGCCAAATTAAAGGGCTCTCTTTTCCTCCCTCACTAGAATAATGTGGACTTGCGCTAAGTATATTGTCTAGATTGGCGCAGAGATGACAGATTGGCCGACAACTTGCAAAGGCCAAGACCAGTCACATTTGGCTCGCTTGTCGCTCTCCGTCTCCCCCTGCCATAACTATGCAAATGCACTCTGCTACTGCTGCTAGCGAAATGCCCAAATCTCACAAACTATGTCCTGCCGGAGGAAGGGGGACTAGCAATAATTCTGTTAAAGCAGCTTTCTTCAGCCTCCAGATTATGATGCGTTTTTGCAAAGTGGTGGACAAAAAATGTCGCTTGACAACATGCTGTAGTGCAACATCTCAAAAAAGACGTCACGTACAGTCATAGGCACCTGAAGCTCTTTTCAAATGTGAATCCTCCCACTTTTTAAGCAGAATGATTGCAGTTATCGTCTCTCCAGTTCGAAAGAAATATTTAAGTGATTCAACAGAAAACTGCTCCCAGCTAGTAAGTGGGAGAAGGGGTGTTTGGAAAAGTCAGTTTGCAAACATATGCTTCCGGTAGTTTGTCATCGGATCCCTGCGTCAGACGTTAGTCACCATCTTCGGTCCCACTGTGCCTGCACCACAGAACCAGCGTGTTGAGCACGTGAACGTTGGGAGACAAGGGTTCGGGGGTAAGAAGTGAGCGCTATCTAAAAGTCAGAGACGTGGCCTATATGAGGCTTGCAGTGCATTCTTCATATTCAGCTACCTTTAATTAGATTTTCCATTCACTTAAACCATACTTTGGCAATCAAATCTAGTTGGGGACATTTCCGGACTCTAAACCTATACGAACGTGAGCCGTGGCCGACTTGTATTTTGAGTCTGAGACTGGGATAGTGACTTAAGTAAATTAAGTTCGACGATTCGAAAAAAGTGTTCATTATGACTGGACAGATGCAACACCTGTAAGGTATTTCAGCTTGCTAATAGTCAACATCCTTGTTAGAATAGCCGAGATAAGCGAATAAACTGAAAGATTGAATGTGCCTTTTGCGCATTTTCATTCATAAAAGTTTAAACGTATCAAAAAGCGTGAACTGCAGGTTGACTATTTTTAGTTCGCTGAGCAAGAGTTTACTAAAGCCTTTAATACATATGTGGTGAAAAGCAGAGTCTTTTGAGGTCTGAAGACCCGAAAACATTTGAGGCCTGTTCCCTTTAAATGGAAAGTGACAAGTGACGTGAAAGCGTTAGAGTCAGAGTCAGATAGATTTCGCAGGAAGATTGTTTAAATATTTACATTCTTCTGCCTTTAGCAAGGCATGCCAGGCTCCTCTATAGAAGAACATTGATGAACAAACTGAAAATATCAATCGTCTCAACGTAAATCTGATTTAACTGGTCGCTTTATTTGCTCATTTAGTGAAGAAAGCGTAGCAGCCTGTCATTAGCGCTGAACCGTCACGACTCAGTCCAATCTAACTCGCGGTTAAATTATACACCTTTATAAATTTAATTTCACCGGAATTCAATTTCGGGTCGTGCATCCCCTGGCCCACCACCTGACGTTAGTACTTCACGTTTGAGAGAACATGGCTTTTTCATTAAAATTCTGTACCGTCGAAAGTTGAACACTTTTGGCAGGCGTGCATAAAAAGCGCAAATCCTATTTCATTAAAATCTACGCATCTCTTAAGCCTCTTTGGCGAGAGATATAAACCTTAAACTTATATGGACTCAACCAAGTTAAAATTTAATCAAAATTTTTATTTAGTTTTTTTTTTCACATTTCTACCTCTCTGTCCATATAATTAGGTCATCTCTTTTTCAGTAATAAGGTTGTGTATGCTGTAAAAAGGCATGCTGGGTAAGGAAGAGGGATGGTCGAGCACCAGATCACTTTGTTTATTTTCCTGAGCTTTTGAACTCTTACAGGAGTCCAACGTCAGAGATAAGAAGCAGCAACAAAAAATAGGGGCTAGTTATAGTGTGTATACACCAATCATCTGTCAAGGGTCATCAGGTCATGAGGGAAAAGAAACCACGATGAAAAGGGGGAGAAAGGCAATTGACCGTCGGTGATTTCAACGTTTATCAGGGCGTCAACAAAGAAAATGGGGGCAATTATAGAGGATGTTGGCCCAATTACCTGTGACGGACGCCTGGCCGTGACTGAGCGTAATTGCGCAAGGCTCTGTACGCCGGCGCCAATTCGACACATCGGTTGACTGAATTCGCGTCCGTGGACCAAACTTCAATCACTTCTCTGCTTGTCTTGTTTCCGGCATGGGCGAGTACCTTGACGGCCGTGAAGGTAAACATACACTATAACTAGCCCCTCTTTAGTTGCTGTTTCTTATCTCTGACGACGGACTCCTGCATGAGTTCGCAAGCTCAGAATAATCAACAAAGTGATCCGGTGTTTGATCATCCTTCTTCCTTACCCATGCAAATAACTGAAATGCGAACGTTCTCCTTCATTCGTAAAGGAATATTGTTTTACGATATCTTCATGTATGTGAAATGTTCAGGTTTATAAACATTATCATTATAGGGAATTTATTAGTCAAATTACTCCTATTCTGCAGGTACAAATAAAAAGCACCTATTTGTTCCCAAAGCAGGAGCGCACAAACCCGATCCCTCATAAGAAGAAATCATAAAAAATACTCTACTGAAGTCATTATTTGTGGCTTAATGCAAACTTAATGCGCAGGTGAAGAAAATCTCATAAAAGCCAACATAGCTCCCTTCAAGACTATATGGTCACAACCACTGTCGCGGCAAACAAGTTTTGTAGAGGTCGTAGGATAAAATGTTTATGGTTGGCCTGCGTATTGACTACTTTTTATTTGTCGTCAAGGCACATTTTGTAGGCCTGAAAAAATACTTATTCGAGTAGCACTACCAACGGAAAGCATACCAAAGTGAAGAGGCGATTAGCAACTTTGTGAACAAACCTGATGGTTCTTGGTGGATGCTACTGTGACGCTTGTTATTATGATAGTTCAACCGTTGATGATGTTCGATGATGTCCACTACATGCTCAAGAGCAGAGATGTTGGCTGGAGACAGAGACGAAATTTGAGGGCAAAAGACGCGCAAATGTCTACCTTAGTCTAAACCCTTACCCGTCTGAACCGATGACATGAAAGATTCAAAGTGACCGAAAAGGATTGGGCGAAGGCCGCTTTCTCCGCTGCAGGCCAGAACACTGTCTAAACTTCTCTTAAGTGGCAGTAGTCTTTTGCACTGGTACTACCGCACTATGTACTCTAACTCACCTTTAGTAGGTGTCAATACAGAGTCAAGGAAACCGAGGCTGGTACTGCTTCTACTGTTATTTATACTACCACTAGCTAGGAGTGTATCAGTGTGTTATTAATAAGGGTACTATTTCAGAGTTGACGCGTATTTTATGCTGGCTCATATCTCCTCGATTTCAACCAGAAGGGTAAATCAGCGTTTAAGGTATTCCGAGTAACTACATATTTGATGCCCAAAGCACCTCAGAGTTTGCATTGGTTTCCATCTTCTGACTTCTGTCCACCAAAAGCTGTGTCTTATTTTACTCTGTTTGGGCTAGTATACTGCTGCTGCAGGTAATATACCCCTGCTAGCAGTGATTATTCTAGTAATCATACCTACTAAGACCAGTATATTTTAGTCTAGTCTAGTCCTATAATTATATCTGACATGCATCCTATTATTGCAACAAGCATAACTTTATCCGGGCTGATTTGTAAGACACCCAGGGTGAGCGTTCACGTTCACTCGACGCTTGTTATACGCGCGTGCCCGCATACACCCGGCACGCCTTAATCTTCCCGCGTGTTTTTTTCTCCGAATTGCCTCAAAGTTGGCGATATCTTCCGGACATTTGCTCATCCCTATCGGCCATCACCGGCCGCCTGCCCCCTGCCCCCTCGCTGTCCAGGCCCTCAGCACTTGGCCAACTTTACGACTTTGTGCGTGTGCCCGATAACACCCCCCCCCCCCCCCCCCCCACGCGGTCGCGCCCCGCCCCCCCCCCCCCCCTCACGCCCGCCGACCGCCAAATAGCCACCGCGCCTTTTGCACAGGTTTCCACCACCCGCACTATCTTTTATCGGCCTCCCACCATTCTGACGCGCCACAAAAGCAACACATTTTTGCTGGTCAAAAGTTATGATCCTTTTGCGAGAGACTTCGGAGAGGCAGAGGACGCGGGGGTGGGGCTATTCTGCTGCGATGATGCGCCGACTAGAATGGGCCCTACTGCCAATCAATTGTCCCTTTTCGCGGATGCGTTAAGCAAGTCGGTGCGAACGGCACTTTTGGTGGCCTGTTAACCATTGGATTTAGAAGATATACACGCGATCGCTGGGCTGATAACTTAATTCGCTTGATGTTTCGGCGTGCATCTCGAATCAACCATCAATGGCAGTCGCAGAAATGGGTAGTTCGTAAAGAAGGAGTCGGAGGACTTATAGGATGCGGTCAACACTAACGCCCTCTCTCCTTATTGAGGACACATGTTCACTAAGTGCTCAATGCTGGCCTGCGTTTCCCTACCTAATGAAATGTAGTCACTTGCGCTGTAACTCCTTGTTATCCGTTTATACTACTTTCGTCTCGATGAAAAGTTCAAGAGGGAATCCGAGACGTCAGGGGAATAATGTTCCGTTCCCTGCGATTGCTTCTGTCTCTTATTAATTGCTTCCAGGGGTTCGCATTCTTGATTTCATCGGCCGTACTTCGATTTCTTTTACGGTTGCTAACCGTGTCGTCTCGTATAGCAGGCAGTTTTTTTATGACTTGGGAAAATCACCCCACTCTGCTTGCTCTTTTCATTGTGCTTCACATGAGAGTCGTCATTTGCAGAAGATGCATCCTACAATGTCTTCAGTTAATTCAAAAGACAGTTATACTGCTATAAGTCAGCTTTTGAGTAATTATGTTCAATAATATATTTATATATGAATTAACGTGTTTCGCCGATATAGTAGACGAATACCTAACTTCCACTTTCCCCAGGAGCTCACAAGGTAAGCCCGCCAGACGTCACATAGTGACTAGGATGACATGATGAAATGGATACAACACTATGTGACGGTCTGGCCGGCCTATGTTGGGTAGGACAAAGACGAGACAGAAAAACACCATTGCAGCATAAAAGGGGAGATTGTGGACACAGGGAAAGGTTTCTAAAGCACGGCCAGTATTTCATGCAAACTGCAATAATTTGCAAAAGATTGCTAATCACTCTCGCAAACGGGCATTAAGTAGGGTTGTAATACTGATTAGCCTACAGCCTAAGCTCAAGTTTTTTTTCAGTCAGATCAGAATGCCGATCTTTAAGCGAGCTTTTTGCTGACTCCTTCCAAAAATTATATTCTGTGCAAAAATGTCTACTTAAATAGTATGTCTTTACCTCATTAGGATGCCGGCTTCATAACGAGCTTCTTTCTGACCGCTTACAAAAACTGTTTACTGTAAAAAGATGGCTACTTATGTAGTATGCAGATATCTGATTGATTTTGTATGCCTTTATAAATTCCAATATACTTTATAAAAACATAAGCGAAAAAATATTTCATGTATTCGCTTGCTAGTTAATTATGCCTTCTTTAAATTCTATACTTTAAATAAGGTTTCATAAAGGTTTTTTAAAAGGTTTCCAACTTGGCGAATAATTTTGAAACCTCTCAATCGTCAGACTTGAGTTCAAGGTTCCCAAACTGCATAAAGTGTACACCCTACTTAAGGAAACGAAAGTTTTGCCTGGGGTGTCAATAGGAGGTCACATGGTTATCATAGGATTATGCAATGCATGTGGATCATGTTGAGTACATTCTAGGCAACATTAATATATTGACGGATACGGTAGATACAAATTTAGCTTTCGTAAAACATTTCACGATAAGCATGTTTATAAAACCGGAGGATATTCTTGCTTTATGTATAATATTTTATGAAAATGTTATTGTCTAGCAAACGAGCACACAAATGAATATTTTCGTGCATGTATTCTATGATTGAATTTTTAAAGGCCGTCAACATTAATATAAGTAACCATTTTTTGCAGAATATGTTTTTTGCATGCAGTCAAAAAGAAGCTCTCTAAATGGCCATCATCCCGACGTGATTGAGAAGACTTACGATTAGGCTGCACGATCAGTAGTTTTACAAATTTATTTTAAGTCAGTTTGCAAGTGATTATAAATCTTTCGCAAATTTCGATCATGGGATTTCATGCGGAGGGCTTCTGTGGAATCCACGCAGGCTTTTTGTCCATAATATGCACGAGCAAAGAAGTAATCTGGAATGGCAGTTCGTCCTTGCAATTGTCGTGCAGGATGGGAGTAGTTCAGTTTATTATACGGATTTTAGTTGCTGAAAGTTTACTTGTTGTGGGTAGGCTATGGCGCTTTCTAAATAGTTCACTTGGCACTTCCCGTGACCTCGAAGGCAGCCTGATGTCATGTGTGACGAGGGGGTTATATGTTTGCCGGATTTGTTTTAGTCGAGACAACCAGCACACCAACCACCAAAGTTGTCTATCTGAGTAAATTGATTGCGTTTCCTCACGTCAATCATTCATTCTAGTATGATGCACGGTGGAAGTAAAACCGTGTCAGAGAGAAGTTGATAAAAGGAACTGTACCTAGGTTATTTTTCCAAATAAAATTGTTATTAATGAACAACATCTGGTTTACATGACCAAGACTCATAAGCATTTAAACTTCAAAGTTTTTATAATACGATGTTTAACCGACCGGCGTCATAAAATACATTGAAATAAAGGCAAGAGCCTTCCATATTTGACATTCGTTTTTCTTGTAATATACAACTTACTATGTATCGCAATTTCTGTGCAAGTAAGTTTTGATTCAGGAAAGTCTAAATGGTTGAAAAATTTATACTGCGAGGTCTGCCATCAGAAAGATAATTTCTCATAGCTAAAAATCAGGAAAACATCTTATAGCTGAGTATTCACCGAAAACTTTTGGTATCGCAAGTGAAGGTGCTAAAATTATTTTTTGTTGAAATAAAAGTTGTTTTCTAATGTTATAGGTACAACGTTTGCTCTAAAAAAAAGTGATTTTCACAAAATATAAATTAAGATCTAGTCTTCAAAAAGCACTTTTCAAAACGGTAGCATAAATCAACAGTACCGAAGAGAGTTATCTAGGAAAAAAGTATGACTTGATCTCCAAAGTACACCGCTTTCATTATCCAAAAGCAAGTCAGTTTTCGCCTCATCGTAGTTTTGCCACTCAGTATTCATTTTTTTCTGCCCATTTCGCGCCCATCCACCAGGCGCTCAAACGCTCTCTCTCTCTCACTCTGTCCCTCGGTACCACATTTTGCCAAAACAGCAATATCGGATCTGTCCTACCCCCAGCGATGACTGTGTTTGTGTGCAGGCGCAAATCTCGGTTATCCGCGCCCTGGTCGCACTGGATTTTTTTAGCGCCGAGAGCAGTGCCTCGGTTAGCATACACAGTCAAGCCGTTGACAAGGCGCACTGTTTTGCGCAATTCATTGTCTTTTTGCAGGTGGCCACGGTCAGCTTATGGAGCATGTCTTTTGGCAGCTAATATACCCAAAAACCATCCATTTAATTCTGTCTCGGAAAAAAAGTTGATATAGTCCCACTCATTAATTCCATACTTTCAGCGAGTTGTTCTACGAAAACGGTGTTTAAAGGGTTTTGTGGTGAAAAATTAGGATACGCAGTGAACTATACTTCAATGACTGCTATATGCATTTTTATTTTATTGTATTTGGAAGTGTTGTTGATTTATATCTCTAGATTTTTGTAATCAGTATAATAGTTGAACGTATTGCTTAAAAACCTGACTATAAACTTGCAGGTTTCTTTAACTTCCAGATAAATTGAAATGTTGGCTAAGAGGCCGCCTAATACAACGTACGTGCGGTCCAACTTATGGTTTTGGAGTTATATTAGCATAGCCTGTGGTGCGAAGCGCCGCGAACACCTTGCGAGTACATGCGGAACAAAGTACTCCTAGCGGCCGCGGGAAACAACTTCGAGTACATTTTTTCACCTAACACTTACTTCTAAAAATCTCCTTCTCTGCCAATCCTGTTTTTCCACCTCACAGAACCCTACCACCACCGCTTCCTTAGGATAAAATGCTCGAAATGGGTGTAAATGAGTGGGACTACATAAACTTATTTTACCTCTGTCTCTATAAACAACGGAGAGGTAGCAAGGTTCGCAGCCACAGCTTATGTACTAAGAAAGACATCAAGGTTAGAACCGACACTAGTTGCGCATAGCATTTTATGCAGGTAAATTAATTCAGACGTCCACTCAGGACTAGTCTGATCTCCGTTATGAATTCATTTCCTTTAAAGGCACAGGAAGTCAGCTGCTCTGCAAAAGAAGCTTAAAATTTTACAACGAAAATTGCGATGACTCAGTTAGTACCGGTACTTAAACAAAGTTCACATTCAAAATTTAGTCAGAGCATTCTTACTCGAGCCTAGTCCAAGATATTACTTATGACTAGCTTCTCTTAAATATCATAATTTTTAACAAACTTCAGTAACTTGGAGGTATGCTTGTTGAACGTACACATGTAGAAAAGTCGGCCTTATTCGGAAATGCTAGGACCTCACAACATGACACAAGTTCGACGGGTCAAGTTAAACGTCACAATACAAAGCTGACTTGGCCAGGTAATTATAGCTTTGCTTACAACATAGCCATTGACAAGGCGCAGTCCTGTGCCCAATGCATTGTCTTGTTGTAAGTGGCCATGGGCAGCTAATAGCGCATGGCTTTTGGCAGCTAATCTGCCAAAAACCGTCCGTTAAACTTTGTCTCGCTAAACATTTTAGACGTTGCTCGATTCGCTACCGCATTAGGAAAACAAAACGTGGAAGCTATTTGCGACCCTAGTTGTGCATATTATGATGTGCATGCCAGCCGTTTTCGGCATCTGTAATTTCAGTCGTCCACCTAGGACTAGTCTGATCTCCGTTACAAAGTCATTTCGTTTAAAGACACAGAAAGTCAGCTTCTTAAACAATTTTCACTTTCCAGTTTTATTGACAACATATTTAATCGGGCCTATCGCAGGATATCAGCTATGATCAGCCTCTCTTAAATATCATACTCTTTAAAAATCTTTAGTAAGTCGGAGGTATCCTTTTTTGAATATACATATTTAGAACTATTGACCTTCTTTGAAAGTAGTTGCATCTCGCTACCTGCCATAAATAAGATTGGTAAAGCTTAAAGTCCGATCAAATACTGACCTCGCCGATATCTTAGGTATGCTTGGTGCAATAGTGTTTTATAGCAACATTTTTCCCACTTGAATTTTCGTATTAATATTTTCCCTTACATTTTCCGTGTTCTCACTCCTCGCCTCTCCCGTCTGTCCGAAAAGCTGCCTTTTTATATACCTGTGCTAATTGTCTCTTATTTGGCAGAAAGGTCGCCCAGTTGGCTGGGAGACCGTGTAGGTAGTTGACATTTTTGTCAAAGTTATCTCTGGTATTTTATTGGCCTTGCCTATAAACGTCCAGAATAGAGGGAGGGAAACTTTTGCTTCCCTTTCGGAAACGATTATTCATCCCTCTGCAAAATAGAGTCAGTACTAAGTATATGCCAACCCACACTTGGAATAATAGAAGCATTTGAACCAGTGTTGTGCACAGAGATTCGAGTTTTTGATTCAACTGTCTTTATACTTCACATTGTTTTTGTTACTTACACGTAAAAAAATTGACAACAATGACTCTTAGTGTAGATTTTGGCTGATTTTAGCTTTGCCCGTGAAGTACTTGCGCCTTGGGTCATATCTGGTGAATTGTAGGCTACCTAACTAGCATCCAGTTTGCCCTATCAGAATAGGTTAATTCTATACATTACAGCGGGCTGGTTGGGTTTAGTTAATTCAATGAGATTAAAATAATGGCTCCCGATGAACCTTTGTAATCGCGGTGTGGTAAAGGCATTGTCTGTACTGAAGTCCTTTCATTGCAGTCTTCGTTTGAATTTCACCCTGATTTTCACAAATGGGTCGACCGAACAACAAATGTGTGCGAAAGCGTTTAGAAAGGAACATTCATGAACTTCCTCAACACATACCCACATTGTTATCTATCCGCAGATCTGTGTTACTGAGGGTATTTTTGAATGTTCTGAATGTTCTACTGGATTTATCTGGACGAAATTTGCCTACTGATCTGCGCATAATTGTCACTTGAAATTTGCCAAAACAACTTTTGAAATACTTGCTGGTCACACTACGCACACGACTGTACAGGTTACTAAGCAATAGAGGCTCAAAGTGAGACGTCTATGGCAGTTCTACCCTTTTATTTGATTAAGGGCCACCTCACATACCTGGCAGTCAATGCGTCCATTATTATTCTAAGTATGGAGGATGCGATAATAAACGTTAAGTTCTTACTTTTTGAATTTGTGCAACTAGAGTAATCCCTCACGTGTGGAAGACACGACTTTGTAACAGTTGGTTTTATTAGAAGTGAGCCTTTTTAGCAGCTAGTATGATAGCAACCAGAATTAATAATTTAGAAAAATAACGTCCTAGAACCATCAATGGCTTAGGTAGCAATTATTTCTCCAAAATATCCTTTCCTCTCAATAGTCTAGGAAATATTGTTCATCTTTGTTTAAAAAGGATGGAATGCAGATACGTGTATTTAAGTAGCAGTTGCGAATTTATAGATTGTATATACAAATTGATTGTCACAGCTGATGACAATGAAGCAGGAAAACAGGGCTAAGAACAGGACTAAGAAAATTATCCACCTGACGTCAATTAAGTTTTTATAGGATTTGAAAGTCAAATATACTACAAAATATAAATAAAAAATACTTAGTTTCAGTTGATTTTTTAGTTAATTCCACTCCAATACGAAACCAATCCTTGTGATCTTGAGTAAATTATCGAAGTAAACAAGCGCATTATCACTTTTTGAGCAAATTGCGACCTCTCGTTTACAATGGACTATAGTTACCATGGGCTTATTAAGATAACCAATCAACACTATTGTTTGAGCAGTTAACACTGGAATAATCTCATAAAAATAGCATTTTACACGGTTTGCTTACGGTCAAGTAGTAGGCTAGCATACTTTTGAGAACCGGAAGTGTTCTTTCGTCGTTGACAACCTAACAGAGACCATGGCTACGCTTTTAAAATAAATGAATGTACTCAGGCTGAAGTTTGTTAGTTTTTACTATGACTACCTATACGGACACCTTTTTGTGTTATTTTTAAAGCATTTTAGTAAAAAATACCTATTTAATTACAAGGTATACTTTCTATTTCTACAAATTTTTCGAGCTGCATAATACTGTGATAATAAAAATTAAATTCGATCGAGAATAGCAATTTGCAACGAGACAGGGTAGGTTATTTCATTAGTCGGTTAATTTTGCAGACAGGAATGAACGACTGATTTACATTATTCTTGGGCACCCAAACGCATTCTTCACTCCACTGAATTGCTTTAAAAAGCGAAAGTGTCTTGGTACGTTCTCATACGTATTGCACAGTTATCTTTGTCCCTGTTGCCAGGATATGACATCCTTGTGAATGCGACAAAAAAACCACGGCAAAGCATCATACCCGTGTCTGTATTCAACACCTGTCAACCTAACGGAAAACTTACCCCTGCATAGCAAACTTACTTGCGTAAATAATGCATATTTTAAATGGAGGCATGGACTTTACCAGTATTGCAGGTGCAAACTTGGCAGTGGTGTCAGGCATGCTAACTTGATTATTTCTCGTTTACCTCATTAAACAGTTCATGTATTTTCAAGCGATTGTCGAAGGTGTGTAAAAGAACGACATTTATGCGCATTTCAACATTTCTGGAGAAATTCATTAGATCCAGTTGGGAAGAACTCCGAAACCTTGCTTGGTTTCGAAAGCACGACACCAAGGGAAAGACTTTGGTACAGCGAACACTCGTTCCACCTGAGCTACGAGGACTCATCACGGGCCCTGTGTTTAATCACTCTTAGCCGGATATACCCACCCAGCCTATTGTAAGTACCGTTAAAAGGTCCTTACCTCACTCGTTGTAAGGTGGATATACCCGCCCAGCCAATTGTAACGTATGGAAACCAACAATGATGATTGCGCAATTTGACTGCCCATGCAAAGTTTTATAAACCAGCATTTTTAAGTCTCTAGATGACTAGCAAACACAAATAATAAATAATGATTTTGGCGTACTTGAATAACCCTTTTGACTCGGTTATGCAAACCTCGGCTGCATCGGTAAAGTACGAACCCAAGACAACAAAAGAAAGGTTTTAGTACGCACAAAACTCAGCACCTGAGCTATTAGGATCCACCAGGAGCCATGATTGTTTCACACTTGGGTCATTTATTTCTGAAATAACCTTAAAGCGGTTCCACCGGATTTGTATTCTCACCCCAGCCACCACGTTCAACTCAGCTTTAACAACGCATAAAATCTTTTAAATTAAGTTAACAGCAAACAAATCTTTATTTATTTTTATTTTTTGCTCACTTCTAATTATATCACCAGTATAACAGGGAAAAGCATTCAGACACCAGTAAAAGGAAACGTATACCTGAGAAATAACGATTTCAGGCAGCGAACCATTGCGCCGACAGATGGTTTGCATTAAATGCTGCTGGAAAAATATCTAGGTGATCACCCTGGACAGTTTTGCGTAGGCTGATAGAGCAAATCTGCCCAAATGGCAAAAGCGGGTTTGGAAAGATGGCTTTTAACTACAGGGCAATTCCATTATCACTTAAGTCAGATTGTGGGATACGAGATGAAGTTAGCCAGAGATCATGTTGGTTTGGTAACTCAAACTTTACTATCACAATAAATTGGGGTACGCCGTACTGATAATAGAGTAAGTAACTTTGGTGAAATCCTCATTCATTTCTACCTTGACTTCATCGGCTTTGATTCTGAGTCAATTCATTTGCATTCCTACTTGAAAAATTATGATGAAAAATTGACTCACTCTTTAAAATAGTTCTGCTAATAAACAGTGAGGTGATAATCTCAAAAATGGAATTTTCTCATTGGAGCAGACTTTTTTGATTGCTGACCTCTCATAGAGCCGAGGCTCTTCTCCATTCTAAAAGCATTTAATGGCCAACATCGGTCAGAACATGAAATGACTATCTGCACTGGTCATTCTTGGACTGATCGATCTTCTTTTCCTTCGCTTTATCTGTTTTTTGGTGGATATTTGTTAGTTATTTAAAGAAAAGTAGATCTGACTGAGTGATGTTTCTTGCCTAAACAGATCTATACTGTTACTGGGGTTTGAATAAATTTCGATTATTGGTCCATTCGCGAAGCCGTTGATGCGAAAAATCCATCAAAATGTTAGCCATCTGGCGAAACTAATTGGCCTTACACTGACGGAGATTTTTTTACACTTCTGTGTTCATATTTCGACCTACTTTCTGGGTCTTGACGGCCGCTGGCCTTAGATATTGCCACCTCAATGGAAGATGTTCGCATTTTCGCCTCCTTTTCGTGTTTGTTCCTCTTGAGGACTCGATCAGTCGCATTTCGCATCCGATGTTTGACCGTCTTGTCTAAGGCTTTCTATATGTAATGCTGCAGGAGCTGCCGAAGAGCCTAGATGCTTGTTGACATCTTAACACCATGCATTTGAGGAGCCTCGACGTAAGGTGGTTACCCCTGGAAATTAACGATCTTTCCCAGTTTCTCTCATTAGGGGTTGTAGGCTGTGATCATATTACTACATTCAGACCAGCCAGTTTGCGATTTCGTTGAGTTCCCGGACGTATTTGCAGCTTCTATCCTCGCCACGTATATGATAGAAAACTGCGGAGGTTTTAGTAGGCCACGATTTGACAAGGTATGTCTGCTCCGACGGGTGTTAAAAGCCACGCGAGACTGCATAAAAACTCCTTTTATGTATTAGTTTATGTAGAAAATCATATTTCATGCTGTATATTTTTATTTTTTCTGATAGTTATAAACGTATGTTTAGGAGCCAGTGAGTGATTTTTTAGGTTATGGAGCAGTCTTGTCTCTTAAAGCTCAATAAGTAATTCTACGACGCAGTCACAAAGCCATCAGTAATGCTTCAACGGGTGTAGCACATAAAGTAGGTTGTCCACGTACACGTTTAGAACGCAGTTTTTGCCAAACGATGCGGATGGTACGATAATGTGCGA
The DNA here is from genome assembly GCA_036362985.1 of Ligula intestinalis. NCBI lineage: Eukaryota > Metazoa > Platyhelminthes > Cestoda > Diphyllobothriidea > Diphyllobothriidae > Ligula > Ligula intestinalis. The sequence goes on along the minus strand of JAYGXS010000004.1, from coordinate 63,092,849 downwards.
TCGAGAAGCGAGAACGGTATGAACTACAGCAAAATAAGATCCAAGAGAATTATAACCATTCGCATGTCCACCCTAAGATTCTCTGTAAATATAAATCGCAACAAGCTCCCCTGATAAGCACACTTTAACGTAAGAGTGCATTTATTTTGCTGTTACGTTCATGTCCTTTCATTATGCGCCTATTAAAAGGGTAAATCTAAAGGTAGATTTGATCTTTTTATGAGCTAAGTACCACCAAACGAGATTTAAAAGTATTTTTAGATCACAACAACTAACTTGAAAGGGGGGGGTTCAGATGAGATGAATGGACATTCTTATTTTCACTATGGTAATGAATATATCACAAAAATATTCAATCGCTCACTTCAGAACTCAGTTTCTTTGATCCAAAATACTTTTTGGCCTTTCGCAAACTGCCTTAATAATTGTTGCCATTTTTCAACCGCTGCTTACATAAACAAAAGCAAACGCAATGTATATGGATAGTATTTTTGCGTAATTACAAAGTCTTGTAGTAGTTGGTTGTTATATAAACGCTAGCATAAATGTCGGAACGTTTACACATGGATTCACTTTCCTTTTGATTGCACTACTAAATTTTGTTATTGTCCAGGGATTAATAAAAAAATGAAGCCGTTGCGCAAACTGACAGCACAAAAAGTGCCCTTTAGCGAAAAATAACTACCGTGAGCTCTATTTTAGAAGATGTTTTTGGAGTGCCGTCCTTCTTTTCTATTATTTTTACTGTAAGACTTAGTATTAATAGTATTTTATTACGTGTATTACATTATGATATAGTGTTTTAAAATAAATAATATAATATGCTATTTATGCTACATATTCTTTAAAATACTTGTGTTGTGTATTATATATTACATAATGCCTTAATATTCTGGCTCAACCTGCGTTGTCACATCTACCGTCTCTTAAGGAAGAAGAAAAAAAACAGGGGGCGGGTTCGTGGACCAAATTTTATTTGATCTGAACTTTAGGAAACCATTTTCGCTCCTATCATCAGAGTACTGTAGTTTCTGCGTCTGGTGGTCTTGAGTTAGCCAGTCTTGCCGTCTGCATTGTATTATACCTGTGATAGACGCGCAAACTTTGACCTGCCCATTCGTTGCTGACTGCATTTGGGCTCCCAGAGGTTGGCTCCTGGCGGGCTTGCGTGACCTTTGCGTGCTTAAGGGTCAGTGTAGTTGTGAGCGAGTCAATATTCCTGCTGGCCATCCCTACGTCAACCAGCGGCCTGTTCACTCGTTGCAGTTTGCTTAAGTTTTTCTCCACTTCGCGGGTGCGTCGATAAGACTGTATTCGATTGTTAGGGGGTTTTGCAGTGCTTGATGTTGACTGCGTGAGCCCCGACCGCCACCTCTTTTTTCCGTGAGCATATGGTCTCAGTCCTGCATGCTCGTTAGCCCTACTGACCCTGTCCGAGTTGGTCTGAGTCTTCTGCGAAGCATCTGGTGGGCAAGATTCAAGTCAATAGCTCTGTTGATTGTGCCAGGGGAGGGCCAACTTAAGAGCACTAGTCTGGCCATTTTCTCATTAGCCCTGCCCATCACCCTTGCATTCTGAAAGTCGAAGTTGTGCTTCAGTTGTTGCACGTGACCACAGACAGTTTGTCCTTAGGGTTGATCACGGGTTGGCGTTCGTGTAATATTGTGCCAGGAAGTTGGTCCGTTTCATCAAAATAACTCGCATCACTGTTTATTAAGGTATGCTGTAAACCACGGCTAACTGTTCGGTAACTGGCCCCTTCCTCTTCTTTGAAAAACGATATTATATCGTGTATTTACATTATTGATGTTAGTAATATTATAAAGCCTGCTAAATAGACCAACTCTCACTGTAACTGGTTTGCCTGTTCCTCTTTCAGGAATGATTACACTGTCCAAGTAATGTCCGATTCTGCTCAAAAGAAGACGGCCAGATGATCTGTTGACTGTTTTCGGTAAGCAGATATGCCTGCCCCCAATGAAGCTTTACAATTACGATGTCGTGACACAACATCTTGCACCTCTGCTGGCCTTTTTCATAGTTCTGTCCACTGCCATCACAAGGGCAACTCCAAGCTTTGCGACACAGTCCACGTCAACACTTTCACCGACAAACCCCTTAGTCACCTTTGTGCTAGGCGACGAGACGCCAGCCAGCTTTTTCATCGGCAACATTCCAAAGCAGTTGGCTCAGTACGGCAACTTCCCTGCTAGCAAAGAAAAATTCAGAGCAACCCTGCTGGACAGCCGTGGCCTCGCCTCCAAGATTATGCACCTCAGCGACATGGGCGACCTCTATACCATCAGCCACGTGGACCGGGACGACGTTGGTCGCATATGTGGGCCATTGGATTGCTGCGCAGCCAGTCAGTGCAACCTCACCTTCGATGCCGTCTTCATCCGTCCCGACATCGTAAGGGCCACTGGCACTATCAAGATCAACGTTCTGATTCATATTCTCGATATCAACGACAATGCGCCGAGTTTTCAGAACAGCCACTTTACCCTGACCATTCCCGAGGCCTTGGCTCTCGTGAAGCCTCCCGATCTGTCCAGTAAGTGGCAACAGGAGAATATGCATAGTCTTCCACAGGCCAAGGACAAGGATTCGGCTGCCAATGGGGTTGTCCGCTACGAGCTGCATGGTGAGGCTGTAGCGGCGGGCTTCTTTGCTCTCTCCTCTCCGGATCAGTCCTGCTATCCCTGTCTCCTACTGAGCAATGTTCTACGTTTGGACTACGAGAATCCCAAGCATCATAATTTGACGGTTGACTTAGTGGCGATTGATGGTGGCGAGAAACCACTCTCCGGGTCAATTACCATCCAAATCAGGCTTACGGACATGAACGATAACGCGCCAATATTTGAGAAACTCAAGGATAGCATTCAAGTTCAGGAGAGCAAAACCTACTACCAACCGGTGTACATCTTTAATGCCAGCGATGCCGACTCTGATCAGAACGGGCGACTGCGCTATAGTATCATCTCTCCTGTCCAACATTCCATTGCTTCAGCCAGCAGGAAGTTTGTGCTGGATTCAGAAACTGGCGAGCTATTCATTCATCCGTCCCTGGACTATGAAGACTTTTCTGAGCGCAAGGTAGAACTTGTTGTGATGGCTACTGATGGCGGTCGTCCATCCTTGTCTTCCAGTTGCACTCTTACTGTCCTGGTGGAGGACGTGAATGACAACCTACCCGAGCTAATCATCCAGCAGAACAATACAGTTCCAGAGAATGGGAGAGCAAGTGTACTGGCTCTACAGATGTCCATTAATGATGTCGACGACGTCAGTCAGGGCAAAATATCCTGCAGTATTGCTGATGCCAGTAGTCTACCGCTACGCCTGCTCTCCGTGGCCGGCGAAACCTTCCTGTCAGTTTGGACAACAAAGGTGTTGGATTATGAGGTGACACCTTTTTTGCAATTTGACCTCGTTTGTCTCGATGCGGCTGAACCGCCGGCAAAAGTGGTCTTCCCACTCACCGTGAGGGTTACTGACGTCAACGACAACCCCCCAGTTTTCTACTCCTCCCGCAAAAATCCCACCTCAACCTACGACCTCGTTGTGCCTGAGGACGAACCCCTGCGACGACCCATTCTCCTGCCCCTGGCAATTGACGTTGACAGCAAAGACATTGTATTTAGTATCGAACCGGTGGTAGGGGAGTATAAGCCCGCGAAGCAGAACTTCTCTACCATTTTGAAACACTTTTACGTCAGACCAGAGTCTGGCGCAATTTCCCTCAGGGCACCACTGGATCATGAAAGCATAAAATACTATGAGTTCTTGTTGGTGGCTAAGGATGTGCCACGAGATCACTCAAAAGACAAGGTATTTTCTTCGCATGTTCTGATCCGGGTGACGGTGAAAGACGTAAACGATAATCCACCACGACTCACTAGTCCGTCCCTGATTGAGATCAAGAAGGGCACTCCGGCCGGCTTTATGGTCTCCAGGATTATCTTTACGGATGCAGATGAGGATGGCCATCAGGCAGTGTCAACGAAACTCCTCTCCCAGGCGGTGTTTCCGCTTCTCGAGCCCCATGAAACTAACGAAACGAATACTGATTTTCCAACTGATAACTTCTTCTCCCTCAAAGACAATGGAGCCCTAGTTACACTTCAACCCATAACTCGGGACAACGCAGCCCTCTTCCACCTCATCATACTGGCGATAGATCACGGAGAGTTGAAACAAATGTCCTCAACAGCAAGCGTGACAGTTATTGTTGACAAAACTCGTGAAAATGCGCCGCTCTTGATAAAACCATTTCCAGGATCTGTCGTTAACCTACAGATTAATATACCATATGGAAGTAGGCAAAACCCGGAGGCCTTGGCAGACATCACCATCCCATTGGAAACCTATGATCTCGAAAAGAAGCGAACCAAGCTAGAGGAGGAGACTGCCGTGCTGCAGATGCAACCTACATGCAATGGTTCTTCCATCTTTGAACTCGACCAGAAGTCCAGGAATTTGAAACTGAGTAAAACTCAGGATTTGTTCTCCTCCCTCTCCTCCATGCACTCCTCAAAAGCCTCCTATGAGGTTTGCTTCCATGTATCTGATGCCTCAGATCTGGGGCGCTGCTCAGACGCCTACTTTTACGTCGTGGTCGAACGCATATTTCAGCTGCCAGGACAAGCTCTGTGGCCGGCCGACGCTGCGGACACCTCCGCGGGCCTGGACGCTCACTCGGGCGGTTTCGGCGCCACCTACTCTGACCTCACCAGTAATGTGAGTGGTGCTGCTGCTGGTTTCAGCTCGTCAGATCGAGGTCCAGAGGAAGGGCTGGGTTCGGGTCGGGTGGCTGGCTTCAACTTTGGTCTCAGCAACATCGTAATGTGCCTCCTCATTCTAGCCTTCAGTCTGGCCGTGGGCTTCGCCCTGTTTGCAGCCATTCTCTGGGCACGAGCAAAACAAGCTACCAGTGCAGCGGCTCGAGGACAAGTTCGTCCCGGCCAGACTGTCCCTACAGTTACTGCCTCAAGCGCTGAAGGTCACGCCGGCGGCTGCGTCAGTTTGCTCAAGTCGGACGCGCCGAATCGGTTGGTCTGGCACAGTCGACTGGCTGCGAACAGAACGGTCACCCCAGCGCCCACGACGACGCCGACAACGGCAGCCAGCGACACAATCAGTCTGGCCACAATGAAGACCACGTACACGGCGGGCGATCAGGTAAGCACCTTCACTGACCAACCACAGGTGACGGAAGAGAGCAATAGCAGCAGGCCCAACGACCAGGTGATTGATCTGGGAAAACTGCAATCCCCTGAGGTGCACTATGCCCTCCTAACGTCTGCGGAGGGTTCAGCCTTTGAGTGGCAAGCAAATGAAGGATTTCTGGGCCCGCTGAGTACTGCTCAAGGTTGCGAAGTTCACCGTGCAGGCGAGGTTCCGGCGACAACTGGGCGGCATCAACTGTCCAGGGTGGAAGGCCCCGTCGTGGCCTACTTTGACCTTCTAGTGTCAACCCCGTCCACTCAGGCCACGGGTAGTCCGGAGAGAGAAATGAACACGGCAACCACACTCCCCTTACCACCTCCCACGTCATCCTTAACATGGTCATCATCACCCCCAACACGACAAACTCTTTTATGTACAGATGTCTCTACTGACAAGCAGAAAAACGAGACGGCTAATCCATCGGTTGGCTGTTTTTTTGTGCTGTAAGACCTACTTCATGTTTTCAAAAAAATTCCCCAGCGTGACAAATGTGAATTGGATTTCCCTGTCGGCATAAGGACATCCAGTTCTGAGACTGTTTTATTCGCGAAGGTGTTACTCCCAGTTTTTTTAGAATGCAAATATTTTAGTCTTCCATCTTGTGGAGGACAAGTAAATAATTCATTTTAGCGTCTTAATTTTTGGAAAACAACACACCACACACGCTTTTTAAATTGAGGTTTGAGATCGTGCTATCGTGTAGTAATACCGAGCGTTACAGTGTGTGACTCAGTTATTAAATCAAAATCATAATCTATAGTTGGTCCTTACCACTGCCTTGGCAAACGACATGCTGCTCATTGGGCTAGATTTGTGGAGATAAGTCAACGTTATTGTCCAAAAGACCCTTTAAGACAGCTTAAACAGTAAAGAAAATACTTAGCTATTCGCTTCTCAGCTTGTAGCGTTCTAAACCGTGGTCGTGCTTAGAAAACTACAATCATCAGGCCGAAATCCCAGGTTGGAAGTTAGAAGACAGAAGTCATCAAAAGGAGTGGTTTATTGTGTACAGAGCTCCAAATTGCTGTCCAAGGCGACAGTGACCACTGGCGAAGCCAAGGCTAGAGTTGACTGCGTCCAGCCAGACCTGAGAGGGAATGAGACAGTGGTGGTAACTGCTTGAGTAGGATTGTGAAGTGAATTCAAGTGGTTTGCTTTGGGTGTGTTGTAACTGCCCGAGGGAATGTGGCCTGCAAAGGCCCCTGCTGCATTGACCAAAGAAGTGGCGTAGTAACAAGCCCTTAGGAAGGCATGCTTATTTGGACGTGCGTGTAGGCGTTGGTGCGTTCGCACGCGTGTGCGTGAGTGAATAAGCTAAGGTCAATGTTGGGGGCCGCCGGAACGCCAAAGGACAGGGGACGCTGGCGCAGCTGTTATCGGTTAGCCAGAAGCAGCTGCGAAGTCAAGCCCCGAGGAGCGGGGGTGCCAGTGAAATAAAGCATTGGAACAGTTGTTTGTGAGGACGCATGACTTCGGTGCAGCCGGCCTTGGAGAACGAAGGGGGGAATAGACCTTTAGACCGGTCGCCACATGCTCGACATACGTGATCTACATGGCATTAAATCATTTGGCAGTTTACGTATTGTGTTTAAAGTAAAGAATATCAAAGCCATTCAAGATAGAAATCATAGAGAATGTTCAACTCAAGAAGATGTTGTTTGTTCAGAAAACAACAATCCAAACATAAAAAAGATTCCTCGGATGCGTTTGGTTTTTTGTTGCTGAAGGGTCGTTCAAACAATAATAGTGATATTTCCTCTATCGAAACTGATACCATCAATTGTACTCTAAGGATGCATCTGTGCACATCAGTTTGAATAGCGTGGGATGACCTCGTGCGACAACCTTGTCGATCTCTATGTTTTCATGACCCATAGTCCAGAGGCTGCTTGAGTCAAGATCACTGTAGGTAGTAGTGGGAAATTTAACTTAGCAAATTGAAAACTTAACTTTGCATCGGATTCTGGTCTACATGTGATGCACACGTTATCTTCCCATCTGCCTTATACGCACATGAATGAAAACGTGAGAAGAAGAAGATGCAATCCTTGAAACAAAATTTTTATTTTCCTGACGTTTTGAACTCTGTCAAGAATCCCTAATTATAGGCAACCGTAGAATTGCGCAAGACATGTACGTATTGTGGGGTATTTATAGTTCGTAGCGGCCATCCGCATGCATACTCTAATTATCAGCTCTTGTTACCACCGCTTTGATTCGTAATAGGGGCGTTTGTGACTTGGCAGTTCGCTTTCGAGTCATTAATTGTCGCTATTTCGTTGATCGTGTCAAATGCGGGCTTGATAATTTCGCGAAAATTATGTTCGCTGTCGTTGGATTTGCTTTTGGGCGCGGCCCTTTCCCCATGACCGATTTCCCCGTTCAAGCAATAACTCGATACGCAGTATGGAAACAGCAAATCGTTGCGCTTGTTACAGTATTTGCCGGTTATTAAGCCCACGGTTAATAGGTCCAGCCACGTATTAAGCCCAAATCAGCTTGGGACGGATTTTACATAGCAAAATCCGCCGGCTAATAAGCCCAGTCACCGGCTACAAAGCCCAGTTTGCCAACAGGATAGAGTAAGATTCTCATCTCTCTGCTATCTACAGGCATCAGATTTCACGAAATTTGACGATTATTGGTGCCTGGAGAAGGATATTAAAGAGCATTTGCAAGTGAAGTTTCCTTTAAAACAACGGAGACCACGTTTCTAAACGCTTTGCGAATCATTTTTTGTTTTTTGTTAGTACGTAAAATACAGACAAACAGCATTCTTGTCTTGTACAAAACCGAGCTCTACACATAATAAAATACGTATGGAACGTATAGTTCCTATTCTGCGTTTGGTAATCAAGAACTAGGACTCTCCAGTTACTGCGCCCGCCGCTTATTGAGCCCAATTTAGTCTGGGCCCGAGGTTGGCTTAATAGCAGCCGACTACTTTAATTGACTTTGATCCTGAGATACATGACTGAAGCAGCTAGCAGCTCATGCAGTTGTCACGTCTTGTGAAAATTTCGGCCTCATTAAACATGAAAGAATGGCCAGTCCCGTCAAATGAGCCGTAACCTCGGAGTAAGCATCTTTCTTCCTAACGGCTACGTGCTCGCCCATTCGCGTCCGCCGCAATTATCAAGCCCACATCTGATACAGACAACAAAATCGCGGCAAATGATGACTCGAAAGCGAACTGCGAGCCATCAACCTACCAAATACGACCCCAAGCGGTGGTTACAGGAACTGATAATTATAGTATACATGTGGATGGCCGCTACGGACCAACACTTCTGCGCAATATGTGCATGTATCACCCCAATCTGTGCACATCCAAACCATTCTATGGAGACCTACGATTAAGTCTTCTCAACAGAATCTAAAAGTCAGGAAGGTAAAATTCAGGTTTCAGTGATTGCACCTTCTTCTTCTCAACGGTTTGCTGGAACTCATATATTCGCTTATATCTGAAAAATGTATTGCCTCTTAAGCTACTCAGAAATGTATTGCTGACAAGAAGTAAACCAATCCGCACTGAGGTTGAGTGGCTCATTTTTCAATTTGATTTTCTTTGATTTCTCATTACGGTTAATTTCAACAATGACCGTGCTAGCATGAAACATTTTTCACTTGTTCTATTATTCAAAGTAGAATCAAAAAAACCCATTCTTTACATTCTTTAAAAAATAATTGATAACTAGTGGCTTAAAGGACTTGAGGATTTGACAAGCAATACACGCGATGTTTAAAACGAGAACTTCACAGGCCTGGAGTTTCAGATTCATATTCTAATATATCATCCGATAGATCATCAGATGTGGATAAACATCTATTCTTTGTTCGGGAATTAGCCATAAGTGATTTCTTCTGTGGAATGCGGTTCATCATGAATTAAAAATTCCAGGCTACGTAATATCCACTGATCCCGTCTAAGCAATTTTAACAGATTCCTGGGACTACATTTTATTCTTTAATAGCTTTTTCAGTAACTTATACAGAGGAAAATAAACACTGCCTTACCTGAATAACCTTCTGTTTTCAGGCTTCCAAAGCATACCTTTAATGATTTCCTAAGAAGTATAAAAGTATTTCAGAATTTTTAGCGTGAGAAAATGCACTCGCTTTTTCTACCTCATATCTTCCTCATCCGCAAGTGATATACCCATGGCCTATTTAACTGCCCGGCAGTAAATGTAGGCGCAGCAACTGCCTGGGCAGAAATTATCCATCTAACGACTACCATGCACCTGTAGTGCATATATCTTACCCACAAATGGAATTTATGTGGAAGACCCCTACTGTTAACCACTTGGTTAACGCCGGCTCCTACGAAAGCCAGTACCCTAGGGACATTCGACAGCAGACATCCACCGAACGCGCCTGTAGTGTGTTACAGCGAATGGACCCATAAACTCACCCTGCCAGTCGAAATTCTGCGTCCACATGTCAATTTAAAACGTTTGGATTTTTTGAAAAAAAATACGCCCTCTTTCCAATTTTACACAAAAGGGAGAGGAGGGTGCTTTGTTTTGAAAAGATAATTCCAAATTTTTAATTAAAAAAGTCCTCCATTCTTAAGGAATAAAATCAAGTGCAAAAACACACAACACCGAGAAACCAAAAACAATCCATGATGGTCTATGACTGCCATTATCGGCCATTTCATTGGGAAAGTCGTCAAATATGGGTCAAACTGGATCGCTTTCAAAGCGCAGCTAGCATCGTGCACTAATAAGTTCAGTGCTTTTCAAATTAACAAAGGATAAAGTTGGCTGATAGGCAGCGAGGTTGGCTCACCGAAGTTTGTAGAAGATAATTTACATGCGAATGGAGGGATGAAAAAAAGGTGACTCAATTTTGAAAGCCCGGGTCGGCTTAAAAGGAGAGCTTGGTTAAACAAGAACCCCAGCAGGTTTTCTTCTTGTCTCTAACGATATTAACTGGCCTAAGCATGGAAAACCTGAGACGAAGAACTTAAATGATAAATCGTCAGAGCAAGCTACTACGTGGAAAATGTTACCTGAGGAAACGGCTCTGAATATGCAGTGAGCAGATGTTGTTCACACAGACTCGGTTTATTCATCAGCATAATTTTTGGGAGGAAACGAACTTGTCGCAGTTAAAGGTCTTTATTAAACGGGAATTTTGTAGGTGAAGAGGAAAACCTGGGAACATTGAGTGAATAAGCATGTTGTTTAAGTTTACATGATTTAAAAGCTTGCCACAAATTACCCGCTGAACGAATGCACTCAGTACAATTATGCATGAGGTGTGTTAACTGTGAATTCGAATGGTTGTTTATTCACACACAAATTTCAGTAAAATATATTTAAAACGTTTTCACTCCAAATTTAATTGTAGAATAGGTGATTTCACTTACGTCTACAAATGCAGTTTCTTTTGACCTTGGGCAATATGCATCGAAAAATGATCAAATAATAAGCAACAGACTCTTAGACAGGGAAAATATACAATTGTTTTTTTCAAAAATTTACAAACGTAGAGAGGTTCATGCGTTCCTTTGGATGAACCTACCACTCGCCGATGCAATATTTTATGAATTTATTTGTTTAGGATCCTGAAAAATGAAGAATCTTTTGCATTCCCATATGCAATGCATGACACATTTTGTGTGAACATTTTGCATGAAATATGTATGTAAAAAAATCAAACAAAATGTTTAAGGCTGTTTTCTATTAGAAGGGAATGATTAAATTTAGTTGTTAGAGCAAATGTATTGTATGATATTCCCCAAACGTTTCAGTCATATCAAGATGCTAGCTTTTAAGGGAGCTCTTTGCAACTGTTCGCACTGCGTATTCTTTGTAAACGTAACTGCTAAAAGCTTATTCCACAGACTTTTACAGCGTTTTGCATTTAAAAAATTGTTATATAATATGCAAGAAGTATCAAAAGATTAAGAAAAAATACAGCCTTTAAAAACTTATATTTCTACGTTTCTCAAATATCACATTTAAAAAAAGTTATTTTCTATTTAATGAGCACGATATGTGTTAAATCTATCGGAATTCCTAAGAGCATCAAAAAGCAGTTGAAAAAGTATGTGCTAGATAAGAAGCCATTGTTTTAAAAAGGTTAACCTTTGAAAAGTAGTTCTTGCAACAATCAGCTTCCTAACCTGAGTGGAATATCTAAGAGTAATTCTGTATTGTTATTAATATTAAAGCCATATAAAAAATATTTTTCTAAATGAAGCAGCTTTAAGAATTCTGACTATCAAATATTGAAAAAAGCACGTCTACTGAATGTCGGTCAAAATCGCTCACCAGTCGCTGAGTGCACTGGAAAACACATCATCGACCACTAGAGCCAGAGGAGCAAGCCGTCATCACACCCAACTCCAGTACATTGATTAAATATCAGAATATCACAACCCGTACGCGGAATACCGAGCACTTTGCACCAAAACGCTAAGCTATCCTCGATGAAGTGGGAGCTGTTACCTTTCATGGCTGTGCAATACCTTAGCGACTGCATGACATAGATACTACGACGTCTTATATATGAACCACGTTCTGCTACTGCTACTGTCACTGCTGACGAATCAGCGGCGGAATCTGACAAGTCAAGTGACTCAAGTTATTTTTCATCAATCACAATGAAATGGGGTAGGGGCAAATAACTCTCCGTGATTTCAACGTTCATCGGGGCGTCAGCAACGAAAATGGGGCAATTAGAGAGGATTTATGTCCAATTAACTGTGGGCCGTGTCTGTACATAATTGCGCAAGCTTTTGTTTGCCGGCGTCAATTCGACACATCGGTGGACTGACTTCCCGTCCGTGCACCAGGCTTCAGTCAATTACCTGCTCGTTTTATTTCCGGCCTGTGCGAGTACCTTGACGGCCACAAAGTTAAACTCATGGCCCGATTCATAAAGTGTGAGCTGCAACTTGTGGTAATCTGTCGCCTCTTCGCATATGGCCCACTTGTGTTTACATATGCACGATCCGAGTGCAGAATCTGAAGCTTGAATGTTTTAAATTTTACACACTAATTTCTTAAAGGGATAAGTGACATAGGTTCATCCGAGACAGTATATTAAAACATACATAAGCGGCAACAAAATACCCTATTGAGGAAGCAAATGTTGTTTTTGTTTCTGTTTTACGAGATTGGAGTTGCTCCAAAATTATAGTCTTGTGATAGTCTTTGAATGACGTCTATGCTTTATACTTATTTAGGCATTTTGGCAGCATCACTTGCGCTAGTAGACAAAAAATGCAGCAACCAACTTAAAAAGCACTGCTATCAAGTAGTTCTACGATACTCAGCCCCGTTTTCGCACGGAGCCACATAAGTACTTTCATCGCCTGAGGATTGGTGGTTTCTTGCTACCGGACAGAATTTGGTTGAGATCAATGTAAATCACAATGATTTCACTCCAGAACTGCCAAGGTCAGACACCAACATACACCATTCCTAGATAATTAAAACACAGTTGGCAAAATTCCAAAAACAGGCTTTTCTTGTTAAATGCGCAACAGGCTGAGAAAGGTCGCGTTGCTTTGGCCATCCCATCTTAACCAGAATATGTGCGATATTCATTTATTGTTGAGTGCCAGTCAGCAAACGTGCCAGAGTGGGGTGGGGGAGTCAAAAATCAGACATTCGAAATAACTTACGTCTTATGGATTGGACACACAGACACCACTGAGTGGGCAAAAGCTGTGAGTTGCGAAACTTTTTGCAGTGCTCTAGTCGTTTTGAAGTATCTACTAAACCGAACGTACAAAAGACGCGCAAGAAAGATTGACTGAGCACAGATTTATGTTTGTGAATTATTTTCAAGATTTGCTCCCAGGCAATGCAATCAGATCGAGATATTTCGCATGAATAATCAGTTTGTTTGACAAAACCTTGCTTAAAATTTCAGACACTGCTTCGGCTTCCTGTTTGCCATCGAGATATTGTCAATTAGGAGCAGGAATAAAATTGTCAAGCAAAACAAACCTCCAAGATATCGCTTTAATGAAAATTTATATTCTAAAACAACTGAGCATTTAAGATCAACACATGGATACCGCTGTCAATTACAAACAACTGATAAATTTGGCAGTTCCACAACGTCAATAGTGCTATTAGTTTTAAGAAATATAAGTCCTAGTAAGTTATATATGAAATGAATTTTAATGTACCGATGGAATAAGATAAGAGGCTTAGAAAAGTGGACAAGAAAAGCTTCGTCTATTTTATGACCCATCGTCAACTCTAGGTTTTGCAAGCAGTTGGGGTTTAGGATTTCATGTTTTTTGACTATTCAGTAATAATGGGCTCAACGTCAAAGTTCAACTTAAATATATATGAGTGCAACTAGCTGACACGTAAGGGTGTTTGCCTGAGTAAATGCTAAGAACCAAGAGGACGCGGTAACAGCAGTTTTAGTAGTGCACCTCTTACATTCCTAGTCCCAGAAATTTTTCCTATGGAGACAATGGTTTTATGGGTTTTATAGGGGAAAAATTAGGAAAGGCAGTGGAATATAATTTAAAAACTGCTATATGGAGTTTAATATCATCGTATTTGTCCATTTCGTTAACTTTCATTTGTAGATTTTCCTAATCTGTATTGTCTTTAAACGTATTGCGGAAAAACCTGATTATCAAAATGCGGGTTTTTTTAAATTTCCTAAAATAGAAATGGAGTTAGGAGGTTGTCCACTTCAACATACATGAGGTCAAAATCACCAGTAAATCAGTGGTAAACGAAATCGACTCCATGCTTTTAAGTTAACACTGCTTACAATTTCTCTTACTGCCTATATCCTTCATCCAAAAACCTTTATAACCAACTTTTCCGTAGGAAAAATTGTCAGGACTCGGGCTATTTGAGGTGCACTACTTAAACTGCTGTTGCCAGGGGATCATCAGATGCCAGCAAACTACGTAGTCGGGCATAATGGCTATCAATAGGTTGTAAATAAAAACTAGTCATTTTAACTTTCCGTGATATAAACGGCAATATTTTCCAGCATATAATAATAGCAGCTGTCTGATAAATTGGGGCGATGACGTCCCAATAACAAGAATAATGAATGCGCGCCCAATATAAAATGAACTGATAGTAGGTGGGCTTATTCACGAAATGGTATTCGAGATTAAATATTTGTTCCCGACCATAAACAAGTAATGTTTTAATAAGCTTTGTCTTTCAGTATGGTCTCCACGTCAGGATACTAGCCTTTGAAAGAGATTCATTTCAGCTGCGCAGAAATAGCTATCTCATTTGTATTAATTTTTCCCGTTGATTTTTAGATTGCATTTTACAATTACATGTATGTTAACGAAAAAATGCATTCACAAATTCCTTCGTATTCTCATTTGGTAGTTAAATACTTATTCTTCCGATTGCCTCCATGAGCTTATTTAAGATTTCTGTTCTTAAATCATGCTTTTTTTCTGAATAATTGTTAAGCCGTCCTGAAGGTACACCGTGCTTCAGAGCCTTCGAACAACAAAGTAAATAGTTCCTGCGTAAAGAATATCCCAGTAGGGAGGGCAGATGAAACTTTGCAGTGATTGCTGATCATGCTGTACATGCAGTTTTCATAAATTAACGTCTAAAATTCTTCTTAAGCCTCACATAGATAGGAAATGCTTTTGGAACATAGCAGTTAATCAATATGCAATTTTTTATCAAATAAGTAGAAAAAATAATATTTCGCATTGATGAAAAAAATTTATGAGGATATCGAAATTCAAATAAAAAAATACTAATGCACAAGAATTCACTTTTTTCAGAATCTAATGTTTGCAGCCGACTGCAACGAAGTTCGTTTAAGTGACTGCCTATCCTGATCCCAATAAAATAATAGGAAATTTGCTGCAGTCTAACAATCTTAATGGCCCTGCTTAGAGTCTGTCCCAGTAGTTCATGGTATGGCACGTCTATCCCAAGTGTACCCTGGGGCTACTGAATGTAAGACGGGTCAGGAGTTCAACTTTGCAGCTGATTGAAGCCCGAGCGACGGATGAAAGCTCAGTTAATCAATGTATTGAGCTGGCGACCTCATATGTTGCCTTGCGCAAGTATTTCCAATTTCATGGCACTGGTTGTTAATTGGTCCTTTCCCTCCGCCCCCAGCCTATAACGGTTAATTGGCCCCTTCCACCCATAAATGTTGCTTGCTTTCGTAAACGATTTTATCGCTGACGATGTACTTCCACAGAAGTTCGAAAGCTCAGACTAATAAAATATGATTCCGGCGATCGACACGGCTTCATCTCCTCAATTATCGCTTATGTCTACTTTTAGTCTGCATGTTTTCAAGTTAGAAACCCTAAAACTGGTATATAATTTGGTCCTATTGTTCACCTCTCAATCTGATCATGGGAAGATTGTCGAAGACAAAGCTTTATCCAAAATAATCCAGTTATAAGAAGAAAAGTGTTTGAGTATTCACTTAAAATGTGGCTAATGTAAATCAAATTCATGAACACAGAAAATTAGTGGATGGATCCGTTGGACTTTATTAACGAGGTTCCTTTACCTTTGTTTATTTAGCAATGTGAAAAAGCTAAGTACTGTTTTGTGTGTGTATCGATTTTTCTTTTGCGTGATCATGTATACTCGTCTTGTAGACCACTATATATTCATTTATGTACAAATATTTGTTAATTTACTGAAAATTTGCAAATCTTTTAGAGAAATAGTAGGCTGTTATTGTTTAACGGAGCGGCAAGGTGACTTAATTATTCTCATAATAATTTCAAACGGAATAAGGTATGCTTTAAAATTACCTCAGAAAAACATTTCTCCCAACGTGCTTTCTATCTCCACAACACTTACCCAATAAAAAGTATCTCCATGGAAAAGAGATCATATCAGCTCGACTATTTTCCTGTCTTCTAATAAATATGTCACTGGTTCTAAAACGCAAAGTCTATCGAATCCACGATACACACTAATGTCAAGGTAGGCCACTTGGTAAAGGGCCGCTTGTTAAAAAGATGACATTTGATTGTAGAGGCGAAGCTCTTTCACATATGTGTAGTCAGCAAGGTGATCGATTACGCCATGTGCCGATATATTCCGAGGAATCGTTTAGTTGCTATTGTATATATGCTTTTTGGTAGAAAGTCCTTACAATAATGCTGGCTCAAAGAGGCACCAAATTTGTTAATTTTGGGCTAAAATTTCTGTTGGATATTAACATATTGCATATGCAAATGCATTTACTGCTATTAATTTTATGTGGTAGTTAACTATATTTCCGACAGAAAACGGACTTTTATTATTAATCAGGGCCTGACATATCGTACAAGCTACTTATATTATTTGATGGAGAAATTCTTCGGGAAATGGTGACAAACTTTATTTGTAAATTTTCGACACTAGCATGCTAGGTCCTCTTTAAACGTGAGGAAATAGTGTGAGGAATAGTTCACATTTTTAAACGTGTCAAAAAATCGATAATGCTGAGTCAGTTGTGGTCATTAGCCTGCTTTTGTGGTTGGCCTATTTTCCAGGCTTTTTTAAGGTTAGTGTATATTGGATCAAATTCAATGTGCCTGTTGATGCAGGATTCGTCAGAATTCATAGCTTTTAAAAATTCGCGACCCTTCTTGCATAGGCAAGAGCCGACAATGCAAGTTTTTGCCCATGCAAATTAGTGCTTAGCCTCTACTTTGTGCATGGCAACCTCGGACAACAGATATCGTCTCTTTACTGCTCGCTGATGTTCATGTAAGCGTGTGGAGGCCGATTCTCCTTTTTGTTCACAATAAATGCATTGTAACAGCTACAAGGCATTTTGTAAACGACCTCTTTTCTGTCTAAATAGTCAACATTATCCTTAGGGGGTACAAGCTGGTTTCGTAGAGGATGCTTTGGTTTGTGCGCTACTTGGATTTGAAGCTTCTTCAGGTGTCTTTCAACGAGTTCAGACATGTTTTTAATAATTGGAAGTGTTCGCCAATTTCTTGGATTGGGTGCTTCATCGGAACATTCTAGTTACTTTTTGTTTTGTTTAAACTTTTGCCTTAAGTTCGCACAAGAACATATATTTAACATGGATGACAGCAGCAAAAGTATTCTAAAATTGCCAATGCGAGTGACCATAATTGACCCAGGAAGCAATTGAGAAGACTCCATTGCTGGGACAATAAGTTTATTCAGCTGACGTTTCGACATCTGTCGTGGATTCATTATCAGAGACATGAGAAGGAAACAGTAGCAGAAATGGGTAGTGCATGCACAGAAGTTTGTAAAATTTGAAGGCTACAGTCAATATTACAAATACAGCGACAATTAGCGTTAATTGCCTTCTTGCACGTGGAGTTCGTTGGACGGCACGCAAGCTCTGACCTGCAGAACTTTCAGCACGGGCGGTAGGCTCGGGCGCGATGATTGCCCGGCCATCGAGCTCTCCGGTGTTGGCGTAAGATGAAGCGGTGTCCTGCCCGTTCCTCAAGGGATGACTTGCTTTGGACAAAGTGAGTCTCAGCATAAAATATGGATTGGGCAAATCGTTGCACTTGTTTATGGATTGGGTACCCGTGAACCATGGCTCAAGTAGTTCTCGGCTCATCCAATTGTCACATTTTGCGAGAATTTCGGCCTTATCAAATTTAAACGTGTGGCCGGGTCTCGTCAAATCAGCCGCAACTTGAAAATTGGAATGATTTCGCTGCACTGCTACCGCGTGTTCGGCAATTTGCGTCTTGAGAAGTCTGCCCATTTCTTTGACAAAGTTGCTTTGAGCGCACCTGCACCAGATCCTGTAGACGACCCCAGATGATTCTTGCCATGGCAGTGGGTCTTTCGGCTTCATTATCTGACGCCTTATGTTTGCCTACGGCCTGTGTGCCACTCCAACTTCAAGTGGTGCGAGAAAGCGGCCAACGGCTTCCGATATGTCTTTTCCTTACGGAATCAAAAGCCAAATTTTGGGGTCGTGCGCCTTTGTTGGCCATCTCGTTTGCCCAAGTAATGAATGTATCTTACAAATACTGCAAACTTCTGTGCATGCATTACCCGTTTCTGCTATTGTTCCTAATTATGTCTCTGATGATGAATCCGCGACTGATGTCGAAATGTCAGACGAATAAACGTATTGTCCCAGCGACCGAGTCTATTTCTTCTCAGCATTCCAAAATGTTCGTCGTTATAATTTCTTTTCCGGCTTCTGCTGACACCAATCAAGCAGACTTAAAAGATTAAAATTCTGTGCAAAATTCGCCAAAACAACTGAATTTAAAATCGCAGGCCGTCTAAGTAGTGATTTATATTTTTGCCATGAGCTATGCACGCAATCACAAGCAATTTTCCAAAAGGCCTAAGCATACTATTTGTGCTGCTTAAGCGCAAGCAACTTGTAATTTCTTTCTAGCTTGCGCTTGTCAACAATTCAAAATCGGACGTAGGGAAGTAGCAGAAGTGGCCTATTGGAAGTTCTTATTGCGCTGAAATTTCGTTGTAAAGGCTTTGCATGCGCAAATCCCTAATTTGCATTGCGATCGTGATCATCGCTTCCCACTTTCTCAAATAAATCTAAAAGTCTGTTTCTAACGTTCATCAATTTGTCACTAAAATTCATTATACTAATAAGTATTGCCCAAAATGATGATCGAAACCATCTGTTCAAGATTTTCGCTCGAGACAGAACACTGTTCTTAATATTATTCATGGTTTCAGTGGAGTCCGTTTTGTAACTTCTGTTTAACTGTAAAATATTAGTTTAGCATATGCTTAACCAATCTGAAGAAAAATGCGAAAAAATTTAAATCAACCCCTTTCAATTAAATAAAGGAACGCCCAAACGTTCCAACCTTTGATGTTGGGTATGACTGGCTGATGATGGCTGACAGGACCGAAATGGCCATTTTGGTCTCCCTTTGCTTGGTCCGATCTATTCCATCATCATATCCTCATATTCACCATATGGCTGCCTGTGCGGGCTCTAATTGTGAGCTCCTGTGTGAAGCGGAACTTAATTATTCCTCTTCTAGATCGGCGAATATCATATATTCCTCAGATTCCTGATCTAAAACGCCAAACCAACGAGCTCGTGGTGCCGTGATAGAGTGTGAGGCTAGAAAAGCGAAGGTCTCGGGCTCCAATCTCAGGGGTTCTAATCCTTGATGTTGAGTATGACTGACTGCTGACGGCTGACAAGCCTAAAATGGCCATTTCGATCCCCTTTGCTTTGTCAGATCCATTTCACCACCATATCCTCAAAGTCACCATATGGCTGCCTGTGCGGGCTATAATTGTGAACTCCTGGTCAACGCGGAACTTAATTGTTCCCCTAATAGACCAGCAAAGCATATAAAGTGATACAAAAATTATTCAGTACAGGCTTTGTCACATTCACTTCCAACCATTAACAGTGGATGTTGGCAAAATCTTCGGGATAGAGACAAAAATAGTTTGGCTTAGGGCTGAGAATCGTCACAGTTGCCTTCTAAATCAGAAATGGCTACTACAGTTTAAGCCGCTTTTTTCAATCAAACTGCTCAATTTCTTACATTTGTACGACACTTTAACGACTATTAAAGCTATGGACTAGTAACCTAAGCCAAGAGAGACGTCCACATACGGTTGTATTTTTAGTTTAGATTGATTAGGATTCCTTTCGCCTTATTATATAGGGAATTTGCATCTTACTAATGTAAACATGTGGAAAAATGAATGATTTTGGTATTCAAAGCAGATTTAGAAAATGCGTTCGATAATATCTGAAATACAGGGGTAGAAATCTTTAAGGCAAAAACATAATGCGTTTGGTCTTCAGAAATCACATATTTTCAACTAGGCTGCTTTCTGTTCACTAAACGATTCAAATTAGACAGTTTTTGCATTAGTCAGCTTGCAGATTCGAAATATTTTAGACAAAAAAGCGTTGGCAAACATATGTGTGCTGAACATAAAATATAAACGGACCAAAAAATACATATGAGGACTTGGTTCATAAGAAAACATTTTATCAGTGAAGTTCGCCTTATCAGACGAGAAAAATGTGTGAATAGGTGGAAGAGGGTACGTGAGCACATCCGACCTGGCTAAATAAAGATGAAACTAGATCGATCTTGAGTGCTATTCTTTCAGGTCTTTCAGGTCTTTCAGGTGGTCTGCAGGACACCATATAATTTTTCCAAAGGCCTACGCCAACGGATGCTTGCAACAGCTGAAGCAGTAGCTATAAGGCTAGCAAATCCAGTGCTGTGTTGTCAGAAGACTCTGACACAAGCTCTGTCACTTCCACGGCCTAAACCGACACCCCTATTAACAAGCGAAAATTCCTCAACCAACACGCTGACATGGCCTATATGCGCAAACTGACATAGTCCGCGTTGGCCATTCAGCGCCCGTGTTAGATAGTTATTGATTTTTCTACCTATTCAAACTTTCATTGTTATTTATAGCGTTAATTTCCCTTGCAAATGTTTGGTCTGATGAAGAGTTGCTGAAAACAATTGTTTGCCAAAAAATGACTTCGACTAAAAAACAGTAAATAAGCGAGAATAAGAGTTAGGTGTATCCTTCCCAAGAAAGAGGAAAGAGAGAGCGTGAGGGAACGCATGCTATGGAACGATCATTAGATGTCGAAAGTGTGGAACTTGCAAGCGGTCTTTCGTGCACAAATGAGTGGCTTTGTCGACGTTTCGGTCGTCGCTGTTGCTAGCAGCAGTCAAGTCAAGTTAGGCAAAGGAATGCTTTCGATCGATCCACCATCAAGCAAATACGATAACATAAGGGAGGGTGACTTCAACGAAAGTTTAAGCAACTAATCAGTTGTTAATAGGGGAAAAGGGGGGAGGTGTAAAGAGATCAGAGGGGTCAGATTCAAGCCTTAATTGTGGACCAGAGGGGTAATGGGGGGAGGGGAGGCGTCCCATTGTCCTGGGCTCGCGTTTTGTTAGGATGTGTGAGGACGTAAGGTGTCGCTGTTTCGCGACGGCGTGAGTGGCATGGAGATACTTGCTGTCACAGCCTCTTCACTGTGTCGCGGTGTGGTAAAAAGCTTTGGGGCGGATTTTGAGGTAGCCTTCGGCCACGGGAGCCTTAGGGTCACTACAAATGCCTTATGTGCGCATAAAATTGACTAAGTGAGGCGTATAGCGACTGCCTCTGCCATCGCTAGTATTCGATGATGCAGGAACTTTGATAGATGACTCTAAACGCTTGTCAACCAAGTGAGCCAGAACCTCGCTTATATTGACTTAACTTCGCCCATGTTTAACCAAGCACGATAGTTTCCGTTTACTCTCTCTTATATTGGTGTATTGCCTGATAATGAATTAATCGAAAACGTTCATTCGCCTAACTTGACTTCCTAAAGGTAATTTTATGACACGTCATAACTCAAAAAAACTTCAAAACGGTGCCCAGGGTCAAAAAGGTATGGCAGACAAGCGCTGTTTATGCTCCTTTTTAGCATTTTCTTAACCAAACCAAAAGAGGTTCCTTTATTCTTTTGGGAAAGCGTCCACTCGTATAAATAATAGATACGCTCTTGGGGTTATCCCCATGAGGTTTCCTAATCGGATGTTCTTTGCATGTGAATGAACTAGCGGCGTGGTTACAGATTTATCCAGGACGGAAAATCTGTTGCAACTACCGTGTTCTAAGTTTCAACACACGCAACATAAATGGCCTACGAAAATTCGGACAAATAACAGTCAAAATTGTAGATTAAGGTGATTCAGATTTTAACCTTTCCGCAGTGGTGCTTTTACTATGCTGTCTCTTCAAAATATCAGAACTCTTATAATACCTTTCCGTTCCTGCATTGGAGTGTTGATTATATGTCTATAAACTAGCAGTTGACTATCCATTTGTATGAGGCAATAAAGTTAAATAATGCAGCGACACACATTTACGTTATTGGGGCTGCCAATATTCCTGTCTGAAGTGAACATCCTATCCAGAGAACTTTTAATTTTGATGTTATTGATAATATACATTTGTAGGCACTTATAGAGGATATTTACTTCCGGAGTACTATGGCTGGCAGTTGAAGTATGAGTATACATTTTGCAACTACGTCCAATTCGAGGACACAGAAATCAAATACTTTTGGTTGCAAATCTTTTGCCGCAAAAGCACATTAAACTCCGTAAATTTTATCAAATAGCACACAAGTTACAGTCTACAATTCAATGAGAGGAGGTAAATAACCTTTAAATGTGAATAAAAGGCAGGATTGTGGCACAGTGACATTCAACTTACTAACTGCGAGTTTTTGGTCGGATTCGGACCATATTTTACATTTTATGCGTTTTTATATTTGTGCAGACTGCATATGCAGTCTTATTTTAACAAGACAAAAATCGTTCAAAATATCGCTTTTTTAGGTGTCACAAGGAGCTTCCCGAGATCATTTGGTGGTCTTGTAACCACTAGAATCACACTGATGCGATAACTACAGCTGGTCTCAATGAAAATGTCATTTTGACTAGTTTGTTTATCAGAAAGTTTATCTAAGTCTGAACCAACTTTTGAGTTGCCGGCCAATAGAGATTTGCATTAGTCCATTTTCTAATCAGGATCTGTTAACAGATATAAATAGACCCGAATTTCTAGGCGGAAACTGAATCAGATCTCATAAATGACAGTCTTAGCTCAGTTGTTCAGGCAGTATGGACACTCCATCGTGAATGATTCTGTTCTGGATGAATGCTTTCATATGATAGCTAACATTCAAAACTTGGAACGGATAAAGGTAATACTTATCATGAAAAAAATGCAGAATTCTAGAAGATATTACCTAGCGGTCTAATAATTAGTACCAAAACCAGCGCTCTATCCAGTAATAAAGCGTTGTTTGCCAGCAGTTTTACCTCTTCACAACGTCGCGTGTATTTTTAACTAAGAAAAATGTAAGCAAAACTCTAAGTTACATGGTTCTCTCGTATGAGATTATTTTTTGAGGAGACATGTAGCAGATAACTGTATATTTGGTTGCGTATCTCGCGTAATTTAGTAGCTTTCTCGAATATTATTTGATTTATACCTTATATTTATGAGGCACATCAAACTGGACCTATTTGCGTGCTTTGAAAGTTAAATAGATCTCGAATTCTGAAAATAACCTGGTAAAACAATGTGGCGTAAAAATCGAAATCAACAATCCCAGTAGAGTTTAATTTATTCGTTATTCCGTTGTGCATATCGGCTTGGCAATGATGGCAGCATAATAATGTCGCCTTTTGTTTGTCTTATACTGCGTCCATGGTCTTATGTAAGCTGCTATCCCTCTTCTGGCCCCAGTTAGTAAATCCCAATGGAAAGTGAACAGTCTCAAACATGCATTAATGAAAAAGCAAGCATTCCCATTATAAATCGTACGTAAAGCACACAAAATAGCTGCTGTATTCTAAAATTTAGTCTTCATCTTTTTGACAGTTTGAGTGGGGTTGGCAAACTCCGCCCGTCTAGTGATCCACAGCACTCTGGGTGCAGAAATGGTGACTCGAGCATGAATAGGTCCATTTCGATAGTCGACATACGCTGGATTGATTGCGCTAACTTTCTCCCTCACCTA
This sequence comes from Ligula intestinalis, assembly GCA_036362985.1. Lineage (NCBI taxonomy): Eukaryota > Metazoa > Platyhelminthes > Cestoda > Diphyllobothriidea > Diphyllobothriidae > Ligula > Ligula intestinalis. The sequence continues at coordinate 63,069,113 of JAYGXS010000004.1, read as the reverse complement.
CTAAAATTCTGTGGCAAGACTGAGTTCTGACGACCAACGACGTGATCTATAAAGCCGTTTTTTACAGGGCTTATTAGCAGCGCATCTATAAGTGCCACAAATAGGCTGATAGTTCACACAAAAAACAAAGCGGCAGGTTGGATTCCAGTTAAGTCAGGGAATTACTAAGAGTATAGTAAGATGGAGACAATGCAGTCAGATGCTAGGAGGAGTGCTCAGTTATTTCATCGGATGGCAGGTAGGGTCTTAGCGCACAGCGAGAGCGTTTAATGTGAGGAATATGCGTCGAATACTGCCGACACCCCCGCCCCCCATCTCACAAACCTGTGTCTTTTACCCGAACCCGTCTGCCAACTGATGCAGACATTTAGTGCAGCTACTGAAAGAATTAGCTAACCCGTCTACGCATGCCCCCCGCGACCTTAGCTTCCAATCGAGGACATTAGGTCTTTACACAGATAAAGCTGGGAGATAGCATACATTAGCGTACCACAGAGGTCGCATACAATAGGAGCCAAAGTACAGACTTCCCACTGACATGAAATGTCCTTATTACGTGCCTGTGGATATGGAGGTGGGGTGGGGGAGGGTGTTCATGCATGCGGTTTGCCTGTGCTGAAGAGGGGTGGGGGTTGACTGCAGGTTGTCATTGATGCACACATGGCCTAGTCCGCTCACCCGGTGACTGATTTTGCGTACGCAGTTCGAACACCCAAGACGAGCGCGACAAGGGTATGCCAGTATCCTTGGCATCTACGCACTATTTTGTATGCAGTGGACCTCAATGGGCAACGATAGTTTATGAAGTGCGCATGATCTTTTCTTAGTTCCAGCATTTGTCCTATGAAAAACGGCGGATATAGAGGTTTTGTGGGTGGGGAAGTAGGATAGGCAGTGGAATATACGTTAATAAGTAATATGCGCATTTTTATTTGATTGTATTTAGAAGCTCTACCGATTTTTCTTATCTGTATTATTGTTTAACATATTGCGAAAAAACCAGATTATCAAAAGGCAGATTTCTCGCAAGTCCTGAAAAAAGAAATGGTGATTAGGAAGTCCTCTAGTTTAACTTAGCTGAGGTCCAATTTACCTTTCTGGAGCAAGATAATTACAGTCCGCGGCGTGGGATTCTGCGCACAACTTCAATTTGTATGTGGAAAAACTTACTCCCAGCGGTCCTGGGAAGCAAATTCGACTAATCATAATTATCCATATTGTCACTGACAAGAGGTACTAATTCGCTTTCGAAGAGCCATTTGGGTACCCCTTTGCTGTCCATTCGCAAGCGCTGGTCGCTCCACGGAAGGTATAATAGCCTTAGAATGGCGGGGACCGTTTCAGAACTGTAATCTCCAAGATCCTATCTGGACGTCTCCCCTTGAGTGTGCTCTAGAGACAGTGAAGGTAAAATGGATTGCGAATACCAACTTTATTTGCCTCTACTGTTTAGTTTTTTTCATAAAGCATTGTTTTCAAGATGACAGCTTTATTCCCTTGAAGTTTTGTTTTGAGATGGAGACCATAGAGATTTCATACTGGCCTCTGAAGCCACCAAAATACCGGCTGGCCTTTGATATCCGGGGCGCAAATTCAGAATTAATTATTCTGAATAGTCGAAAAGATGCGAGGACCAGGTAATTTAATAGAAGGTGGCAAGACTTTCTCTGGGACCAATATTTTAGTTGCCCGACGTTTCGGACTCTCACTCGAGACCATTGTCAAGGAATAATAAAATGTACAGCTCACCGTGTATTTTGCTCAAGTCTGCTGGGAATAACCTTCAGCTCTCCTATTGACTTGTTTGCGAAACGCAAGATAAGCTCCAGGAAGATCGATACGCCTGTTACTTGAATCTGCGTGCAAATGTCATGCCTCTCGCAGGAGGCTGGTTTTCGTTGCGCGTTTAGCAGTAGAATAGTCCACTCATTGTAATGCATGGCGACTCGTCCATGATACCAATTTTTTTGGAAACAGTGATGTTATTGCAAGGAAATGCGTCGTTTGGGAAAATCAGTAAATCTATCCAGTAAACTTTCGAAACTGGATCCTCATTTCATCGTCAGACTTGAGAAGAATGCACAAAGAACAGTTCTGTGCACAAATATATCAAGTCTCACGACGCCCTGGGGATCCAGTGTCGAACATTTACTGAATAAATACTCTTTATTCTCCCAAAGGACGCCATTCCTTTAAATTAAATTTCTCGGGATGCCTGCCTTGCAGTTTCCACGAAACGGTGATGTTAATTGGTTCGTCAGTAGTGGGCCGCCGAAATTAAGTAGTTGGCGATGCCCCTCCCTGCTGGTGGATAGTTCTGATTCTTTCTCAGTATGAAGGCGAGGGATTCAGTTTGTTCTTATTTAGACCCCAGGTGGCGTCTTTGGGCCGTGTCTGGTTTACCACTTCCTAATAGTGATTTCCCCATGAGGAGCGTCTTTGTTTGAAACTGGGCAACAACATCGGAACAACGAATGTGGTAATTTTTTGCCGGTATGGCAGTAGATGCAAGCTCTGTGCAGTTCAATTACCTCTCTGAGTATTTTGCAGATGTCTGCATCATCAAGGGTTAGATAAGTTCTGCTGAAATGCGCAGTCAAAAACGCTCGAGAGTTTGGAATGAATGAAGTTCTGCAATTTCAAAAACCATCTGCACGTTGAAAATGAGGCTATTTACTGCTGAAGTACCGATGGCCAAGCGGTAGCCAGTGGACCAACTATGACCTTCACTGTTGAACATGGCGCCTGCCTAGTATGGTAGGCATGCAGTAGCCTGGCCACCATGCCCTAAAATCGCTGTGCTCCTTATGCTTCCTATTACCTTATTCTGCAATTGTCTAGATGTTATTTTAGAATGGGATTTCGGAAATACAGGCTAATAAAGCAATTGGCGTAGCGGTAGAGTTTCCAATAACTTCCAGGTACTCGCTTCTCCGCTCCTACTGGATTTCTTGACCATGACTTGAACAGCTGCGTGTAGCTGTAAGCCTGCAGGTGCTGTCATCCCAACATTCCTTCAAGACTGCTTTCTTAGGCCCGAGCTGTCAATGCTGTAAGTAATGTTCGCCTGCGATAGAGCCAAGACAACTTCTCTGACAGCTTGCGATCTCCACTATAGCTTACAGCCACGTTGGGTGAAAGATTCAGCCGAATAAGCCGATACATTGGAGATAAGCAGCTAGATTACCACAGATCTGCTCTCCTGAAACATTCAAAGCAGAATTCCAACAGCTGCAGAATACACTTTCTGAAAATGGATACACAGAAAGATTCCTTTTCAGGAATATTGGTGAACGTGCCAAAAATTCAGCCTATTTAACTACAGAAAAGTAATACGTGTTCATAAGACTGCCTTGTTTAGGCGTTGCAACAAACGAGCTGGTCAGACGCAGCTTGAAGACTGCGATCGCAAGCGCTTTCACCGCGGCGAACTTCCACGTTTGCTTTTAAAACTCTGCCCTCCTACGATAAGGAGGGTACGAACGACTCCCGCTGAAGGCCATATCCATGTGCATTTACTCTTTCACTTGCTCCTGTTAAGCAGAATACATCTGCCGAACAATGAGGTGTCTGGAAGAGAAGGTACGTGAACAGCTGCCGGCCTGGTTAAGTAAAAGTGAAACCAAATCGATCTCGCGTTCTATTCTCACCCACCTTGTCCGTACAAAAAAATCGAGTCGATACTAATGAGGCCTTTCAGGTTGTCAGCCGGACACCAACTAACTTTTTCGAGGGTCTACACCGACGGGTGCTTGCAACAGCTGAAGCAGTTGCTATACGGCTAGCGAATCAAGTGTTGTGTTTTCAGAAGACGCTAACACAAACGCTTTCATCGCTGTGGTCGACCGCGACGCCAGATGGCGATCACACATTTCTTCCACGCTCTGGTGACAGTCGTTCGCTCCGTGCAAGTGACAGTAATTATCACTCGATGTCCCTGACCCCTGACTTATATCCAGAACCTGAACCGATTGCCTCCCCTGCCCCCCTATCCCCAGCACAGGGACCTCAATGCGCCGACCTCGCCATGCGGGCGGCGCAAAAATGGTCAGCATTATGCAAAGTCTGCTAATTAACCCTGTCCAACTGTGCAATTTTAATTATTCTGGAAAATGCAGTGGCCTGATGAAGGGCTGCTGAAAACGCGTTTGCACAATCGACTTTGTAAAACAAGGTTATTTTTTGGAATACTCATGTTTTAGAAATGTGCATATTCCACAAAAGTGAAAAGTCAATGTTACTAAGATAAAGTATATTTTAGGTGCACGGAAAGCCTGTCAACGCACAAGATAGATAAATAAAGCAGTGCAAATCGAATTACATTAGAAACTATTCCATTTTTGAGTTTTGCCGAGACTTGTTTGTCATCCTAGCAGAAAGGTTAGGTATGGCCGTTAACAAACAGCTTGAATTTTCATTGCATCTTGCAATATAGTTTTCCGAGCACTAGCCTCTTTTCCCCATTTGTATGTTTATTGAGATGCTTTAGAGTGAGGCAATCCGAGTTGAACTTGATTGCTCCTACAGGGTCATGAAAGAAAAAATATATACCGTAAGCGCATACATTGACTGGCCCATCAGGGCCTTATACATTTACATATACTATTTTATCGATTACGAGGAATGTGCTTTCGACAACTTTCTTAATTAGCTCAGGTGTTCGATTCAAACAAAATTCAGCTCATACAATCTTTCCTGCTTTCAGTCGATTGCCAATAAATGCACATTATGTGCACTGTATTTATCTTAAACCTTAGAAGTAAGTTATTCCTTAAAATTATTTATCGAAGTTCTCAATTTTTGACATTTTTTGCACACGGACGACCGTTTAAGTCATGAATTTAGTGTCACAAAAACATGAAAATTGGCTGCCAAGAAAAATGATTGTCAACGACAAAAATCAGAATAGAATATATATTTTTCTAAAAGCGCATTAATTAGTTACATAGATATCAATTTTCTGCGTACTTCATCTGCTTTGGAGCTAACTTAAGATAATAATGGGTAGCGTTGATTCGTTTTTATGTTCCTTGTAAGTAGGAGCTGACCTTTCGGTTGACTGTGGTATAATCCACTTCTATTTATTAAAAGGACCTTTTTTGCCATATTTTTAAACTTTAAGTGCCATTGTTAGATTGAAAATCTACATCAAATTGACCGAAAACTTCCATTCGTCTATCTGCTCTAGCTATATATCTGTCTTCACATATTCCTCATACGACGTGACAGACAAAATTCAGGGTATATTATTGTCTCTTATATGTACAGTTCTGCGAGTACTGCAAGCAAATTTTCTAAATTTGTAAATGTTGCATTATTTCTCCTATACCAGCGGGAATGCATTTACGAAAATTTGTCAATAATAATGAGCAGCATTAAGCATATTAAGTACTCAAAATAACTATAAAAAGTTTTAACTGTTTTTCACACAAATAAAATTATCTCGATAATTCCCAGCTTGTGTAGAGGTCAAAAATAGCTATAAATTACAACAATAAACATAAATACTTCGTAAATTATAAAAATTAAAACAATTACTTTCTTTATACAAAAGGAACTCGCCTTTAGTCAAAATATTTTGTACCTTCGGTAATGAGTGAATACGTAGTTATTGAATATCGTGGAAAAAAATTTCTCTTCATTTCGCTAGTTTTCGGTGTACTCATTGATAAGTTGACTGATTGTTCGTTTGTTCGAAATTTCCATCAAACCCTTTAAAATAAGATATTACTAAACAATATTTACCGAAAAAAACGAGCTTTTGGATATAATTTCTCATGCAGATGGCCATGTTGGTCAAATATGAAAATTCTTCAAAACAGCTTACCACATTTTCGAGCATACAACATGTCTGCTAGATACCACGCATATTGTTATTCCTAAGATTAAAAAACTTTCCACAATAAGTTACCTCTTTTAAAAGTGCTTTTATTGGACATTGAGCTGACGAACTTTTGCGTATGTTAAATTTTTCTAAGATTGAGGTAATTGGGGACTTTAGACAATTTCTTTAACTTATCTGAAGAAAAACGCTTAAATTTGACTGGAGATGAAAAGAACATACCTTTTTCTTTATAATGAGACATTTTGCGCTTAAGAGGATTTATTTCACAATCCTTAATAAGCTTGCGAATAAAGAAAACAACAGGCCATATATGAATATTTTTTGAAAAACTCATTTTTCTTCTGTCTGTTCCGCTTCTAAAAACGCTTGATTGGACTGTATTGTTTACATAAAAACCATATTTCTACATGACGTACATTCAATAAGGCCTTCTGTAGGCTGTCTCCGCGGTAACACATAGAAACTTCGTTGACACGCATGGCCAGCTGTGCGGTAAAAGAAAATTTTCTACCAAAAACTTTTTTGTTACTGCATTTTTTTGCGAAAATACTTCTCAGAAGAGCTTAATACGATTTTTAAAATTTAATCTTTGTTTCTTCTGAAAATAAATGCGATTTCTTAAACTTGGCTTTTGTTCCATTTGATCAAATTCGCACAAAATTTCCAGTACTGGAAGGGATAATTATTACACCTTTTTTACTAAGAATGGAATTCTTCCACAGCACAAAGTTTATGACACAAAAGTTTCGTCCTGTCTTCCCTTATAGCATAGGTATATTTCTTTTATATTAGCATATTCATGATTTAGCCAAAAGTGAGAGCCTACTTGCGAAATAACTTTAAAAAAGGGGGCAGTTTTCTAAATCAAAGACCTTCTTATTATTAAACCCACTCAGTTGATGAAAATAACCTGTCCAGATATACGCTAATGTACCAAGTAAAATTCCGTCCTGAACGTTGTTTGAAGACTCGCAGAACTGTATGTGTGTTAACGGCTCCAGTAATTGAGCATTAAAACCTAATACAAGTTGTTTACTGTTTTTTTATGGCAGCGAGCAGCAGAATTTCACGAGCAAACATTTTATAACTGAATTCTCTCGTGTTCCTTTGAAAGCAATGCGATTTATCCTAGCTGCACCTTTTCAGTTCTCGTGAAAGAAAAATCAGATTTTTTGATCTCTCAAGCAAATATGCCCTAGTAGGAATTGGTATATTGCAAAAAACTGTAAAATGTATTAGATCCATAACCTTTCGGGAGCGCTCATTAGTTGCGTCCACTCGAATGCGTTAAAAAGTAACGAATGAGAAAAATGCAAAATTTAATTGATACAGAAAGGTCACAGGTCATAGTCATTAAGGCAAATTGGTAAATAGATGGATGGAGGAAGAAACAGATGGAAAAAGGGGCAGGTTTATGTCTGAATTTGGGAACTGGTTGTTACCAAGGCATAGCTAGGTTAACCACATGCTCCAAATGTTTACATAGGTCCGATTTAGAATGTATCATATAGGCTGTCTCCAGGAAGCGATCCCTCGTTCCTTCATTACGGGACACTTGCTGGACACGAGTCATTCTGTGGACACTAACGCTTCATTCCGAGTACTTGTTCGAGCATGAACATTTCGTATCTTGCGCAACCTGGAGGCAACCTAAATAATACGCTCTAAATTGGACATATGTAAACATTTGGAGCATGTGGTTAACCTAGCATTGCCTTGGAAACAACCGGCTCCCCGATTTAGACATTTCTCTGTACCATTTCCCCCGTTACTCATTTTGCTCTGTTTTCCCCGCCACTTTGTTTAAACTTCCTTACTTTAAAAATTTACTTTAGGTAACCTGTGACCTTTCTGTACGAATTAAATTTCGTATTTTTATCATTTGTTACTCTTTAATGCATTACAATGTATGCAACTGATGAGTTCTCAAAAAATATTACAGATCCAATAAATTTTGCAGTTTATGATCTCCTAAGATATTTTTTTATATTCTGGCTTATTCAAAAGGTGCTTTATTATGCAATGCACAAGATGACTTAATTCGTAGTTTATTTTCTGGGTAACAATATCCTGAATAGCAAAAAAATCCTCAAATAATTTGAATCTTGACCTGCATTTTTCGTCGGTAAACTATTTAGAAATAAATTCCTTTTTAGTTAACAGATTTTGCACTTCAAGTAAATTCAACGAACAAAATAAAGAATGTTTAATGTATGCCAAAATACCACTTAAAATCTCGATTGTGATATTCTATACCAAAAAGCCTCAGATAAATTCTATTATAAATATGAACGCTTAAGTTTATACCATCCAATCTGCTAGAAAAGTAGCAGAATGTCTCTTATCTTACTTTATGACGTTTTATTGTAAAGTCTAAAACTTTCCTCCAAAGGAAGCTTATTTTAGAGAAGATGCTCCCGAAAACCTTTAAAATATTAGAACTTACTAGAACCAAAATTGCCAACGTTTATATTTTGCGTGTTTTCATTCCATGTAATCGAGGCCAAACACTGCTATCAGAATTTCTTTAGAGAAGAACCTCCAATCCGATGTGGTCTTCCAATGTAAATATGACTGACGGGCGCGCCTGCTTCATGGTATCCATTGCAGCTGATATGTCAGTTTCTTAAAATTTCTTCGCGAATATATCATTCATGTAGCCCACATGAGCTTTACGACTGTCTTTCTGGCTACAATGGTGCCAAGCTCCCTGTCTACCCACAAACCTACTCACCAGCAGAAGGTAATGGGGTAGGTCATATATATTCCACCGAATTCTGTATGTTGATTATTTTGATTTAAATTTGAAGGTTCGAGAAATATCTTAAATATCAATCGCATAAAGATCTTTAACAGCATTGTTATGTGCACATTATTTGAGTCACCGAATTCAAAGACGAAGTTGATAGATTTGGTGATCGGTTCTTTCGTAAAAAAATGGACAGGACTTCCATTGAAATTATCTTCACTGTGTTCAGGCTAATGCTTTTGCGCCGTTTTAGACTTTAAAGAGATCTCAGTAGCTATGTGGCGCTACTTATTACTTTACTGTGATTATTTTTTCTACAAGCAATTTAACTATCGCATGGTAAAGTGAGCCCTTCGTTCCTTGGATGGGGGAAATTCATGTGCTGCTTTGGTGAATCGTTGGTAAGCAGTGTTTTCAAGATTTAATGTAAACTGACAGATTGGAAACGGTCTGGGTCACGTTTACATACGAAAACGTCAATTTGGCGCATTTTAAACAGTTGTTAAGCCATGTTTCGTCCTCAGCTTAACAATTTAACCTTCTGTTTTCTAAAACTTTTCGTGAACGAGAGTATAACCTGTAAGTTTATAACGTCAAATGCCCTGTTAACTAAAACAACACCAGTGCTCCTATCTGGTCTCGTTATTAGGATTAGTCTGTGTTGCAAATTAATTTTAATTTTCCCCGTGTGAATTTGCTAGCAAACCTCGAAATTTCTGGCTGTCGTGTAAGTACTAATAAGACCACCTGCTGACATATAATTATCGTTCCCCTGTGGCCGCTGCCTTCATTACTCTGATCATTATACACGAACTCTCCCCCGCTGGCTCAATCCCAGCAAAATCCGGTTGGGTTATCTCCTTGCATGTGTGTTTGACTTAATAACGTAGCATTATAAACGTTTAGGTCTGAGGAGAATTTATCGAAAGTATTGCCATGCGCACCAAACTTTCCTTGAAAAATTTCGATATTAATTTGAGCAACTCTAAACGAATGAAGAGTTCCGCTAATTTTCATCACACAAAACGTAGCAATCCTCAATGGGATAAAATTTGCTGCTTTGTGATATAATCCGCGGCGTTTTAATGGAGTATCAGCTGTCAGTTTAAATTTAGGAGGTTTTGCATACCACGGAAATATGAACTCCTGTCATGATAAAGTGGTTTTGCACTAAATTCTCGGAAGATTATACTTCGGCATCAATTCAGGGTTAGATAAAAGGATATGATTGCTTGTTGGATTTAAGTTGGTGTTTAATACAGCGTTTCATTAAGGTTATGCTTATGTTTATGGTTTAAGCTTTTATCAGGTGAATGTACCTAGTAGACTATACCGCACGTTCTTTCATATTACAAAATATGTATATTTCGCTTTCCTTTCCGCTGTAGACGTAATCAAGGAGGCTCACCAAGGGTTTGCACTCTGAAAGTCATGAAGAAATATATGCAATATTATTATCCTTCTTCGGTAAAATTTTCACGCACGACCGCCAATTGAGATAAACAAGTAGATGCATGATATTGAAGTATTCTGTGTCTGTTTTTAGTTTTGGCATAATTATTGGGCGCACACACGTCGCTATACATAAAAGTGCGATTCCGATCGGTTTTAAATATTGCATGCCCATTCAGTTTTCCTTTTGTCAAACGAATACCTTTATTCATGGACTCCGACTGGCAAAGGAATTGAATGTCTGGATTTTGCCCACCCATTCAGCACAATGAAGCAAACAAGCAAATTCGTTTTCATCATGAAACATTTTCTCACTTTTAATCTCGTAATTTTATAACAGCTAAAATCTCTATCTAAGATCAAGTTTCGGCAGATTTTCCTTTGCTTACCAAACCGTTGTGCTTTTTGTTCTCTTCTCGGAGCTATGAAAGTGAAACTAAGCACCTCTTGCGTCAAGAAGAATTCGCATCGTAACCATGGATGAAGCCAACAGCGGCTGAAAATAATAACTCTCTTCGATCGCGAATGAAGCCCTGCTCCTCCAAACATTATCAACTGAAGTTACAGTAAACTGATCCCGTATAAATGCATATGAACTTAAATACTAACGTTAAACTGAACGTCAATGAAACGAGACAGTACCATGGGATCATAAAGACTATTTAAGTGGTCTCCAATTTTCATTGGCTATATTTTACGATACAGTTTACATAATTATATCAAATGGCATTCTATTTACTCACTCCTTGAAAATTTAGGCCAAATTCGAGCAAGAAGCGCGCAGTTATAATTTATGAAATGTATATGCAAATTAATTTAAAATATTCTATGATGACCGTGTATTTTTTTTTGGAGTCATCGTAATATCTCTTGGAAGCATTTGACGTTCGCATAATATATCTGTGTGGTTCATGAGACTTTCTCCTGCAGGGATATGAAAGAGTATACACATTTTTCTAAGGAATAACACAGATGATATTGCCTGTAAATAACAAATCAACAAAACAAATATTTACCAAAAAGTTAAAAATAATTGAAAACTCATCGTATTCACATTTTCACAAATTTTACTTGCATATCAGAAGACAAAGATGCGATTGCTGGAACAAGAGTTTTATTTGCCAGACGTTTCGGATTCCATCGGGACTCCTTAGTCATATGTAATCCTAAACAGGTCTGAGACATGCGCAGATACTAGCTTACTTAAGGAATGCAAAGTTGTTTATAAAAGTGATAGGTAAAAACGTTGAAAATGGATTGGCAAAAGCACGTCATATCATAGTGGTGCATTTGCATGGTGTCAAACTTGTTAGTTGCTTTATAGGACGGAGTCAGAATTAAAAATGCCAATCTGCACGATTTCACTCGAATGGACATGTTTTAGTATCCAGTTTATCAACTTCGCTTGATTTCCATTACTGATGCAATATTCATCAAGAAAATTATTCGTTTCTCCTCAGTTTTGAAGCACATTCTAGGTATAAGGCCATTTGGATTTTAAAGTCACTACAAAATGAAACGAGAGTGGTAAATAAAATTACGTTTTTACAAACGAAACTAGATAATCATTTTGTCCATATGACACCTCGTTCAGTGCCGCAGCAGAAAAAACGTTCCTATAAACATATAAATGAATTTCAAGATAACACTATAATGGGTATCACATGACCACCTACCAAGAAAAGACTAATGCATGACATTTAAAATATTCCGACACATGTGGTTAGTGTTGATTCGGAGGGTTACTTTATGTTTTTTGGATTTTTTAGAACAAACAACGTTGCTTCGGTTTTTGTACTATATTTGGAATATCTGTTCTGCAACAAAACCGATCAGATTCTCATGCTCTAACACAATAGCTATATTTTACGAATGCAGGTTGTTTTGTATGAACAGCAGCATATGTTGGTGGGATATATTGCACAATAGTACAGAGGCAATGGCTGCACATTAATCTTATCATTAAAAAACTTATTTTCTTTTCTTGAATTGGCCGTTCTTACAGCAACGTATTCCGTGTGGTTTGGGCATTTTTCATCTCCATCGAATATCGGCGGTATTCTGCGCGTTTTTCATTCATATTGCGAAAATTACTTGGAATTGCAGAGTCTTTTATGTACAAAAGCGGAAGTTTACTAGCATAAGTCCTGCATTTGTTTCCTAGCACGCAGATAAGCATTTTATAGTAACTGTTTCCGGAATTGATAACACATTTACGTTTGTTCACTTATGTTGCTGAAGAAACGTTAACAATTGCTCGACTCTGCGGTTTGATATCAATATTATTATCTAGTCCATCAAGCTTCTGTCAACATTAACGTCTTGGTCATAATACATCATGAAATGTGTTAAGTGCGGCTCACTTGAGGTCTGCAAAACAATTTTCCGTCGAAATCATCAAATTTTCTGTCGTCTAGTCACGTATTTATAGTTAAATCTTTTTACGCAAGACACATAAGAATAGGTCGGTCATAAACTGTGCAGTGGAAACGAGATGAAGCGAATAGCATGAATAATATTCAGTTTTTTTGAGGAGCTTTCTGTTATATCAGCATTTTTTTATTCTTATTCTTAGGCTTTCTAGTACATTGAAGGAAAATAAAACAAAAGGCATAGGAACTACAGACCATGTATTAGAAATTTCCTAAGAGTGTTCCGTACGCCACACTTACTCTGAGTTCCTCACAACTGTCACTTAATGGGAAGCAATTGGCAAAACACGAGTAGGTGGGCTTTTAGCTAGTATTTGTAATGCCAACATGCTATTCCATTGTAAATACGCCACACTGGATATCGGCAGGTTAAAAAAAAGGTTGTGGTTTTTCCGCAGCAGCTGATGCACTGCAGCTTAAATAGCAAAATCAGCTTTCAGAGCAAGACTCATACGCTGTGCTCTGAGGGGGCTACTCCAGTTTTGACCATAAGAATCCAAAAAAATTAGAAAGTGCAGCATACTGGGAAAACATGTTTATGGAAACCGCAGGGAAAAACGTTATAGTTTTGAAACTTAAGCAGTCACGCCACTTATGCGCATTTAGGATCAGTAAATGTTTTCTCACTTCATCCAATGCATCATAGATTTGATTTTGTGCCTCCTCATTAGCTAGAATGGTTTCATTCCAAGGCTATCAGGTATTGGCAGAACTTGACAATTTTAACGTGTGCACTGAGCGATTTTGTGAATTTCTTCATACAAACGACCCAAAATCTTAGCTACAAAAAAAAAATCCTTCGGTAGATTAGTTGCCATTTGAAAACTATGATGTGGTTTCAGCGTAGTTTATAGAGAATAACAAAATAACTATAGGTCCAGTAAAAAATCGGGAGTAGAAACCTATTGCAAGAAAATGTTCTGCTAATCTACACATCACTGTTGTTTCTTAAGCCTACACTTAACGCAAAACGCTCAAATAAAGTTTATTCATAAGCATTGTATTAAAACCCATCAAATCTTTAACCATAAGCTATAATGTTTTCTTCAAAACCGATACTCATCACCCCGAAAAAAGTATAAACTAGCTGCAAGCAGAAAGTCCGCATTCAAGCGTCTTGCATCGCTTCTGATTTTTAAAGGATGTGCTCATTAAGCCTTTTCAGTTGTACTGAATGCCGTCAAAAAACACCAGCACGTGGCTTTAGAAAGAATTAAGTGTATAATTGAATATCTTTTGAAAAGAGAAAAGCTCTTTGATAACTTTTGGCCCATTTTGGGTCATTCTTCTTATTTCAGGGCATTATTAGATATTCAAAAATAATATTTTAAATAAATTTTTACAGCTGCTGGAAAATTGATTTGACCAATGGTTTCTGCGTTTACTTATGAACCACTGAAATTTTTTTTTCTAACTATATTTATTGCCTGTCTTGACAGAGGACTAGTACTTTAGGCCAATTAAACTCGCTTAATTTTTTTGCTCTGCGTAGCATGGAGTCGGGTAAGTGTAAATACTCATAAATTGCTAATTACTGTAGCTCGCGGCAACATGGTCCCAGTGGGTTAAGGAGGTGTTTAACGGGATTCTACAAAACACCTTTTTTTCGGATAATTTACTTTATAATATCTAGATAAACTGTTTTTCACTAAACTTTAATCCTAATTTTTGTTTCAATAAGTGGTTGGTTTAAAACGTTGAATTCTTATACTTTTATTCATTTAGAGTAGAAGTATACGCGAATAAATTATCTGGATATCAGGAGGCACCGGATTATGGACAAAACGGTCCTGTTATTATTTATTTAAAAATAATTACAAGGGATTTTTTTCTGGCAAGAGGGTTTCAGTACCTCATATCAATTTAGTTAACAAAAACTTGTAAGCCAAATCTGCATCAGACGACACACTTGGATTTTTACCACAAAATTTTATAACTTACCCTACCGACTGCAGGCTAAACTTGCTTTTTTTTCATAATGCGATAGTAGTATGGACCGATTTGTATTGATAATCAGACAGAAATGCGTGGTTCTACATTGTTGCCGATAGTTTAGCCAGGAATTTCTATAAGGTGCCCTATTTTATTTAGTTATTCCAGAAAACATATCGTTTACATGTTTATGAGTCTTTGGGTAAAGAGCATGAGTAGCCGAGATAAACATCAGTTGAATTGCAAACATCCATGTTCCGCAATTTGCAATCGGCATGGAGAGTGGTGTAAGTAACTCGTTCGGCAAAGTCACATTTGAATGGTTCCAAACAAAATCATAAGGATAAGATAAAGCTTTCGGCAAACAAAAAGGTTTTTCAAAAAGTTTTGTACTATCTGACACATTTTCTGTGGCTTTTATGCTCAAAGAGGTAGCGGCTTTAGATACGTATCATGTGCTTATGCTATATTTCGATTCAGATGTAAATTGCTATATTTTGTTTTGTTTATGCTTAAGTGTCACATTATGTTTTGCATACATGAATGGTTATATCAAAACCTGCCCACCTAAGATGATCTCTGCTTACTCCGTTTCAAAAATAAGTACAATAGTCTTAACAAAGTTGGTAAACAGGAGAAGTTTCAGTAACTGCTTTCTTTACTTAGTTTAATGTGTGTGTACATGTTTTCTATGCGCAAGAGTTTCGGAAAACGTACGTTATTACATTTGCACGTGACTATTTCTGTTTAGTATTTCTTGTCGCAACAGTTTACAAAAATACTGTTAGTTTTTCGCCATGCGTCATCGGTCTTCTAGTAGAAACTTCTATATTTTCTTATATCTCTTTCTACAGACGTCACAGTTCGTTTTTTAAGCCCTTTTGAAGAGAGTTAACCGTTCACTTAACCGTGTAGAGCTTATCTTGCCATATCACCTTTACTTTGTTTAATGTCACTTTTGTCTTATCAGTTTTGGTTTGCCGTTTATAGACTTGAGATTAATCGAAATGTTTGCATAAGATTTTTGAAATAAACTTAACTAAAAACCTTATCAAATGTTATGGAAAACATTTCCGTTGCTCTATCTTTACTGATTTTATTGCAGGATGTGTCAGACCTAAAATATCCCGGTCCATTTTTAAAAAAAGTCCTGCTATGCACCATTTTTAACATTTAAGCTATATTCCGTAGAAAATTTAATTTCACGTCACCAGATAATTTTAGTTAATAACCTATGCAATTGCATTAAACAACCTATCGCCAATCTAGATTTTGATAGCTAGTGCTTAAAAAATTTAAAAAAACTTAGGCTGCAGTCAATATGTCTGAATTGGCAATTATTTTTGATACTTTAATTAAGTTAATTAACTCTAGGACAATTGTTTCGCAAATGCCAATTAAAAGATGGTAAGAATACAAATTTCCCTGATGTTTCTGGAAAGATATTGAATTGTGGGCTGACTTCATTCCTATCTCCACTGTATTGGCAAAAGTCAGGTTTTTTTAAAGCTATACTCAAAGTACTCATTTCTGAAATACTATGTTGAAGGCTTAAAAAAGCAAAGACCCTCAATGCGTTTTACTAAAAATTACTTTTCTGTTGAATACAATATTATTTCAATAAATGTTTATGTTCGCAAACAGTATTAGCTTCCGTCTTTTAATGCTTGTACCTAAATTTTCTTTTCCTACCTAGAAAAGCTTGATTTCCAAATATGGTAACAGTTAATTTTAAATCCCTTGCGTCAAATCCTGTGGTAATTTTTATGTTTCGTAATGTTAACGAAGCTTAATTTGCAGTTCACTATTAAGCTTGTTGTTTAAACATGAGGTGTAATTTATTTTAGTTTAAGCGAAATGTGATAACACCAACGATTGACAAAGATGCAGTAATAAAAACAATATACGAAAAAAAACTGACTGTATTAGCTAAATAAGGGAATACTAACTAAAATAAAGACTTAATTTAAAGTAAAAGTAACATAATAAGCTAAAAATAAACGAAAAATGCTGGTTTCGTAAGACTGAATCCTGGGGCTAATGATTAATAGGACGAGTGACCCACATCGTTGTTGCCTTGATAAAATAACACAGTACCTCCGATTTGCATATAATTTGTTTTCTTTTGAAAATAAAGCCAGTATTTTTTAAACTTGGTTTCCTTGGAAAAAGCAAATCCAACGTCTTAATCTTTAAATGAGCCAAAACTTGATTGATTTTCCTATAACCAACAATAAAAGCTTCAAACGGAGACCTGGAATGCCATAGCTCAATGCAGCTAAACATTTTCACAAAAATGGATTGTTCTGCCTCTAGCGGTCAGACAAACGCATTTGTCACCAGCAGAACAACAGCCGTTTCGCTTTGACAACTGAAGCGAGAATGCATTTGCAATGCTAGCTTAAATTCAATTCGGTCTCGAAAATTACTTTTTATTTCTCTTTCGGGGAGGATGAAAGCAATTAATTGCTTTATTTTCCTATAAAATGCTGAATTATATATAAGCTCCCTGCTATGTTATCCTTAGTCATTTAGTTATGTTCTATTCTTATACGAAAATGCTTTTACCCAATACTTAACCCATACTTAACACCTTAATTAAAGGCCCCCGAGAAGAAGTATGAGGCGAAGTCAGCTTTCATGTCCTAGCCACTTAGGATGATACTAAGAAAGAAACTATAGTTAGTATAACAGTATTTAATTTGAAATTTACACTAACTGGTAAATTTTTTCATAAAGGGTGCTATTCATGCCAAACAATCAGCGTTTTTTTAGAAAAACTGCTCGGAGAACATAATATCAATTGAGACAAGTTTTTTTTAACAAAACAGGTATGAATGAGTCACTTCATGCAGTCAGTATTATCCAGGAAAGTTATTTGAAATGCACTTTTTATATTCCGTTGCAGTTTCATGTAATGCAGCGCGCAAATGGTAGCAGCAGGTCGTTATATGGATAATGCCTTTCGATCAATATTTCCTTTCCATTTATTAACTTCAATAGCATCTAAAGTGTACGCAATATAAGGGGAACTAAGGAAAAAAAGAACGGTTGTTATCAAAAAACCTTACACTTAGGTTTCACTCAACTATTCCAACATAACGAAAATGATAAAAGCGCAATTATAGTCAAAAATCTGGCATCCTGAATGCGCAAAAGACGTGTCAGTGTGGACTTAGCTTAAAGCGTTTTGAAAAAACACAATTATTGAACATGTCATTGAACACCTTTTTAGGAAGACAAATATTCGATCGGTGGGACAATACGTTTTTCACTTGGAGTTTTTAGATCCGTTGTGGATTTTTCAGCGGACACATATTTAGATATTAGTAGCAGATACGAAATGCATTACTAATACAATAAAATTTTACGCCAATTTAGTAAATCCAAATATATTTTATCAAACTGAGAATAGAAAAATACTATAGAGCTTTACTTGTCTCAATGCCAACTTTTGGTTTCGATACATGAACGCCTGCTTACGTTCCGAAGACTATGCAGTTGACTTACAAAGCGTAATTCTTAATCACTGGTCGATTATCGACAAAGCGATCTTAAGGTACTTTAACAGTTCACACAGTGGAGTTTTTTCAGCTTGAAATAGATTTTACTTGTATTTCTTCCCTTTTTGTTCATTTTCTCAAAATTATTTGTTACATGCTTTAAAAAAATCGGGTAATATAAAATCGATGAGGCCATGGGTTAATTTTGATATAAACAACCTGTGATTTTTCTGCAGTAGGTGATAAAATTCACTTGAATGTTCTTATCAGCTGTTGTATCAAATATCAAACGCTTCTTCCGAAAAATCAACTGCAAGTTAGCGCAACAATTTTTTCAGAAAGTATAATAGGCATCATGAAAATTTATATAAAATGCACGCTTTTACTACCACTAGGGAAAACCGCAGCTCATTGGCACCGGAAAATAACTTCATCTCTAAATCTTGGGATGCATTATTATACTAAATAAAGTACGTAGTTGACTATTCTTTGAGAATTGCTCTTCTTATAATGCATAGTCCATACTTGCTGCTGGTATCAAAGATATCGACCTAAATGTTTGAGCCATCATCCAAACGGGAATTTATTTACCATACATGTACCAGCACCTCATTTACTTTTTTCAACTACGGTGAAAGGAAGATGAAAAAAGAGGAAGCCACCTTCGTAATCAGATTTTTAGCAATCAAACAAGGTACTAAATAAATAAGGTGTGACATTTAGAATGCACAGTAGCAGACTGGTATTAAGCTTTCAAGCATGAAACAAGTAGCACTGAAAGCGAATGCAGTAGAACATCATACCGAATACGGCGGTTGCGTTTATTTGCAGATCATGATATCTCCTTGGGGTCTGACAGGGAGAAAAATTCTGTGCTGTCTGACCTTTTGCAACTAGTCACGTGAAACCCCGTACCAAGATAAGAACACTACATATCCCACCTACTTCTGGGCCAAACAACTTTGAATGGCACTTCCTACTTCTGAACCTAACCAAAAACTATGATGGTCGGCAGAAGGGCTGGAAGAGATGATGATTTGTCTGGCGAAAATCGGTTTTTTATATTTGGTAAACGCCAACCCCGTTAGTTAGGCTGACAGGTAAACCAAGGATGTCTCGCAAATGAGTATGTGTGAGAAGATGGGTTGGCAGCCCAAAGGAACAGTTATCAACGGGTCTGACAAATAAAGCACTAAGAATACGTGGAATACTTCATCAATATTTCCTAACGTATATGTGGCTGAGCTTACGCAAACGTTTGCAGAATAGTAAAATTCTATAGCAAACTGGCTGAAAGCAACAATTTGTCGCATAAAATAATGGACACAAAAACAATCTTGCTTTTCAAAAGAATAAAAAGCCATCACTTAAAACAAGAGTTTTACTTTCCTGACGTTTCGGATTTCGTCGGGAATCCTGAGTCATAGGTTATTGTAAACAAGTCTGCGACATGCTTGCCTGAACAGGATAAGATTCGTAATGAGTTAACGCACATTACCGCCGGAGTTTAATGCTTCGAATAATCGTTATTCGGGCATTTTAATTTTACTGTAGTCTTTATTTCCTATTCTATGCAAGCGCAGTTACCACATGTTGACAAATTAAATCAGGGGATATACACTAGTAGAATATCAGTTGGCGTACGTTCGCGTAAATCGAATTTTTACTCTCATGACAGATGGTTATAAAATACAAGTTTGTGAAACAGAAAAGGTTTAAAAGAAGGATAAATGTTTGGGTACTGACGTGAATGTTTGCATATTCAGCGCTGCTCAAGTTCAATGATACTGAAATATGATTAGACTGTATGATTTTTGCCTAGCTTAGTGCTTAATGGACCGCAGAATAAACTACGTGTTCGTCTGTAAATATGAATATTGACTAAAATCTACATGCATATTATATTTTGGAATCCTTGAAAATAGGGCGGAGAATAAATTTAATATTTATCCATACCAATGCTGGTAAATACTTCCAAGAAAAAATTCCTTTTTCTTAAATGCAAAATTTACCGTACAGTAAGCAATTTTACTACAAAAAATACTGGCAAGACATTTTTCTGCCTTCTCTCTGATAAATAAAGTGTATGAAAAGTACTTTTTAATAGGTAATAAACGGATAATTACTTGAAAGTTCAAATTTTAAACGAGTCTGATTAATTTGGTGTGTCAAAAGTAGACTAATCTCAAAGTCTTCAAATGGTTGTGTAGGAATTCACTTGCAGGTACACAGATAATTACTGCAGTCTACTTGAAATAGACAAAGTCTATGAAATATCGTAGACATCTTCCTAATATGCAGAGCGTTTTAGAACCAAATGCCCTTAAAGGACAATGAAAGCTCCTGAAGTCTGTTTTGAAAGGATCGGGTGCACTTAACTTTTATTCAAGTTAAAAATCTGAAATATTTGTTCGAAAATTCCGCAATAAGGCAGATAGGAGATGAGAGATTTATATGTTTGTTTTTGGTTTCTAATCGTAGTCTAAGCATATTAATGACATAATTACACCCATTGATAATTCCAAAACGCTTTTTTTACTAGGTATCACATTTGCATTCGAAATCCTAACAGGAAGAAATTATGGGAATATTGACTTTCTGTAAGACTTCATAAATCTGCCGGTTTTGCTAACTGAAATGATCGAATAAATGTTGGGTCTGACTTAGCATGAGGTGCTAAAATTAAATTAAATTGAATAATAATTATAACTATAATCCTACTTCACCAATTGTTGGTATCAGCAAAGGTTCTCATGATGAAGTAACGTAAAATAAACCAATAAAGGATACTGAGCCATATCTTATTTTTACGTTATATGAAATAATACCTTCATAAGACAAGATAAGACAATTGAATAACAGAAACATTCTAAAAAAAGGATCGCACCGTATGCTTGCCATAATTTGGGGCACAAAGCACCTGGGCATAGTTCAAGTAAGGTATTCTGATCATGTTCCCAGGAAGTGCCAGAAAAAGAAACACACATAGAAATAACAAGCAGTGTTATATATA
>JAYGXS010000004.1:63012287-63047787 GCA_036362985.1 Ligula intestinalis | reverse complement strand
TATATATATATATATATATATATATATATACGTAGGCTCCCGTTGCGAAGAATATTACCATATGTTTTCGGGCGTTCCTCTTCAACTCTAAGGACTCTGAGCTGAATGAGTGGTCGTTGGTACAGGTGCGTTCATGGAGATACCGAGGGGCTGAACTAAAAATGTATATAAGTAGAGGATTCAAATCTTTTTTTCGAAAGCATGCTTTGAGTTTGTAGCTCCAGAAATATAGCGGACCTTAACCAAGTGAAAAGTTTTCGCCTTCAGGGGCCGCAAAATCCTTATTTTGATTTTTACAAAAAATTATAAGTTTTAGCATGATCCTCATGGCATGGAACGTGTTGAACAAGGACATGCATGCTAATGAGTTTATAACGGTTACTGACTTGTAGAGCATCTGCCAAAATATCTCCTTCTCTAACAACCTTAGCCGGATACAATTTTGATTTGGGATGACCAAAGGTACAACTGGCCCCAATAACCACTAAAGGTAACAAGTCCGCCTGCCCGTGCTTCAAAAACGCCTAGTTTAAGTACAGTGACTTGGGTTTTAACACAACAAGAAGTACGGACTGTATCGTTGCCAGCTATGTGCTAGTGTCTTGTAGGCCACATTGAAAACGGATCTTTGTGTCCTAAAGTGGAGTCTGCGAAATTTCACGTATTGGTTTTTAGCACCTACTACTGTGTTTACGTGCATCCGAAAGTTGAAAGTGATAACATGCGTTAAAGTATCGAAACACTGCAAACTCTAGGGCAGAAGTCACTCAATTTCTCCTACTCCGGGCACAAAATCTCCATCCGAAGTATATTAGGCTGGGCTTAGTGCCAGTGTGGGCACAGTGTGTCAACATAGCCCGCACTCCAATGTTTCTCATAAAATGACGAGATTCTTCACAGCCCAGTTAACACCTGCAGTACCCGAACCTGCCCCCGTTTTGAACAAAGATATCTCTGACGTGACCCAACGCAGAGAGAAAACTATGCAAGTAGAACTGAAACATCACAAGTTCTTATATTCATTACAGTTATTTGTATTGGTTGCTAATTTTCCTGATCATTCCAATGCGCCGTTTCACATGTGTTTTCGAACGGGACGGCACGATAGATCAGGTACTAGTTACGCTCAACAAATTTTTACGCAGCCTGACTGCAAACCTAGATACTGAAATTTGTCGTAATGCCGCTCTCACTCTTAAAATTAATTAGAGTGTGAACCAAAACTGTCACGCGAATAAACTTACTGGACCAAAGGAATAGTCACGTTTTATTTTGAACTAGATTTGCCTACGCCCGTTACACACTTTGCTGCCTATCGAATGATTGGACACTTTTATGGAATAGGAGATCTTTGCGGATGTCAATGAACCACGAGCACAAGATATAAGTGTTCACCGTTTGGTGACTCATATAATTCCTAAAGAAGACCTCTGTTTTTTTCAGACTTAAATATATAACTAATAGCTATTCATCTGTAAATTGCCATTATTTTGTCTCACAGTGTGCGCAATTTACGTCATCTGCCTCCGAAAAATCACAAGCTTAAAGAAACAAATAAACATGATTATTTTTGTAGAACACTGCGTCCTGAAGTAATTAAATGGCGACTGATATTTTGCTACTTAAATCAAATCCTAAAAGATGAAAGAAAGTTGTTTTAGGCTGCTAAAATATTTATTGACCACAACGATTGTCCAAAAAATCATTTGAGAGCCCTGCGTTCTTATTTTCGACTACTTTTACCAAGCAGCATTCTAAGTGGTCAGTCTGCTAGCACCGACAAATTAAACGTCTTGATCACGGCTTTGTCCCAACGCCCCTCAAATAAGAATAAAAAAAGTTTTGCAAATCTGTTGGTTGAGGTCACGGACACGTTTACTAAGTACTCGTACATTATAGTAAGTAGTTTGGTCGAAAAGATTGCGACCGTCAAAGACATCATGAAAGCCAACTAGCCGACATGTAATCTTCATTCGAGAAGGATGCTTGTCCTGAAAAACAAGACTTAGGTTAACTTTCGCATGCTCAAGCGTCAATTTATCTTCACATGCGCGAGTTTTTACATACTTTTGTAAAACTGTCCTGTTTTTGCCTTAAATTGTGATTTATACGACCAGACAGACTATTAACCTGCTTTTGCGTGATATTATTATTTTAACGTAGTCCGGAACTTGTCAAATGTTTGTCCTGCTTGACGCATGTAGGATACGTTGAAGCCAACTAGTACAGCCAAAAGTTTTCACAAAACTTCCTGTTAAGCATTTTTAACGAGAGCGCGTGCTTTTCTGTCTCTTACTATTGCGTTTTGCGCCTCTCTTATGCAATAGTTACACTGAAGTAGATATGTATAGTTAGGGGAAGTTTTAATTGAGTGGTCTGTGTTTAGTATCAACGTCGAAAAGTTGCGCAGAAACATGACTGAATAATCGGATAATGCAAAGTATTTTGCTCATTTTAGTCGTGATAAACACTATTTAGACGATAATTTGTAGTCAATGCATGCCAATACATGATTCCATTGTATGCGTTTAACGACCAAATAATACTACTTTTTTGGTATTGTAGATCCTATGCGGGGAAATTTTTACTTATTTGTGAAAAGAAGGCCATGATTTGACATTTGCAGCTGCTGCGCAGTTTCTGCTAATATTAGCCCACAGGTTTTTTGGACTTTTTGAAAAAGTATCCGTGGAATAGGTTGAAATATAATTTACTTTTCACACGAAAAAAGCGCAAGCTGCAACCGAAAGGCTGCAGCAGGAAAGAGTACAGCGAAATGCATCATCGGTGACTCAACAACTTGTGGAGTAAAAAGGGCTCACACATTCGTGCAGTATCCACAAAAATTCACAAATATATTTTCAGTAAATAGGATGGACAATTCTGAACTATTCTCACAATCCTTGTTGCATTTTTGTGTGATCAAAATAATAGTGCTTTGGGAAAAGTAGCCAGCATAGGCTGGGCAATTGGTAAGTGCGTGGTTGCTTTATCCCTTCCGGAACTTAAAAAGTTTCTAAACAATTGTTCAGATTGAAGTGAAGCCAAGTTTAAGGAACCAAATTTGCTTGCAGTAATATTGAAGAGTTGTTTTTAAGAAATCATATTTAGCTATGCTGGTAAGTATTTTAGCACAAAATGGAATAAAAGCAGAATTTTTGTTTAAACGCAGCAATGAACCTCAAATTTCCTTGACTAAAAACCAAATGTCTGACATTTTCTCACTTATTAATGGCAAATAAGTGCTTATTGAATTTAAGTCGTAAAAAAAATATTTTTCATACATTACATTCCCTTTTTACGTTATAAAGAAACGGAAAAGACGAAAGAATAATAAGTATTTCGTAAAATAGAATTGTATGCAACCAGTTTTTTTAATTCGCCAGTATATTACGGAAGATAATCCATTATGAAGAAAACAATTTCTTTTATTTTCAGTCAAATCGAATCATTTATCTTCAGGAAACATAACGAAATTCGCAAAATTCTCAAATTCCATTTTGCCATTACGTTGAAAAATTGAATCTACGCAGAAGTTTGACAGCCAAAGGTCTAATTAAAGCAATCGCTAAGAGTAAACCTTTTTTGAAACGTCTTTAAATAATCTTAGGTATCGTAGTTTCACAATTAAACTGCTGACATGATTCACTCTCGACAATGTGGTGTGCTGTTTTGCAGCATATCCACAAATGAGCAACATGGTCAGCATTCTAAGAAATAATATTCTAAAACACTTCCTTTCGGTAAATACTCTTTGTGTAATCCTAATTGTCAAAGGTTTTGGTGAAAACTTCAATAAGATGCAAAATTGTTGAATTGATTAATAAACATAGAGAAAAGTAGAAAATTGATGACACATTTTTTCGATGACATTCAATAAATACTCAACTGGTTAGAACAAAGTTTAAAATATATTTTGACATACGAAAACTTCTTTCATTGTAATGAAGGTCGTTGCTTCAAGTTTTCAACGCAACACAGTATCTTTATTCATTGTTCTAAGTTAGAGCTCCTTTTTACGCCTCTAGAGCCACGGGATTATCGAGAAAATTTTAGCTTCCTTTGCGAACACTTAGTGATTCCTATAGTTTTTTTTAAGTACGTAATACAGCTTATGTTGTTTATGATTTTTCGATGTTTTCGTAAAAATATTCACACTGGTATTAGAGTTATCATCAAACTGATACAAATTTATGAAATAAACATGGTCTTTGGCAATTACTTTCTGTAAATGAGATTAAGAAAATATTTATCTGCAAAATTTGTAAGAGCCCTCACAAAAGCGCACAATTTGTCTTATCCGAGGAAAGCATTATGGAGTATATACTGGTGGGTGGTTGCGTTCAATCGTAGCACTAACGAAGATCTATTAAACTTATGCTTGTTGTGGAGTATCCATGTGGAACAAACGGCAACGGCAGTTTATGCACTGCACCTCATTGCGCTTAATACCAGCATTTTCTTATAAGGAAACGGTGGTAATAGGTGTTTAATGGGTGAAGAATTAGGATAGGTAGGGGAGTGTCCTTTACGTACTGCTATATTTATTTTTAGCTATTCTATTTTGGAATGTTGTTGGTTTATATCTGTAGATTTATCTAAATTACCCTACCTATACTTCACTAATCTGAATTATCGTTCAACCTATTGCGCAAAATCCCAATTATCAAATTGCAGGTTTCTTAAAATTCCTAAAAACGTGGCTAGGAGGTCATCCATTTCAACTTTCTTGAGGTCCAACTTCCCATTCTGGAGTAAGATACTTTAAGTCCGCAGCGACAAGGCCCAGCGCACACTGTACAGTAACATGCGGAAAACCTTCCTCCCAGCGGCCGAAAAATTACTTCTAAAAATTTCCTTCGCTGCTTCTCCTATTTCCTTACTCCCAAAACCCCTATAACCACCGTTTTTGTAGAAAAATATGGTGAGAATAGACGTACATGAGGTGCAGAACAGGCTAAAACGGAAGCTCTTGAACAGTAGGAACCTCAATATTACTTGGCCTTCAGTAGATAATGAGGTGATAAGAGGCTCAAGATGTCTTTGCAAACTATCAAAAACTAAACTAATCGATGGACGACTTAGTAAATTGGGATTTTCCTAAGCCAAAAACCATGGTTTAATTTTAAAATGGGATTGCATGTAAATGAAGTTGAATACTATTGCACATAATAATGTCTTATTATTTGACAAAGCAGACGTCGAGAACTGAAGCACGTTTAACAACTGTTCAGTGCTTTAACGTAGTATTTGGGTGTTGCCTTTCCATGATAGAGGCAAAGGCAGTGGCAATCTGATTTCAAAATGTTCTGGTGTAAGCAATCTCCCTCCCTTGGCCGACTGCACTCCGAAATCTTAAACCTCTTGCAGCCACATCATCCGAAAACACAGAAAACAAAACCACAGAGTGTAGTCAAGCGCAAGCTGCGCGGCTGGGAAAGAGACGTCTACCCGTTGACCAGTAGAACCTCCCAGCTTTCTTCTCTGCGCATCGCAACAAACGGGCGCCCGCATTCAGGAGACGAGGGAAAACCCAGACGCTTAATTATACTCACCCACCTACTAACCCCCTTCTTCTGCCCCCTCAACCTGACGATTATATAAAGGCTGCAATTAGTTGTCCATTTTAATTCGCCATGTCATGTACTGGCCTGATGATTAATGACCGAAAACAATTGTTTCCCAATACGACTTTTCTATCGATGATAGTTTTCTGCCTCACTTTCTGCATTCCGTGCAAATTGGTTTGTGATTTGACTCACTATCACCTAAATATGATTATTTCAGGCGTCTAACGAAATCAGAATTTTGTAAGAAATGTTTAATTCCGAACTTTTCCTCTTAAATTTCTCTTTGGCATTTATGCAGATACTGAGTTTTTTTACTGCAGCGACTTGCCTAAGCTCAGCAAAGGTATAAAAATATATAAAAGAAGGAGCTGTATCCACTAACACGTTTCTAGCGATGTTGATTTTTTTATATATTTTATTCGATGTCAGCAGTTTGCTTCTAAATGCTACCACAAACTGCCTGGTGCAAAAATATAGTGTATCGGACAGCTGAATTTGTGCCGCGCAATACTCTAAGAGCTCAGTTCAAAGAGGTTTGTGGACTCTTAAATGCTTTATGACAAAAGAGTAGGAAACCTACATCATACAAACGGCCTTATGCTGAATTCTCGAAAATTAACCTCTAACCGGAAATTCTTATTCCCGTATTCCACATTTTCAATTTCTCAAACTCAAAAACTTGCACTGTAGCTGACCATACTTAACTGTTTTATTTCAAAATTTCTGTTGTTACTCATATACTGTGCGGAAATGAGATATTAATACTGAGGCCCTAAATATGCTATTTACAGGAAAATGGCTAAAACCCAATGACATAAAATGCGCCCTTGGAGTTTTATCTTAAGGCCTTAAAATGTGTGACGTAAGTACAGGTGGCATGATTGTATATTAATAGGTGCTTCAGAGACTGCTTAATGTAATTTTTTCGTTTTTGTCGCGCATACAGAGTTAGATTGCAAATTTCAGAAAAAGTATTACGCGGCAAACTGGTTGCACCTTATCTTAATAATTAATACATCAACATTTTGACAGAAACAAGCAGTCTTAAATAACGTTCAAAATTTTTTAATTTTTGAACAAGACGGCAACTAATTTAAAGAGTTGATTCCGTTGGTGTATAATGTGACAAAACTTTATTTTTTCTAGACACTTATCTTATTTATGTAGGAGCAACATTATTACTTTTATGTTAAGAAAAAAAAATACGCCACATGAAGATGGTTATAGGAGGTAGATCGTAAGAGTAAGAGAGTGTTTAAAATATGTAAGAAACAAATTTGATTTATCTATTTATTTTTATCAGAGAACGTTGCGTGAGTATCGGTTATATCAAAATAACCGCATCTATTTAAATCTGTATCCATTGGCATTTACCTAACACACATATAAAATTAATAGCCACTGAGCTGTGCAATCTCAAAATAAGCCCCCAGGATGAAAGGAGAAAATTGCTTCTTTTAATGTAAGGCTACTTAGAATTCAATAGGTTTATATCCTGTGTATGTGATGGCTGGGGATCAAAAATTATCTGCTCCATTTCTAGACCAATTTCACCTTACAATAAGACTTGTTTAATTTATTAATCAACATCTACCGATTAATTTTGGGTATTATTATCATAGAGCTTAAAACAAAAGGCAAGACGCGCACTATGAGTAAAACTTGGAAGGAATGCAGTTGCTTTTATCTACCTTCTGCTTTTAATAAGCAAATTCTGAATAAATGAGCTAATGAACGGAACCAATATATTCAAAATATGCACTGGCTTGACTTCATTGACTATACTGATTATGGGTGTTTTAAATATTCAGCACCTTTCCTCACAAGTACGCTATTGCACAGAATCTGCACGGGCCGATGTTGTCATTGAAGATAGGCTTAAAAAGGTCCATGGGGATTGCTGAGAGCACGATGTTTTCTCATGAATTATGGACACAAAACACATGCATTACAAGTCCTGTGATCATTACTTCGTTTGAGAAAAAGTCACATGCTAAGTTAAAGAGGTATAAACGAATCCCAGAGAAAATACACAAGTAATGTTATTTGCGTGTTTTTCTCGCTAATTGGCACTTAACAATGCAGCCGAGTTATACGTGAGCATAGTACTTTCCTGGTCTTTCTTCATTTAGTGATGGCGATTTGTCATTAGCTATATGAAAACGCTTACTAGTTGTTAGCTGTCTTCCAGTCACATTTTCATTACAATTTTACACCTATTTCAACCCAAGTAAATACATGCACTTTAGAGCAGAATGAAACAGTGGAAAAAACCCTAAGCAACTGTTATTTGTTATAACATTTACCTGTTTTAAAAGGAATTTCTACCTAGCGTCAATATCTGAATGGCAGCTCTTAAGTTTGACATGATTTGCCCATGTTCTATCAGAAATGTTAAGCATTTTAAAACGCATAATTAAAGTAAAGTTTCTTAAAGTACACTTTTTCTCATAGATGCAGGTAAGACCTGTGCTCAAGTATGTTATGATACTAAGGAGACTGGTATAGGCGTGTTTCTCAAAATAAACCCGTGACGGTTCTAAGCTCATGCAAAAACACGTCCAGTTAGCCCGATAAATACCCTCATGAATTCTCCTTAACTCGGCGATTTTCATGTATATATTTTTAGCGCCTGTTTGCTGAATTGATATAGACGGGCAAAAACATATAAATAGGCCAAAACAGCTCTTTGCTGTATAAAAGTGTGTATTTATGGCAATGAAAGTCTTTGTAACTAAAAAACAACCAGTTGCAGATTAATTTTAGTTTTTCATATCAGAATGGATAGCAAATAATCTGACAGTCGAATTTAACTCTGCTTCTCGAGGGGTCGTGGGTATACCTTGGAATAATCCTCACAAGCAGCTCACGTCATTTTCCATATTGAAAGCCGCCTGATATATGTGCGCAACGGTACTTATTGCATAAACACATTTTAATACGGTAAGTTCGGACATGAAAGCAGAAAAACGTACAAAAATATAAACTCTAAGAAATTTCGTACGCGTGTGCTCCTCATGAGTCAGTTTTATTCATCATCGAATAACTCCTTATAATATAAATTAACGTGGTAGTTTATAACCAAATGTAAACGTTGACATATTGTTTCATAACTTTTTGTTTTCTCTCTCCCTCTCTTTTCCTCACAAAGTTGTTTGCTGCAAAGAAAGGTTTGGCTGCTTTGTTCGTAGTGAATACTCAAATCCTTTGTGTGATATCCCGCATATTGTTATAATTACCACTTCACTGCCCAACACACCCCGCATCTTCTCTGAGATTAACTCAAGTTGTTGCTTATGGTCATACTTCTCCCATTCGTTATTATTTGTAAACAAATGCTGTCACCCAGTTATTTCTGTCCAGGATAACAATACTAATACACATTGTTCTATATCACACTGCAATGAATGTTCCTTTTCAGTTTCATCATCCCCCAAACAAGAGGAGACGAAGGTTCAAGGACATGGACCGAGTTATATTGAGACTAACGTTTCAGACACTCGCTTACTACCATCGTCAGAGTAACGTTGTAGTTGTTTCTGCGTGCCGGGACTGTTTCAGCCCTGCTGCATGCCTTTTATTAAATCCGTGCTAAACGCACGAACTTTAACCTGCCTGTTCGCTGCTGACTGTCCGTGAGAGTGACCGCTGGGGCGCTCATCTGACCTTTGTCCATTCTGCGGCTGTTGTAATTGTTGGCAAGTCAGTACGCGAACTGGCCTGTGCTTCATCCACTGGTGGACTTATCACTTGTTGTTGCCCGTATGAGTTCTTGTCAACCTCGTGTACGCGGTAGCGGTGAGGTAGTGGTCCACGCTGGTCACCTGGTCCCTGGCGAACTCCTCTCCTATCGTCCTCTGATCTCAGTTGTACTCCCTGTTTGTGTCTTCTTCGCCGTCCTGTTGGCCTTGTTGTAACTGACTCGAGCCGGTTGCGTACCACTTGGTAAGCAGGATGAAGGTCCATGGCTCTGTTAAGTGTGTCAGTCAAAGACCAACATTTTCCCGAAGGAGTCTAGCCAACTTGTCATTGGCTCGGCCTATTGCACTTGCAGTGTCGAAGGCATAGGTGTGCTTCTTCTGCCGTACATGCTCATACACAATAGACAGTTTATCCTCGCGGTTGATTGCGCGCTGATGCTCATGCTACCTTGTGCCAAGGCGTCTGCCTGTTTTACCGAAATACCTTGCCTCGCAGTCTTGACATGGTATGCTGCAGACCACGGGTACTGTTTTGTTCTTTTAGTACAGGAGTAGTGAGTGGTGAAGGGTCATGTTGCATATTCCAAGTACACTCCACGCAAAAAAGTGGTTCAAAATGGTTAATTGCTAGTTATTTGGCTTACATTGATTGTAGACTTGCACGGCATATACCACGCACTCTTTCCATCCATTATCGGTGTCCTATAACCAAATCAAGATGACCGAAGTTGGAGGACGGCTCAGGTGATTGACACAACTGGAGGTCCCTTTATGCATGCCACCATACGTAGCTCCGATTGCGCAGGGGGGGATTGGCCTAGAGGCCACATAGATAATATAACACTGGGTCTGAATGCAAACATGCACTTGACTGACGGTGTGGTATTAGCGTTCCCAACAGTTAGGCACTTTTCAAGCCATACATGTAAATCCACCGTGATAGCCTCTAGCGCATCCGAGTGTGATACCTTTGCTAAACTCTCGATCTCAATATATATTCCCATTCTCAGCAACTTTCTTAGCTGGTCAGAATTTTTTTGTGAGAATGGGCACATATAGGCAGGTAGTATTGCCGGCAAAGCCAAGGGAGACTGGAAGGGCCTTTTCTGGCTTATTGGCTGTCGTCAGTCCGTCCTGCCTAGACTCAAGTGGCGTCTGAGTAGAATAGCTACTTAAATTTATTTGAATAAATAATATATTCTTCAAATTTTTGTGATTGGTCTTAGGAATAAAAATATTACAATTATGTTGTGGGCGTTCTTTTTGCTCGGCAATGCGTTTTTGTGTTCTGCAGGGTTTGCAAATATGGCGCAAATGGTTCTTTTTCAGAAGAAGTAATATTAAAAATACCCGCTTTTGATCATTTTTTTTCAGGAATTCATCTAAAGGTTTACCTATGAACGTGGAGGAGAACTTACATCATAAGAAAAAGGCTTAACTACACTGAAAATGGTCAAACATTTGCTAGAAATTAGTGGACGATCTGAAACTAATTGCAACCCAATACTTGAAACATTCATAAGGATATTTGACTCCAAAAATGTTGTCTACACAAAGGAAAGGGTGCGGTTATGATTTAAGCTTCCGATAATATTTACATTCAATGTTCTAATCAGTTGCTGTCTTGTCCGTTGGCGTTGGGTCGCATTAATAAGGAAACTGTTATTTTTCTAAACAAATGCTAAGTACTTTCATATTTATCGTAAGTAGCAATTTCGCCTGAGGTTATTCATAACTATTTTTAATTTGTTGCATATGCGTTAACGCCAGCTTACGAGTAATTATAGAAGTTTTGT
Organism: Ligula intestinalis; assembly: GCA_036362985.1. Lineage (NCBI taxonomy): Eukaryota > Metazoa > Platyhelminthes > Cestoda > Diphyllobothriidea > Diphyllobothriidae > Ligula > Ligula intestinalis. Next base: position 63,036,720 of record JAYGXS010000004.1, on the reverse strand, counting down.
AGTTTCACCAGTCTCTGTGCAATGGATGCTCAGGTGACTGACCCGACCGATGCATGCAGTGAATGCGTGATGGAACTAGTGACAGGCTGCAAACGAGTGCATAGCATATGTCTTGAATTTGGCGTTGGTATGGGCGGCGCATCGTTATAATTGTGGGACCGGATTACCGTTGCAATTGTTGCTGCGTAGGCAGTGGCAGCACTGATGAAAGAATATGACTCAAGCACAAAATGGACATCGCCAAAGCCGACAGCTAAACTGTTCTCCTTATTTAAGTGTTAAAATACCAAGTACATGCAGTTTTAGCATAGATAGTTGCGTTGCGACCAAAGAACCCTGGTTCTATTTTGGGATTGAGTATGACTGGCTGATGATGAATAAAAAGCGTGAAATGGCCATTGCGGTCACTCTTGTCTTTAGTGCTTTCCCTTTACAAATGAAATTGTACGAACCTTATACAAATTATCACCAATAAACCGGTGAACCTGCCATTTAAACTAATAAATAGATTTTATTTTCTGGAAACAGTGCCACTATATCAAGGAATTCTTTGCTGTAATCGCGTTAAAACCTCCAACATGCACAATTTTATCTCCCTGATATGCTTGTAACATTGCGAATTGTATTTCATGCTAAACATGTGGAAGGTAAATAGCATTATTACGAACGGAGCGGCAACTGGATTTTACTACCTACTTGCTTCTAATCATAGCGCAACGTTGTCGTTTGCAAACACAGTTCAAAGTAGATAGAGATAAAATATAACGACGAAAGCATTGATTGCAGGATTCAGGGAGCATTTTCTCCGACAAAGCTAAGGTTCATAAATTAACTTTGACGGTACAAAGGGAGATACGTTTACGAATTTTCTATTTTCGCTGCTTCTGCAAACTTTGCTGCGTGCGTACTCAGCAGGAGATGTAGCCCTTTACAATGCGCGGCACCAAATGAAGTAGAATGGCTATTCGTTAGACTTAATTAATAAGAGCTTTTTGGAAACCAGCATAAGCTTTTTAAGAATACTTGCACAAAGAAAGTGGAATATGTTCGGTTTGGAGCAAAAATAACTGAAATAAACAAGCCTTCCGCAGAATTTCTCTCGGAAATATTTTGCAGAACTAAAGAAGTGGAACGCGCTCAGTATTTCCTTCAAATCTTATGAATTGAGTTGATCTTAGTTGCGACAGTAATCCATCACACGGCGGTTTGGCAAAAATGGCGTAAACGCTTACAGAATGTGCGGTTTTTTGATCAACCACACAGCACTTGTGTATTCACATACCAATTCTGATTATATTTTGGTGGCAATGGGATTATTTATCATCATCTGAGTTGCTAAGCGCAGTCCCAAAAATGAAAAGGTATACTGAATTTTAAAATTGGTTTACTAATCTAAAATCATGGGTAGGTTACCAAGTTGAAGAAAAATGCATATAAGTTACTGTGTAATGTAAATATCATGCTTTTCTGATAAGACTTGCAAAATGCGCAAAACCAACAAAGTCATGAAAATGAATAGAAAATTTTCTAATATATTGCGGGAAAATGTAAGAATTGCAGGATACGCGTATTTCTAGCTTATTAGTGGTCGTCAACTGCAGTAACCCGACTCCAGTATAGTCACAAAAACTGCCGATACACTCGATCTTCGAACCCGCGACCAGTAAGCTAGAGATAAATGGAAGCCCAGACCGAGATATTGTTACCCAATAATGCCTTGCATGAATCCTCAAAGGAAGAATCCGACAATAATGTTGCAATGGCAGAAGTCTTTTAGTGTATGAGCAACTATGTATTTAGGAAACAAACGCGAGTAAACCAGGTCCATTGAGTCAATCAGGTTCGCTCTTTAAATAGTCATCAATATTTATGGCCGTTGGTTTAGTGAGTAAGGGAAGCTAGAAATTTGAAGTATTGTTTGCTTGTCTAACATGGTCATTGTAACTTGCTAAGATTCTCATGAGAAGTTGAATAGGCGCGCAACTAAATCTGAAATTAACAAATTTTTTCAAGAACGTGGAATCGCGTTGCATAATTGTCAGGTGTCGCAACACACTTAGATTAGATTAAATTAAACGTTAACTAAAATTGTAAAATGTACGCTTTAAGGATGGCTTTTTTTTATGGAACAGCATACAGTAGACGTCTCCAAGAGGTGCCATTTAGAAAAGGCTGAGAAAGGTTATAACTGTTTTATAGGAGGGAGTTGGTTTATGTTTATTTCCAAATATTTCCTAGATAAAGCCATTAGTTTCTTGTTGTGCAGAATACACTGCACCAAGTACTCTGCAGTGGATTTTGATTATGTTTCAAACTGCAAAAATGAAATTTTTATGCTTATGGAAACGATACCCTAGGACGGTGCATTTCATATTTGAACCAGTCGCTCAATAATGCATTTTTAAAACATCAAGTACAGCTGTCTGAAGTAAAAAAGCCAAAAAGGTGAGCATATAGAACAATAGTACATTTATATATTTATTTGCATGAAGGCAGATCAGAACCCTGTATTGACATAAAAAGCCAGGACTAAAGTCCATCTCTTAGCCAACATTTTGTAATTTTACCAGTATTCATTGACCTCTGCGTACGAAATGGCGTAGGAAGGGTTGAACGGCTTAGCAAAGCTGAACATAATCAAATCTCGATTTTTCACTTGTCGTGCTTGATTTCGCCTAAAAATTAACATAATTTCGTGTGCACCACAAAACGCAAACTATTTTACGCATATATTTATTATGCCCTTTTTGAATTTATGGTCAGTCATTCTTGTTTTGAGAAAGAATGCAGAAGCAGCCACATCTTAGACAAACCGCATGTGTCAGTGCATTTTTAAGGATTAAAACCTTGAAAACATAGCATGTCATGTTTTGGATGCATTTTTGTTCATGTGATATAAATCTCAATTGAGACCAATGGCATATGCTATCAATGAAAAATATTGACATCTGTTTTTACTTCAAAGCACATTGCGAAATATAAAGGGTTTTCCCGGAACCTTTTGAAAAATTGGAGTGGCCAAAAATAAAGTTTTAAAAATTTGCATATTTTAGTTAGTGTTTCTGAAACTGAGATAGTAACTTGTCTGAAAACTCAATTTTTCATTCAATATTTACCCCAAATTTTTAGGACGGGAAAACGCAATATATAGGCATTGATCATAGAAATGAAGCTTTGCTTGACAATTTTCTTTCAGAGAAAAAATGGCTGGAAGTGTTTTTGATTTTATGACAGCATACAATATGCCTTGGATGTTTCTTCATGTCCGTCCGTTCTGCAACCTCAAGCAAACATATTTTTCTGTGGACGTTATACAGAAAACATTCAGCCTAATCGTGCAGCTTTCTTGTTCGGAATGAATGCTATTAGTCTTTACAAAATTTCATGATTAGCTGCCAATCGCAGTAGATCAATAACAAGACCATGATTTAGTTACGTAATACTAGTTGACCCAGCCCATGAAAAATGTGTCCGTTGCTGCTGATTAATTTAAGCTGACCCAAAGAAATGCTTGGCAGTTGCTTGAGCTGAGCAAACATTTCATCCTCAGCCAAAGCAAAATATGGACAAATATGCTTTCAGTTAGCATGCACGCGTTTTTAACAACACAAGAACAATTATTTACAAAAACGTACTTATCTGAAGAGAGAAACGTCTTGCTTTCTGCGTACATGACAATCTTACCGGTTTAAAAACCTAATCTGCAGCCTGCATCTTCTCATTCTCTCCATAAAATGTCGCATTAAAACTGTTTTTAAGTCCCATAATTATATTTTTATCCCAATCTTTATTCCCTTCTTGCAAAATGCGAAACTTTACGCTCTATTGTTTATTTCAATAGCCAGATAGTACTCTAATAAGGAGCACTGTCTTTTTGAACCACTAATGCTGGTTCGATAGCATAGCAGGCTGTCTCCATCAGGCTACATTTCTTCGCATGTTTATCGCTTATGAGAGACAACTCTACAAAAAAGGACAATTTGTACTTTTGCCAGCCCTGATAGGCAAAACTTTGCTAACTGGAAACTTTCTGGCAGGAAGTATTACGCTTTGGTAGGACAGTGATGTGGCCACTTGCCCGAAAAGGGACAGACGTACGACACTTTTTCGTTGGTTGCGAGTGCAGGGCAGATTGCGACACTGTAAGTGGTTGCGTAAAAATAACACAGTACAGCTAGTTATAACCCAAAGACAGTTAGATTGAGATTTTTGCAGTGGATGATGATAATTGCACTCGTGAGATGGCAAACACTTGTCAATCACCCTCTGCAGTTTTATAGTAATAGTGTTCTAAACTCCCCTAAGACACATAATTGGAGACTGCAGGCACTTGCGTGTTTAAATAAATCTTTCATTGTGGGCTGTAGAATATTCTTTTTTTATCGCTAAAACCTCTATTTTTAAAAGGAACTGCAAATCCTCGCGTTAGAGCACATTAATATATACATCAAATCAAATATCGAAATTCAGAACATGGGATAATTTATTTTTTAATCAGCACGATTTTTTTTTAAATTTTGACAGATATTACGGGATTACTAAACATTTAATGACTGTGAGACTTAAATTCTTATTAAAGTCACTGGCGCAATGTACCAAAGCTGAAGTTAAAAAGTCGATTTGGTGAACGCATGTTTTCAGGAACCTTGCCCAACTGTAGAAGTTTCATTACCCCTGCAACTCTACTGGTCTGATGAAAAGTTGCTGACATGTGTTTGCCAAATTGACCTTTCAAATTAATCCTGCGAATATTTGCAAAACTTGCATACACAAGTATGTAAAATCTAACATTAACTGCACATCTATTAGGAAGATGGCTCCAGTATTGGTTTCTGTCTTTTAGTTTTGAATGTTATAAATAGCAACACAAAACGCTAATATGCCGTTTGTTGACAACAGATAATCTTTGATACACTTTCATTGATCTTTTACCGAACTCACTCGTTTCGCTCTGACTTAGGTTTCACATTCGGGCTTTGCCCAGCAGCAAAACAACTGCTCGTACTTTAGGCAGATAATATTGTGTCCTTTATTTTCGCCAGCAATGTTATGTGGTAAGAAATATGCCAAGAGCCTAGATGCGTGGAATGGGAGGGCTTTGCATAAGTTACCAGAGGAAGAACGTTTCACTTCTCTCACCTAGCAACGTAATCTATGCACATGGATCTCCACACGCCGATTTTATCATGCAAGTGGAGTAAAAACAATGAGTTGTAATCAAAGTACACTTATTGACACTGTCCAGCTGTACCATTTTTACTATCCCTGCAAAGTCACTGGCTTGATAAAGAGTTGCCGAAAATATGTGTTTGGCAAATTTACTTTTCAAATTAACCATCAGCTTAACGTTTAACGTTGCATTAAGGCAAACAATATCACCTAGGTCACATTGGGGGCACTTAATAATACTAAACCTCATTTCCGTTTATCAAACTATTTTTTTTGCAAATCCGGCTTTTGATTTTATACCGTGCTGTCCAATGGTGCTAATTGTAACCGCAGTTGTAAGCATACTCCGGGTATCGTTTTTCTAAAGAGCTTTAAAACATATTTAAAAAGTCAGCTACTCAAAGAAATGTACCTTCTTAGGACTTTAATGACCCTGAACCAAATCACGAGGATTCAACTCAAAACAGTTTTCAACCCTCACCTCTTCTGTGATGTTCTTAAAGCATATTTTCGGCGTTTAAGACCTTAAATATGCAATTTCAAATAAACGTGGAAGTTAGCTGACGCTGCCTTTTAAAATGCGTATTCACAGTGATGACGTAAAATTGGCACACAAACATGCGATTACAAAATGCAAAAAATGGGTGTTTCATTTACAGGAAAAACGAGACTCAAGAAAATTCGTCTTATTATTCGAAATAAAAATAATTGCAAGATTATAAAACAATGTAGTACCAAATTTTAAAACTTTGCGCACAAAGCATAAGTGAGCTTTGATAATATAACTTTTACTGTGAATTATTTTTTATTTGTTAAAGGTAACTTTACATTTGCTGTCACCCTCTTTTCGTCTTAACCTGGCCTACACACGACGCAAATTAACATTAATTGAACATGTTCCTGCTGATAAAATTGGTATTCATTAAACTAGAGTACGAAAAAGGTAAGGGATCATCAAAATGAACCACTCGAGAGATTGCGTTAAGAATTTTTGTCTGTTACAAATATTAACTACAATTATTCAGCAAATAAACAAAGCCTCTTTGCCATCTGCAAAGGCAAAAAGCAAGAAGTAACGGATTTGATTACAGAACTATGTCGCAACTTTGCTGCTTATAATGGCTTTAATTTTAAAACGTTGTTGTGTCTTTTCAAGATGCAATTTTTAAAGTGCTTTGTAGTTTTTAATAGTAATTAGGTTCGGTTACGCATAAACACCCCCTTTTACTCATCAGAAAAGTTAAATTTGAGAGGTATATTCTCGAAACGCACATTTACTGTACACGCCTCAACTTTTAATGGAACAGATGTCTCGACAATAAGAATAAATATATCACATTTTCTAACGTATTAGAAAATATATATAGCGTTTGATCATGGTTCTACAGATAGGCTGAAAACGTGAAATAATCGCTTAATTTGTTAACTCTCGAAATACGAAGCGTTAACTGAGCAAATAGACATTATTATGTAACAAGATTTGTTAAGAAACTAATAATGGACGACATTCGTATTAACACAGTAACTGGTATGGACTCGTGTGGCCAAAATGTTTTACCAACCAAAGGCTGCAATTGCAGTTTTCTTTCCATTTACCTCACGTAAATGTATTTATTTATGAAGTTGTACACATACAGTTTTAACCTGTCGCTGCTTATCTTCGAAAGCGCTAGTAAAAGTTCGCCGCATCACCTTTAGAGAGATTTTGTCCATAAAATATTTCCCATCTCAGAACTGACTTAATACGCTGAATATTATCGTATTTCGCAAAACATATACGAGCTGCATTTTTACAGATTAAAGCAATTTGGTTTATTTTTTTTCGAAAAATTAGAAAAACCCTTTAGAATTCCTTAAATGCCTCCGGATAAACCACAAAAGAAAAGGCTTTTGCGAGTGCTTTAACAATATAGGCCGAAATAGGGAACGTATGAAGAAGCTGACGTTTTACTTGGGTGAATGCACATTTTTTTCCTGCGAAACGAACGTTATGTTAATGTCTTGGCAATGACTTTCTTTCATTATCTTAATCAATAATTTACGCGATACTAAGTTATCAAAACTTGCAGGAAGCGTGATTTACATCTGAGGTTATCATCTGTGCTTTGTCAGTTCATATGCCTCTCATTTTTAGCTCTTAACGTATATTGCTTGACTATTTTAGTGTAATTAATGCAACATTCACAGGAAATTGAAACGTTATGGTCAATTGTCTCATCATTCATGTGCAATCTCTTGGGTGAAAAAGTGTTAATATGTGTTCGCAAACTATAACCCTTTGAAGTAAACGAACATTTGGTATTTACGCCTGCTGATGATTATGCTCTAGCAAAACTGGCACCCAAAAGACGTGTGATTTATTAAATTGGAAAATATCAATTAATATAGCCCTAATTTAAAACGAAAGAATATAAAGAGAATGTCATTATAAGAACGTGCGATATTACAAAATCACTCAAAACAGAATACTTTAAATAGATAAACTGTAAACGTTTTCCTTTAATTTAAACATTTAATGCCGTGTTTTGTATCATTAATTAATTTATTTGTTGGAACACTCATATAACATATCAATTTATATCCTCTCAAACAAATGCTTCGGGTGGAATCTTTTAAACATTTATTTGCTTGTTGTTATTTTGTCTTTAAAATGTCCCATCTGCTTCAATAAGGAATTTTTTACGCATTACTATACGGGAAGGGACTAATGAATGCTGCATTATGCATGATAGATGGAAAAAATTTTCGTTTCTTTTTCTTTCTTAGTTTCTATGAAGCCAATATCCTGAAAATAATTACTTAGACTAAAATAATTACGGGCATTATATTTTTAATGGTCACGCACTTAACATTATCTACTGCCTAGTGCACAATAATACAATTTTCCACTTTGCATAAAGTACGAATGTAGTCAGCCGGAAACCTGAAAAGAAAGTAGGCATCAGTCTACTTAGAGGTTGCCAACATTCAGCGGTCAAAAGCAAAACATTTGGCATCGAGTACATTTTAACTTTTTCAATTGGTTTATATGTTCAGAAATGAGGATTGTTTCAACAGTGGGCAACGATCTTATATTTAACATCTGCTTTTAAAGACTAAGACGACCAGTTTCGCATTTATCGTAAAGCTCTTAAGAAGTGCCCACTAAAAGGTTAATTCGTAGCTCCAGTAACGTCTTACGGCGCAAACACAGTACGCTTTTTATTAGAATTAGCCCAATAACTACGAATAAATGACTTTTAGCGTATAAAATGAAAAACCATATTTTGTCCAACTGCTGCTTTCATGTGATTGCTAAATCGCAGGCTCATTGAAGGATGCCTTACAAGCGATTACTTGTGTCATAAAATGTGCTTCGATCCGAAAACGTTTGTAAGCTATGATCGCAGTACTGAGTATTTTGTAGTCTATTCCTATGCTACTTAACTATCTTCAGGATGCCGGCTTTCATACGATCGTCTTTGCAGACACATGGAAAAGCACAAAGGATCATTAACTTGGTATGAATTTGTGTCATTGATTTTTGTTACCATATAAGTTGAACTTTGTTTCGTATTTAACCTAAAATAAAATATAAAGACTTTTACTCATGCGTTCGACAGATACACCTTCTTTATAACCTTCCTTGATTTTCATACTATGATCCCTAGTGGCTTTAAAACTAACATTTAATTTTTCAGCAAACATTAGCTTCGCATTTTCACTGAGTAAACTTACACAGTTCAATTGGCTATGAACTTGAGGGCGTGGATGGCTAATTATATCTTGCAATAAATAAGGATTATGTTAAATAACATATGAGCAATATAAGTAAGTTGACAGATGCGAAGTATTTTGAATAAACAATTTTTGAAGACATTTTACAATTGTAGCATTTTAAAATGGTAAGCCAGATTTCATTAAGGTATGTAGTTTTAAGAAGAAGTAATTTCTGACTAAATGAGCATAAGAAATAATAGTTCCTTTTCGATTTTTTAAAATAAATATTTAGTTGTCTAAATGCTCCATAAATTAGTGCAAAAAGTGTAAATTACATGAAAAAGCCTGTTCTTAAGAGTCTGCCCTTACAAAGTTTCAGTAGGAAGCTCTTTTTCAAAAGCCGGTATCCTGGCGCGACTGAACTATATTAAAATTATATTGCATAATAATCAATATTATCACGCAACCTAACTAAAACGTTCGAATAAAAACCAGACACAGCGGGTAGAACGTTTTTGCAAAACTGAAAGGCCTAAAATCAGCATTTATCCACATCCATACCGGGTGCGACAGTTTGTCATGTGTAGCATGCCCATTACCGATACTTACTGATTTCAGATTTGTTTTTGCCATGCTTAATTAGTTTGAGTCTTCTTTGATGTGATACCCCTTAGTGATCTTATTATTCTCGTTCATTAAACTTTTCCTGTGTCCTACGGCGTCTTGCTCAATACGAACATACTTTTTCGAAATGGTCTCCAGGACATATTCACACATCTTTATTCTGCATGGCGCGAGCACGTAGATTCCACGATGGTTAGCTCACATTTCCATTAATAACCATAAACCCTAGCTCCAGCTTGCTGTCAAAGGGGACTCACTACCCAAGTCGCTGCTCCTCAATTTGTCCGAGAATAAAGTGCATAGAGAAGCAATTTTTGGTTTTGCGTCAAACAGGAACGGTCAAACCCAAACTTGTCTTGTTTTACGAATATATTGTTGGGCAGTTTTATCGCAATGTTTACTTTTCCTTATTTGACCTACCAGTGAACGAATCCTAGTGTGTACTTACGAGTAACAACAAACTTTACAGGGAATTTAAATTAAATCACACGCAAATTTTAGTTCCTTTTAATTTGGCACTTTTTAGTAGAGTGCTCCAATCGTAATAGGCATACAGAACGCGTTAAACTGAACACATTGACTAAAAAAAATTTCTTGACCAGTCAAAGTTACAGTTTTTCCGGATAAATTTAACTGAATGGGATAAAAGGAGAGTTATTCGACTGACGTTTTCAAAAAAGTGTTTTAAATAGGCCTGACATTGTTTGTAGGATGCCTGTGATATATAACCGTATTGGTGTTTACCGCATTTTACTGCAGTGGGACCACAAGTAAGGTGATTACCTCGCTCATGTTGTCCATGGGTGGATTCACAGAGACGCACTGGGAATAGAACGTGGCTTCACTGTTATTGCTCATTTATTTTTGCATGCGCCGTCATTTTATGTCTGATGATGCATAATCTATGATGCGGATGTACAATTTTTATTTTATTTAGTGTTTACGTGTCCATTATTGCTGCATTTTCCAGTTTGATTGATGTGTCGCTTCTATTGCCTGCAATTGCAAATGATGCCCTGTTTGTGGCGTAAATCATATAATTTGGATCAATTTGTTATCCATGCGTTTGTCCGTATGCAAACACAGAATTAAAGATGATGTTACGAAAGCTACGTTTAGGACACAACAAAATCGCATTAATCGTTGTCCTACAAAAGCATCAGTTAGGAGCTATTGATCACGCTAAATTGACTACAGCTTCGCGGTAAACCTGATAATCGAATAGAAACCGCTTGCCTCTAATTCTGAAGCTATACAAACTCTTATGGATACGTGCGAACGTTATGGCTCTTCTAATTTTCTTCCAGAATACGATTCGGAAGACTACTATTCAGGCCAGATTTCTAGATGGTTATTTTCAAAACCTACCACTACAGAGACCTGCCGCTGTGAGGAAAAACCTACTGGAATAAAAGTACCCCCAACTGTGACAGGGGATGGCTGGTCGGCACATTGTCAGCTGACTGTTAAAAAGCGCTAAAATATAACTGAGAAGAAGCAAAAAAGTACGCAATCTCAGTAACCAGAATAAACAAATTCTGATTGCATTCCGTCTACACAGTACAAAGACGTGGGGAATCCGGTGCGAAGTGTGCTAAATCATCCTGTCTGCCCTGCTCTCTGAGCTAGAGATATACAGCGAAGCGTATTGCAAATTAACCGATTGGACACACGTTGTTCTTTTTAAAAACACGCCTAACAAATATGCCATAAAGTACTGTAACGGAAACGTGGCTCAAACAGGAATATTGTCTGTCTGGCTTTATTCTATACCACAGTATTTCAAACCGCAGAGTGACCTATGTGACCGGACTGACTTCATAAGTCTCTGGTCAAAATGATACGAGCAATTTTGGCGTTATCTGCCCACGTGATATGCGCGCACGCCGCTGCCTGCCACAATAATGACGCGTTCTATTGTTATGTTTTCTCAGATTTTACGGGCAATATAAGCTCAACCTCAACAGCGGTTTGCCTACTAAGAAATGATTAGTTTTTAATCTTGGCAGCACTCGATCGATGCACATTACAGTATGTTGGTGGAGAAATTCACTGCAGTTAAAATGGGATTAATTCACGGTATCAGCTGGGAGAGTAGTGCCGAGAAATTGTGACTAAAGCGTTACAATAAAATGTGCTCTATACAAACTGCTAGCTGGTAGGCTTATATGCGGCCTGCGGATCGTACAAAATAGTAAATATTTTCGGCAGAAATAATTTACGTACATCCCTAGTTCCAGCATTTCGTCCAACGGGAACTGTGGTTATATGGGGTTAAATGGTGAGGAAATATGATAGGCAGTAACAGAAATTTGTAGAACCATGTGCAAGGAGGAAAAAATTGCATTGAACTTGCTTCCCGCGGCCGCCGGAGTTAATTTTTTTCCGCATGTAAATTGCAGACGTGCTCAGAGCTTTGGGCCCAGGACTTTGCTAATCTAATTCCAAAACGTTAAGTTGGACCTCAGGTAAGTTAAAGTAAACGACTTCCTTTCTATCATTCCTATTTTGTAAGGAGTTCTGAGAATCCTCCATTTTGAGAATCTGGCTTTTTACCAATACTTTAAACGATATTATAGATACGGGAACTCTTCAAACAAAGTCAGCAATATTTATCAATACAATAAAGTTGAAATGCATATAGCAGTAATTGAAGTATATTTCATTGTTGATTCTAATTCTTCACTAATAAAGTCCCAATAATTACCACTTCTGTAGGAGAATATGCAGACTCTAGGGACATATTAGGTGCAATACTAAAAGTTCCTTAATCACCTTTTCAAAAATTAAAACAGTTTTCAGTTTACCGTAGAAAATAATCAGATTGTATTCGCTCCTAGGTCATTGTCAGCGATCATCTAGGCAGTAGCATGACCAACACTGGGGAGTGACTTGCGCATAGATTTGTTCTCTGCAGCTGTTAATGAATTCTTTAAGTCCTTTGGAGTCAGAGGATGGTACAAGGCAATGAAGATAAACCTGAGCAAAGTGTCTGGGAGAGCCTGATTCGCGTGTAAAACATGACCTGACCAGCACAAAATCAGGCATTTTTTCAAAAATATAAATAGGTGGCTGGTATCGAACGCGGCTAAGGGATCAACTCGGTTTAACTTTATATTCTTGATGTGATGCATATATCTACTTTCTGCGCAGTTTAATTTCCATCTTTGAGTAATTTACGAATGGAAAGGACAGACGATTAAGTTTTATATCAAAATCGTAGTATATATTCGGCCATTCGTCTTTTGGAGCCGTACTTTAAGAACAGAGCCTCAAAGTAATCCATTCTATTGGGGATACTTTAATGTAAAGAGAAAAGTGATTTTATACTCTCGCAGCAAAATTATATAATTTATCTTTAGTTTTCCTACGTGCGTTTGTGCCGACACGCAAGGAACAATGCAGTTTTCACAAACTTCGACATTTGGCATGCAGACTTTGCCATACTGTATTTGGAGACATAATATTATGCCTATTATGTAAGCTATCTGTTTTAAATAGATTTTGTGACAAGGTTTCGTACAAGTAAACTCACAGTAACCACCTGGTATTTTGGATTATGCATTTTGTAGCGTTTTACCCTGTGTTCATCGCAAAAAAACTGCAGCGACGACTGCCTCTACTTAGTTGCTATTCACAGACATAGTTGCGTCATCAAGATTTAAGGGAATAAAGAGACAGCGGATCTTTGAGCCCCACAGGCTTCTGCGCTCTGACAAAACCTCTCTTAAGGCTAATAGCTAAGACTGTTCCGCAATATCATTTGTCATTACATCTGCTGTCACGGCCCGAACAAATGAAATGCAAGGCAGAGTGGGACGAGTAAGTTTCGGTAGCGGTTACCAAACGTTCATCAACGAATGCCAATGATTGTCATTAGTAGAAAGCAGCAAATCATTTGTCCGAAGGCTGTTTGATTCTATGCGGCCCAAGCCTTCTCTCTTTAAGCAAGTAAGAGGTTAACGGGTCTACCAAGTGCAAACCAGAGAAACATTATGCGATTGTGTCATGCCGTTGTCTTCCGTATATGCTTTTGGAAGACGAGGCGGTGGCCCTGAGAAGTGTTAAAGAGTCAGGAATAACAATCCTGCAATTTCTTCCAACTGACACTCGACACCTGACACCTGACAATCAACAAAATCAGCCGACTGTATGTTATGTGTTAAGTCTGTAATTTGTGTCAACCGGAGTCAGGGGGCGCCAAATCCTCATAGTTCTCAGGTTATTTGGATCCTGGTGTATGTTTGCCACGGGAGCCGGATCAAGCTTTTGCGTGCGCAGACCAGTTTGCCGTCACTGTCAGCCAACGTACCGTCCCACCTCAGGCGACCGATCAGCCAGGCAGCAGTTTGTTGATGGTGATGCGGGGAGAGCATGAGGTCAACCCTCAGCGCATTTATTTCCTCACTATCAAAAATCCAATGCGCTTGAAGCCATCACGGGGCGCTAAAAGCCGTGGTTTGGGGGGCCGTCAACTGACGTGGGAACTTGGACCTCGCAGCCAGTCTAGCGTGTGTCTTCTCGCGTAGAGTGACTGACTGGCGGTCAGAAATTCAAGTTGTAATGTCTCCTCCTTTGTTTGGCATTTAAGGCGCTCCCGCACACATGAGAGCCTAGCTAACAAGGCGGTGCTGCTATGGTGCGTGTTGGAGTTTGTTCACGTACACTGCCTGCGCTTTCCCCCACCTACCGCTGGTCTTCTTTACTTATGCCTTAACAGGTATGGGGTAGTAAGAGTGTAGGGTAAATTCAGCCAGTCTTGTTTTTCACTGCAATTCATCCAAAGCAACTGTGTTTGTCTTTAATTTGCTGAAGCTCCTGGTTGACATAGTCGAGGGTGACGTTTTAATTATTGAATGTAAGTCACTGCGTAAAGCAGAACGGTTACATCAGGTAGTACATCAAGGATGAACGCTGCTGCTGCTCTTCAGAGTAAGCCTAACTACCGATGATTAGCATAAGTGCAAATTCGATCACAACATATTCAGGAGTGAGTCCTGGGCGGATGTGGTTAAAGACTCGCTATGTACCGTACTTAAGAATAACGTCGGCTAACCAGTAGTTGACGCGGTTGAGGCACCGTGCTCAGATTGATGCGGTTGAGCACTTTGCTACCTAATGAATGGAGTCCCATGTCATTGAGACTTATCTAATTTTAGAAACTGGCAGCTGAGAAAGAAAATTTTAAGCGTTCGTGATGCTTCCTGTTCACACCGGCAGGCAAACTTCTTTGCTCATGAAACTGCCATTGTTCTGTTTCTGCCAGCCACATTCATTTACATTTTATCTTTTTCATTACCACGTCCTCCACGCTCCTAATTTCAATGGGCTATCCGGGCTGTACTCTTAACCCCGAATAGCCTTCATGTGAATAAGATGAGCTTACTCGAGTACTGACCCGTATGCCAGAGGTGATACGTTCCCTCCGACCAAAGCGGTGGATCTCACTGAGAGCGAGAATAGGTTTTTCGGTGTTGCATACAGTTAAACAGCTATCCTATCTACGGTCGGGCAAATGACCCTTCGATTGCTTACTTTGATGACATTTTGGTTCAGTCACCTGCTATTACCACATCGGATTTTAGGAAGGTGCATTCATTACCTCTCTACTTTTGACTTTTACCAATTCCTCGCACCAGTACACTGACCTCCTCGGTCCGCAGCTATGGTATGGGAAGGTCATTACAGGCTGTGCTGGATATCTCATCGCATTGTTCTCCTTAATAAACCTTGAGCAGAAAGGTTGCCAACTGACGAGATACCGCGGACTGTGCGGTCAGCCTAGTTTGTTTTGCTGTGGAGTGGCCAACTGACAAACTGAAAGTCAAAATGCAATATCTTCTTCGTTTTATGGTCTTGACGGTACCCTCAGTCCACGGTTTCCGAACTAAGTTGGGCGGAAGCCCTAGGGCTTGCTTGAGCTGCGCTAGCCACGTGCGTCATCTTTAGTTTCCTCTCTCTATAATTTAATGTAAGCTCAAATTGCAGCCCTAACGTCCAATGGGTATCTTTTTTCAAGGACAGGGGTTGGGAACGTATGGCTCTCGAGGCAAATGTAAAATCTTTTGATGATTGCATGTGGCTCACTCTCTCAGATATAATTTAAATCCAAAACTTCAGATTTTGTGATTTTGCTTTCTCAAATAAATACATCCGGAGGCTTATTTTACGCGCATTCAATCAAATTTAATCGAAAAATGTATTCTATGAATCTCACAGAAATATATTTAAAATATTTGCTTTCTTCTCTCTTTGACTAAGAAAAGTTACCGACCTCTGATCTAGGAGGACAAACCATCACTTCTCAATTCACAACTTTCTGTCGCCTATGATAAGTGATCTATACCAACGTGATTGCATATCTGGCCAATTTCAACCCCCCCCCACACAGCTTCCTTTTCAGTAAGTTTTAAAGTGAATTTGCATTTTAAGATAATAAGCATTGCACTTTTTACTTCAAGTACTGAAGTTTTATCAAGTAAATTCCTTATAAAAGTAACTGAGCTCTGTTAGACCGTGCCTTAACGAGATTTTATACATGGTTTTGTTTCCTGAGGGAGGGTGTAGGCACTAAGAATTCAGTAACGCTTGACTGTTATTAAGTGTGCGGACGTTTGCCTACCTTCGAAACAAAGACTGGTAGCTTAGCGATCAGATAATTTTAACGACGGAACGCCATGGCCTAGTAAGAAACTGTGCATGTCTAAAAGTACTATTTAAGATAACTAGTTTTAAGGGTCTTGTTATTGTTACGAAAGTCGTCGAAAGACGTTTTACGATGGTAGCCATGACGAAGTCACTTGTTTCCGCCCCAACCCACCGTACACCAAACAGTGTACATATGATTGAATTCACGGATTATTATTGACTTCCGCCTAGGCGTATTGAACAGTGAAAGCCGCGAATTGTCCATTTTTATTGCCTGCCGCGTGAGTAATTTGCTGCGCTTAAAATAAGTCTGTTTTTAACTTTATTCAATGAACCGAATAAATACTCATAACACGCCCAACTGTTTCTGTCTCGTCAGACTATCACTGCGTGCGTCAAGATTTATTACCAGAAGAGCGGCATAAAAGGGAAAGCTCTGCCGGTCGGACACGGAACTCTCCCACATTGAGTGAAGGTGGAGGTGCAGCACTTTATTGCGGGTGGTAAAAAAAACTATTAGAAGAACCTCCGCGTTCTTAAAAATAATCTAAACTGCACTTGTTTGACATGCATATTTAAATGCACAAGGAGGTAAGTAGTAGGAAGATTGTTTGCCGACACCTGCACTATGCCGGAATTAGGTGAAGATGGAGATATTTATAGAAAACGAAGTAAATCACATTTTCTTAGTTTCCGTCTTCTTGTGCATTTTAAGTGCGATTTGCAGGAATAAATTTGAAAGTAGGAAACAAGGTGTGTTCGAACTGACTAATTTATTAATTAACGAGAAGAAGAAGCGATCACTGGAACAAGAATTTCAGTGTCGTGATGTTTCAGATTCCGTCGGGAATCCTTAATCATTAGTTTCGTAGAAAGGTCTGAAGCATCCGCAGATAAAGGTGACACATGCACAAATTGCACGGTATTTATAGTTTGTAGTGGTCACCCGCATGCTTACTATAATTGTCAGTTCCTGTAGCCACCGCTTGAAGTCATAATTTGTGCGGTGGTGGCTCATTAATTGCCACAGTGTTCTTCTCAGCGTCGGATGTGGGTTTGATAATTGCGCAACAATTATGCCCGCTGTCGCCCGGCTCTTCCCACGTGACTGATAATCTTGCTCAGGAAATTTCTCAGTACACCGTATGTAAACGCCAAATCATTGCACTAGTTAATAGACTTGGAGTCTGAGAACCATGACTTGCGCAGCTCGCGGCTCATGCAGTTGCCACCTCCTGCAAGGACTTTGGCCTTGTCAAACTTGAAAATACGGCCGGGTTCCGTCGAGTGAGGTGCAACCTGGGATTTGGCGTCTTTCTTCATCACCACCGCTGCATCTTCGGCCGTGCAATCTGTGTATGTACCACCCTTATCTGCGCATTTCCTAAACTTTTATACGATTATCTATGGTTAAGGATTCCCGACAGAGTCCGACAAATCAGGAAAATAAAACTCTTGTTCCAGCTAGCACATTTTCTTCTGAACTGCTTCATGGAATTTGCATTTCTAAGTCATTTGCCTTATTAATTTAGATAGAGAATGAGGAGCCGTTTCTATCACTGGGATCATAATGTTGCCCATATGGGCTTTCGGGCTCCTTCTGGAGTCCATTTTCAGAGATGAAGGCGTCAACAAAAGACAAACAATAGTAAAAGACTGTAGGGGCCAATCAACTATTATAGAGGGTGGAATCAACTACCAGTACCATCAGTCTGTAGATGCCTGCGCAGGGCAACGTAAACCGGCACTACATCGATAAATCAGTTGACGGAGGGATCATCCGAGGCCCAGGCTTCAATCAGTTCTTGAGCTGTCTTGTTATCGGTGTCCGCGATTATCCTCACAGTTGCGAAGTTAAACCCGTGACCGGTGTCGTAGGTGCGGGCAGCCACTTGCGATAATGCGTCACCCCGTCATATAGCCAGCTTATTTTCGTGTATACGTGACCCAAGCATGCGTCCTGTCTTTCCTGTGTAATTTCGGGGACAGTTAAGACATGGTATGCGATACACAACGCCCGACTGCTCACTGGCATTTATTTGGTCTCTGATTTGTATGACACGCCTGCGCATTGGAGCCTTAGGATAGTGTGCAATTCCGACTCCTAATCCCACAGACATGCACTCTGCAGCTTCGATATATACTTGATATATGGCAGCGCATGCCACATCGTAAAGGTTGGTCTTGGTTGGATCCTCGGATACCAAGCACGTAGGCGTCGACCTATGAAGGCTTTCGGATAGCATAAATGGGCCGGGGAGCTATCGGAGTCCGAGATATTGGAGTCTGAAATATCTTGTGCTTAGACTTCTGTTCTGATGCAGCTTTATGTATGAGCCACTGAATGGCTGCTGCAAAAATTGAGAAGATGTGTGTAGTGTATTGCCTCATCGTAGACTGTGGTTTCTCTTTCGTATGACTAGTACATCGAGGAAGGGAAACTGGAAATATTTTTCTCCATCACTTGTGAATTGTATATCGCGTAATATCGAGTTCACAAGGTCATGCCAATTCTGCAGCAAGTTTTCTTTGACGATAACAACGTGTCAGCGTCAAAATATCGGGGGAATTGGGTAAAAAGCCATCTTGTACAGCTCATGTAGGACCAATTATGCAATTAAACTCGAGTTTGAAGTGCCCATCGGAGTTCCCTTGATTTGTTGTAGGTCACTCACGTGAAGGGGTAGTATTTCTTTGGCAGCATTCGAGCAGCCTCATAATGTCTTTAATTTTGCGGGAATTCTGGGTTTTGTCGTAGAGTTCCTCAAGTATCCTGCACAAGGCGTCTGGTACCAAAATCGTTGAAATGTATGGAAAAAATGATATTACGTCAGAGGAAACACTTATTTTATCCGATCGAATCCTTCGGCTCTTGAGGCCTGCCAGAAATTGGCAAGCTGAACGCACTGAGTCATCCTAGTTGTTTTGGAGGAGTTTTAGTTTTGAGGACATCCATTTTTTACAAATTGAAGGTGGGCCCATAACGGGATACTGGCCCCTGCCTCCTATAACTAAGTGAGTCCAGGAAAAGTCCGAAAGGTCAGAGGAAATGACTTCTCCTTCTCTATCTACAAACATACCCGAGATGCGAAAATTAGCCTAAATTAGTAACTTACTAATGACTGATAAGCTTAAATTGCTTTTTCATTAGCTGTTATGTTTTTTGTTTTAATTTACCATACAAGGTGGTTTTGAGAACACTGGGACTTTGTTACGCGTAGTGCTTCCATAGATAGCCCACTTGGGACACGTCGGTGACCTGAGTGTGAAGTATTATATAGCGCATCAGACCTCACACCCTTAAATGCACTCTGCTTCACAATCCTATTTTGCCGAGTGACAAATACATGGCTCGTACACCATAATTAAGCTCTGGCAGAGTGCAGTGCTAAGATAAACTGCGAAGCACGCAAGACCTGATTGCCATTCTATCTGCTAAAATACATTGAGAGAGGCTGGCATTTTTAGGTAC
Source organism: Ligula intestinalis (assembly GCA_036362985.1). Classification (NCBI taxonomy): domain Eukaryota; kingdom Metazoa; phylum Platyhelminthes; class Cestoda; order Diphyllobothriidea; family Diphyllobothriidae; genus Ligula; species Ligula intestinalis. Next base: position 63,017,108 of record JAYGXS010000004.1, on the reverse strand, counting down.
AGCCAGAGACGCATCTCATTCTACAACATAAATTAACGTTTTAAATGCACTTAGATATTAGGAATGATAACCTGACTGACATTGTGGGACTATCTCTATGTGAGTATAATTCCGACACGTTCCAGACACATTGGGGCACTGGATTTTGCACTAACATCCTTATCGATCTCTTGAAATGAATGACTACTTCAGCAATCCTCATTTGCTCTATAGCTTAGAAATACTCTACAATTTGAAATGTATGTTAAATAAAAGACAGAAAATCCTTTATTCTGTGCTGTACTGATTTGGTAGGAAACTATGTCCCTCTTTAATTTAACGCCTAATGATGCTGAAGCTTTAATAAATTTGTTTTCAGATAAACTTATAAGCACCATTTGCCGTCGCAAATGAAGTGATTTTTTCTTTTTAAAAACAGTACATCTCACGTGAAAAATATTGAAAAATCCTTTGTACCATTAGGAGGAAAGCATATAGTGGTATTGCATTATTGCAATGAATTTACAAGGTACCATACCCTCCGTGGAAGACAGTAATAAACAAAACGATATTAAGCAATTAAAATGGAAGTTGTGCAGCTTTGATAAATTTGACAAATATAACGCAAAAAATAAGGTTTTTCTTCCACTAACAAAACAAGGAACGGACGTCACTTTAACAAAATGATGAAACAGAATAAAATGTGATTGCTCATGATAACTGCAAAACAAACACTGGAATCTCACAGGGCATCAAAAGTCTACAGACAAAATGTACAATGCTAACACAGTAATTATTTCCTGAATCAGATATCCCTAGGCGGCCAAAATGATGCTCAGCCAATAGCTAATATCCCAATTTGCCTGAAGTATCTGTTGCCTATTTCCTTGCAACTATCGGACGTCAAAAATTCCTGGGTAAATCGTTATGGGATGAGACGTGGGTCCAGATATATCGAAGAAGGATTGGCCCACTTAAGCAGGCTATGCATGTTCTGATGTGTTTATTGACGGCACTATAACGATGTGATCGCTGGAGCAAGAATTTTATTCGCCTGACTATTTGACATCCGTCGTAAATCCTTTATCAGAGAAAATAGCAGAAACAAGTAATTCATGCACTGAGAGCTGTAATAATAATAAAAATAGTGTACAGTCACGTTATTACTGCACACTTATGACAATTAGTGGCTCCTCACTTAAGATAATTCCCCGCTTGTGCGGGCCATGACCTGTTGAACTTTCGACAGCCGTAGTGAAAATAGACGCTGTGGTTTCTCGGCCATCTTGACACCTGGCGCTGCTAGATTCGGAATTCCCCAAAGGCCGATTAACTTTTGCAAAATTAATCCTCAGCACCAAGTATAAATTGGGCACGTCGTCACGCTTGTTTACGAACTGGGGGCCCATTAACCATGACTAAAATTTTTTGCGATTTAAATCATTGTCACCTCTCGCGAAAATTTCGCCCCCATTACATTTGAACGTGCTGCCAGATCTCGTCGAATGGGCCACAACTTAGAAATTGGCGCCACTCCTCCGCAGCGATGCCACGGCTCCGGCTATTCGCGCCTTAGAAGTCTTTCTGATTCTCCGACGAAGTCGCTCTGTCCGCAACCTAACCAGATCAAATAGATGACTGCAGGTATTTATTTTCATAATAGTGGGTTTTTTGGTTTCATGAGCTTGTGCTGTTTCAGTGAGGTTATTTATACAGCTTATGTGTCTGTGACCAACCCTCGGCAAACAAACGTTCTTCGTTTATTTTGCAAGACATGTGAATAACTGTGCGTCTATTTATGTGATCGAGGTTTTACATATTCGTTATCTGAGATGAGTTTTAAAAATTGGCAGATTAGGCATCTTCTCTCTCTACCGCCATCTGGATCTCTCTGCGGCCTACAAAGTCCTACGCCATTACGTTAGTAAAGGGCAGGACCTGGTGAAACAGAACTTAGGATTTGCAAAAATAGACGGCCCCGTGACGGAACCACCGGAAGATGGAGAAGGATTACCAGCATCCTCTAGAGTAAGGACGAAATACAACCCCATTGGCCGTCAAGTAACGCCAAAAGTCACCCGCAGCGTCAAGCAGCGAGCGTAGAAACGCTGATCAGTTTATTGTCAACACACACATGCACAGCCAGAACTTTGAATTGCTAATCGATAAAGTCAGTTCTCGGATAGACAAAGGACAGCTAGTCCAGTTGTCCGAAACGTCAGCAGTAAAAGGAGCACATTCCGTTGAGCACAAATGATCTATGATTCTAAGCCCGGAATTCCTACTTTTTCAAGGTTGACCTTCTAAGTTTGTTTTGTTCATAAAATTAGGGAAATCGTCCATCTTGAGATTTACACTTCAGTCTGCAGTTCAGAGTAATGAATGCAGTTGTTGAAGTCCAGAGGCTGGACAATCCTCTCTACAGCTTTTTGGATGCATCCCACAAGTTGACTTTTAAATGCGTTATTTCTGACACTTAGTGCAAACTGTTCCTAATTCAATGTGACACTGTTGGCTTCTACCACCGTACTACAAGTACACGCCTTGACTATTGAATGGCGGTCGCATCTGTGGACTCGTGTTACGTATTTTTAACGTAATCAGCAATTCGATTCAGAATTATAACTATCCGCATCTGTACTGTAAGGGTTCTCTCCGCCGACATGTTGCATCTGTCTTCGGACGCCACTCGAACTGAACAGAAAACAGACTTGATATCCGTACTTGTATTTTTTCCCACAATTTTCTGGAAAGACGAAAAAAGTGGATACTCGAAGCAGCTCTTGTGAGCATTTACTGCGAATAGATCAAGGATCGAGAGGATCGATGAAATATGTAATTTCCGGCTTTCTATTTGAGCTGGAAAAAGCCACTTCTCCTTTGACATAGTAACATTTGGAAGTAAGTTCTAGTAATATTTGAGGCCAGGATTGTAACGTGTAGCCAGTACTTACTTGCAGCACGGTCCACGAGAAGCTTTATATACAAATATTTGCTCATCCCTCGAGATAAACCCATTATTAGGCTCTGATTGCCAAGCGGGCCATTAAACATAAGCTTAAGCATAGTTCGGCAGAAAGTTACCAGACCCGCAAGAAAACTTCTAAAAAAAATGTTTTAAAAACAATGAGTCTGCTAATACAAGCGAGCATTTGAATCACAGAAAGTAATTGAGGCGAAGGCAACCCGATCATTGGGACAACACTTTCATTTGCCTGAAGTTTCTTAATCCATCGCGAATTCATCATCAGAGAAATTAGTATCAACCCGTTTCTGCTACGGTTTGATGCTAGTATGACTGATGATGAATTCGCAATGGATGTCGAAACGTCTGGCGAATAAAAGTATTTACCCAGCAATCAAGTTGTCTTCTTTTCACTAATGAGTCCAATTATCGACATGATTGCCTATCCACAACAGTTTTTTAACTTGTAGGATATTTTACATTCAAAACGGCATTTTCCGGTCTAGTAATCCCAAATCTCTACTCCTCTCTCGTGTGTTCAAGAAAAGTCAAAGTTCTTATCAATCCTATCGCACCAGTGCAGCCTGTATACGCGACGTATGGTCGCACGAGGTCAGTTCCTCGGCTAAGTTGATTTAAGAATCCCAAAGCCTTATTGCATTTCCATGTCCGTTTGAACGGCTTAGATCACGATTCGGTAATTTTTTTGTGCTAAATTTTCTCTAGCCTTCTTTGACATTGTAATCAATAATGTTTCTTGCTTTCAGTTTATGGAGTCATTTTGCTTTCAGATTGCCCATTCTGCTTTCTTGTGCAATGAAATCGTAGGCAATATTCCTAGACCTATAAATGCCAATATGGGCCTTCTATTCTTCATCGTACAATTTTCGAATGGAATATTCTTTCTGTTACCGTTTTTTGCAATATAAATTATTCTGTTGATAAAAAAAACGAAATCTCAACTCCCATCGTCTTAAGTGCATGATAACTTTTGCGGCTTATGTCTTATATTTCCTTAGTTTCGAAACACTGCGCGACACCATTGTAATATATACAGGCTCTTGGCTTATCAAATTCCAGACTGTTGCTGAGAAGTGATTGTGCTCAACCACAAAGGCTCTCGGTACATATGTTAGATTACCAGGAGTTAGCTTTCCACAGATATGCAGACCACATGTAACTCAAACATAGAACTCAAACATGCAGCATGCACTTTGATCAAACAGCGAGAGAAATAAAGGCAACAGTATTTTAAGTAGTGCACCACACATACCCTAGTCCCCGAATTCTGTCCAACGTTAAAAGCCTTTATAGGCGTTTTATGGGTTAGGAATAAGATAGGCAGTTAAATACACTTAAATTGCAAATATAAACATTTTTATTTTATTGTATTCAGAAATGTTGTTGATTTATATCTTAACCTTTTTCCTACCTGTATTTTCGTCTGACGTTTCGCAAAAAACTCCTATTTTATTATGAAGGTATCGTTAAATTCCTGAGAAATCAGAAATGGTGGTAAGGAAGTCACCTACTTAAACTTAACAGAGTTACAATTTACTGTTCTAGAGTTGGACTTGTATAGTCCGCGGCGTGAAGCGACGCGCACACCTTGCATTTACATGCCGAAAGGCTTATTGCCAGCGGCCACGGGAAACAAATTGAATTAAATTTTTTCCCCTGTGCGATTACCTCTTCAAATTTTCTTCACTGCTTATCCTACTTCCCCACCGTTTACGCTGGACAGCATGCTGCGGCTAGGGATATACGAGGTGCACTACATAAACAAAGGTTTTGCAGAAATAAAGGAACTTGGTATAATTCAGAACACAATTTTGGCGAGCGAACGCTTTCAGTAACTTCTCATCAGGCCAAACAGT
>JAYGXS010000004.1:62929887-63002287 GCA_036362985.1 Ligula intestinalis | reverse complement strand
AAGCGCATGATATACATTTTATGAAGGTGTTAATTTTTATATCTCAAGAAAATAAATTTAACCTTATCTCAGGAAAAATGTATGATTAAAATGGCTAAGAATCTGAGTTCCTTTATTGAATCGATAATTTTGTTCCAGGTGGCATTGCAGTAAATCCGATTTTCTGCAAAATTCCTACAAGATAGCGTTTGCTTCCCATACGTATAGGATCAACTTTCGAAATGGATGTTAGACACAAGATTTTCGACTTCACCCCATTTGTAAAGACTTAACGTGAACGCCTATTGCAACAGAACTTCAAAACCTAAACCTTATCGCAGCTTGAAATTTACCACTGACCTTTCTAAATTCCCCAGAATGTATTGCATGGCAATATAATCTACCGCGAAATACCATTCAATATGACAGTGCTGTAAATTCGATTCCCTGGTGGAAGATCAGAAGAAAGAGGAGCGTTCGCCGGGAGGGGTTTGTTATAAGCCTGGCGTAGGCAGCGAACAAGTCCGGGTGTGACGGAGGACGATGGACCAAGCACTCACGAGGCTAACACCGATGCACGTGAGGTTAACACGCAGGTAGATAACATGACGGTCAGCGTGGGCATGCCGGAAACCACTCGACACACCACGGGAGGCAACGAAATCAACACACCGGGTCCTGACACCGGCGTATGCGGCATTACCACGCGGCCAGCCGCCACTTCCGCAGTCCTGGCCAACGTGAACATTCAGACGCGGTCGGCCACAAGGTCAGCCGCCGCCGCCGCAGCCGCGGCCAACGTGCCTGTTCCGAGCACCAGTCATGGTATCACAAAAGGCCACGGGACGAACACACAAGAGGGCGACACGGTGACAGGCAGAAGAGCAGGTGACAAGAAGACTGAAGACACAGCAAGAGACACACAGAGTGGCTCAAACGTGATTGGTCGAACAGGCAAACGAAAGAAAGGATGGCATAAAGACGAGGGCTTTGAGCCAGAGTACCCATTCCCTGAAGATGGGTAGATGAGACCACTTCCTGAAATGGCAGGCTCTCTCGGTGAACGCTCCTCTTTCTTTTGACCATTCAATATACTCTCCTACCCACACCAAAATATATCTAAGTAACCTGAGTTCTCCGAATGGCAGTTTTTTCATTTTAAATTTGGTGTGGTTATTTAAAAAGAGGTTTGATTAAATTTAAAAGCAACTATTCTATTCTAGCTGCTCGCATCCTATCGCGGTTTACTACGAATTGAAGGAAATTTAAGATTTTTTCATTACCGGTGGTTTATAGCCAATAAAAAGCTCCAAGACAACGCAATCTTTTCATTTAGATTCCCAAAATACATAACCTTTTGAAGTTCAAACTCTTCTGACTTGACGCTTTTGGGTGTTTTCTGCTTCCGTTAATATTCCGTTCAGTAGTTGTACGTAAGCCGTTTCCTGAACCGCTTAGTTTCTAATTTAGCAGAGTGCCCTACTGTATGAAACTGCATCTCGCAGGAAACTAAACGTGCAGAATGATAATGAGACGTTTTTTCCTAGCCAAAATATCCTATAAGTTGTTAGTAGGAAAATGTTTGACAGTTCAACAGGGGGAGAATAAGTATTTGTTGGACGGGCTTGTCAAACATCATCAGGATTTAGTGTGCTTTGTCGCGCAGTAAGCCGTGCACACATTTTTGGCAAGAGCATGAGTCGTCACATAATGCAGCAAATTTTTTAACGCAGTACCTGAATGGTTATTTACCTATGCTTTTTAATGCGCATTAAGTAGCTGTTATTATGAGCTGATAAAAACAGAGTGCAAAATACTTACTGAAAACAAACAACCATTGGTTTTTGTCTAAAAAATGCAAACTTATTTTGCTTTGGGTTCCAGTGCGAAAATATAGTTTGTGATGCGGTTGATCACCATATCAATTCATATTTTTATGTCTTTTTAAAATGCAAGCGTTAACTATTTGTTACCTCTGTATATCTATAGTGAGACGAACCATTTATATGGCGCTCGAAGCTTAAAAATTGGAAATCATCAAAGAAAGAGAATTTATGATTTTGAGGCACTTATATTTAATGTATCGGAAAATTAACACCAAATTTTTTTCATCTATTTACATTTTACGTTAAATAAATTCGTTTATCCGATTCATTTAACGATAATGGTATGTACTTAAAAAATCATGCCACATTTTTGGCTGGCATTTACGTGAGAATAAGTATGTGCAAATATGGTCACTATTTTTCCTCTGACATTTAATTGGATAGAATGCTGTACGGTTTATAGTTTTAAAAGAGAATAAGCATGTAATGTTAACGTCTGCATAAGTAAAAAATGAAATAGAACACTTCGACAAAAATTTTATAGATATATTATGTTATCTCATACCAAAATTTGTTTTGCGCAACTCCATAAACCCATGCAGAAGAAAATTGAAGAAAAGAGTCCCCTTTTTAAATAAATGTGCAATGCTTTTATAAATTTAAGTGTGTGCATTACAAAATGTTCACAATATTGATTCGTAGAATTCGCTTATATTGGTTTCGCATCTTCAATCTACTTTTACTTGAACTATTTGCACCAGTAATTTCGTATACATTTTAGGTCTTTGGGAGGTTATAAATTAGTTTCCTTGAGTTTCTATAAGTAATCCATATCAAATCCAGCGAAAATCATCGAGCCGTAAATAATTGTATGTGGTCTGGCACATGCACTTATCTAGATTGCATTTATTTGCCATATAGTGAACAATGATTTTCTTATATAGTTCAGACAATGTTGATCAAAAATACAGCATATGCCTAAAAATCGATTTAAAATCTGGTTCTTTTGTAGCAATGCCTTTTTTCTGGAATATAAGAACAATTCGTTGCAGGTATGCAAATTATATGCTTCAAATCACATTAAGCATCAACTAAAACCACATATAAAATCACACGTAAACAGGTCTAATGAAATAAAAGCGTCAATATCCTATGTTCTGTTAGCCGTTAGCTTTCGAAAATGCACTAAACATACACTTTAACATGCGATGTACAGAGTATTTCCTATGACATGGAATGCAATTTGTGATGGTAAGTCGATTTAACTACCTTGTTCACATAGACTTATAATATTACTTATTGTACAGCGTAATCGTAGGCTATCTCTGTCGGACAGAACACTGGCTTTTAAGCGAATTTATGTCTGACATCTTACAAAAACTTATCTTTTAACACAATTTTAACGGCCGGTTAGATGCAACTTTATTCTGCCATTTAGGAAGATTGTTATTCCCAAAGATAAACACTTGCTCAAGTGTAACGTATGTCCAAACGATTATAAACAGGTACAGTGTTAAATATGTTGTTTACGAAATTAAATTAAATTTATAAGGGTCATAAAGGTCAAAAAGATCAAGCCACAGGTGGCTACAAGGAAGCTTTTTCATAAGTTGTCAATTACCAAAGGCTTAAACAACCTCAAATAAGGCTGCGCGATAATTAATATGAAAACCTTACTGCAGTCATTTTTAATTAAAAATATGTTTGATAATATAAACTGACATTTCACGAAATAGGTACGCAAATGTATTTCTCTAGAAATACGTCTGAATTAATGTTTTTTTTGGAAGCTTTGTTTTTAAGTGATGTTAATGCATGCTTCATTGAATAGTTTCCCTCTTGGCTGCAGTCCACATTTTTTTTGTAAACGTGCACGGTTTATGCAAAAATTATGGAAATCAAAAAGACCTTTATAGTCCATGTATAATTAGCTCCATAGCTGGAAAGGAATCCGTATATCAAACATGCTACTGTGGTGTGAATTTCCTTTTCTTTGCACATTTTAGTCAAGCTGTCTTTGAACATAAGAGATATCTCTTTTTCAAGTGTAATTAAACTCCTCAGATAAATTTGCGCCAAACAAAACGTTCAAATAAAGCAACCGCTGAACATATTTTGAGGATTGTACAGTACGGATAAACTGTGAAACAGTTTACTTGTCATAGCTCTGACTTAGATATAAGGAAATCGGCCATTCGGCAAACGATATACACATAACTGAAACAAAAACAACTTCATCTTCTCGGTCTTAATATAAACCAGTAGATGTCGAGAGCATAAATGGATGCACACAAACTCTTAAAATTACGAGATAAAAATTTAGTCTCTTTATGTCTTATACTCTCTTTATACTTATGACACTGGACAAAAAAGGGTATACAAAACGCTTTGATTCTGAAGTACCGCATGAAGGAGCCTGGAAAACATTGTGTTTGATACAATAGGGGCCTTTGCGCAATTAGCTTTCAGTGAATTGGAGAAAGAAAAACAACAAGACCTTGATAAGAAAAACGCATAGCACTTTAATTATATGTCATTATCATCATGCGAACTAAAAATATACAAGAAAAGTTAACAAAAGAGTCAAGCATTCGAAAGACGCATTTTAAAACACACAAAATAGGGCAAACGATGAGGAAAAACAATAATTGGAAGATTTTGGCAATTTATAAATCATAATATTGTGATAAAAATGTACCTAGTTACTGTCATAAATATGTTTGGAAACTCTTGTAAAAGAAATGGTTTCAATATAGACCAAATAATAGATTGTATAAATAAATAATTTCTACATACAAAAATTAATACATTGTCAAGAAGAATGTCAAACAATTCAGCATTAAGAGAGAGTAAACCCTGAAACACGTGCCTGACTTATTTTGGATCATCAGCAAGAAGTCATTTTCCAATGACCAGTTAAAGCCCTGGGTAGCACCATCCTTAAAATCCTAACTCAAACGTTTACTTTTCGTAGGGTGACCAAAAACCATACTCAACGTATGCACAGTTGTAAGGGGGTTTTGACAGATGTGATAAATTTAGTTGACCCAATTCTGAAAAACTCACTGCGTAGGAGGGAGTCGAGCACTTACAGCAGGGAAGGCCTGTTCGCAGCTTAGGAAATCCTGCTTGGGCAGGCAGCTTGCTGTTCCGTTATGGTGGATTCCATACAAGTGGTAAGTTGGGTTGGTAAATCGATCCAAGAGTGATTAAATTCAAGGTGAATGGCATGTGACGTAGCTCAATCGGTAGAGCGTTAGCTGCACAAAAACCCTTCTGGTGTATGAACAGTTGCTTTTTTTTTAATTATCTTCTAAATTTGGCAGTTTTTTGGGGCAAATGATGCAGGTTTAAAGTGTATCTTATGGTTATTGCAAGAAGAATATTCAACATTAAAGAGGTATAATCATTATTAATGTTTTCAAATGGAAAATACGTTTTCACTACTCCATAATGCTGGGTAGTAAATAAGATTAACACAAAATTTAAACTAATGGTCAGCCCAACCATCATTGTTCGTACTCCTGAGGTTTATGTTACTCGTAAAAACAAGCCTTTTTTGCCAATAACATCGTCCTCAGCACCCTTCTCACATACTTATCTGCCGCGAAGGATTAAGTCCCTTGGTGTAAACGTTTTTGCGCGTCAGAACTATATTTCATTTTGGCGCATTTATTCTATGCGCCTTACCAGGACCGGGTTGGTGAGTGGAAGCGGGGTAGGGCAGGTGAGACAGCTCCCATCTCAATCGCTTCATAACATTCTTAAGCGCAGCACAGCCTGAATTTTCACTGGCGCATTTACAGCTACTTCCCCTTTTAAAGCCGGCTTATGGGCACACAGGTAGTTTGTGGAGTGCTAGTTATGCAAAGAGTTTAATGGACTGATTCGTATCGCCTTTTACACATCCGGTAAGAGAGCGAGAGAGCGATGGCGGTTGCACTCAGGCTCCCTTTCAGGCCGCCTATCCGCCCCCCTCCCGCTGAAAAATAGCTGGCGCATAAAACTTGCTTCCACCCATTGAGCCTACATCGTCGGTGGCTCATGATGCATTTCGCGGCTTTTAGCGCACCCTCTAACACCCAACACGACAGCAGCGCAATAATTGCCCTTAAGGGCAAGTCACCTGCTCCGTAAACGCATAAAGCAATCGAATTAGTGCTGCTTGGTACGATGGATTGACATGTATATGCAATTTGATATACTATTTAAGCGCGTACACATCCGTTTCTCCAAGAAGACAAGACAAACTGTACTTATTCACCCCGCCAAACATAATAGTTTGATGTTATTGGTAATCTGGTCTGGCCTACAGAGTTGAGATAGGTTAAAAAACGAAGAAATATCACCAAAACAATTTGCCATCAGCTTATATTTCGTTACGACCCACTGTCGGAGGCTTTGTCATCCATAAAACACCATATGTTTAAAATGCAATGAAACCTGATGTTATTACTGTTTACAAGGAAAACGATTGTTATAGTCAACTTTATCTTGTCAATGTAGCAAACTTAGTAAATAGCAGGCTAAAACACTGTTTGAATTTAATTCCAGCACACCCGCTGTGATAACTTTATTCAGAAAAAAGATAATTCCATCACAATATATCCTCATCAAGTAACTAAGTAAGTGAATATTTAAAGAACAAACTTGAAGAAAAGAAAGTGTTTTATTAAAGACGCTAACTAAATACAACATTTGCTGCAAACCCAGAGAGCAGTCCGATTTACATAAAAGTTTACATTTAAAACATGTTCATAAACACAAGATATGTGAAATTAACGATAAAAAATAAAAATGAAAGGCTTCAATGTGCAGCCAAACACCTTTTGCTGATTTATGCGTGCATGAAGTGTTTAATCAATCATACTTACGTTGTATTCGAGCAACGATCAGCACCGCATAACCACTTAATATGCCCTTCATCTGACGTCTTCCTTGAATGCACTTGGACCCACAAATTTATATGCCTCAGGGGAAAAGCAAAACCTTTAACTGCGTCTGTTGCTTGCCTGACGCTTCGCCTATATATCTGTGATATATCTTGTTGCAAAATCCTCCCCTGTATTCTTCCATAATGCTTTTGATGTCAAAAAAACAGATTCCTTAATTACTAGGTCGAGGGAATTTTTGCTGAAAATCTTTATACTATTTGAAGAAACCAACTTTTAATCCTATGTTTTTTATGCATCATACAGAATGGGGCCTTTAAGAAATGAATACGAATTCTGCGATAACCTGTTTATGTTCTGTTAATCTACCTGCTTCAACACACTGAGCTTGTATTTGCAGTCGGTCATGCATTTTGCGTTTTTAGTGCAGCATCCAACCGAATCAAGTAGTGCTAGAAAAGCTGTTCATAAACATTAAATGCCTGTAGTTATGATTTTGCTCTCGGAGATAAATCGGTGCTTAAACATTTTTAAAAAAAACGAAATAAATGTGCAACCTTAGATCCTATGCTCATTTTTGCATGCCTGAAATGTTTAATGGATAATATGCTTGTTTTATTTGAGCAACGCTCAGCAGCGCACAATCACTTTATGTACCAACATTTGACTCCTTCATTGAACGCACTTGGGCCATAACTTTATATGCCTCAGCAAAAAAGATTTTTTTAGCTGCGCCTGTCATTTGCGCAACGCTAACCCTATAATACTGAAGTACATTTTGATACAAATTCCTCATCTGTATTCTTTCTTTTTGCTTTAAAAAACGGATTCGTTAAATATTAGGTCAGGGGTATTTTGCTGCAATTCCTTACGCTATTTGAAGAAACCAAATCAAAAGCTTATGTAGTTTCGTCCTTCATATAGAATGACTCATTTAAGATTTTTAAATGTATTCTGCCGAGTACTTTCTTATGCTATGTGCTTCCACCGACTTTCACCCCCTGAGGCTGCATTTGCGGTGAATCACACATTTCACTCGTTTTAGCGTATCTCGAACACATCCCAGCAGCGCTATAAACGCCCTTAGCAGTATATAACCTGCTATGTAAAGCAATCGAATAAGTGGAATTTTCTGTATCCGATAAACATTTTCATGCAGTTTGATATGCTGTATAAACATACACATCCCCTTTTTCCAAAAGGCAAGCCTAACTGCATTTATTAAAGTAGCCTAACCTAATAATGGCTTCAGACATCTGTTGCCTTTAAAAATGCACAGAGAATATACTTTAAAGAGTTGAGCTGATTAGCGAACCCCAATAATATCCCTGAACCAATTTGATGTCAGCTTATTTTCTTTCACGACGTAGGCTAAAAAGCCATATGTTCTTAGTGCAATCACACCCGCAGTTATAACCGTATACAAGAAAAAAAGAGAGTTCTACCGAAATATATATTTCAGAGGTAATTTGATTTGCACATTCGGAAGGTTGCGCATAACTGATGGGAGTTTTTAATAAATGTGCAAACGAAATAGAGAAGTATAGCAAAAAACAGGGGGCGATTCGATTTACATAAAGGTACACATAAGAATCAATTTTATAATTGCAAAAAGGTTGAACTTATGATTTCGGTCTCGAAGACTAAATCAGTGATCATGTTCAAATATAAGAGACAGTTATATGCAACATAAGGTCGTATGCTAATTTGTACCCGTCATTAGCGGCAATGCGTCCGGCTATTCACCTGCTCTGTGACTGCATAAAGCAATCAATTTAATTGAACATGCTGGTATTAAAATATGTATATGCAATCTAATATAGTTTCAAAACAGACAAATACCCGTTTCTTCAGAAGGCAAGCCTAACTGCATTTCAACATTCCATCTTACTTAATAATTTGATGTTTTTGGACATCCGGTTCGGCGTACAAATGGACGCAGATTATACTATAACCAGGTGAGCTAAGTAGCAAAGCAAAATAACATCTCTGACCCAATAAGCCATCATTTACTTTTTCGTTATGACTGAAGGCACGAGTTCTATCATTGAAAGAGGGCTAAAAGACCATATATTGTTTAATACAATCACGCCTGCTGTTATTACTGTAATTAGGAACAAAATTTCTTCCAACATGTTTCTCCCCACGTAACGTGATAAGTATATGGAGGAAGAGACCACCTACAGTGAAGGAAATTTGATAAGGTATGCAAAGAAAATAGAAAAATGTTACAAGAACAGAGGGCAATGAGCTCAAAAGTATTTCATGAAGACACACATTAAAAGCATCTGCATAGTAACATGTCTGAAATTAAAATTTCATTTTTCGAGACCATATCAGCATTTAAATTGCATAAAACGGGTAATATTCAAACATTTAAGAAATAAATAATTCCGTTCCGGCCTTGAATTGTTCAAGGCATAATAATAACGTAAACTGCAAACAACGCTTAGCAACACACCATCACTCCATGTGCCTAAGGTCTGGCTCCATCCTTGAACGCACTTTGATGGCAATATTTAAGGTGTCATAAAAAAGCTGTGTCTGCCGTTTGCCTCTCGCTTTGTCTATGGAACCATCACAAATAGTGGTAAAAATCCTCCTCTGTATACTTTCCTTCTGCTTCCAATGCCAAAAAATGGATGCCTTAGTCATTAGGTCGAGCGTTTTTGCTGAAACTCCTTATACTATTTTGATAAACTAACCTTCAAAGCCTTTGTGTAACTTCAGATTTAAATATAGATTCTGCCGATTACGTGCTTATTTTCTGTGCTTTCACGTTTTTCCACTTACTGAGCCAGCATTTGCGGTCGGTCATCAATTTTGCGGCTTTTAGCGCGTCCCCCAGTGAAACCTTGCAACGCCATAAACTCCCTAAGCGGTAAGTCACCTGCTTTGCAAGTGCTCTGTAAGGTAATTGAATTAGTGGAGCTTTCTATGTCGAATAAACATGTATATGCAATATATTATGCTATGTAAACATACACACCCCTGCTTCTTCAGGAGGCAAGCCTAAATGCATTAATATACCCCGCCTAAACTAATAATGGCTTTGGACATCTGGTGCGGTAAAAATGCACACAAAATATACTATGAGATTTTGATGTAATTGGCAACGCGCAAAGATATCCTTGAACTAATTTGATGTCATCGAATTTTCCATTACGACCCACTGTTATAGGTTTATCCTCAAACGTGGGCCAAAAAACATATTTTTTATGCAATCACACCAACTGCCATAAATTTATACAGGAAAAAGATAGCTTTAGCAAAATATATCTTTTCCATGTAATTTGATTAGTAAATACACAAATTTCGCACCTGAAGTGAACGGAGTTTTTTTAAACATGCGAACGAAATAGAAATGTTTTTTTTTTCAGAAAAGGAGGGCAGTCCGTAGAGAAGGATTTCAATATAGGTGCATATAAAAGCATGTACATAAGAACAAAATTTCAGAAGTTATGATTTTTTGGGGACTAAGTCGGTGTTTGAACGGTATAAAAACAAGTCATGTTTAAAAGGCTTTATTGTGCAACCTATGGTCATATGTTACATTTTGCGAGCCATTCGTACCAATGAGTCCAACAAGTCACCTGCTCTGCAAGTGCTCTGTAAAGTAATGGAATCAGTGGAGTTTTCTGTGTCGGATAAATATGTATATGAAATTCTTTGTATGCTTTCTAAAAGTATACACCACCCTTTTTCCAAGAGGTAAGCTTAACTGCATTTATTTATTCCGCTTCAGCTAATAATTTGACCGTATTAGACATTTGGTGTGGCTCACACACAGAATGTTCAATAACCAGTTGAACTAATAAGCAAAGCGAAAATATATATCTGACCAAATTCACCATGACCTTCTTTTCGTTAAGACAGAAGGCACGCGGTTTATCATCAGCGTACGCTAAAATAATATGTACGGTTTAGCGTTATCGCTCCCGCTGTTACAACTGTACATATAAAAAAGGTAAACTTAGCAACATTTATCTTCTCCACGTAATATGGTCGGTAAATAGAGAGAAGGCGCACGTAAAAAGAAGACTTTTTATTCAATATGCAAAGAAAACGCGAAAAGTTCATTAACAGCAGAGGGCAGTCCAACAAGAAGGATAAGCAGTATGGCAAGTGCTGCAAGAAATAGTCTGCAATTTAAAAAAGACCAGTGAGCAATCAAAAAACAATAATTAGAAGGGTTGCAATGCTGTTTATCATGCAATCCAATTTCAATTATTTTCAGTCGCGCTGGGACGCTGACTCAGTGAGGAGCTTCCTTTTGACCGCTGCAAAAATAAGATTCTGTAAAAACGGCTACTTAAATAGTATGATCTTTTACCATTTATTTTGGTAACCATTATAAATCAAAACATATTTTATGGATTACATTGATGCAGAAATCCTCGTATGTACATACTTTGTAGGAAATTATGCCTTCTTTAAATTTCATGATTAAACAAGGGTTAACTTCGGCATTAAAAAATTCCAAATGTTGAAATGTATTACGATTGTGCAGCGTTCATTCATAATGCATCACATACATCAATGCGTTAATGTTCCCCTGATTGATACGGCATGATGCTTGTCTTTTGTAAAATTAGAAGTCAGTTTATGGCAAGCAAATGTTTTCACCAACGCTTTATCAGACCAAAAGTTTGCAAGGGAAATTAACGCTGAACATAACAATTAAAGTTGGAATACGTAGAAAAAAATGACTATCTAACACGGACGCTGATTGGCTAAAACGAACCGCTGCTCTTTGACTTCGGTTGCTTTGAAGTTCCAGAATTCCGGCGTTAAAAGTCTCCAGGTAGCTTTCCACATGTCTTCTTAGTGCAGCCATAGAAACGGCTACATGGTTTCTTCGTAAGCTTTTCCAGTACTGTCTTGGATATTCACCTCGTTCTAAACGTTCTGATAGGAATTTGGCTGTTACGTTTGCCTCAGCAAACCTGGTGACAAACTTTAGGAATCTATTGAGTTCCTTTAACATCGCGTCGTCTTTGAATTGTCTAACTTCCGCAAATATTCCCATGATTAATATAAGAAGTTATTTTATGGCAAACAATTTTTTTAAAAGCTCTTCATCAGACCAAACAATTGCAAGGGAAATTCACGTTGTGCATAAGAATTTAAGATTGAATAAGTAGAAAAATCAACAACAATCTAATACGAGCGCTGATTTGCCAACGCGGACTATGTCAGTTTACGCATGCAGGCCATGTCAGCGTGTTGGTTGAGGGATTGTCGCTAGTTTTGAGGGGCGAAATCCTTTCACCACCTAGTGTCGGTTAAAGTCATGGAAGTGACAAAGCTTGTGTCAGCATCTGCTGAAAACACAGCACTGGATTTGCTAGCCTTATAGCTACTGCTTCGGCTGTTGCAAACATCCGTTGGCGTAGGCCTTTAAAAAATAAGATGGTGCCCTGTAGACCACCTGCAAAGCTTTGCTGGTATCGGCTCGATGGTTCGTATCGACAAGATGGGCAAGAATAGCACTCGAGATCGATCTAGTTTCACCTTTGATTAGCCAGGTCGGATGTGCACACGTACCCTCTTTACAAGAGGCCTCGTTGTACGGCCGATGAATCCCGCTCCACAGGAACAAGTAAAAGATTAAATGCACATTGATGTATCCTCCAAAGAGAGTCAGTCTTTACCTTTCAATCGTAGAAAGGGATTGTTCACGAAGAGCACGTGTAAGCTCCCCGCTGGGAAAGCGTTTGTGATTGCAGTCCCCAAGCGTCGACTGACCAGCTCTTTGGTTGCATAACCTAAGAAAAGCAATCTTATGAACGCGTCTTTCTTTTCTGCAGTTAAGGTGACAGGCTTTTTGGTGCGCTTAAAGCGAGGGTACGTGAGCAATTACCGGCCTGGCTAAGTAAAGGTAAACCTAGATCGATCTCGAGTGCAATTCCCGCACATCTTGTCGATACGAACCTTCGAGTCCATAATAACAAAGCCTTTCAGGTGGTCTACAGGGCACAATCTTAGTTTTTAAAGGCCTAGGCCAACGAATGTTTGCAACAGCCGAAGCAGTAGCTATAAGGCTAGCAAATTCAGTGCTGTGTTTTCAGCAGATGCTGACACAAGCTCTGTTACTTCCATTACCCAAAAACCGACACCAGGTGGCGATAGGATTTCGCCCCTACCAACAAGCGACAATCCCTCCACCAACAGGCTGACATGGCCTGCATGCGCAAACTGACATAGTCCGCGTTGGCAAACCAGCACCCGTATTAGATAACTGTTGGTATTTCTACCTATTCAAACTTTAATTCTTATGTACAACGTTAATTTCTCTTGCAGTTTTTTGGTCTGATGAGCTGCTGAAAAAAGTGTTTGCCATAAACTAACTTCTTATATTAACAATGGGAATATTGTGATTTTTTTGAAATCTGTGCAAGCACGCTTTCACACAGTGTACAGACAAGTACTGTTCCTTATAGTGAATGAACACATTAAACAGTTTGTTAAACGTGAACTCAGTTCTAGCAGTCGGTAGGTTTCAAAATAATTCGGCAATGTATAAACTTTTTTTTAAAACCGAAGTTATTTCTTCACTTTAAAATACCATTTAATGAAGGCGTAACTTCCTATCAACTAAGCACAAGCAAGGTTTTTATTGTGCATGATATCCATACAATATATATGAATCTATGAAGGCATTCTATTTAAGTGGACATTTTTTACATTTTACATAATAATTACTTTAGCCTTGTAGTCATTCTGATAGATTCTAGATGATGGTTTAGGAAATCCTGCTTGGCAGGTCAACTTGCTGTCCCGCATTGGTGGATTACATGTGAGGAGAATAGTTGTTCGGGTAATTTCGATCAGAGAGTGATTTAAATCACGGTGTGAAGCGCGAAATGCGTAGCTCAAGTGAGTAGAGCATTGTCTTGGCTAAAAGGCCACTTTCCTGTACAGGTTTGAATCCCGCCGAATGCCACGAGTTTTTTCACAATTCAGTCAACAAATTTTTTTACAGAATTCACTTTTTCGCAGCGGTCAGAAAGAAGCTCATCACAGAGGCAGCATGCTAGCGTATTTGAAAATATTTGAAATTGGATTGCATGATAAAGAGTTTTGCAATCCTACTGAATGTTGTTTTGCGATTGCTTACCGGTCTTTTTCAAATTGTAAAATGTCGCTTGCAGCACTTTCAATACTGTACACATTATCTCAAATTATGAGTTCGTTCTTGGAAATTAATCAGTATTTAAGTGACATAGACGCGGACAATTTCCAAATGACTGCGCGACCGAAAGCCTTATGCTATTTTCTGCGTACTCATAGGGACAATCCTACCGGCATATCACCTGCTCTTTAAGTGCATAAAGCAATCGAATAAGTGGAGCTTTTTGTGTCAGATTAAAATATATATATAATTGTATTCACTCAGGAATGTGCGAACACCGATCGAATAGACTTCCGAACTAAACAAAGTTCGTGTGGTGGTCAGAGGTACTGTATATGAACACACCCTAGGCTAAGCTTACTACATTTATTTACCTCACCTAACCTAATAATGGCTAAATGCATCTGTTGCAGCTCAAAAATGCACACAAAATAAACTTTTAAGAGTTGAGCTTTTTGGCAAAGCGCAAAAATATCCCTCAACAAATTTGCCGTCATTTAATTTTCTGTAACGACACACTGTGCAAGTTTTATCCTCGGCCGTAGGCTAAAAAGCCATATGTTTTTAATGCAACCATTTCCATTGTTGTTGCTGTATATAGGAAGAAAGATAGTTCTAACAAAATATATCGTTCCCGCGTAATTTGGTTAGTAAAAAGGGCAAGGGCGCACCTGAACTGGAGGAAGTTTGTATTAAATCTTAAAACATAATTTAGATTTATACGATTACATAGGGCAGCTCAATTTACAAGGGTGCACCTGAAAAACATGGTCATAAACAAAAATTCCTAGAATCATTATTTTCTTCTTGGAGACTTAATCAGTGTTAAGATGGTGTAACCGTTTCAAATATAAAAGAAACATTATGTGCCATCTTACATCTACTGCTTATTTTTGGCCGGATCTGGTTAAAGCATCATATTTACGTTTTATTTAAGCAACGCGCAACCACTTTATGTGCGCAACATCTTGCTTCTACCTCGAACGCACTTAGACCAAAAGTTTAAAAGCCCCGAAGGAAAATCAAAACTTTTGGCTGCGTCTGTCATTCGCCCAACGTTTAGCATTAAATGACCGCAGTACATTTTGGTTCAAAACTCTTATCAGTTCTTTCATTGTGCTTTTGATGTCAAAAAGTGTATTCATCAGTTATCAGGTCGAGCATTTAGGTCATAAGGTTTAAAAGTAGTTGAATACCCAAAATTTCAAAACCCATGTATCTTTGTCCTGGATATATAATATGATCTTTTAGATTTAAATCTGTAATTTCCCGATCACTTGCTATGGTATGTTTATTGTGCTCACAAAGAAATTAGTTCCTGTTTTTTTTCTCTGAAATCTCTATATTTATTACTCGGCGATATGAAAAATTTGTTAAATATGGTATTCGTTCATACATATGTGCCGTTGCTTACAACCAGCAATCAAGCTCATCAACAATTTATTAATGCAGCCATCTAGTGATTTTAGAAAAATAATTCGTAAAACGCAGTTTGAGTTTTCGGACGAAAACTTTTTCTGACAGATTATTCGCGTGGAACAAGCTCCAGCGTCCCTATAAAATCTAAAATGATTCAAGCCATCTATAAAACTGAATACAATCCAAATGCCTCAACAACATGTAATGCTTCAAATAGTCACCTTATATAAGAATTTTGCGAATTATTATTTGAGCATTTCTATGTCACTGATAGCTCGATTTTACCTGTTTTTATCTCACCAACAGAGATATTATAAGTGGGGAAGAAAATAATGACGTGTAGTGCAATAGGTTTCCTTAAAGAAATGAGAAATCAGGGTAAACATTATACATCGATGTGTTTTGAATGACTTTGGGGTCTTAAGTACTTATTAAAAGTAAAATTAAGTCCGATTGGACGAGAATAATCAGTGAGATTCGGAAGCTTGGACTCTGCAACGTCGCTCTGATTCGCAACATAAAATATTTACTTCACAGTTCAGTTATAGTAAAACCGTACACGTTTTCCACTGATTTCTATATCGCAAGATTCTGTTTGACGACATAAGATTAGTATGCTTGCAATGTGTATCAGTATTGAAAACAGAAAAAAACAGTTGAATTCATTAAAATCAACAAATTTTGAGGCAGCTCAACAGCTGCTTCTTGTCGCTGCATAAAAATGTTAACAAAGGCATACAGGAGTGGTGAATCTCACAGAATTACAATACACGCATAAAATTTCTGCAGAATTTCATCAATAACAAGGAATATCCAGCGGAATTCTGCAAGGTCCTCAATCGAAGAAAATTGTGTCCAACCATTAAAAATCTGGACCACCTTGCATAATCAGGAATTGAAGACTTGGTGGCACAATTCTGTACCAACAAACGTCACTTGGATCAAGCAAAGCATGATTTGGATAAGATAAGTTTCTATTGTTGGTTAATGTTCATGAAACATGCATTTATTGTAAAAAAAAAGACAAAAAGAGACGAACGGCCTTGAATTAAGGAAGACATTATGCAAGACATTTATTGGGGACAAATTTCCTCCGAACATAGATGAAATTATTCGAAATTTATCTGACATCACACTTACTAAGCTTCAATCAGATGCTTTATCACTTGGACTAGATTTTTGTTTTCAAACAGGAGAATAACCCCCAATAGAAATTGATGCGCAATTTGAAGACCTAAATTCACGGCTGGCAGGTCTATTACCCAGATCTACTGGTGATGTGAACTGGGTGAAGGCAAAAAGTGTCAACATTGCGCATCAGTACCGCAAAGCTCCAGTAACACAACTGACACCACTGACTACAGAACACATGGATGCTCTTTTTGCACTGAAACACAATTAGGAAATAACAATTTCAAAACCCGATAAAGGCCATGGAGTGGTCATCCTTATCCGAAATGACTACGTAGGTAGAATGGAATCTATTTTAAGCGATCAGAGGAAATTTCGTCTAGAGACGTCAGGTAAAGAGGAAACTAAGGCAATAGAAAACTCTGCCTCAAAACTGATAAAACAATTGTCAGAAGGTAATCTTATTGACTCATCATTTGCGCTGTCCCTAAAGCCCAGAGATACGCATATCCCTAGACTATACGGACTCCCAAAACTCACAAAAAGGATATACCTTTACGACCATTCTCTCTATGTTCAATTCCTCCCAACATAGATGGCTTGTAATTTGAATAAAGCCCATTCAAGAACGGTTCTCCACTTACACTATGAAGAAAACTTTTCAATTTATTGAGGACATCAAGCTTCAAAAAGTTACTGACAAATTTATGCTTTCAATAGATGTCGAATCACTTTTTACAAATGTACCGCTGGACGAGACAATAAACATTATATGTGCCCATGCGTCCGAAACACGCCTGTCACCTGCAATACTGTGCCAATTACTGTTACTCTGCACAAAAATGTTCAATTTCTATTAAATGGGCAACTTTTCATGCAAATTGACGGAGTAGCAATGGGCAGTCCGCTAGGGCCCACATTTGTGGATGTTTTCATGGGTCATCTAGAAGAAAAACCGTCTTCAAGACTAAACAAGACAATCTTATACAGAAGATATGTCGATGATATCTTCACATGTCATGAAAAGGCTAGTGACCTTCTCAAGTTTTTGAAAACTTTACATCCTAAAATTAAATTTACCCTGCAAATAGAGCAGCATAACAAACTTCGCTTCCTAGACATCCTCATGTTTAGAGAGGATGATGGTTCCATAGGGCGCTCGGTTTTCCACAAAAAGACCTGGAAAGGGCAATATCTACAGTTCATGAGCTTCGTGCCAATTCAGTGGAAGCCTAATGTGGTGCATAACCTGTTTCAACGAGCAAGGAACATTTGCTCTAGTGAGACTCTACCAGAAGAGCTTTCTCATCTTAACTCAGCCCTACTCAACTGTGGCTACCAGGCACGCTTTACTCAAAAGTACGAAAATCCCCTACGGCTAAAATTTCTGAAACAGTCAGTTCCAAAAAGCCCGTCATGATGTCCTCACCATTCAAAGGTGACGACATTTCCAACACAATCAAGTGACGATTACGCTGTATGATTGAAAGGACCTACAATGCAGCAAAATTAGTCTTTTTAAATTCTACCAAAAATATACCATTAAAATGGGCAAAGGATACTCTGCCATTGCACATCACCTCCAATTGTGTTTACGAATTCACATGTAATTGCGAATGCAAATACATTGGGCGCACGCAAAGGCAACTCGCAGCCAGGGCTGCTGAGCACTTGTCCAATTGCCTTTTGAAGCAAGAAGACAGAATACCAAGGTCCTCCATTACCAAGCATCTATTAGACAGCGGTCATTCTGTAGACGTTGTAACAGCGTTTTGAGTACTTATTCGGGCCCGAACAGATCGAATCCTGCGCTATTTAGAAGCTGCATACCTACGGTGGGAGAAACCTGACCTATGCAAGCAGCTTGATCATTTCGCCAACCTCCAACTGCCCTGGTGATTGGCCATTCAATTTAATTTCCCACATGTTTTTCGTTAACTTCCCTCATCCACTACTTTCCATATGTTGACTTAAAGTTCCCATCCTTTATCGATTAATTTATAAACTGACTCAGGTTCATATTAGAAGTCAGTTTTTTTGGCAAACAATTGTTTTCAGCAACTCTTCATCAGACCAAACATTTGCAAGGGAAATTGACGCTATAAATAACAATAAAAGTTTGAATAGGTAGAAAAATCAATAACTATCTAACACGGGCGCTAATGGGCCAACGCGGACTATGTCAGTTTGCACATGTAGCCCATGTCAGCGTGTTGGTTGAGGGATTGTGGGTTGTTGGTAGGAGCGAAATTTTATCGCCACCTGGTGTCGGTTTAGGCCATGTAAGTGACAGAGCTTGTGTCAGAGTCTTCTGACAACACAGCACTGGATTTGCTAGCCTTATAGATACTGCTTCGGCTGTCGCAAGCATCCGTTGACGTAGGCCTTTGGAAAAATTAGATGGTGTCCTGTAGACCACCTGAAAGGCTTCGTTACTATTGACTTGATGGTTCGTATCGACTAGATGTGCGAGAATAGCACTCGAGATCGATCTAGCTTCACCTTTACTTAGCCAGGTCGGTATTTGCTCACGTATCCTCTTTTCGAGACGCCTCGTTGTACGGCCGATGTATCCCGCTCCACAGGAGCAAGTGAAAGAGTAAATGCACATTGATGTGGCCTTCAAAGGGAGTCTGTCTTTACCTCCCAATCGTAGGAGGGGAGAGTTCGTGAAGAGCAGCCGTAAGTTCGCCGGTGGGAAAGCGATTGTGATTGCAGTCCTCAAGTGTTGTCTGACCAGCCCGCTGGTTGCATCGCCTAAGATAGGCAGTCTTATGAACACGTCTTTCTTTTCTGCAGTTAAGGTGACAGCCTTTTTGTGCGTTCACCAATATTTCTGCGGATGAACCTTTCCGGGTATCCATTTTCAATTAGTGTATGCTGCAGCTGTTGGAGTTCTGCTTAGACAGTTTCAGGAGAATAGATCTGTTGTATTCTACCTGTTAATCCTTTGACCAGATTTCGTTTTCTGTTGAGGGGGACAAAACTGTGGAAATGAGTGTATTGTCCTGTCCGGGTTTTCTTTCGGAAAACCCTGCGTAGGATAGATCCATCCTCTTGTCTTTGCAGAAGGACGTCAAGGAACGCAATTTCATTCATTCATTCATTCAAACTTTTTGTTGTTATGTACAGCGTTAATTTCCCTTGCAAAAGTTTGGTCTGATGAAGATTTGCTGAAAACAATTGTTTGCCAAAAAACTGACTTCTTATATTAACCATGGGAATATTTGCGGAACTTATTACTCAGGTTCCTTGCTGTTACCAGTAATTCTGTGAGATTCACCACTCCTGTATGTGTATTTGCTAACATTATTATGCAAAGACAAGAAGAAGCTGATGAGCTGCCTCGAAATTTGTTGACATCAAGGAATTCTGCTGTTTTTACCTGTTTTCAATTTGAACCGAGGAAAAACACCTTCAAATGTATCAGTATTAACTTAGCATAGAGTGGCTATCAGCAAATACTTGTTCTGTGTTTTTTTAGCTTATGCCATTTAACCGTAATCACACCCATCACGCATGTGTCGTGCAAATGTTATGATTTTACAATGCCTTATTAATCAGATGCCGTAGTAAGCAAAACGAAGAAGGATTAAAAATCTGCAGTCAATAAATACGATAGCTTCCCAACACATTCATCACACAAACGGAAAAAGAAGAAAGTACATGAAATCCAGACGGTTGTAACCCCCAAAAGTTCAGAATATGTTCTTTATTAGTCAGATCTGGTGATAATAATGTGACGCAAAATGCAAGAAATTCCACTCTATCAATGTGCAACTCCTCCCTGGTTTGTTTGCTGTCGATCAAGATGCAGTGCTTGAAACGAACCGCATGTGTGGAAACGTGCTAGACAGTCTGGCAAATTTCAAACAACTACGCTTAAAAACCTTGCCAATACAAGTAAAAATGCGAGTAACTGAAGTAACTGAAAAGAAACCGACTCAATCGCTGGGACAAAATTTTCATTCACCTGACGTTTTGAGATCCGCAGTTGATTCGTCATCATAGACATCAGTAGAGAGTAGTAGCAGATGCGTGCACAGAATTTTGCAGTATTTTTACGGCAGAGTCATTACTGCAAACATAAAAAACTATAAACGGTAATTGCCTTCTTGCGTTTTGGATGTTTTTTTGACCGGCATGCGGGCTCTGACCTGCTGAACTTTCATCACGCAAGGTGGACTCAGGCGTGATGCTTGCTTATACTTCACGCGTCCTCAATCCATTAACAAGTGTAACAATTTGCTCAATCAATTTTCGGTGCTGAGAATCAATTTGGCCAAAGCAAATCGCCGCGTGGGGAACGGACAGGCCACCGCGTCATCTTACGCCAACGCCGGAGGGCCAGACGGCCGAGCAATCATCACGCCCGAGTCCACCACCCGTGATGAAACTTCAGCCGGTCAGAGACCGCATGCCAGTCAAAAAACATCCAAAACGCAAGAAGGCAATTACCGTTAATAGTTTTTGTATGTTTGCAAAATTCTGTGCATGCATCTGCTTCTGCTTTCTGATTATGTCTCTCATGACTAATCCGCGACGGATCTCGAGAATTCAGACGAATAAAAGTATTGTCTCAGCGGTCGAGTCATCTTCTTCTCGTACTTAACAGTATTAACTTAGCATACATATAAAACATGGACAGTTCTGTGGTCGTCCCCGAATGCTTTCGACCCAAAAGCCGAGCAAACACATATAATAATCGTTAAGTATTCGATAAATTACCTTTGCTACTTTAACCATATAATGCTCGCCAACGACGTTCTATGATATCGGGCTGTTATGTTTACCTGTTAGTGTGCTAGCATGAAGTATAAAACCGCCTTCAGTTTCCCACACTGCATACTGCAATTTACTACCCAAATTATCCGGAGATAAAAAGAATCCACCTCCCCTTTCTCGTTATTTTTACTCCTGTACAAACTTGTTTTAATATTGCCAAGGCCGAATTAACCTATATGCAGGCTTATCTTGGTCACTTGCGAGAATTTTTGGAGGGATCAGAAGTGAAACATGTCCTTGATGCAACCTAGCCATATGATATGAATAGCAGGAAACTAATTCTTGCATATTTTGTAGTCAGTTATTACCACCTATAGGAGCCTAAACGCTGCGTACATGAGAAACAAACACAAATTATTTTCCGCTTAACTGCTTTGTCGATGAGGGATGCAGGCAAGTGAATATCCGAAACAAATTAGTGTTCAGACGAAGATGACAACATATTTACATTGCCGACAAGATAAGAAGACGTAAATGGCTCATGTGCTCAATCCAGGTAGTACACCAAATAAGCATCAAATTCGTGACCTGTTTATTAAACGCCCAACAACCTTACAATTTTAAACACGCGTATACGACAGGATTAATTTACATCAATTAATTTTGTGGCAGCTTCTCAACAGTTTGATATTTCATAGAATGAATGGCATAACAGCAAGGATCATAGTTCAGTTTAAATGATGATCAGGTAAAGGGTACTGTATTAAGTCGAAAGATGCGGTCTGATGCTTCCATGCTGAGTGCAGCGTCCGCTGACTAGGTTAAAAAAGCAAAATATCCGACCAGATCGTCGACAGTCCACTGCGGGTCGAACCAAGGGAGAGCGTTTACGCCGCGAGGTTCTGCTGATGCGATGGCTGATGAGATTTTAACCGTATGCAGATAGCCAAATATGTAATACTGCGGAGACCCTTGCATGGGATTCATGCAGCCACCTCTACTGAATAGGAAATTCCTACCAATAAAGTCTGGGTGCGGAGAGCAAAGCTACCAGCACGGAAGTAGGAATGTGTACGAATATGCGCTATAATTTAATGTGCAAAAATAGCTGCCAAATACGATCATAACACTCTATACTCATCCGCTGATATAGCCTAAGTGCCTTTCAATAAACCAATTGGCAGTGGCTTTGTTACTCTGAAGAAAAAACTGTTTTACTCCGACAACCTAGGCTTTTTTTCCAGAAATGCTTATAAATGTTGCCTTTCTGTTAATATCGACGAGAATTTTACAAGCATAATCATCACAACTACTTTCAAAATTACAGCCTAGCAGAAGAAGAACTCAGATAAAAGCATACTCTTAAGTTCAAATGTGCTCACGTTCCCAGCTGTGAGGACATCGAGCTTGATATTTGTGACTATCACAGAAACGGGAACGAAACCGTGGCTCCGTGGTATATGTGTACGTATGTTCGACCATCGATTTCGATGCAGAGCACCAAGCGCACCAGCAGGTTGCCACAGAAGGTCGCAGTCTCCGGGGAGTAGCTTAAACATGATGGCGGACGTAGTTAGCGCCAACGGAACTCTTCACATTCGCCTAAGGTCAGAAGACTAATCGATGCCCGGCGTAGGCTTTTTTCTCCGATGCAAGCCGAAACACCGCCTTTTGCGCTTATACTATTGTACTATGTACCCTTACCCTTAGTTACTTTTAAGATAGCACCAAGGAGACTGAGAATGATACGGTTACTACTGTTTCTACTTCTACTGACTATAAATGTAGTCGAGTCTTAGAAGTGCCGGTACTATTTTTGACGCTGACAGTTGTCCGAAGTTACGCCGATTTGAAATTAAGGCTCAGCAAGAAGTGAAAATCTGGGTTTAAGTGCTTTCGAGTAAAAGGCGTGTTCAAGTGCCTCAGAACATCAGGGTTTGCCCTGTATACCGCCCCCTCAAATCTATCTATCCTGGCTGTGTCCGTTTCAACTAGGAGTTTGACTACGATAACTAAGGTAATGCTGCTATAAGTGCTTGCTTATGATTAAGTGCTAATTCTAGTAACTATAGTTACTAAGACCAGAGATGGGTATATTATGGTCTGGCCTGTAGGCGCCTGTTGGAGCTGAAATCTAGTATGCACTTCCGATCTGTATGGGGTAAAATAGATTAACAGTCTAAGGGTTTAGAATGAGTGTTATGAACAAGCAGCACAAACTTCTATCAAAACTTTATGATTTGCCTTGTGACTTTTGCCGTGTATAGGCTGTCTTCAGCCTCGCCAGCGCCTTGTTTCTGATATATTAAGCAAAATCGCAGGTTTTCGTCTTCTTTTAATGTTATTTAGTAGCAATTTAGTGAAGTACTAAAAGTACTGCGTTATATCTGCCGACTTTATAAGTCAGAGTGGATGCTGATTCGAGTCAGCGTTGAGTATCATGTCAACTTGGATTTCTGCTATTCCGAGTATTATGCTTTTTCGTCTCCAGAGCACGTCATGTTTGGCCTTGCCTCCCGTAACCTCGCAGTTCTAATCAATTGTCCTCGGTGATACTTAGTACAGATTCAAATCTCAATATCGATTAACTTGGACTGAAATCAGCTCATAAGCCGCAGGGAAGCCCTCCCTTCGTTCAAGAATAAACAGGTTGTAAGTTAGAAAAGTTATTCTTGAAAGGTGAATAATTCTACTGTGTTCATTGTTTACGACTTTTCCTTTGACTGTCATCACAGATAGCGCGAATGGTGAAAATATGTTGATAATTTAGGCATGTCTAATAATATCAATAATGTTTTCGCGCTCCCGTTAATAACCGGCGATTAAGTGCCAACGTACAATATCATAGTATAATGGACGGTCTCATATTTATTCACTATTCATCCTTAAAGGTGTCACTGACAACAAGGTATTGAGTCGGATTTGGGTTATTGCCTTGAGGTGGAGCAACGCGTCAAACAACTGTAAAAATTCTTTAATGCAGAGGACTTGAGATGAGTTTTGTTTACTTAGATGCTAAATATACAGTTGGCAACGGAAATCATAGAACGGATATAACTCAAACATCCTCACATTTATACAAAACCTACCAATTAACAATATAACATTTTAAGCAAAAATTAAATTGCAAGGGCATATTGGAGATTATATTAAGATGGCTAAGATTTGTTAGTTGCATAGAAAAAGCGGAGCATCAGAAATTAAAAATAAATCTAAATTTATAATAGCTGGTTAATATACCGAAGAATGGCATATTTTTTATCATTTTTATGCCCAGCCAAAGGAACTAATGATGGAAGTATGTTCACTTATTGACGTTACTGACAAAAAGTTTGCATTCAATTTATTTAATCCAGCTATATTAAGTTCGCTTGAAGTTGCGTTTTGTTCAGTGATAAATATTTCATCATCATGAATCCTAGGTTTCTGCTTAAATTACTGATGCCCAGTCCGTTCGATTTTAACTAATATTTTAGCAGAAGAAAAAAAGATATATAAACAAACGGCTTATTCTTTGCTTCAACGGTGAAAATAACCGTTTTGTGTTGGGCCGTTTCAATATCCACATAGCGATGTACAATTTGAGTTTATTAAACCTCCCATTGTCCCTTGGCTTAAATAATAATATCATAGCATAAATCGTAAAGTTACGACCCCAACATTTCCGAAAATAAATCGCAAACACTAATTCTCTTTCACAGTATATACGCGAATAAAAAAATTTTCATGCAGACGTTATTTGGTTTGCCAAATCTTTTTTTTTCTTGTTGGTCAATATACTTTTGTTAAAATATGCTAGTGTTAACTACTAGTTGACATATGAAAATATTAGAAATAATGAAATTACAAACTCCTTGAAAGCTTATCCTGCATAAAAAAGTCAAAATTTGAAATTCAGTACGCTTAGGCTGCCTGTATATGATTACAAATAAGTAAGACAACTATGTTAACATCAGACCTGTCTCGCAAGACTCTCTTCTTTTGATTAATAGCCACGGCAGCAGAATGAACCTAAAATTTGGCTATGCGTTACTAATTTTGTTCAGTTAAGTAACTTGGGGAACAAAACTACGGATAAATTGCGATAATACATATGCAGCATTAATCTTCTCCCATATTTTTAAGGAAAAGATTAGGATGTTGCGTTCTACTATTGGCCGTTAGGTATGATTCATTGTTATAGCTTTCTACCAACGCCTCTGAGAGAAATCAATACGTTGGACTGATGAACCCTGACAAATTGCCCTATTTATCATTCTCCCTGTCAGAGAGCGCGAAGAACAACATTGCAGGTTTTACAAACGTCGGAAGATGTTTAATTGTGTGCTAGGAGCTTTTTTACGCCCACATTTCGAATTGTATACCAAACTTCTCTAGATGCAAGCTTATAAAGAACCATTTAATCTAACATTTTGGAATGCGGATGAAACCGATAATACATCAATAAAAGGAAAACTGTCTTTTCAAGGCATTATATATCTTGGAAAGGAACGGCCAATCAGTAATTTTCGTGTAAATTCGCATAGCCTTTCCACTAACGATTAACAAGTTTTTTATTCGCAGCAAATCAGGGTTTTGAAGCCATCAATTCCTGCCTATATTCACGCAAAATAAGTCGCATTTAAAGCCATTTGAAGCGCGTTGCAAGTGCTATAAAGACATATTTGAACCAGACAGTTATGTAATACTGAGACGTTAGGTCGATTTTAAGCGGTATTTTGATTTATATATATAGCAAATAGGCCAACACCAATCAATTATAGGACACACTTGTCAGTCCCTTGTGTCTTTGGAGCTCTCTCTCGAGCCACGCAGCAAGAAGGCTAATGATATAGGCAGGAGGACATTACGGAAAAAGACAAGGTATACTAAGATGGCCATTTCTGGTTTATTAGCTGTCGTCAGCCAAACATACGCAAACTGAAGTGGTGCCCCGGTCATTGCTGCTCCACCCGAGGTTCGGTCCCACAACGTTGTTAGCTTGAATTCCAACACTGTACCTACTGTCCCACGGGTTCATTGTCCATGTTTAGGCAGGAGAATATGGAAATTACCACGTTATTTCAGGTTAGACTTTGAGTTACTGCTGGGAAACTCGTACAGGCTACGCCTCACAAGGTAACGTGAGGTCATTTCTACTCGTGCAACGGGTTCCGTACTGTAACACGCAACGCCTATTTTCATGCTCTTAGTTTAAGATTATGAGCATTATACGCTATCTTTTTTCAGCGCGGACGACCTTTGCAGCACAGATGGAAAACAGCAAATTCATCTGTAGAATGATGCTTCTTTCATTTCTGAATTCCGTCTTCAGGTACGTAGTGTTATAGGGCTATTTCAGAGCAGCGGAGCATTCCATTTACATTACTCCAATTGGTCTCTCTTGGCAAACCGCAAATGGTAATAGCACGACGACCTCTCCTCCCTCCGGAAAACAGCCACATATACCCCGCGTTTTTGACACACGCACGCGACTCAACTCAACCACAGCCTATCATGCACACCTTGGCTCCATTTCCCGGACCCCCACGTCCTCAGCCCACTGACTCCGTCATGCAGATGACGCGGTAGCGAAGAGCCGACTAACCATTTCCTCCCCCCAACCCCGCAAA
The DNA here is from genome assembly GCA_036362985.1 of Ligula intestinalis. NCBI lineage: Eukaryota > Metazoa > Platyhelminthes > Cestoda > Diphyllobothriidea > Diphyllobothriidae > Ligula > Ligula intestinalis. The sequence continues at coordinate 62,975,568 of JAYGXS010000004.1, read as the reverse complement.
TTGTATTAACCCCTGTACACATCTGACTACTTTATTCTTAAGGCCAATGTAAAGGCCTGAGGTGGAATGACCAAAAACAATAGTTTTCTAAATGTAATGTTCAGTCGTAGAATTGGCATTTTTGCAGACCTATTTTTCTCTTGTTCATCGGTAGGCATCATTTGCAATTACGCTTCCCGGAAACGACTGTTCAAACAGACAAATGTTTAGGTCATAAACAACATTCAGGAATGCAATTTAGGTAAACAAACGTTTTCCATTATTCATCATCAGGTAAGTACTATATCATAAGGGAGGGAAGATATAGTAAAATGTTAAGCAACCAATCAGTAGTAATTAGGGGCTGAAAGGGGAGATTTGTTATGGGATCAAAGGGCCAGACTCCAGAGTTGGGGGGATAAAGTGTCCGACAATTAGTTCATGTCACACCGCCGTCAATGTCTACCTTCGTGTGAGGAGGCATCAGACGCAAGGTGTCACGGTTTCGCGACGGCGTGGATGACCTGTGATGCAAGATGTCGCTGGTTCGTCACCGTTTCGTCAAATTTTGATATTGATTTCGGCAAATTTACTTCTTTATAACTAACTTTGTAAAAATATTTTAAATTAATAAGGACGAGCAAACTCTCTCCTTCTTATGAGCATTCTGCATTATGCCTGATATCGGTGATCGTGATATTAAGGCTAGAGCAGGGGTCTGCAACCTTTTTTAACTCAGAGAGCCAAGAAAGCAAATATTTGGAAATACATTACAGTGAGGGCCATGCAGTATATTTTAAGATGAAATTCAATTAAATGTGCGTATAATAGGCCTCTGAATTTATTCATTGAAATACTTTTCGTATACAACTGACTGTTAAATTGGCTTCTGGTGTTGCACGGATTCGCTGATGATTTTATAGTCTGGTTGGTAGTTGGTGATAAAAAGCTTGATGCAAGCGTTGAGGCTTTCATCCGTTAGACGTGATCTTAGGGTAGACTTGATCTATCTAAGATATGGGAATGACTGCTCACATGCATATGTAGATGCAAACAGGGTCAAAACTGCAGTACTCACACGCTGCAGTGTGTGGTATGTGACCGGAAGCGTGTTCCAAGTTTTTATTAACAGCTGGTCTTCGGGTTGAAGTTTTTTTTAATTTCTGTCCACATGTGCTTGCTTGCTTACTCCCATTTATGTCGTGCGATTCTTTTCAAATCTTCGTCGAGTGATTGCAACTTATTCACCCACATGTGTGAGGCCTTAAGGTCAGCCAATTTTTCTTCGAAAGCTCTAACGGAGAGGCCAGGAACACTCATTTGGATAGGTGATAAACTTATAATGACGGCTGTGCTCTCGCAATTCTCCAAAGCGTGCTTTGAATGAATGAAAGAGACTGGATGCGAAGCCAACTAGCTGCTGGAGATCACAATTTTGAGTGGACTCACTTTCTATGCATGCATCTTGATATTGTCTCAGTTTTTCACAATGAAGTAAACAATCTGTTTCAAGATCCATGATAAAGAGTTTAAGTTTGCTTTCTGGTGACTTCTTTCCTTTAACTTTGAACCTGATGCTTGTAGTGATCCGAGTACAACCCACTAGGTAGACCCCTAAAGGGTAACCAAAATCATAAAATCGGAAGTTTCTGAGAGAGCCATACGCAATCATTAAAAGAGCCGTATATGGCTCGTGAGCCATAGGTTGTCGACCCCTGGGCTAGAGCATAGAAAATTCATTGCAATAAATTTAAGAGTAAGATGTTAAACTCCTGCTTCATTTCGTTAAAATTTAAAGTTATTTTGAGAAGCAGGGGACAGGTAATAGTACAATTCACCTCTGAAGGCAATGTTTACGCCTCCATAGTTTGAAATAAAGGACGAACAAGCAAACAAACAAACAATTTGAATCAACATAATCAATTTTGAATTATGTGCTCATAAACCTTGTATAGATAAAGTTCTTCAATCCCTTTTGCCTCGCTGCAAGGTAGCACATTTTGTTTTCACTTAGTTTTGGTAGTGTTTTCACCTCTCTGAGGATCGTTTTACATTTTAGCAATGATGGTGGAGCATATGCTACCGCAGACATGCTGGAACTCATGCCGAACCAAACAGTATTACATTTTAGCCATTCAATTAGAGCGAAGTAGTCGTCAGTATATTCGAGAATTCGTTTAAAAAGAACTTGGCCGTTCTATGATGTTTTATGCAAAAAGTAGCATATGTAGTCCCACCCATATACCCCTAGTCCCAGCATTTGTCCTGCAACCATGGTGTTTATAGAGGTTTGGGGATTGGGCAATAGGATACGCAGAGAAGAAATTTTTTAGAAGTTAGTGTAAAGTGAAGAAAATTTAGTCAAAAATGCTTCCTGCGGCTGCTGGGAGCAGGTTTTTCCACGTGTAAATTGAAGGAGTGTGCAGCGCTACTCGCCGCGGACTATACTGATCGAAATCCAGAACGGTAAGTTGGACCACAGGTAAGTTGAAGTAGATGACCTTCCTACCACCATTTCAATTTTTCCGGAAAATTCAATATAACTGAAAGTTACTAATCGGGTTTTATCCGCAATAAGTTAAATGATAATACAGACTAGGAAAATCTACAGATATAAATCAGCAACACAATTAAATAAAAATGAACTTAGCATTCATTCAATTATATTCTACTGCGTGTCTTTTTTCCCCGCCAATAAAACCCGATAACCACCGTTTTTATAGGAAAACAAAGGGGTTGTAGGGATTAATGAATGGGGTTACATAAGCTACTGTTGCCATATTTTCAAATGGTAGTTTCGACTGGAAGAAAATAAGAGGCATGGGTCTCAGAATATAGTATTTAAATGGCAGATCTTTATATCCGCATAGTCCTCTAAGGAAAATGAAATGCTGACAGACCACTCTGGAAAATTAGTGGCATGCCTAAGGTGCTAGCCAAATGGCTGAGCAAAAGAGCTAATTTCAAAACTGAGCTTCGATAAATAAAGCTAACGCAAGAATGCAGAATCAAAAATTGGGAAGGACACTTGAAACTAAAAGCAAGGTATTTAATATGGAAGAATAATAAGTAATACAGGAAGGGGTTGTCATGAACACATTGTGGGTACTACAGAGGAGATATTTTTACGTTTATTATTCTGACCAAACTGTGTTCGAAAGGTAGGAGACAATTCATTTGGATGAACAGCATTTAAATGCTTTCATCGCGAGGGGTCAATTTCGCCTCATATCCAAAAGTAATTTGTTATCCTGAAGTAGGTATACAGTTACATAACAAACTTCATGGGCGGTTCTGAAATCGAAAAAAACAATGGTAGTATAGTTTCTAAGACAGCTGTTTTGAATAAAAACTCATTAATGTTCGTGGTTATATATTCTTTCCACCATTTTTCATGCTGCTTGCGCAATTATTATGGGAACCGAGTGCATATTCTTTTGTTTGAATGTTTTCTGCATTCACTCACTGCGAATGACCATTTACCACACATATGGCACAAAACAAATACTGCTTGCAATTACAGTAGTCTCTATTCGGATTAGGCATTCCAGAAGTAGAGTTTCGATGAGCCTTTACGTAATACAAGACTGCATTGTAGGTTCTGTGCCGTTTGTTTTGGTCGTCATAAATTAGATTATGTGCTATGGTACGTAATTATGCAGGGCTTCTATGATGGACCAGATGGAGCTTTAAGTTAATATTTTCTCAAAAGCATTCAAATGGACGGTCTCATGTCTATCAGATACCTTGCGTTGTAAAAATAAGGAAACGTTCTTCTAGCCTTCTGTATCCTTTTATGCATGGCGTATGGCGCAGGCAGTCCTTCTTAAGCATCGAAAATGCTTGCCGTTATGCGTTTAATGCACATTATTGTTGAGTTGGTGCAGGCATTTGATTGAAGCCTATGCAAAAAAAATTTTTATACGCACCTTGTTTTGCGACAAACCCAGCTCACTTATGAATATTTTATTATATCTTGCACTGTTTACGCAATTAAATGGTCACAAAGGTGTATTGTAATCCTGCAGCAGATGAACTTCAATAAATATTGCTTTTTCTACAATAATGCAGGTGATATTCTTAGGTTATTCGCGAAATGCTGGCTATTTCTTCGACTCGCTTTTCAAAATTTAACAAAGTTCTTTATGAAATATTTCATTTGCACGTTTATTAATTTACGTTATGTGTTTTTATTATTGTATAATTTATTTCAGGTGGCAACGTTGACGCATAAGCGTCATTAGTATAAATAACTTGAAAACAACAAATTTAATTACTTGTGTTCCATTAGTTCCGACTTTACTAAAAATGATTTTCCTAAAGGACATGATAAGAAGCGTCCACAAGTGCTTCGGCAGTATGTACAAAGTTTCAGAGATTATGCAGTCGCGATAATAGCCTTGAATCCACAACAAGTAGACGACAGCCATGTAGACTTAAATGTACACTCTTGGAAGCAATGGTCGAGGAAGACCCACACCAAGATCAGAGCAATACCTGAGGCCCTTAATTTAAGTATTTAAAACGTTTTCTGTCCATCCGATAAAACTCGATAAGATAGGAAATTTCGCAAAAAAGGTCCAAAATGAGACCAACTAAAATTGACGAGTCCTCTTTGGAAGTGTGTTCGATGCTTCATCTGTGAAATTTCATAATCTACTTCTGAAGGGAGTGATCATGTGTGGCGTAAAGATTTTATTATAATGACAACAAGCAATCAGAGTGATGGCACCCATAAATTCTAGCTTGCTTGAAGCTTAAAATATCACCAGAGGTGATGTCCTCTGTAAGCAACTCAAAGAAAAGCAGAATCATGTGGTAAAAATGGCCCAATTCTGCTTCACGAAAACAAACTGCCACATGCTGCTAGATTGCCATTGTGAAAAAGCAGTGACTTTCGCAACGAGAATTCACTGAAACCTTCCTTCTCGCCGAAAAATGTAGATGGTGACAAACAACAAAACTTTCAGGAAAAAAATATAAGGTGGTGGCTGAATTCAAGAATTTCTGGGTCTTAACGCTAATGGATTTTACTCACAAGGTCCAAGCGATTTGGCTTATCGATAACAGAATTACATAGACCTTGATGAAGGTTACTTTTATAACTTTTTAACGCGTTTATATTAACCACCTTCAAGAAAATGTCTGCTTCCGATATCGGTCAGTTCTTTTCGAACAAAGAAATATAAGGATCATGTCAGCAGCAAAATTTATTAGATCCATTTATTTCGACAGTGCTCATCAGTTGCTTTCTCTCGCTGCGGAAAGTGAATAACGTCCGAGAAAATATCCCAAAGACTTCATACAGAAAAATCGATACAAAACAACAAAGTCACAGGAAATAGCCTTGAGGCAATCAATAACGCGATAAAGTTAAAACGCTGTGGGTGGCAAAATGGGAAAGAAACGTCTAAGGCAAAAAGTTGGACAGAGAAATGGGTAAACAGGTAGCCGCTGTTTTCACGGCAGGGTTAGGTTTACCAGATGCTCCAGATAATAAGATAGGTCGTGTTTAAACCGCCGTATATAGGCTGCCTCCAGATAGCGTGAGGTACGAGTTTTTCGTGCCTGAACAAGGACTCTAAATCAGGTTTTGAGGTACACGTTATGTCCCGTATCCAGCGGATGTTCACTAATCAATAAACAAGATTTTTTTCTTGTTTCGATAAACAGCTAGGTAAGTGCTTTTTGTCTCTAGTGGTCAATATGTAAGGTTTAAACCATTGTATGCAGCCAATTCAACAAGACCCTTATTAATTCCTTGCCCGAAGGATGCCTTGCAGTTGCACGCCCCTCCAAACTGTGTTTATGAATTGACATGCATTTGCGGATGCAAGTACATAGGGCGAACGCAAAGACTATTTGCCGTTGGATACAAAGAGCATTTACCAAGGTGTTTATTGAAACAACAAAAACAAAACTCCCTGTTCATCGATTACTGAATATTTGCTAGGAACGGACCATTATGTTGACCCCAAAACTGCGTTTAGAATCCTTGTTCGGGCATGGAAAACTCGTACCTCACGCTACCTGAAGGCAGCCTATATACGGCCGTTTAAACCCGACCTATGTTAACACCTGGAGCATCTGGTGAACCTAACCCTGCCGTGGTAACAGCGGCTACCTGTTTCCCCATTTCCCTCCCAAACATTTTTCCTTAGACATTTCTTCGCCATTTTGCCGCCCACAGCATTTTAACTTTATCGCGTTATTGATTTCCTCAAGGTTATTTACTGTGACCTTGCTTTTTGTATCGATTTTGCTGTATGAAGTCTATTTGGTATTTTCTCTTACTTTATTCACGTTCCGCAACAAGAGGAAGCACCTGATGAGCACTATCGAAATAAATGTACCCAATACAGTTTGCTGTTTGCATGATGTTTAAAATTGCCCCAGGGCAAGGATACTTTCAACGAATAGAAACCACAGTTAATGTTTGCTTACCTCACACCCAAATCTCTTACTAAGTAACGGCAATGATTTAAAGTCTACAAATTCTTAAATCAGGTGAATTTGTTTTTGCGCCAATGATTTTAGGGTTGGGAAGAATACTTTTGCAGGCAAACACAAATGTCGACCAAGTGGCAGGTAGCGTTTGCATGCAAAGGTTGATGCTGTTTGTGCACTTTCACATGCCTCGTTGACACAAGCGTTAAAAGGGTGGAATTAATTGTTGTTATTTTGGATAATAATTGCAAATGGCAAAAAATAATCTATACCTGTAATAATTCTACTTTTTAGCAAAATATTGTCAATCAAATACTTCAAGATAAATTAATCCTGCATATGTTTTTTTCATTTCAAATAACTTGTTTAAAATTTTCGCCTTTCATGGGGATTTTGCATCCATTCAATGTGGTGTAATTTTCAGTCTGATCCGGGCAAGAGTAATTGGGTTTTATTTTTTACGTGTTTACAGTTATCGAGAGATTCAGAAGAATCGACCACAATAAAAAAGATGGAAGGGAACGTCACCGGCTGGGTGGTACCTTAAGCACAGACTATTCTTACCTTAGACAGACAGTGAATATTGGTCATTCATCTTCACACACATATAACGCAGCTTCTCCCTCTCAAGTTCGATGTGACCAAAATTTTCGCGAAACGTAACATTTGCGTATTGTTTCATACATGGTTTAATGTTACAGTCTATTAACAAGCTTACTGACAGTCCCAACCTGTATTCGGTACTGAGACTTGCTTTGGCCAAGGCAATCTACCACTCTGGGAGCCCGTAAGTGAATGCATTTTCCAACTCCATTGACGGAGAGCTAGGTGGTCGAACAATCATCGTGCCAACCCGTAACACGGACGATAGTACTTCAACAGATCCTTCGAGGGTTATCAACTCATGCGCATAACGAGAATATAACACATCGTTTGATTATACGTTAAAATAACGAACATGCAAGTGTCGCGCCACCAACATTTTCTACAATCAACTCTGCTCACCGTTCTGTGCTTCGCCACGACGGGAAAATTCGTGCGTATTATCAAAACCAATATCAACTGAGCAATAGGACACATTCTTCACAGTACAGGCTTAAGGATTTGTCTTAATGGCGCCACATAAAACGACATCTTCCGAGAAATCAGTCATAAAATTATGACGATTTAGCAGAACGAAGGCTCAGAAAGGGCAGTTGTTAATTGTTGTCGCTGGCGTCCTCATTTGGCACTCGGTGAAGACTCTTAATGTTCTTTGAATACGTCTTGCCCTTTCACTGAGTTTTAAACATCAATATGGGCTGGTCATAGTTCCAGTTGTGGCTCCCTTTGATATTATGCTGTCCACCATTTTAGACTCGGAAAATGGATAAACCATTAATACTTCAAACGTCACTGCCTCACAGGTGTGAACAGTAGCGATTGGGAACACTTTAGGTTTATCACATGCCACTCACTGTAGACGGCTGCTGTTGTTTGGGTATGCACTTTGAATTAATATATTGCCCACTGACCAGTCCAGTGTGCGTTTGTCCAGAGCGACCGACTCATGGACTACAAGTCAGGCTACAATAACTTCCATAATGTGATCTCTAGCATTTTGATACACGTAACAGCTGATCTGTTCACCATGCATTTGTGTGAAAGCCTGCTTCTTGCGTCCGGAAGGGCAAGTCGTGTAGACGAGTTAATTAGACATAGTTACAGTTGTGCTCACTCCTCAAACTAGTCTCCTGACCTGCTCGAACAGTGGTTGGGAACTGGGAATTCCAAAAGAAAGTGATGTTGACGGCTTAACTTATTTTTATCAGGGAGATTTGGAAAATTTGTTCAATTGAAGTGGACGCACTTTTGAAAAAAACCCGCGGCGTTCGGCGGGATTTGAACCGGCCTAGTAGAGAAATTATACCGCGAAGCCAATGCTCTATCACTTGAGCCACAAACGCCACGCCACACAAATAAAATCGATCCAAGTATTGCCAAAATCATAGCGCAAGGCGTTGCGTTTGTAGCTCAACTGGTAGAGCAATGCATTTACGTTAAGGCCTCCCGAATAATGCGGGTTCAAGAGCCGCCGAACGCCGCGAGATTTTCTTGCAATTTGGTGACTTTAAATCAACCTATTTCCCCCACATTTAGACATGCTTATAAGTATCACAATCGTTAAAAGTGCGACCTAGATGTAGGAGAGTTGACGGAATAACTCGTTTTTTTCAGTTAGGCCAGTGTGGGTTTGTGCGGAGTGATTTACTATTGAATTTACAGTCGAGCTGCAGTTGCTCCTTTTTCACTTGGCCTTTATGGCACTCACACCTGATGCAATCCGACCGAGTTATGACGGCTGGCATAGGTACGGTGTCTGCCGCTCCAGACACCTGCATCCTCTTGACTTCGCGCACTGGAAGGGAAGGGATGCCGTAGCGCAAGACTGCTGTCACTATAATCCGATTCACGCACTGACCATCGCGCTTGCGGCTTGCATTCTGTTCTGAAGCAGGTGTTTGACAGCTTTGAAACCTACGGTCAAACTGCTACGTGCTTTGTGGCATTCTGCAGCTTTTTCTCATTCCTGACTTCACAGTCATTATCACACAACACTCGGCTTGACAGCGTCAGTCAGTATACTATGTTCGAACCACAAAGTATGGTCCTCGTTCTTTACTCCGGAAGAGGGTGAAAATATGCTGTAAAGACTACAAACAACAACATCTTTCTACCTCAAATGAAGACATTGATCTTGCATAGAAGGGCAGTCAGGAGAACTTATAAATGTGGACTGAAAGTTGACGAACATTGCTGATTGTATTTGAATATGAGACTGGATATGCTAGTCACTATATATATTTCTTAGTACGCAAAGAAAAGATTCAAATATTCTCTGATTCAAAAAGCGCCTGACGTACATGTGCTTACATGATAAAACATGTAACAGCATGTAACCTGCTTTACAAAAACCTTATTGTTATTTGTTTTAAAGGTGAGGAACTGCTGAACTTCTCAAGTGTCTGGCTTATATGTGTTTCCCAAGAAGGCTGAATTTTTAATAATTTATTTGGCCTGGTTGAAAGTCATTTAATCTATGTTGGTCACAAATGTTCAACAATCAACTTAAGTTTATCGTCTGCGCACTTGGCTGTGGGTAGACAGAAGTAAGTGGCACTTTTATGTTGTATGCGTCTCGTCGTTCATATATACATATGTATATATTACTGAATGGCATGGAAGGTAAAATACACAATGACTTCAGTCCATACTTTGGAACTCTGTGGAAAATCTTTTCTTTTTCTAACATCCTTTCTTTTATCCACAAGTAAATCCAAATGCAAAATGAATCAGAAAGGCAGTTATTTTTCAAAAAGTAACATTTTCTCTTTTGCTCATTTTGGGTGTACCAACGTCCTCCATTGTGTAGATGAACCCATTGTTCGACTACAAATCATACGAAGAATAGTAGAGCCCCATGAGAACCAGCGACAAGGTAAACATATTGAAGAAAATGCAAAAAAGTAATTTTAATTTTAATTTTTCCGAATGCCACTTATTAAAGGCACTTTGCTAGTAAATGATGGTCCGCTTAACTTGACGCTTATTCATATGCAAAGTTTGTGTAAATGCTGGCCAAAAAGATTAAAACATTAAGTGGGCATAAAGATCGATTAAACTGGTATAAGTGATTTCTTTACTATCGAAATGCGATAAATGGCGGAAAATTTTAGAATGAATGAACTATAATTTTTCATAAAAAGGTAGAATCAAAAATTAATTTCAGTACATTCCACTACGTTAAAACAGTATGCGAGTGTAATGCAACAAGAGAAAATAAATATCTTCAAACGTCTGTTTTGTGAAACGGTAATCTGTGTTTGCTCTTTCCCTGAAATCTAGATTAATTACGGGAAAACTAATAAATTTTGATCGGAAAGGAAGCAAAAAGTAAAGTAAACGCAGTCAAAGACACATTATTGTTCTTTGCTAAATCATATATCCCGTAACTTGAAATTCAAGCCAACAAACGCTTTGTGGTTCGCAGAATCCGTTGATTGCATCTAAGACTGTCGATAAAAAATTCATCTTAGATACAAATTTGAAACATCGGAAAAGAAGCAGCTAGTTTTCACGAGGAATGTTTTTGCGAAACCTCCATTGCACAGTTTCTAGCTGGTGCAAAAAAATAAAAATGCCTTCATTTTGAATAGTTGCTTTTCTCTCGTTAATTTTGTTTTCAAAATAGTTGTCGAAATCGTCGCATACTTAAATGACATTTATAGGGACAGAAGAATTACATGCAAAGAAAAAACATGATTTGAATCCTGAGAAGTGGAGTGCGAATCCAAACATGGTAAAACTCTTCGAAATTCGGTGTCATGCGTAACGGATTCCATATGCGCACTAAAAAGGCGACAGCCTCGGTGAGCTGGGGTAACTGAGCCAGCGGCAGTTGCACACAGCTTAGCATTAGTTAAGGGTGAGTTAATGAGAAAGGATTCTTAACAAATATGGATCAATCCCGTCCCTAAAATAAGACAGTTCCATGTGGGAGGACCGAAACCTCAAGCCCTGCTGAACATTGCTTCAGAGCTAGCATCAACACTGACGTCCTTGACCACCCTGGGCGTGTTCTTCGTGAGTAATCTGAGAATTCCTGCTTGTAACTTTCAAATGCCATTTGTGACCATACAACGGGCTACTTAGTTCACTTGCCTACCAGAAACAGACAGGGACATTCTTCCTTTGAACATAATACTGACAAAAAGACAACAGGGAAAACTTCTGAAGATCAACTCCAGTGAACGCTCCGATGTAGGGGTATGCATAAACAATGACACACCTCCGCAAACGCGGATTGAGAAAATATAATTTGTGAACGCAAAAACCACAATTAATCTTAATGTAATAGTAGTACACTAGATGCAGTTGCTTTAGTAGTCCACTCTGCTCTTAGGGACTTGGATAAGGGATGCCGTGCTTACGCGTGTGCTTTTCTTGCTTATTCCTCAGCCTTCAACACGATCCCGCGCAATCTTCTTCTTAGTAAAACCTCTGCATGTGGCTCTCCTGGCTGGGTTGTCTCATGGCTAAGGGACTATTTTTCTTCCCGCACCCAATTCGTTCAGACCGGGAAGTGAAAATCGACGGTCCTTCCCAACAATTGTGGAGTTATGCAGGGGTCTATATTATCCCCTCATCTTTTTTCCCTCCATACTGATGACCTACGATCTCCAAACGCATGTTTGTTTGCCAAATACGCTGACGATATGGTTGTCGGCCATGCTCTCAAAAGCCAGACCCATCTCCAAACACTGAAGGATGGACTGGACCATGTCACAGCACGGTCGTCAGAAAATGGCCTTTTACTTAATGAGCGGAAGTCATTCCAGTGCATTTTTCGGCTGCGACCCCCTACCAGCCCTGAAACCATTGACTTTCTGCCTAAAAATGTATCCTCCTTCCGATACCTTGGTGTAACACTTGCTTCCAACCTCTCATTTACTCTTCATATTGAAGACCTTTTTATAAAAATCCGCAAACTTTTGTATTATGTCCACCGCTTGCGTTCATATCGCACCCCACAAGCTCTCATCTGGCGTTTTATAGATGCCTGTATCCTCCCTCTTATTCTTTATTGCTCTCCAGTTACTTTTCCAGCACTACTCAAGAAAGACTTGCTTATTATTAAACGTATTCTCCGCATGCTCTCTTCAGCTGCCGGTTATTCCTATGTTTTTTTAGCTGACCTCATCATACAGCGACATTTTAAATCGGTCAAGAATTTCGTGGACCGTATTCTAAGTGAGGTCGCTCACCCTCTCCACTCTGAATTAATGGCTGCGAAATCTTCTCGTGCCATGCGCCGAAGCTTCCGTCATATGACCTGCCGTACATCGGCCTACCAGTACTCGGTACTCCCATTCTTAGCACGATTCCTCACGTGTGAAGAAATGGAAATTGAAAAGCTGAAGGCAGACCTGTCTCCATAACAGATGTGGTAACCGTGTCGACTTCTTACTTTGAGCATTTTGTTATCTTTGACCGCTTACTCTTGAGCTTTTTGAACCCCATAATTGATCTTATTTTTACTCTCCGTGAATAAAGCCACTTTTTTGCTGAAAATTTTGATATTATCATCAAAATATAGTTCTCTATCTATCTATCTATCTAGTAAACGAAATTCAATTCTCAGGTAGTAAGTCGGAAAGAGAAAGGGCGTTCACCGGGAAAGGTTTATTTTTATTTGACCTTTTGGATAGTTGTCTCGTCTATCCATCTTCAGAGAGTGAATACTATGACGCCTAGCTCTCGCCATATGCCACTGTCTTCTTCCACGTGCGTATTCTACGAATCCAATTAGAGCCGCTCTCAATGGCTCGCGCCTGTAGGTTGGAACCGCAGACCGACCCAACCGACTGGTAACCGTCACTCACAGCCTGCTCCGCCTTGGCACTGTCTGCAACTGGGGTAGCAGTGTTCAGTTGGTCTCTTCATTTGCGTCGCCCCGGCCCCATCCCCCCCTCCCCCGGTTTCGTCTTCCCGCGTCTCGCACCGTGGCCTGTCTCATGGGTACACAGCCCCGATTGTCCCGCGCCGTGACTCGCCCCCGATAAGAATGTACTTCTTCTTGCTCTAATCTTAGTAATCTTAACAAGCAAACATACTTATCCACACTTCCGTATCGGCTGTGTTGCTGAGTATTAAAGCACTCCTGCAGATGATGTTTTAACGTAAAAGGAATGCCACATCAGGGTAATGCTGAAATAAAAATTTAGGGTCTCTGAGTAAAATTCTAGGATGGCAATACTATGAAAGTGATTTGAAGCAAACTTTCCCACGTGCAAATGAGTAGATTGCAAAAACAGAAAGATTTATTGGATCCATTAAATTTTGGGAAAGCTCATTAGTAGCGTCCATTGCCTTTGGTGCGAAGGATGCCTTGCCATTGCATGTCACTTCCAACTGTGTTTATGAATTTACATGCATATGCGGACGCCAGTACGTAGGACGAACTCCAAGACAGTTGGCGGCCAGAGCCGAGGAGCACTTGCCTAGTTGGCTTTTCAAACAGTAACATAGAATGCCTCGTTCCTCCATTCCAGAAAATTTGCAAGGCACGGGTCACTCTGCGAACCCTAAAACTTATGTTCGAGTAGAAGAAGCGAAGGAAGATAAATATTATTCTATCTAAGAATAAAAATCCTAAATTTTCAGTGACCAACTCGTACCTTGCTCTATCCGGACGCAGCTTTTATACGGTGGTCAAAACTTGACCTATGTAAACAGCGGGAGCATGTGATAAACCTTACTTTGCCATGTAAAAAATTGGTTCCCAGATTTACACAATCCCCTCACCACCTTTTTGCCCATGTTCCTTTTCTTTTTGTTTTCTTACCACCTCGTTTTAACTCGCTAACCATTAACTAGCTTTCGTTACCTGCCCTATGACATTTTTTAGCTTTCTTTACCGACTCAATTTTGTATTTTTCTCATTCGTTACTCTCAGCATGAAATGGAATAAACGCAACAAGTGAGCTTTCCCGAATTTAAGTTTATCCAATAAATCTTGCTGTTTTTTCAAGCTTCAAGGAAATAGTTAAATACAGGCTGACCTTTGTTAATTGATATCTAGGACATAAACTGCAGCCCAATAGATGTAAAAATCTTCAACTCTTCTCATCTTACTGTTTTTTTTTCATTGATTTCTCGTCGATTTTCTGCCCTATTAGTTTAATGCCTGCTTGACCGACTGTCAGTTGGGCTGCATTAAATATGCATCCTTTCGTTGCGGTAATTAGTAAAGTCTGGTTATCTCTCTACCATCAACATAAACTTCTGCTGAAATATACGTTAGACCGGTATGCCGGCTACCGCAAACGTCGGGGTGTTCAAAGCGTAGGAATAAAAGATGCAGTTCTACCGAGTACCGAGTGTGATGCTAGTCCGGTATGGGCGTATGCTAACTGTTTAAGGCAGCAATTTTATGATTTGGAAAGAACCCTTAAGTTTTTCTCTATCCCACCATTATCTTAAAGCTTCCCAATAAAAGCTACATGCTGTAATATAAAAAAAATTAAGCATTTAATGCGAAGCCATTCTGTTCTTGTTCTCTAAGCTGAATGTGGTGCGCCTTAGCATCAAAATTTGCACAAAAACACTACGCATCCACTCTTTAAACAAAAACAATATACTGAAATGCCATGGTCTGTGGGTTTTTAAAATTACTTAAACCTATGCATATTACTTTTAATGTGCGTCTTCTTACCAATATGTGGCTGTAGTGTGGGCTGACGTAATTTTGATTGCGATTGAGAGACATATTCTTTTGGTAAAGAAGACAACTGATCAAGCAATGGAACGGAATATATTCTTTTTCCTAGTCAAACACAGCCATTTGCTTGACCGTTAGAAAAATCATTAGTTTGTTTTCACTTTAAGCGGTGATTATCATGTTCCACTACAGGGACACATGCATTGAATGACGCTTTCTGTTTTGTTTTTTTAAAGTACCGGTTCTGTCATTGGATGGACCGGTGCTACAAATGTTAGACGCCTTTAATGTACGCTTGTTAAACATAAGCGTAACCTTGGGCATCCCAGATTACCAACGGTATCGCTTAGCATATATCAATTCTTTATATGTTTGACTGAATGCAGCTTATTTCCCTTTATATGTTTTCTATAAAATACATCAAGCTCTCTTTTGCCTGTCATTAAAAGATTTAATGTGTAACTCTTACTAAAGTGAAAACAATTTTCTTCATTCTGCATTTCGGAGTGGTCTCAGTACTTCATGAAGAGGCAAAATTATTTTATTGAATAATAATATTGGATGTCTTAAGCGTGTTATTTTAAAATTGATTTAAATGCACGCACACCACTGTTTCCTATTCCTAGCCATTAGACAATGATGCCAGTTTTTTAACCTTTAAAGTCATACGCACATTTCATTTTTTTGCATTTACTTTATCCTGCCAAACAATGTCAAAATTGGAGGACCTTAGTTTTGTGCTTAATATTTTTCATACTATGGGTAACAACACTTCGATGTTATTGTCCGATGTACTTAGTAAATCGTACTCAAAGATTCAACTTTTATTCGTCAGGTAAGTATTCAAAAAATCATTTGGCAAAATAATTAGTTGCTTTAATCAAGCAATTAAAGAGGGTGTTACGCGAGTAAATATATACCTAGATGAGGCTTTCTTATAACTGTCATTTGAAGATTAAATATTTAAAAAAATTTTATCACTTCAGCTTTTTAATCTCCAAAGAAATTAATTTCTGATCGCGGTATATATCAGTGTATTTGAGGTCTATAGGCGTAGACCGAAATTTTAAGTGTATATTTGTGTTGAAACCAGTCAATCCTTGTGAAATATAGTATTATATATGGATCTCGATCATCATCTCCCAAAGAAACGAAGAAGAAAACAAGGCGCTGTCGTGGACCACACTGTAATTGTGCTGACGTTTCGGAACTACACTATTTTCCATCATCAGAGTGGTGGGTTGTATGTTCCTGCTTGCCGAGAGTTGGAATGCCGCGCAGCCCATCTGGTGTTGTAGCGATGGCTGACGCACAGGCGCTGAACTTCGTGCTGTCCGTGGATTGGCTGCGGCGCCTCCATTGTGGGTGGCTGGCGCCCGTGTTTGTCATCCGTTGCCTGTTCGTGTGTCGTTAACAGGTCTAAGATAGCGGGTCCGGCAGTATGACCACTGCCAGACCTCCCCTCTGAGCCGGATGCGTGGATCATCTCTCGTTCCGTGTCCGGTGTCCATCGGTGGGTAGGTGAGTCATTCCGGTCGTGTGCGCGGCAAAGGGCCCTCTCTGCCTGTCCACGTACATCCCCCGTCGCCTTTCCGTCTTTTGTTGTCGCCATCAGGTCTGTGTGCGTATCGTGTGCACTTAGCCGGCTACTATCGGCTCTCCTTCCATACTCGGGTGGCTAAACCGGTTGGGATTCAAAGTGCGGACCCGGCTCACATGTTTGGGCTCGTTGGTGGATTGATGACTCATGCCGACTAGTTGAGTCGCGATTAGTTCTCCTCCCCTGCCGCAGCTGTGACCACTGTTGACGAAGTTGCAAGTCGCTAGTTAGCGCCGGCGGCTTCGTCGGGGCTGCTTGGAGTCTTGTCCGGAGGGCCTGATAGGCTGGATTTTAATCAATATTTCTGTTGATTGTGCCCACGGATGCCAAACTTTTAAGCACCAATCTGTTCACCGTGTCGTTGGATTGGCCGATGACTTTAGCGTTTTCGAAAGCGAACTTATGCTTCTCCCGGTCCATGTGGCCGTATACCAGGGACAATTTATCCTCGCGATCGACTGCAAGTTGGTGTTCATGCATTCTTGTGCAGAGGTGTTTACCCGTTTCACAAGCATACCTTGCACTGCAATTTTGGCATGGTACGCTGTAGACCAATGCTGATTGTTACGTTGTCGAAAGCGGGTCCTTAGGTCTCATTATCTGCTGCCGGATGGTTCAATCGGGTTTGCAGGCCACCCCAATTCCGAAAGGGTTCAGCTGTCGAGCTGTGGCCTCCGAAACATTTTTCACGTAGAGGATCGCTAGCCAGAACTTTGGTTTTTCGTCATCTAGTTGACTTTGGATGGGCCGTTGTCGGTACTCACGTATGAAGTATCGCGGATAAATGTTAGATATGGACAGGGAATTGAGGTATTTTGCCTACGCCTTTTTCTCGTCCTCATCGCTGCAGTGCATTTGAACGCGTTGGAATAGAGATCTAACGCAACTGTGTTTGTGACCAATTGGGTGGTTTCTTTGGAATTGCAGGATGCGTTTGGTGTTCGTTGCCTTCCAATAAACCGTAGTTTTTATCCTCCCTTCGGAAGTCATCTTGACATGCACATTTAGGAAAGGCAACTGGTCGTTATCCTCCTCTTCAATAGTAAATTGGATGTCAGGGAATATAGAATTCAGTAAGGTCTCAAAGCTCTGAACGTCGTTCCTTATGATTACGACAAAGGTGTCGTAGAAGTATCTGGTCCAGAATTTTGGATAGTAAGCCCAGAAGACTAGTCGTTCTAGCCTCTGCAGAACCGCCTCGGCAATAAGTCTTGACAGGGGGGAGCCCATCGGTGTTCCCTTCGTCTGTTCATAAAACTGGTTATTGAAGCTGAAGAAAGTTCTGAGGCACAATTCTAACAGCTCAGTGACGTGTTGTCGTTTAAGTTGCTGGTCCTCCTCCTCATACTTTTCGGCGAGCAGTTCATCAATAGTGCTTACGGCGAGGCCAGTTGGAATAGAGGTGAATAGGGACACCACGTTAAATGATACCATCATCTCACCTGAATCTATTTCTAGGTGCCTTATGTTCCTCAGTAACTGTTCAGCCGAATTTAATGTAGATTTGGAATCCTCGGTGAGGAAATGGAATTACCTGTAGAGCCACTTCGATAGTGCAAACGTCCGAGTACCACGCAAGGAGACGATGGGGTGAGGGTGCACTCCAGGCTTATGCACACTTGGCAGACCGTAGAAACGCGCCATCGCGGCGTCTGTGGCTTTTGCGGTCAGTGCTTCTCCTCTTTTGAGGGCCCTGGAATTCCTCAGCTTCTCAATCGCCCTGTTAATGCTGCTCACATGTTTCTTGAACTTTCCGCTCCCGAAAGCTGGTAGGAGTTTTCGTCCTCCAGCAGACCTTGTAGCTTCGCCATGTACTCAGTCTTATCCACGACAACCGTCAAGCGTCTCTTGTCAGCTGGCCAGGTGATGACATCCCTCATCTCTCGGATTCGCAAAAGTTCTCAGACTTCTGCCTCGGCGATCGTCGTCAAAAGTTTATGCTGGAGGAGCGGAGTGTACACTTGCTGTCGCATGGCGTTCTTACTCTCTTCGTTTGCTTCACACTTCGGGAGCGCTGATTCGAAGTATGCGACAAAGTATACGGTGCGAGCACCTCTCATGTAGAATTTAGTGTCGTAGGATAAGACTTCCAACTGTTGTTGAGTGAGAGGACGTGATGAAAGGTTATGGACCAGGGCACCATCAGCAGGGGACTGATTTGTTGGACCTATTTTGGCGAACTTCTGAAGCAGTTGGCTGTCGCGTAGCCGTCAGTGACTCTGTGTGGCATTGAGTATTGTAGCTTCTATAGTTTTAAGCTCGTGCGCACTAAACATCAACTGGCAAGTGGAGGAAAGCTGTTGTATTTCTCCGGCGTATTTATGGATCTGAGAATAGTAGTCTTGTAGCAAAACCCTGATCGTTGTCTTTTTGAATTTTACTATTGGCCGTCGGCAGAGTTCGGTCTTGACTGGCAGGCTGTAGCATAGACATTTCAGCAGGACATCCTCATCAAGGCAACGGTGCAGGAACTTCAGCTGGGCGTAGGTGGATGACTATCGTTTGGCAAAAGTCTCCCATCTGCATGCTGATCGGAAGACTGTGTGCCCATTGTATGAATTAACATAGGTGAAGATACGAGGTCCAGATAAATTACCCCGATCATCGTGTAGTATATTTCACAGGGGTTGACGGGTTTCAACACAAATATGCACTTACAATTTCAGTCTACGTCTATAGACCTCAAATACACTGCTATATACCGTGATCAGTAATTAATTTCTCTTGAGATTAAAAAGCTGAACTTTCAAAACCGGTTTGTCAACCAGAAAGCAGATAGGGAAAGCTGGGCGACCCACTGATGAGCCGGAGCCCTCACACCTGTGTCAAGCAGCGGCAGAATACCAGCAAAACACGCGTCTGGACCTTTTAGCAAATGCCTAAGCTGATAGTATGGTAAGTTGCAATGTCAATTATGCAACTGTAACTCAAATAAAACTTTTTTATCTGCTCCGCAGTTCCAATTGCCCTCGGATCTTCATGATGAGAGAAAATTGACTTCATTGAATAATGATCTCGGGTATTTTACCGGTGACGTTCTAAAAAAGGTTTAAAATGCATGCGAACAACTGTTTCTCTTTTCTAGGCATTGGACTATTATGCTAGGTTGTTTAGCGTCGTGGATCATTAGTAAATTTGTTTATTAACATTTTCTTTATCCTGCCAAAAAATACATTCCTGTCAAATTTGGGTAATCTATTTTTTTCTATTTATCATTCCTCTTATGAGGAGTTACAAAATTTTGTTTAAATTTTGGCATGTGGTAAGCGCAGCCTACACAAAGAGGCTATTTTTATTTGTCGGGTAATTATTAAAGGATATATTTGGTAAGCCATTAATTGGTTTGACCATGTAATGGACTGAGGATGTTAGTCAAGCAAATATAATTAGGGGCAGGCCTAGCGACCAGTTATTGCGCTGTCAGGATTACTCATCCAACGGTGCACTATGGATCAGTACAAGCCATGGAAGTGATAAGATCGACCAAACCGCCGTCCACGATTAGTTTTCTGTGCTATCCATCTGTCCAACCCATCAGTCCGTCAGAAGGTTACCATTCAAGGACACAGTTTGATTGGCTTAATCTTGCATGCTCTGCTTGCCATAAGTATTCTGGATAAGGTAAGGAATAAGGCTTCTACGTTTGCGCTTTCCTTGTTGTTTTCTGCCTTGGAGTCCAACACAAAGCGTAGTAAGACGGCGATATCGCGGCTTTGGCTACTGTTACAACACATATATCCATTACTACCCGGCAATTTATTAAGACAAGGAGTGCACAACTTAATCATTCTATGTCGCAATGGCAGTTACGTTAGTTCTCTGAATTGGAAAGTAGCGTTCAGGCGCACACTGACTCTCAGAAAGACGTGACAGATAAATAAAACAGAGACGGAAATGGCAATTATATCGTATAATGTTGTCGGCAGTATTCATTGTGGTTTGTTCGCACTTTTAAAGACTATGAGTCACTTTAAGGTTCGTTCGGAGGGAATGTTCTAGTCCGGTTACTTCCTCATCAGAAAATCAAACAATGCCTATCGCCGTAATTATTCGCATCCATAACCGCGCAAAAGAACTTTTTTAACATAAATGCGCTTTAATTGAATCACTTGATCCAACATCAAACAATAAGCACGCTAAATAAGGGGTTTGTTTTTAACGTAGACATTGCTCACGAATCAAATGGTGAATTCTTTTGAACCCTATACGCTGAATGCTTATGAACTTTGTTATTTAACACTTTTTTCTCCACTATGGAAAATTATTCCAACAAAGAGAACGGTGTTTTATATCTCATAGACATTACCAGCTTCTACACAAAAATGCTATCTTTTAGGAAGCTAAAATCAGTTGTCTTCTTTGCAAGGCTGTCCACTTAACTGCCTGTGAAATATCTTTTAAAATGCAAATTTCGAAAACGATGGCTTGATCAGAAGGTACGAATTTATGATTGCAAAATTTGGCATACAGAATGAATCTGGTCATGTTTCGGTGTTGCAGTCAGGTACTAAAAACGACCATCCGTCGCATCATAGGCAATTTGCATATGATTGAAATCGGTTTTTCAGCATAATTTGTTGGTAAACATCAAAGAACCGAGGGAATGGTCTAACTAGTCATTCGTCTTTTAAAAAGAGTCGACCCAGCTTGGCGTCGAAAATGTTACCTAAGACACGAACAGTTATTATATGTCTTACCCTACATGCAAGGAGTTTCTAAAGTGATCGCCCGACAATTAAATCGGCTCGGCATCAGGGTCACTCCCTGAGAACAGCTCCATCTCGCGCATAACATCACATACTGACAGAGCACCAACTCAATATTATTTACCGCATTCCTGCCCGGAGTGCCCTAGTGTCTACCTAGGTCATTTCAGTCGGAAACGCAGGACCCGCATCAATGAACAAAAGCTGATCATCCGAAGCTCTGCTCCATTGTCTCTCTTGTTTGCTCCCGCCACTAACCACTGCTTTAATTGGACTGGACTGAAGTGGTCACCAGGGTTAATAAGAAAACAGGCTCCGGCTCGTGCGATCAATATATCCTGCCCCACAGGGCGTTTATACCAAAGAGTTTGAGAACACATGACTAGGAAAGGGCCCACTTAAGGGTGTAAACTGTTCCATTTAAGCGTATCTGGTAAACTCAGACCATCGCATGGATGCCAAAAAGGCCTTAGGTTGTACCTTCATTTTATTTGGAATAACTTGGACAGCGTTTCTTGGCTACGGCAGAAGCAGCTGCCATCAGGATACGCCGACCGGTCCTGTGCGCCCAAAAGACATTTGTCGTGGCGCCGAAGTTACCATGGGCAAAAGTCACTAATCCAACAGCTAGCAGCTTATCACCTGGGCCAGTTACCAGTCCCCCCAATGCTGATTGGATGTTTACCCCGATCCCCTGCTTTCCCCTCCCCTGACGACCATATTATTTTTGCTAACAACGTGCATAGTTTATTTACTTCATTACTATATAAATGCAAACGCCTGACGAGAATTTATCGAAAAAAACCTATGTTCGCCAATTCGTCCCTAAATTTCTTGGTTTTTACGCTTATGGCAGTTGAAGGAAATGTGTGAAAATAGTGGGCAGCACTTGTGGTGACTAGCTCAATACGAAGTGCACTTGCAAACGTCTGTCGTGACTAGCTCAAGTCGAAGTGCACTTTCGGAAGTGCTCGCTGTTTCTGATCTCTGTAACCATCGATCACAGACCAACTCACACAGGAACTCATTTGACGACTGCCCAGGAGATCTCACGTCAGACGCCGTCCACTGGCTTGCGGTTGTGCGGTCGTACGGCAGTCAATTTCCTACTGCACCTGATCCCGTAGACAACTCCAGGTGTTTCTTGCCGTCAGATCATGAAATCCAACGATCCATTGCACGACCAGAAACCTCTCGAGTCGTCTACAGGATCTGGTGCTAATAAAAGTATTGTCCCAGCGATGGAGTCGTGTTTTCTCTAAACAACTGTATTTAAGTTTTCCACCATACCTATAGCAAGGTGGTCGCTCAAATGAGAGGTTGTTTGCGATGGAAACCCAATAAAGGTCGCGTAAGTCTCTTTATCAACACAGTAGTTAATTCGGCTGTAAGGACAAAGCCTGTGTTACACGCGTACATCCTCTGGACCAGTTTAACGAACCTTGTCTGGAATAGTTGATTAAACATGATGTGGGAAGAAGCCTTGAATTAAGATGAATCCATCACGGACTGACCGTTGCAGGAGGTCTCTCACGCTTCCACCTCACGGTGTGATCACTTAAAGTCGCTTTTATATATGCAAAGTGAACTTTAGCCCTTACATATGGTCTTAGTGTTTACAGATACTAATTACATGGTGAAGTCGACTGAACGGAAACTGGCAAAGGCACGGAAAGTTCATTCATGCTCCCTCTGGTTACTTCGGTTCTTGCAGGCAAAATTAATGCGACCAGAAAGAAAACGCATGCATCACAAAGAACAAAACAGTGATCGTGAATGTAAAGAAAATGCGAGTGAGACTTTTTAACTTAGCCTGGAGTTCCCAGGCTAGTGATAAATAATGTTGGTACGCCATTAAGAGGTGGTCTAGTTGCAGGGCTGATGAAAGCGAGCGTTGTTTTTGCTGGCTGGCTGGCATTTACTTCCTATCGGGCCAGAGAAATGCCCAAACAGAGGTGAGACGCCCTAACACCGCACTACTACACAGTTAGAGACAATGAGTCATGCCAGGTAGACGACCAGCAGCAGCATGACGTTGGCGGGTGGCTTATCGGCCCGTTTGCAAGACAGTGCCTATGTGTGAAGGGTTTTGACGGGGTCTACGTTGCTGCACCTGCGGTTTGAGGCATTCACGCCTTCTTCCCCCTCTCCACTTCCCTTGCCCCCACCACATAATCCTCGCCTCCAAATGCGCCCTGATATGTAGCACTTCGGGTCGGCAGCATTACACGATTCGTCTCGGCCTCCGCTCTCGCTATATGCATGAGCCCAGTCACTGGCGTCGAACTAGGACTTAAGGGAGGTGGGGGGGGCGAGTTTGTGTGGAAGTAGGGGCATGCTGTCGACTCTTAAACCACCGCTCCACACCAAACCGCACGAAAACGACCGGGGGTGGGCAGGAATGAATAACACCTTGCTCGCATTCCCCGGTGTGGGGAGATTTATGTTCGTAGTGGTTGGTTCTTGTTGAGGGGACAGCAGGACGTTGAAACTTTGGCTACTAGGGTGATCAGGGTTTTCCCCTGACTGGAAAGACTGCACACGAATTCAAGCATGTTGCATCAACAGAGTACTCGCATTAATCATTCTCAAGAAGCCTCTGAAACAAGTGGAATCTTCAAGTTTTTCGAGTGCGCTTGGTTCGAAAATAAACCCCTTAATTCTACCTCTTGGCTTTCTGGAGGGACATCTACAAAAATGTAAATTACTGGGAATTTCATTGACTAATTTCAAATGTTTATAACACATTTTACATTTTTCTGCCTGAAGAAAACAATTTAATGTTGAAATGATTATAACGGAGGCAATCGTAAGACTGCTAGTTTTATTTGTTTCCTAATTTCTATCAATTAGGAAAATGAGCTCAATGAAGAAATCTGATTAATTCAAACAAGGACTTCTGGAATATATCGTTTTTTTCAACAATCAATAAATATTCGGAGCAGAGAAATATGCCGTAAAATTTCCTCGAGATTGAATAAGGAATCTATCGTATTCATCAGTCCCGGAAAAGGAAGAAAAAGAGGGGGTAGGTGCTAGGATCAACATTTTCCACGTTTTATTCTTCCTCTTCCGGGGATGATGAACACGATATGATATATGGACCCCGAATAGTTGCGCATATTAATAAGGATTCTAAAACTTATTGCTTTAGGCGCATGTATCGGAAAGACAATATGTAGGACTATAGGGGACAGCGAGCACCCCTTGCAGTACAGATTTTGGACTGCGTAAGGCCTGAAAACCGAAAAATGACGTTGTTATCGTGGAGATCTGTGGTTTTACAGGTGGCGGATTTCAATTATAATTTTTTCTGCCAGTCACGTCAGTCCGTCAGTCAGATTTTACAAGATCATTATGAAGTAACTGTTAGCTTCGCCTCTTCTCGAACGAAGCAGATAGAGGTCTGTACTTATTTTGCGAAGAAAGTGGGACGTCGGGTCAACGTTATCTGATCCAAAATAAATTCTGATGGCATGCAAACTGACCTGCAACCTGATTTGAAGTAGCCGTTAATGAAGGGAAAAACCGTATCATTAAAAAAAGGTTCCCTGACAGAAAATGCTTGATTAATTCCATGGTATTATTTGGTTTGTCCCCTTCAATTGCCATTCAATTAAATTAAACCCGTTCTTTGTGTGCTAAACAAAAATGAACAAATTGGCTTATTCGTCTTGAGTTTGTGAAAGGAGAGAGAGTCAACTCAGAAGAAAAGGAAGCAATCAATGGAACAAGAGCTTTATTTTCCTGACGTTTCGGATTCTGTCGGGAATCCTAAATCATATCTGATGATAATATAGTCATGCGCATGAGTAGGAGAGTGCACTGTTCGGTCGTTCGCCTATTTTCATTCTATTAAAAGCAGCTGCCTTTTATTTTATTTAACTATCTTGACCATGAGGAATGACCGTAACAGACCTTTCGAAAATTCCAAAATCTTACGCCATAAGACCAGTTGGAAAACCAGGGTTTACGAGGTAACCAGAAGGGGTTTTGCCTACTGAACGGTTGCAGCTACACTACTAAGAGGTGCGAAAAAAACTGACAGATCTTTATTCTAGACTTTTAAGGTAAGGTTATTATGAGGCGCACGTTAGGTCTCATGTTTGCCTCATGTAGTCGGTAATGAGAAAGCTAGAGAGGGCAGTTAGCCAATATACTATAATATAGTCTATGGATTTGAAAATCGGTATCCCAAGGGAGTTTTTACATCGATGCATGAGACGACAAGAGTTACAACAAAAATAAGAGGAACTAGACTTTTCCGACCAAGTGCCCATACCAAAAAGCTGGTTAACATTTCCATGTGTTAAAAATGTGTTAAAACTCGTTGAAAGACACATGAGCTAGTGCCAGATCCAAGCGGTTCACAAGCCAACGACCTCACTACGAAATCAGCTTGCACACCCTAAGGATAGGGTTGGCTATTTAGGCAGAAAATGGGTCGTTTACGAAATTTCTTGCAGTGACTGCTATGCAATTGATCATGGAAAAACAGAAAAGACCGGCTCATTACACATGAAAATCAATTAGCCGTAAATAGATGAGACCACTTGTCCTATGTCGCCATACGTTTGCTTGAAACTGAGCACAAGTTTGAATGGGATCAAACTCGCATTGTAGGCTACTGTTCATATAGGAAAGGCCGCGAATTTTTGAGGCCATTAACTCTTACTACATGCATCAATAGGCACGTTGAATTTTATTATATGTACACCTACCTCATTATCAATTTTTAGGTCTGTTTAAAATGCGCATCGTTCTTTACACGTTTACCACACGTCCGACGATGACCTGATGTGCCAGAGTCAAAAATTCACAAAATAAATTACTTACGTTTCCCAAGAAATTTCTTCTACCAAAATATAGTCTATGTAATTTGCATATTTGATTCACCTGGCTGCAATTTTTTTTCTTACATTTAGCCTTAAACAGCAAAAAAGAGCTCGGCGGGTCAATTCTGCTATGCGGTACACACTTTACGCTGTGGCTATTCCTCCTTCCCCAAAATCCGTCATAATTCGAAAATGACCTCATTTTTTATCCCGTCCTACGTTAAGTCACTAAGCAGTACTTATCGAAGGGTGCGTTTAGGCTAAGACGGTTTAACCTTTCCAATCTTCCCGGCTTAGGAGATGACAGAAATGTAGAAACCCGTTTCTGCTTCCGTTTTTCTGCTAATGTCTCTGATGATGAAGCCGCGACGGATGTCGAAACGTCAGGCAAATAAAATTATTGCCCTAGCGATCGAGTCGTCTTCTTCTCAGTGATAGAGAAGTCTTGGGAAGGCCAGAGTAGTAGGGAGAAGATATTATTTGCGGAATGAATTGGAGAAGAGGCAGTAGGAAAATTAACTACCAGATGACCGCACAACCAAAAGCCAGCAGACGGCGTCTGAAGTGAGGTCTTTTCGGCAGTCGTCACATGAGAGCCTGTGTCAGCTGGTCTGCGATTGGCTGTTACAGATACCGAAAACAGGGAGCAAGTTCGAAAATGCACATCGACTTCAGCTAGTCATGACAGGCGTTCACAAGTGCACTTTGCGTTGAGCCGGTACTACAGATAATCTTATAAAGCCATTCTATTCAAATGTTAGTGAACCTTGCTTGTACAGTAGCATTTCCTGACGTAGTGAGCAGAATCTTTGTGAATTTACCTCAAGACAGGTGAGAGGACGTAGACAGATGAGATCGTCTTTTTGCATTCATTCTTGAACACCCCGCAGAATCAGCAGCAACCACGAATTACCCATGCACAGTGGATTAGGATATATTCACTACGGTTCCGCATGCCTGTCAATAGTAACCACTTGGGGCTGGCTATGACTGTCTGACGACGGTTAATAAACCAGAAGTGGCTCTTTCAGTCTTCCTTGTCTTTGCCGGCAATACCAACATTAAAAGCTTACCTCTTCATTGCTGAGTGATCCCCTAAGCGTGATATTGGTTTGATGGCCGACGTTTAAGTCGTCACGGTTTATTCATCTGTGTTGGACGTTGGTTGGATAATTCCTCAGTCAGTCGGCTCTGAAAACATCGTTTGCCTAAACATACTGTACGTGGCTAGCCAGTCTGCCCAGCGTCATTTTAAGTACTGAATACGCAGGAAGCCGGACCATAGCACTTGTTAATAAACTGGGGAGCTATTCAACTAGGCGACGAGCAACTCGCAACTCAATCGACATTCACCCCTCGCGTGACTATCTGTTTTGTCCAGTTTGAATGTGTGGTCAGGTCCAGTCAACGCAGCAATTAATGTGAAGCTGACGTCATTCATCTAAACTACTGCTACGCATTTGGTCCTTCGCATAAAGAGCAGTCTTCTGAATTCCCCAGCATAAACGTTCTGCCCACAAGTCCGCCAGGGTGGATGACAGATTCTAAAAAAACATTATCGAAGCCGTTCGCAATACCTGTTGGCTGCTGATTACATCCGGACTGTGTGCTTTTCCAGTTGCATTTGGTGCAAGGTGGCGACCGATATTGATAGGTTTTGCGACGCTGAGACTCCTTGGCCAAAGTGCGAAAACCTCTCTTATCCTCTTTACGTAGGCAACGATTGAAGGAGTTGTGCAGGTAGTTATTTGCTCTATAGACCTTTCGACGGAAGTTTAATTCAGTAACCTTGTCTTCCAATCCACTACGGTGGGATCCTCTACGCGTGGATGCAGCGTCTTTAGCTAGATTTTGGTTTGAATGCTCGGTTAGTTACTTTTAAAGCCATATACTTGCGTCATATTTGTCTATCTTCTCGATACTTTGAGATTACGCCAGACAAATCTGTATAAAGGCAAAACCATCAAGAAAGTCTAGCTGTGGGATTCCGTCTTCCTCTATAGTCAGTTTTATGTCCATAGACATGGTATTTGGGTCTGATACCGATCAAAGACTACAAATATCATCAAAAAACATGCCGCGCACGCAATTTTGGTATAAAATAGCGAGATATCAGGGCTTCACACCGTCAGGAATGAAGAAAACTACCGGCGGTCGGTTGGCGATTTGCTCGTCTGCCACCAAGGTTCTGGTGAACAAAAACCAAATGTTGAGATAAGCGTCAAATACGACGCAACTTTCTCCGCTAAGGGTTACCATAACGACTGCACAAATATATGATTTGAAGCATTTACGCAGGTATAGCCTTTATTTAATACAATAACCGATTGTGAGTTCCAGAGGGAATCCAAGACGCCAAGTAAATCAATGTATTTTTTTCAAGAATCCGTTTACTTCTTAACAGTTTGCTAATGCATGCATTTTTGTTTGCATCAAAAAATTAATTCTAATGAGTTCGCTGCCGACACAGCTATGCAAGATGCCCATTCGCCGCTGCAGTAAATCTGCATACATCCGTCGATTTTTCCGAAACGGTTGTACATCGCAGGACGCCAACAGAGCATTAAAATTTGAAGAAAAAGCCAAAGGCACATCTATGTTGCATGTAAGATAAGAGTGTTAGGAGTAGCATATGCGATCGCAGAAACAAGAGCATTGATTGCGTGACGTTTCAGATTCTGTTTTGAACTCTTCATCAATGATTACCACTGAAAGGGGGATGCATGAACATGAGTGCGTAGCATATGCAGTTTGTAGCGGCCAGGCTACAGCATTCGTACTATAATAAGCAGTTCCAGAAATCACTGATGTGGATCATAATTGGTGCGATGATTGCTTGGCAGGCCGCGCTAAGTTATTAATTGCCACGAGATGGCCAACACAAGCGCACCGACCCCAAGATTTGGCGTTCGATCTCGTACGTCAAAGACGTATCAGATGCCGTCGACCGCCTTCTCGCACCACTTAATGTTTAAGTCGCACACAGACTGGAGGCAACCATAAGGCGTCAGATAATAAAGCCAAAAGATCCACTGCCACGGCACGAAACATCTGGGGTCGTCTACAGGATCTGGTACAGTTGCGGTAAAAGCAACTATGTCGGAGAAACTGGCAGACTTCTCAAGACGCGAATTGGCGAACACGCGGCAGCAGTGCTGTGAAATGATGCCAATTCTCAAGTTGCGGCTCACTCGACGAGACCCGGCCACACGTTCAAATTTGATGAGACAGAAATTCTCGCAAGAGGTGACAATTGGGTGAGCCGAGAACTACTTGAGTCTGGTTCACGGGCCCCCAATCTATAAACAAGTGCAAAGATTTGCCTAATCCATATTCAATGCTGAGATTCAATTTGGCCAAAGCAAGTTGTCACTTGAGGAACGGGCAGGGCACTGCCTCATCTTAAGCCAACACCGGAGAGCCAGACGGCCGAACAATCATCACGCTCGAGCCCGCCGCCCGTGATGAAAGTTCAACAGGTCAGAGGCGGCGTGCCGTCCAACAAGCAATTCACGCGCAAGAAGGCAATTAACGTTACTTGTCTTTGTATGTTTGCAGGAATCACTGTATCCTACAAATACTGCAAACTTCTGTGCATGCTTTGCCCGTTTCTGCTACTTATTTCTCTGATGATGAATCCGCGAGGGATGTCGAAACGTCAGGTGAATAAACATATTGTCCCAGCGATCGAGTCTTTTCCTTCTTAATTGCTTCCTGGGACATGCATGTTCGGTTGTATTGCCCCGATTCCATTGCCCGCGTCAGATGCGGGCTTGATAATTACGCGAAGACTATGTTCACTCCCGTCAGAGTTTTCTCTGGGCCCGGCCCTTCCCACTTGACTGTTCTCCTGCTCTCACAAAGTCTTAGTACGGAATATGGGCACGGCGAATCATTGCGCTTACTAATTGATTGTCGGTCTGAGAAGCATGACTCGAGCAGCTCGTAGATCCCGCGGCTCTCACCTCTTGCGAAGATTTTGGCCTTGTTAAACCTGAAAATATGGCCAGGTTCCCTACAATAAGCTGCAACCTGGGAATTAGCTTCTTTCCTTCTCCTCACCGCCGCTGCGTGCTCGACCATTCGCGTCCGGAGTAATCTCCCGGCCTCTCCGACGTAGTTGCTATGACCAAAACTGCACCTGATCTGGTACACGGTTCCTGCTATTTCCCGCCGTGGCAGTGGTCCTGCCGGTCTCATGATCTGGAGCCTGATGGTTTCTTCTGCCCTGTGCGCAACTCCAACTCCAAGTGAAATGAGAAGGTGGCTGACTGCTTGCGATGTATTCTTCACGTACGGAAGAGCTCGCCAAACTTCTTAGCCGGTGGTGTTAGCTTTCTTGTGTCGTCTGCGTATGCATCGGTCGACAAAACTGCATGGGAAACCATTCGCTCTCAGTACCTGTCGAAGATATTGCAATTTGGCAACTTCTTCCTGCATTTCGTTGCAATTTGTCTTAACGCGCCGGTATAGCGCTCTTACAGAGCTACGTTTGTGACTGATCGGGAGGTTACTGTCAAAATTCAAGACTGGCATAGTGTTGGTCGCTTTTCTGAACACATTAAGTTTAAGGCTATCATTGAATTTTCGGGAAACGAGAACATCCAGAAAGGATAGCTGGTTGTTTCCTTCTTCCGACGCCGTAAATTGAATGACCAGGAGGACAGCGTTTAGACATTCCTTGAATGTCAGCAAATTATCATGCTCGATTACGACGAAAGTGTCGTCCTAATACCGAGCCTTTAAAATATGCTTGCGTGTGTCAGAAAACCAGCGACTCCAATCGTAGTAAGACCGCATCGGCTTTGAGCCCGGCGAACCCATGGGCGTGCCTTTCACCTGCTCGCAGATTATTCTGCAGAAGTCAAGCCACGTATTGGGACAAAACTTCAGGGGTTGATGGATTTGGATGCATCCAATGCCATTCTCCATTTCATCGTATTTCTCTCGTAGTATTAATTGGATGGTTTCGACTGTCAGGTCTTGTAGAAAAGAAGTACGAATTGAAGTGACATCAGAAGATACCATGACGTCGTTTGGCAGGAGGCTTACCCCTTTACTTTTCTCGAAGCATTTTATTGACGGCCTTAATATTAAATACAAATCAGTGGTAAAAAGTGTGACCCGTAGAAGTAGCCACTTTGGCGGTCCGTAGGTCGGAGTCTCTTTAAGAGAGGGGCGCCCTCTGTGCACACTTTCGGGAGAACATAGAAGCGGGTCAGGGTCGTTTCTCGTCTCATCTAACTGGCGATATTGCGCCAACAGGGTTGTTTTTATCATGTGTGTCAGCGGTATTATGGAGTTTGTTCCGGATGGAGCGTAGAACTGACGATCCTCTAACAGAGTTTTGACTTTTTCAATGTGGTTGGTCCTGTTCTATGCAACAGTGGAGCTTCCCTTGTCTGCAGGCACGATAACGAGATCATTGTCAGCCCTGAAATCCTTTAGTGCATTACGTTCAACCTTGAAGAGAACTTCACGCCTTCTATGAGCCATGAGGAGGGATGATACTTAGTATCTTTTATAGTTCTTCGCTTCGACCGTCGCTTGCATTTGTGTGAGAATTGACCCTACTGAAGGTTTGACATCAGCTGTGTTAAAAAGGGTCTCATGTTTAAGCACCTGCATTTGTTCTTCCATCAGCTCTTTGGACGACAGGTTGTACATCAGTTTATCGCTGCTGCATGACGTGGGAGGAGGGAGCTGGTGGAACTAAATCTCAAGTGCTGCTTCGCGCTTTGTTTTGTGTTCGCGGCCTCGTTCGGCCGCGCCCTGGTAAAGCATTTTTGTACCAGTATTGCCCATGAAATAAGAGCCAAAACATATTCATACTTGAAAGGATAAATGGGGATCGCCCGTAAATTACTTTTATGAGCCTGACGTTTTGGTTACTCGCTCGGACATATCATCATCTGCTCTTGCCTATGATGGTGCGATCGAGCGAGAATCCGAAACGCGAGGCCAGTAGACCTCTAGGTTCGGTGATCACATCTTATCTTTCTGAGCTGATTTCCCAGACTTGCCTGTATATTTCTAACTGCAACTTTCAAATTGGATGCTTCAATGAATACTTTAACATTTAAATTACCAAATTAGAACGTATATCTAATAAAAAATGTGAATAAGAGACATGTGCCCGAAATAATCTACTATACATATAGGCTTCTTAACCTTTTTACATTAGCAAAGGTGCGACTTCTTATTAAAAGGAGTAGGTAGCCGTGGTCAAAAAGCCAAATAACTAAATCACCGGCAGTCCAACTTTTAAAGCTTCCTTTCTGTTAATCGTATTTGTTACAAGCCAGAAAAGCACGACCTGATTTTTTTCGCTTTCTTTTTTTGATGAGTGCAGAAATAGAAGGAGATGTCTTCTAATGAGAGTGGAAAATCCATGAAAATATTGCCTTCATAGGCACATACCTGTTCTTTAACCAAGTGTACTGCATAAGAAGGACCTTTTCTGCTACAGGAAACTAGACTTGGCCATTTAGCTGTTAGAATCCAAAGTACAGTATGTGATCACACAAGAGTTTGCACTCATGTCATGCGTATCTAGACACAGATTCGCCGTTCCCCATAAAGAAGCTATAAGTACGTTTATGACTGTTTGCATAAATAATTTGCCTGTACTTTCGTGATTTTCTTGAGTGTTTATCCTAGAGAACGACAAAATTAATCAATATTTTGAGAAGAAGAGGCATTTTCGAACACTGGAATAATCATTTTATTAGCCTGAGCCCATCGTCTGAGTAGGGGAAAGCAGCATCAAATGGGGTGGCTAGTTCTGGCGTGCGCACAAAACAGCCAAAATTTGAATAGGCAGAATATCAATAATTGTGAGGTTTCACCGTCGACTCGCTATTGTGGTCTTTGTCAGTATGTGTTAATGGGCGATATCGGCGTGGGGGATGGGAATATTTACAGAAATAAAATCATCAACGAAAACCAGTAATATTTTATAGGGGAAAAAAGGTCAATCAGAAGTCATAGAAGAGAAGGGGGAGAGAGGTCCAGTGTTCGAAAATTCCTCTTCTTCTCAAAATATTCACGTTTCTGGGATGTAAACATTCGCCCCAAAATGTATCAATGCCCAGAATTCATAATAAAATAAACTATTTCTGAAGAGGAGAGTTTTACCTTAAAATACTATCTAAGGAATCTTAGAAATGCTAAAATCTATAAGCTGTTGGTAAATAAAGTGAGCTTTTACCTTAACTTTCCATCGCTTTTCAACTAATGAGGTTATGAAATTTAAATAGATATCAATGCTTTAAAGCAATGACTGTCAGCGTTTGTTTCGATTTTTTCCCCTTCATATATATGTAATGTTATTTCAGCGAAACAGAGTTGACAGGTTTAATTGCAACTACGGATAACCTGACATTATCCTATAAACTAGGCGTTTTGCTCTAGCGTAATATCATCATTGTTATGAATTATTATTTTTGATAATAATATGATTTTATAATCACTAAGTGGCTGTACGGACAAGAAAGAAGACGTATCGAGCACCAGATCAATTGATTCATTGATTCATAGGCCAATCAAATGTCAGAAATCATCAGGTCATATAGGGGTTAGAAACAACAATCAAAAAGGATTGGGGAAAAGGGCAATTAGCTGTCAGTGGATTCGGGGGGCAAGTATACTGGCGTGCACCCATTAGCTGCCAGTGGAGCAGGGAGTCATGAACAGCAGTTAGTGTGACGTCTTTTCAACCGGTAGTGAGTCCTGGCAAAACTGCCTCCTATTTCGGTCGGTTCGTTGCGGGGTCCTGTTCGGTTGCCATTTCTTCGCTTATTTTGGCCTTGTTCTGTCTTTTTTTACACATAACGGCGCACGATTTTGTAGGCTGTGGGCAGTTCAAGATGCCTGTTGACAGAGTTGGTATCGAAGTACTATGTCTCAGCCGTCATGGCTAGTCTCTGCGACGTGTGCTGCGAGTTGTGAGTTTGTGTCTAGTCGCCGAGCCGCTAGCTTGTGCTCGCACAGGTGGGTCTGCAATTTGTGGCCTGTTTCTCCATTTTAATTGCAGTTTCCTTCGTTGCAAAGTATCTTGTTGACAACTGCAGAAGTTTATGCAGGAGACAGTCTGTCTTTACGTTGCATCACCCGGCGGCATATTGTTGCCTGCACTCAATGGGCTATGCTTGCGCCAGCAGGCTGTAACAGTCGTGAGACTGCTTCGGAGACCCCTTCTATGTAGGGAATAGCCCTTTAGACTTCGGATTGCTGTTGCAATGGCCATCGTCTGTTAACTCGGCGCTTGTTTTGTTTAATAAATGACTTTGGGTATTCATTAGCTCGGAAGAGTTCCTGGAGGTATTTTTGCTCAGCTCTTCTGGCGGCTGGTCTGCTGCACTACGTTTCACCTCTTTGGAAAACAGTGCAAACGCAGCTTCGTTTGTGACACATGGGGTGATCGCTGTTGAAATGTAGCTCTTGGTTTGTGTCCGTGGCTTCTCTGAATACTGTGGTTTGCAGAAGTCCATCTGAACGCCGGCGCACAAGGACATCGAGGAAGGGTAGTTGATTGTTTCTCTCCGCTTCCATCGTAAATTGCATGTTTGGATCAACCGAGTTCAGTAAATCGTTGAGGTGCTCGATGTCAGATGTTTTGACAATGTTGACAATGTCATCGACAGAACGAGCCCAAAACTTCGGTTGATATTTGCTAAAGACCAAGTGTTCTATCCGTTGGAGGACCATTTCATCAATTAGGCCTGATAGGTGGGAGCTCACCGGAGTGCCTTTAATTTTCCCATACATTTTCCCATCAAATGTGTAGTAGGTTTTAAAGCAATGTCGTAGAATTTCGACCATATTCTCAGACTTCAGGAGTTTTTAGCGGTCGTTTAGAAGATGTCCCACAACACCTAATAGCCCTTCTTCCCCATCCTTATTAGAACGTTTTTCTAACATCTTGACTACCTGACAATTTCCGACATTTAATTGGCCTATGGCTACTATAATTACCCTCTTTGTTGTGGCTACTTCTCATCTCTGAAAATGGACTCCCATAAGAGATCGAAAGGTCAGAACAATAAATAAATTGATCTGGTGCTCGATATATCTTCTTCTTAGTCCATGCAAATACCTGGATCAGTGCGTGGTTAACCTTAAGCGTTTACATATCCTTCACTACTATTGTTAAAAATATTTTATAAGTTATATCTAAATATCTTAATTCAGGAAATTTCACCTATTTTTTAATGTGCAAACGGATTTGAGGCGTATAAATAACGATTTGGGTCCGTCGGTTTCACAATGTTATCTAATGATCTCGACATCTTGGGAGGGGTAGTGTGCAGTTGACAAAAGTGACTTGCGAATATAGCTGGCAATTTATTTTTGTCCAAGGGCCGAACACTATCGCGTTAGTTGCCTAATATCGACGTCTCATTGCAGTCGAAGCCTAAGAACTCACCATAGAGGATGTAAGTGGAGCTGTAAGGTTGCAAAAATATCTAGCTAGCATGTGTAACTTTTGATCAATTATCCTCGGACCATTACACTTCTTTAGGGAGGGGGCAATTAGTAACATACTGACAGTTATATTCATCATTACAGGCAACTTCGTCATGGAAGTAGGGAAGGGGGTGGGGTGAACAGTCCTTGGCTGGTTGCGAGACGGGTTTGCGGAAGGATGCAGGCAGTTATGTTACCATTGGCCATGCCAATCTCGGGGCTTGCAGGAGGCTTTTATGCGTGCTCAAAACTGGCTTTTTTCAACCGGATTGCTGTTGCTTCTGCTGTTGCTAGCAAAGCCTGATTCAGCGACTTTGGGTAGCTTGGTTGGGCCTTTTAAATTACATAAAAGGCTTCGCTGGGGCCCATACGATGTCCGGAATCAACTATGCGGGCAGGAATGGCGCTGTTGATGCTGCTGACTTTACCTTTGGTCAGCCAAATCGGGAGCTGCTCTCGTATTCTTTTTGGATGTGCGCCGACAAGTGCAACCCATTACTAACTCTGATTCAACTCTGCTCATGACGCTCAACCTTGATCTCATATATGGACGTTGCCCTTGAAGCACCGCATCCCGCAATATACTAGACGTCATCCAATGAAAACGGTAGAGTGTGTTGCCAACCCCAAAAGCGCGCTTGCAATTAATACCTTCCGCCTATTTCCTGCCTGAGCCGGCCAACTATGAGTTACTCAGGTTTAAAAAAGTCATAATCATGTGTTTCTTAAACCGTCAGAACAGTTTTTGCCAAGGGAAATTGTGTTCACGAACTATTGATACTTGCTTCGTAGGCGGTCGTGGGTAATGACAACCACTGATCGTAGGTCATCAGTGTGGAGAGAGAAGAGATGAGGGGGTAGTATGGACCCCTGAAGAACTCCTCAGTTGTTGGGAAGGACTATGGATTTTTGCTCTCCGCACTGAACAAATTGAGTGCGGGAAGTGAAATAGTCCCCAAGCCAAAAGACAGCCCAGCGGGGAGAGCCACATGCAGAAGTTTTGTTAAGAAGTAGACGGCGAGGGATCGTATTGAAGGCTGAGGAGTTGTCGAGAAAAGCAAAACCGTATGCACTGCAGCCCTTATTTTAATTTCTTAGAGCAGAATGGACTACCAAAACAACAGCGTCTAGTGTACTACGCCTAGTCTTATACGCAAATTAGAAGTGATTGGAAAAATTGGAGGAAAACGGCATGATAATTTCTAAAGCGACTTATTCTGCAAGTTGTAATAGTGCAGAAGAGCAGGCAATTGGACGAAAGAAGTAAAAAGCTGACGAGCAAAAAGGTCATTCAGCTTGGAATTCTCACGCTTTATCTAGACGTCCAAATCATTTAATCTATCTTGCAGACCTAGTTTTTAGAACAATTCCTTTTGGCGTCTCAAATTTTTTTGGTGGGCAGAAGGGATTCTGTCAGGTTTAACCATGACAGTGTCGAGAGGACAGCAGACATTACAAATTTCGTTTAAAAAAGTAGTAAGATGAGTACAACATGCCTCGACATCAGAGTTCCCTTGAAGGGTAGAAATTTTGCCAGATATAACGGTCCGGAGCAAAGAAATATTATGTAAGGAGGTGTCTCGAACACTTAGTTTCCTCTCGGGAACTGCTAACATCCCTTTTTGGGAGCGACAATAGATGGTTGGCAACCCCAATAACACAGAATGATCTGAGCCTGTGAACGGTGCTCTCTTTTTGACGACAAAAGTTTGGGATGGTTGGTCAATATGTAATCTAGAGGTGATCGGCACGAGTGCTGAAGGATACTTTGTCGTCAAAACCTAACAGTGTAAAGGGACGAAGATTTACACGGTTGAAGTCACCGCTCAAAATTATAACATGCTCGCAAGACAGTACAGCAAGTTTTTGGGAAAGAAAATCAAAAAGGTGCCTTAAGCACGTTGGCATGTAGAGGGTGGAATGTATATGCTGACAAAAAAATGCCTTAAAAAGAAGAACTTAAAAATATAGGCTTGCATACTACAGCAATGGCGTCTATTTATTCGTCCGAATAAGAGAATAAGGACTTACAATTTAAAAGATAAATTGGCCAAAGAACGTTTGTTTTCGATAAATTCTCGTCAGGCCTTTACATTTATATGGTATGAATAAACTATACAATTTGTGCACCATTGCTGGTTTACAAAGATAGCCACTGCACCACATCTTGCGCTGGTTAACGATTTTCTGTTTGAACGATATGAGTAAACATATTGAGGAGTTATGCCTTCCGACTCAATATCGCTATTAAGCCAAGTTTCTTGCAGACAGATAACTGCAGAATTCTTACGTTCTCTTTTCAACATGAGTGCTGGTAACTCGACACTCTTGCTAAACAGTGATCTGAAATTTGTCGACATGAATCCTGGAAGTTTGATTTCATTTCGAGGCTTAAGTTTGTTTCCTTGCTGCCAACCTGATCTATGCTTTCTTTTCCCTGTGGTATGGAGAATTTTTGAAGACGTTGAATTGCAAATGCGACAGATTGGCCGCATTCGGCAGATATTGGGATGGTGATATGTTGTAGATAAAATAACTTGTTTTCGTGCATTGAAAAAGGTAGCCGTGTACTGTAGAAATGACCTCATGATCACAAATGCAGACAGAAAAAGCAGAAGATTAGAGAGGATGGTATAGGATAGTAAATTCCCACGTGAATGGGGAGCAAAAAATGGGTAGCTCAAATTCCAAAGCAGGAAAGAACATTATCAGAGCTAAAAGTACAGCAAAAAAATGCACTTGAATTGGTTTCCTGCGGCCGCTAGGAGTAAGTTGTTCCCTATATAAATTAAAGTGTGCGCGGGGCTTTGGGCTGCAAAATATACTAAGCTTATTCCTGAATAATAAGTTGGAGCTCATGTTAGTTGAAAAAGACAACCTTCTAACCACAATTTCTATTTGTCAGGAATTTCAAGAAATCTGCAATTTTAGTGTTAGTTTGTTCCTCAGTATGATTCACGATAATACAGATTAGGGAAATCTGCAAATATAAATGGATACCACTTAAAACACGACAAAATAAAAACGTATATAGCAGTTTTTAAAGTATCTTCCACTGCCTATCCTAATTTCTCACCATAAAGCCAATAACCAACGTTTTTGCGAGACAAAATGCTGAAACTAGGGATTAATGAGTTTTACTACATAAACTACTGTTGCCGAAAAGAAGAAAAAGTAAGGAAATTAACAAAACACACAATCGCGATTCAATGTAGACGCAAAATTAGCACGATAAATTGAAATTAACGGCATAGTCTAGCGGCTTGCTCAGGTCTGGTTTCATCCGGCATAGCTAGGTTGCTTTCAGGTAGTACAGTGTTTGATTTGTTCGTGCTCGAACAGAAGCTTGGAACACTGTCCTGAATGCAACATAGGCTAGCAAAGTCTACGTAACTAAGGACCGCGATGGTCTATTTTCGTGCTTGAAAAGCTGAGTTAGAAAATGCTTAGAAACTCTGGCTGCCAGTTGCCCCTGTGTGTGTCCATTATACTTGCATCTGCACGCGGACCTAAATTTAAACAGACGACTTTAGGTTGCGTGCAAAGACAAGGTAGTGTTCGCCTGTTTTATTAGGGAGATTAAAGGAGGATTGAGGACCATGGGTTCGAAAGCATTTGACTGTGCAGCTTAACCATCGCCCAAGTTTTAAATGTTTCATCCTTAAAATGGTAATCATATAAGAACGAGCTTTTTCTGAACTGACTGTCCAATCAGTTTTGGCCACAAGGAGTTGCTGTAATTTTTAATGAAGCACGCAGCGCTAAGTGCGACTTCCTAGATGCGGACAATTCCTGAAGATCGAATCTCATTGCAGCAAAGATCGCTCACTCTTTGAAAAGAAATTTGTTCCCAATTTAAATTACACTTTAGTGACCGGTAAAATGCTAGCATTGCCTTCTGCAGGATTTTCTGTGGAAAGCAGAGTGCCCTACAGAACCATCATTGGCAAAATTAGCTTATGTAGGCCCACTCATATACACCTAGTCTCAGCGTTTTTCCTAGAAAAACGGTGGTTATAAAATTTTGGGGGTGGGGAAATAGGATAGGCAAGGAAGGAAATGTTTAGTAGTAAGTGTGAAAGGAAAAAATTTAGTCGAAGTTGCTTCCCACGGCCGCTGGCAGTAAGTGGTTCCGAATATAAGGTGTGTGCGACAATTCGCACCGAGAACTATACTAATCTAACTCAAGAACAGTTAGTTTGACCTCAGGTAAGTTTGAGTAGACCACCTCCTAACTACCATTTTAATTTCTCGAGAAATTCAAGGAAGTTGCAATTTGATAATCGGCTTTTTCCACAGTTAGTTAAACGATAATACCGATTAGGAATATCTTCTGATATAAACCAACAAAACGTCTAAATATATTAAAATGAAAATGCATTGAGAATTTATCAAAGCATATTCCACATAACATTACAACCACTTTTTTCTTAGGACAACATGCAGGGCGCAGTGATTAATGAGTAAGTTTACATAAGATATCCGCTATTATCCGCTATTAATATGAGATCGTCTATGAATGTTTTCTTGTAATGCTACTCCATATGCAACTTATTCATCTTATTCATTTTTCATAATAATTACGAAGGTCATCATCTTTTTTCAGATCAGCCATCGTAACTGTTTCATGTGATATGTTAATGTGTATGCACTAAAGGGCACCCAGTCGTGTACATCAGTTGAGTTTGTGAGAATTGAACCCCTTAATCTGGAAACCAGGCTGTCCCCATTCTGCAGCTCGTAAGTTGAATACTTTACCTTACGTCTGCTAGTGCTACCATCACTTCCCCAAACAATAGGTTTACACATTTATTGTGTGTTATTGATGCCTTTTCTTAGATTTCACATTTTTTCCCTTAAGGGTTCCACGTTAGTTGCAGAGCACCAGGTTGAGTATGATGATGCGGGACGGAGGTTTAAAAAAGGGCAAACAAATAAGGTAGGTGGTATATAGAAACCGAAATTGTAACGCAGGTTTAATTATTTTAGCAAATCAAATTCTTAAACGTAGATTATAATACACTCTTTGGGCCCTTGCACTCTGTAAGATGCATAAGCCATTAAGAAGACGGCGTTGGCATGATATTTTGCCAAATACGATCAGGTGTGCTGGCAATATACGTAGCCAGTGTACGTTACGAACGCAACCATTAAGGACACGTGGGGCATCAGTTCAGCTGCGCAGTATCAGGTCCAATCTGATTGTTAAAGGTTATCTTGCCAATTCGCTCTCTAACCGTTTTTTTTCCAGTCAGTGGAGAAACAGGTAAGAACCGCACCAGAAAGTTTAACGCGGCAAAAGAACAACCACGTGGCGAATCATGAATTTATTGCGAATATCCAGACAGCGATGAATTACAAAGGTGCTCTTTTGCACTATAGAGGGCCTAGCACTTAGTTTATGCATAGTACCGCAACGAAGACCTACGTGTCGTTCCAGTTCGGAAGGCTGAGTCTTACATTTGTAAGGGCAATTAGTTTACGACGCAAGCACACCGTAGAAAGTATAGACAAGCGCAGTTGTCCTGATTTAACGCATTGGTACCAAAAATAAATGATAATATTTTAAGCTGCAAAGGCTGTCTTCGTCAGTAGGTTAGAATATCCGACCAGCCGGGTACTTATGAACTATATGTCGTTGTCCTAATGACGGCAGTTCCATAACGATTTTTGCGAAAGCGGGACGATGATGATTCAGCCTAAGGGTTTGGGTCTTTCACAAATGCCATTGGGAAACACAAGTTTTCATGGCAGATTTCACTATGCGCTTGATAAAATCTCCGTAATCTAGGCTGCAATAAGTCAGGGAATGAATCCACTGTGACGTTTCAATATATAAGGGTTTTCAAGGAAAATTTCCATTGCCCATAACATTGGCGAACTAAGTACGGTATTATCAAGATGGACGTGGACACACAAATTTGGAAAATGTGAATATAACTAGCATCAGATAGACTGTCAGGAACAATCTCCAAACTCAAATTTAAACTTATTTTTAAAGTCAAACCCTTATCCTGTAACCATTGTCTTAGGAATAATCCTCTAACCCGAACCTTAGTACGAACTTTCAACTGTAATTCGTAATCCTTAATCTATCCCTAAGCTCTTTCAACTAAATATAGCGTTTGAATAATCCCATACGCCAATGCCGAACACTTACCCAAATGGTAACACGTAAGGGAGTCCTGACGTGGGATGAACGAGTCGGGAGGAATCTACACCTACCCAAATCCAATAAATAAGTATTTAACCTATATAAATATTTGGTGGAGCTATCACAAAGACTAAATGATTTAGACATTGGCAACTACTGTTTTCTTAAGAAGAGAGAAGTCATAGAAGGCCAGAGTCGTGGGCAGAATATATTCTGTACAGAATAAATGGGAGAATGGGCAGTCCTAAATTGACTATCAGACGACCGCAAGCCAGTGGATGGCGTCTGAAGTGATATTTTCCCGGCATCCGTCAAATGAGGTCCTGGTAAGTCGGCCTGTGATTGGCTGTTTCCGAAACCGGAAGCATCAAGTGTTCCTTAAATGCACGTTGACCTGAGATAGTCACGAAAAGTGTTCACAAATGCACTTCCTGTGGAGCTGGTCACTATATAGCCACATATCCCATTGTAACTAAAGATGGTCTTGTTGTTATCTTAAAGGTCCGTATTTATCCGGGCAGTCTTAGGTTAGATTTGACTTGGTTCTCGATGAGATAACAGCGAGGGAATATTGAGCTTAATTGACAAGAAGTAGCCACTCGTCAACATTTCTTCCAGAAAAACTACAAACACCCGTTAACTTAGACTTCATACAATGGCGATGCAACCAGCCAGACTGATTGCCTTCGATTCAGGTAAAATATTTGTATTCAGGCTCAACGTGTGGAGTCAAATGTCACAACACCGTCGAGATAGTCATATTATCGTTCGCACTTGCCCAAAAGTATTCCCCTAATTTGGACACTCCTTTTGAAGTAAAAGTCGTCTTAGTATGGTAAAATTATGTGAAGGCAATGCGCCAACGAACTGGGATCAGCCACCTCGGTAACATTTCACAGTAAATGACAGCGGAAGGCAGTAAAAAGCTGTTATTTCAGCTGAGAGCAAATTTTTGGATTTACATAAGGAGAACACTTGCGTGAGTCCATTGACAGTAAAACGTCATGACTGCCCATCAAAACATCTCCAACTTTGTCCCAAAATCAAGCTCTCCTCAACTAACTGTCAGCGCAGTCAGCTTACTATGACCACCACGCTTACTCGCAAATGTACTCGTTAATTTCCGAGACAGAATGATACTTACGGAATTATTTATCATACTGGCGACCAAAGATACTAGCTAGAAGTGCACACACGTGCACTTCAAAGCTGCATTTTCTGTGTCCTTACTAGTAGATACTGTGGTATTTTTTAATTTTGACATTTTCCTTTACTCAAAAAATAACTTCTAACTCACTTTACTCAAGCGACCATATTGTCGGCAGCTCGGCCAAAATTGAGCGCTGTTGCAAGCACTTTTAGCACCCCTTATCAGCTTCGGTGATCAGCGTGCCGGCAGCTTTTAGTTTTTTCTCTGTTGTTGAGGTTAACACCATTCCACCCTGCTTGCCGTCGGGCATACATTTACAATTTCAAAAAGCAGAGGTAACACCTAGTCTGAGCAGCAAACTAACGCCATCTCAGGCAGATATTCAATGCATATGTCGACACTCAGCAAAAGAAGCTTATGTAGCCCCACGCATATACCCCTAGTCCCAGAACTTTGTCCTACAAAAACGGTGGTTATAGAGATCTGTGATGTAAGGAAATAGGATAGGAAGAGTAGGAAATTTTAA
Organism: Ligula intestinalis; assembly: GCA_036362985.1. Classification (NCBI taxonomy): domain Eukaryota; kingdom Metazoa; phylum Platyhelminthes; class Cestoda; order Diphyllobothriidea; family Diphyllobothriidae; genus Ligula; species Ligula intestinalis. Next base: position 62,932,443 of record JAYGXS010000004.1, on the reverse strand, counting down.
AAGTAATTGTAAAGGGAATAAATGTAGTCAAAGTTGCTTCCCGCGGCCGCTGGGAGCAGGTTTTTCCGCATGTGCGTGGCGCTTCGCAACGCGGACTATAATAACCTAACTCCGGAGCGGTAAGCTGGACTTCAGGTAAGTTGAAGTAGACAACCTCCTAACCACCATTCAAATTTTTCTGGAAATTCAAGAAACTGTTAATTCGATAAACGTGTTTTTACGCAATAAGTTAAATGATAATACAGTTTACGAAAATCTGCAGATATAAATCAAAAACGCTTCTAAAAACAGCAAAATAAAATGCATTTAGCATTTATTAAAGTATATTCCACTGTGTGTCCTAATTCTCACCCATTAAACTCGATAACCACCATTTTTATAGGAAAACATGCAGGGTGTAGGGATTAATGAGTGAGGGTTCACAAGCTACTGTTGCCCGGAACTTTAATGCCCGAGACGGGCGAAGAGAAAAAGCCGTTTCTAAAATATGTATTGCCCTAAACAGTGCATACAGTGGGATATAAACCTGGCGGATAGCTACAGTGGCATAAGAATCTTTCGACATAATGAAGCTTCCGGGATCCAACAACCCCTGTGCAGATGTCAAACTTCTTATTTTACCGAAGTGGGAATAATATTTAGTTTCTAAACTTTCAGCAACAAACATGTTCACGGTAATCACAATTTTTTCATGATTGTGGTTTGTTTGTTTTTTCGAGATTTCATGATACCAGGTTGGGTTTCGGGGGAAAAAAGTTGCCGCTGTAACTTAATAATCGCTCGTTTGTTCAACGCATCGGGCTTCGCCAAACAAATAATAGCGTTCAGAAGAAACAGGTGCAACCTCTGGAACAAAATGTTTATTTTCTTTCGACGTAACGCAGCTTCAGGAATCTTACATCACGAGTAAATATTCAAAACATTTAGTGGATGAATGTGCAACTAGCGACCAACGGACTAGCAGCCGTTTCATCGTCTTTATTTATTGTATTTATTATATTGGAAGGTCATGCTACAGGGCTATTGGTTCATTTATCCGCCAAAGTTTGTGCTATTGGGTTCATTCCTCTGATATCCCCTGCGCAAATGCAAGTCTTCTTACTTCACCAAAGTAAGAAAAATTAAAGATGTAAAAGGTCCAGCAACAGGCTAATCATAAATCTTAGCAATAGTAGTTTGTTTGTTTTTTCGAGATTTCAGGATATCATGTTGGGTGTCAGGTAACAAAAAAACTAATAATTGCTGTAACTTAACAATTATTCGATTTTACGAAACAGCCGACTATTCCAAGCAAATAATAGCGTTCAGAAGAAGATTATGATAAAGAGGAAGATGAAGATGCGATCGTTGGAACAATAGTTTTATTTTCTTGAAGTTTCAGACTCTGTCGCGGATAATTAATCATAGGTTACCGTAGGAAAGTATGAGACATGCACATATCGCGCGTTTTTTCTAGTTCGTAGCGGCTACGCACATGCGGACCATAATTATCAGCTTCCGTAAGCACCGATTGAGGTCGTAATTAGTACCAAGCCATCATCGCACCAATTACGAGCGCAAACGGTGGTTACAGGAGCTGATAATTATGGCACGCATGTGGGTAGCCGCTACAAACTATAAATGCAGCACAATATATTCATGTCTCATTATATTCGACAGAATCTAAAACTTCAGGAAAACGAAATCTTGTTGCAAAGTTAGCATCTTCTTCTGAATTGCCGGCTGGAACTCGCATATTTACTTCTGTCAGCAAATAATAGTGAAATAAGACGAAAAAGTGTCTTGAGAGAATCGAATCGAAACTGTATATTTTGTTATGGCAACATCTACCCGTCGGCAGACGAAACGTACAAAGGAAAAAGAAAACATATTCAGACTAAACCCGTTGGCGCAACAGGACAGACGGAAAAGGACAGCCAAGCGATGTATGAGTGGCGGGTAGATAATAACGGTATGCATTCGGGACGAAAGAGAGGCAGCAAAAGTGGTGTTTAGGCTCCCAGTGGGGGAGGGGCTGGTAATTCGTTGGGACAGCAGATAGCTAATTAGCGGTCGTCGATGGATGATGGTGACAGTTCATCAGTACACCAGTGTTGGGGGTCGAGATCCAACGCCTTAGGTTATGCAGTGTTTCCATCTCTAGCTGTGACGTACATGCCGCTTTCTCTCGTTCAATCTCAGCGTCGTATTTTCGCAGACGCATGTGGCATTCGTTTATGATGGTCCTCAATAGGCGTCGGCTGCAGCTTCTTGCGACTTCCCGGCCGAACTCAGTTCTAGCTGGTGGTCTCACCGCGACGCTCTTCGGCATGATGTCAGACCTCAGGCAGTTGTGCAGAAAGGCTAATTGTTCCCATGAAGAGCCCTGTCTATAGGCAAAGGTTTCCCAGCACCGTGAATGGTGAAGCGCTTCGCGCCCAAATTTATCATGGATATAAGCGAAGATGCTGACCCCAGGTATTGGAATGGAAGGATAAGGTAAGGCGATCTCTGGGGGAGAATGTTTATTCGTCTGAGCTTTCGCACTCATGCTCGAGCACATCATCGGAGATAGAC